>JAVIAB010000091.1:14435101-15135101 GCA_032433765.1 Megaustenia siamemsis | reverse complement strand
GCCTGTTCCCCATGTATTGTCGTGTGTGTGTGGATTTTTATTGACTATTATTATTATTATTATTGGTTATGGAAGGCCTCGGTATAACAGCAAACGAATTAAAATCCATAATTGCTCAACCGCCCGTGCCAGTGGAATCATCGGAATTACTAACTCATCTCCCAAACAAAGAAAGGTAACTGTAGTCCCCATCGTAGTAGTCTCAGCACACGCCAAAAGACATAAGGCGAAACCGCGCAGAAAGTGAACACAGCCAACTGTTCCCTGTCATACGATATCATCATTCATCGTAAACAAGCGGGCTATCGAAGCAGGATCAAAACGGATAAGACACACAGCTCACGGTGTGCACAGAGCACTTAACTCAGTAGCTCATGCAACAAGCCGGTCTTGGAATATGAGGAAACTGCAAGAAGGAACACTTTTCAGACATAGCCTTCAATGGTTCCTGCCGCCTATCCACCATATACCATGGGAGTTCACGTCCTCCCGAAAATGATGATCGTCATAGCACTTGATGATGTTAGGCCATCATTGATGACTCCAATTCCAAACATATAGACACACAGTGGTGGTAAGTTATCATTTCCAATCCACAGAAGCCACATGACCTGTAGTTAGTAAAACCACAGAGAGAATATGATTTTGTGACCTTCACTGGTTCACTCTTGGATGTGAATGTGTAGTTTACACAAGAGGAGAAATTTCAACTACAGTGATCCATTTAAGGCAATTCTGGAATAGCAAGGCAAGTCTCTTTTATAGAAGCAGAACTTGATGTTCTCCACTCCCTTCTTGTAGCTGCTGCCACACGATTCTGATGTCTCATTAACTTGGACATCATTCAAGAACAATGTCAGATTAACATTCCATAGATTCTCTGCTGATGAAATGCTTGGTGCAACAGTTGTATCAATCATACTGGAGGCACCTGGTCTGTGGTCATTAATATCACAGACGGCACATGATGTTGTTATATTCAGTATTTCTTTCTGGGGTGTAAATATGTGGCACACACATGGAGAGTGGTTTGTGGTCACAGTAATCCCATTAAAGGCAATTCTAGGGTAGCATGGTATAGCTGTTTCAGAACAGCACAATCCTGTGATGTTTTCTGTGTACGCTATAAAGCTTCCTGCTGCTACACAATCCTGACCAATTATAGGTGTGGACATTATTCACTTGCAATGACAAAACTGCTTTGTTTACATCATAAACCTCTGGAAGCGAATCATTTATGGGACTAATAGTACAATTTATTCCTCCATCGGAGATATCTTCATTGAGTCCCCCCCAAAAAAAAAACTTTGGTTAAAAAGCACATATAATTTTGAGTTAAACACAAAATGAGCCCACTTCATAGATTCAAAATGATCCTTGCCAATGCCATCCGTTTGCACAAGTTAGGTCCTTTTAGCACTACTAGTATATTATCTCAACTGAACAAGCAGTTGTGGCCTATACTTCAACATTGTAGTGACTATTAACTCAGTCTTAATCATTTTGTACACACTATATTATAGCAATGCTTCATTTTAAAAATGCCATTCTTTATTGAATTTTTTTCTTTTGCTTGGTTATAGAAAGTTTTGTATTCTTACTTTTGCATTTACTGTTTTATTTACATTAGAAACTCAATTCTCTGGACTAATTGTGACTGGGGATAGTAACAAAAAAGATCATGATAATCAATGTCATACTCTGTGGAATAAAATTGAATGTGTATTCAATATAATATAATATAAAATTCAATATAATTGAAGTTTTTACATTAATACATAAAACTATTCAAAACATAATGTTACACCAAATAACACTTGAATAACTACTGGGGGCCAAGATATCTGTCAGCACCATGGTTGAAAGTGGCCATTGACTAACCACTGACAGTTTGTGTCAGGATCAGCAGCAACAGCTGATCAAAATCCTACTCCATCTCCTCATGGTGTCTCTGGAAACAGACAAACCAGTTTGGCCAAGTGAGTAGGAATTGAAGAGGAAAGGCAATCCAGTGCTCGAAACTGTTGGTTGAAGTTGGAGTTTTTTGGCTGAAAGTGGCAGATATCACTGTCTAATGTGAACCACAACTCATTGCATGTCATCATCATCCAGTGCCATCTTCGCAACGAAGGTTGCCTACCATGGAGCGCCATTCCGCTCTGTCTCTTGCTTTGATAGTGCAGGTTGTCATAGACTGACTTGTCCATCTTTTGATGTTACTCGTCCATGTTAGTCTTAGTCTGCCTCTGCCTCTTTACTTTGTATTTTCCCTTCCGAGATTACTTTTAGTAGACTGTTGTGTCTTTTATTGACTATTTAGGTAAACAGCGAAAACGATGGCGCTGGATAGGACACACATTGCGGAAGCCAACTGCGAGTATTACACAACAGGCCCCCTTTTTGGAATCCCCAGGAAAAAAGACAAAGGGGAAGACCAAGGAATTATTGGAGAAGATAGATAGAAGCAGAGATGAAGATGATGTGGAAGACATGGAATGATCTTAAAAGTATGGCAAGAAACAGAACGACTTGGAAAGTGTTTGTTGAAGACATATGTTCCACACTCCACAGGGAGCTGAAAGGAAGAGGAAGATTATTTAGGTAAACAGAATTGTATGGATACTATATAATGAGGAGGAAAAGCAAACTAGAGCGGAGAAAGACAGATTAGACACGATTTGTGAGATACAAGTCGAATAGAATAACATGCTGAAACTTACGTAAGAAGGAGAAACTACAGGGTAAAAGAAGTAGAAGGAGACAAAGGTCAATGAAGATTGATGAAGTCAAATCGAGAATCAAACACATAATGTGTCATCATAGAAAGAGGAATAGGGTAGGAGCAAGATAGATGTAATATGTAAGCGCTAGGGCTTAATTACATGAGAAATGAAAAAAAAATAGAGAGGAAAAAAACGGTATGTTGTATTGCTTTACGTAAAAAGTGGACGACACAATTTAGAACAACGTTTCGGCAAAATATGCCTTCAGCAGGAACAAACATTCATCACACACACACACATACACATACATACACACACATAGATATGTATTTAAATAAAAAATTTAAAAATTCAAACTAGAATGAGAAATCAAAATAAAAATAAGAATAAAAATAAAATGTTTATACACTACCTTTGTTTACATGACATGAGGTCTATAAGAGAAAGAAAGAACTCACAGGAATGACAGAAGTTTTTGAAATTATTTGTCAAAATAAAAGAAAATACTTGAATGTTTATTCCTGCCACGAAGATGTCGATCATAAGGTTGTGGATGTTGTTTTTATATGTTGACATCATGGAGTTATATGTTTATCGTGCTGTTTATATGTAGCAACTTGATTATATTGTGTGTATGTTGCTGTTTATATGTCAACAACTTGATTATATTGTGTGTATGTTGCTGTTTTATGTCAACAACTTGATTATATTGTGCGTATGTTGCTGCTTTATATGTCAACAACTGATTATATTGTGTGTATGTTGCTGTTTTATATGTCAACAGCTTGATTATATTGTGTGTATGTTGCTGTTTATATGTCAACAACTTGATTATATTGTGTGTATGTTGCTGTTTTATATGTCAACAACTTGATTATATTGTGTGTATGTTGCTGTTTTATATGTCAACAATTTGATTATATCGCCTGTTGATTTTTGTAGATAAATAAACACATGATAAAAAATAATAGAATTTTGCTTTTCAATTTTTGCATTTGAGGAAACTAGAAAAGTAAGATCCAATGTAATTGGTTTTTTTTTCCTTGTGTCTGACAAATGAAGAAAGTTGGAAATGGTTAGGCAGACTTCTTCAACCATTCATCCTACCTCTCCAGGTTCCAAATCTTTCTCTTCCACTTTATTTTTTTTTACATCTTCGTCTTTCGTCTTCCTCTATATCTTCTATGTTTTCTTCGCTGTTTTCCTCTCCCTCTAAATCCACATCTTCCTCTTATACTTCATTTGTATCTTCTTTTTTCTACTTCTTCTATATCTTCTACTATGTCTTCTATATCATCTACTACTTCTTCCATATCATCTACTATTTTTTCTATATTTTCTACTACTTCTTCTATATCTTCTACTACTTCGTCTATATCTTCTACTACTTCGTCTATATCTTCTACTACTTCTTCTATATCTTCTACTACTTCTTCTATATCTTCTACTACTTCTTCTATATCATCTACTACTTCTTCTATATCATCTACTACTTCTTCTATATCATCTACTACTTCTTCTATATCATCTACTACTTCTTCTATATCTTCTACTACTTCTTCTATATCTTCTACTACTTCTTCTATATCGTATATATATCAAAACGTACGGAAAGAGTTAAGTTTAACTCTTTCCGTACGTTTCGACGCACTGTACACAATGTCGATTTCGGTCACGTACGTTTAGCCGCACAGTGCGTCACTCTCAATTTGATTAATGTAAACGGGCATCAAACCATATCCTTTTTTACATGTCTTGTATCATCTTGGTATTGGTGAAATCTAATTCCTTGTTCAATTATTTAAAAATTCATTTATAAAATAAGTTATGTATTAGATAAATATCAACATATTCATCTATATACATAATAATGAAAAATGTTGTCTCTTAAATGTCTTCCGTTGCATTGATAACAACGTACCTTACTGAAAGAGTTAACGTCGGTAGTTGTAGTTGTAATTTGTGGATCTCGTCGTGAAGTTTGTTTATTCTTCTATTTGTCTGCTCGGGTAATATACTCCTGGTTACGTCCAACGATTATGCCTGATCAATCACAACTGGACCTGTCTCAGACCTCATAACAACTTGATTGGTCTAATCTATCTAATCCGATCTTCCAAACAGATAATAATCTCTTCAGCTAAATCAAATCAGTGCGCCTTAACGCATAGGCCCGTTGGGCATTTGCCCGGGGGCCCACGATCATAGAGACCCTATGCGAATATGTTGTAGGGTTTCGGAAAACCCGTATAAAATTTAGTATTATTTTATAAAAATCTCATAATTTTGTGTTTATATGCGAACGGGCCCTTTAAGTTTATCAATTACTTCCAACTCTCTCTCCGGCCGTGACTGGGGGCCGGCCCCTGATTAAATTTGTATGTCCTAGTTTTTTTCCTGGTGGAAGTTAACCGCAGTTCAGACGTGCCCCCAATTCTTCAGGAAAAGTTTGACCTGTTTTTGTGTGTAAATTTTTTTTTTGTTTTGTAAATATCATATGTAATACTTTAAAACATGCAAATAAAATCTCTTTCTCTGTTTTTCATGTTTACTGTTGATTATTGTTACAGCATGTTTTAATACCAATTTTGTTGAAATTAGTAGAGTGACAATAAAATAAATAATACATCATTTTAATATTACCAACCATTTATTTTTTATTCCTGGGGGGGGGGGGGGGGGGGGGGGGGGCAGCACTCTTCTTTGCCCAGGGGCCCAAAATGGTGTAAACCCGGCTCTGAATCAAATATGACCAGTAGCTAACTAAACTTCTGTATATTCTCTCCGTCACTAACTGGCAATGTTGTCTGTCTTCCATCCATCTACCTCTTCAGCTCCCTGTGGAGCATAGGTCTTCAACAAACACTTTCCAAGCCGTTTTGTTTCTTCCCATTCTTTTAAGATCATTCCATGTCTTCCTCATCATCTACGTCTCTGCTTCCATCTGTTTTCTCCAAGAATATTGTGGTCTTCCTCTTTGTCTTTTCCCCTGGGGATTCCAAAAAGGGCATGTTGTGTAATACTCCAAGTTGCCTTCCGCAGTGTGTGTCCAGCGCCATCATCTTCGCTGTATCTCTTTATCCGCTGGTATTTGACTGGTACATTTCCATAATTCTATGTTAGTGATTTTGTCCTGCCATTTCCATCCTTTTATTCTGCGTAAACATCCATTAATGAAGGTCTGTATCTTCATGATTGTTATTTTGTTGTTCTCCATATCTCACAGCCATATAATAGGACTGACTTAACATTGGAGTTGAACATTTTCATTTTTTTAAAATTTAAACTAATTTCTTTGGACTTCCATATGTTTCCAGTGTAACGACAGCTCTCTTGCTCTTGATATCCTGATTTTGGTTCATTTTATGTTCCTTCCTCCTTCAATGTCGATATTACTTCAAGATATATGTAAGATTGTACGTCTAGTAGTGGTATTTCTCCTATTATTATTTGGTTATTACCAATTGTATTAATTCTCATAATGTTGGTCTTATTTCAATTAATCTTTAGTCCTAGCTGTTGTGATCTCTCATCTAATATACTCATTTTATCCTGCATCTGTTGATGGCTTGTGATAGGAGAGCTGTGTCATCAGCAAAGTCTAAATCATCAAGTTGTTTGGTCAGTGACCACTGGATCCCATTTCTGTTGTTTTGAGTTATTTTCATAATCCAATCTATGGCCAGTAGAAAGAGAAATGGAGACAGGAGGCATCCCTGCCTTACTCCTGTTTTTATTTCAAATGCTTCTGTAAGCTGTCCTTCATGCACTACACTACATTTCGTTCCTTCATACATTGTTTTTATCAGGTTATTAAACTTTATGGGGATTCCGTAATGACTCAGCAACTTCCAAAGCATTCTTCTGTCTAAACTATCAAATGCCTTTTCGTAATCTATGAATCCAATATAAAGTGGGGATCTTAGTTCTAAACTTTGTTCAACTATTATACATAGAGTGGTTATTTGATCAGCACATGATCTGTTCTTCCTAAAACCTGTTTGTTCATCTCTCAATTGTTTCTCTATAGCCTCTTTTAGTCTCTTCAGAATGATTCTGCTTAATATTTTTTTTCCTAGCACTGATAGTAGCATAAGTCCCCTATAATTTGTGCACTCCTGTAAAACTTCCTTTCTTTGGTAGTTTGATCATATAACCTTCTCTCCAGTCTTTAGGTATTTCTTCCCTCTCCCAAATGTTATCTAATAGATTATGTAACATCTTGGTAGAGGTGTTAATATCAGCTTTGATGGCTTCCGAAGGAATTTCATCTGGTCATGTGGCTTTACCATTTTTTAATAGTTTGATCTTCTTCCTCTTCTATCCTTCCTCTGTTGCCGTTGTCGTCGAGGGGAGAAACAATCTGCGATTCTTTGCTCTTCTGTTGGCCTCTTCTGATGTATTCCTCCTAGTGACTCTAGTATTCCATTTATCCATCTCTTTCTCGGTCTTCCTCTTAATCTGACGTTTTCGTAGCGTTTGTTTATGGCTCTTTGATTCATTGTTAGTTCTTTCTGTCTTGTTATGTGGCCGAACCAATTTATCTGTTGTTTCTTTTATGTATTCGATGGCTGGTTCAATTTCGAGTTTCTTCCTCAGGTCAGTGTTTCTTACTCTGCCCCTTAAGCTGTTTCCTGTCATTCTTCTGACACATTTCATTTCGGTGGTCGTTATCTTTCTTATTGTTCTAGAGTCCAGCGTCCAATTCTGGCACTGATAGCTCAGAGTTGGTAGAAAATTGATTTGTATATTGCCCTTTTTGCTTCCGTAGTTATTGCTTTGTTTTTCAATAGTGTTGATACTTGGCCTATAACTTGGCATGCTTTGTTACACCTTATATCTATCTCTGTTTCTTGGTTATGTCTTGTGTTAGCGTGCTACCCAGATATTTAAAATTGTCTACTTGTTTCAAAGATGTATTATCTATTATGATGTTTAGTTTTTCTTCCTTTCTCGCTATTGCCATTACTTCGGTTTTGCTTATGTTGATCTTCATGTTGTATTGTTTACAAGTGTTGTTTAGCCTGTTGATATGTTCTTGTAGGTCCTCAGTTGTTTCATGTATCAGAACTTGGTCGTCTGCAAATAGTATTTCATTTATTTCTTCCTCTCTTCTGTTGTTTTCTGGTACGTATATTTCGTTCTCTTCTGTGTTATCGTTTGTTGTCATCCGTGTTGGTAAGTTTCCTTTGATTGGGCATGCTAATTTGCTTATATTGTCCATATATGTGATGAAAAGTAAGGGGAAAGCACGCAGCCTTGTCTTACTCCGGAGTTAATGGTGAAGTGTTTAGAGTAGCCTGCTGAAGATCTTACTGTAGTGCGACTACTTTCATAGAGGCTCTTGCATATCTCTACTAGGTGGTGACTCACTCCGTATAAGGGCAATACGGACCATAGTTGTTCCCTGTCCACCCTATCGAACGCCTTTTCTTGGTCAATAAAAGCTGTATACAGTGTTGATGGCTTTCATTATTTCTTCTTTGCTTGGTTTTCCACAGTTAACGTGTAACTTCTTCTCATCATCATCATCATCATCATCATCGAGTGCCTTCTCCGCATCGAAGGTTGGCTACCATGGAGCGTCATTCTGCTCTGTCTCTTGCTTTGATGGTGCAGGTTGTCATAGGTTGACTTGTCCATCTTTAATGTTACTCGTCCATGTTAGTCTTGGTCTGCCTCTTCCTCGTTTACCTTGTATTTCCCCTCCAGGATTACTTTTAGTAGGCTGTTGTGTCTTTAACATGCCCCAAAAATCGCATTTGTCTTGTTTGAATTGTGCTTAGTAGTTCTCTTTTCTTTTTGAGTTGTTTTAAGACTTCATCGTTTGTTTTCTTTTCTTTCCATCCAATTCTACCTATTCTTCTATATATCCACATTTCAAAGGCTTCAATCTCTGTTCTGTTTTCTTGTCTAATGTCCATGTTTCTGCACCATATAGGAATATTGAGAAGATGTAACATTTTGCTATTCTTAGTTTTAGCCCTGGTGTTATTTGTTTTGATGTTAGTATGTTCTTCATGACATAAAATCACTTTTTGCCATTCCTATTCTTTTGTTTATTTCAGTTGTACATTTTCCATCACTGGTTATAGTATGTCCAATGTAGTTGTAGTTCTGAACTGTCTCCAGGTCTATTCCTTCTATTTGATATATCCACTTGTGGGTTTTGAGTATCTTCTTTGTTTATGATCAGAGTTTTAGTCTTTTTGATATTCATATCTTGTCCATATTTTTGTTTGTCATGTTTATTTCATTAAGTAATTGTTGTAGATCTTTAAGATTTTCTGCTAGTAGTACTGTATCATCAGCATATCTTAGGTTATTGATTATCTTTCCATTAATTTGTAGGCCTGGCATCTCTATAATGTTTTAAAAAATTTGCTCAGTGTATAGATTGAACAAGCTTGGTGATAGGATGCATCCCTGTCTTACTCCTCTTTTTATATCAATGGGTCTAGAGTTCTCTTTGTTATATTTTATTATTGCTGTTGGCTCCCAGTATAGATTACATATTTGTCGTATGTCCATGTCATCTAGATGTATCTCTTTTAGGCATTCTATAAGTTGTTTGTGGTGTACTCTATCGAAAGCTTTGGTGTAGTCTATGAAGCAGGCATATATTGGTTTGTTTACTTCTGTGTATTTCTCTGCTGGTAATATATACTGGAGGGTTATTTGGGCCGAGTATGTTCAAAAATTCTTCAAAGTGTTCCCTCCATCTCTTCATTTGTTCCTTATATTACTAAGCAGATTTCCTTTCTTATCTTTGATAAAGGCATTGACCTGTTTATATTTTCCACTTAATTTATTTGTGCTATTATCAGTTCTTTCATATTTTCTTTTTTTGCTGCTGCTTCTGCCTCTTTAGCTAGTTTCATCTATATAATATATAATATATTATTATCCTTTTTAATACATCTTCTCACTTCTTTGTTCACCTCTGTGTAAGTTTCCTGTGTCTTGACTTTTAGTACTTGTCGTTTTGCTTTTATTTATATCTGCCTTCTTATTCTCTTTCTTTATTGTTCTTCTGGGTCTCTGCTGTCATCCATGCCTTATTCCGGCGTTCCCTTTTCCCCATAATTTCTTCGCATGTCTCTTTACATATATTCATTACGTGTTTCCAATGATCGTCTATATTTATTGTATTTTCTAGTTGTTGGAGGACTTGGTATTTGTTTGATATTGTAACTGCAAATTGATCTTTAATTCATTGTTCGTTAAGAAACTCTACATTGAAATACTTTCATACCCATATCTTTTGTAGTATATCTTTTCAGTTTAAGTTTAAGTTTGGCTAGCAGCAAATGATGACCTCAAGCCACATCTGCTCCTCAATCTGCTTTTCCTTGTTCATTTAGGGTACATACATTCCAGGTGCCAATTCTGGAGGATTTCCTGGCAGACAAAAGGTGAGCTGGCAACCCGGGACTCCTTACGGCTTTCTCCGGATTGTGTCAACATCGCTTAGACAGAGCGCCTTTATCTTTCCTGGATGGCGATAAATACTTTTATTCTTTTCTTTGACATGTCCATGTTTGTGAAGTTTTTTCGGCTTATCGTTTTACAGTACAGAATAGCCAGTCCCATGTCCAATCCTCCGTAGTCGCCTCTTAGAACATGCGTGGTAGGGGTACAGCGGCACTAATCTTTACTTCCTTTTCGAGCCCCGGCAGCGCACGGGCGTGCCTGTCTTCTGTCTGTAATTATTATCAGCGGTCTCGTGTCGATCGTCTCTGTCTAGACACCGTTATCTTTGTGAAAAAAATATTCTCTGGTGTCTGCTCTTCCGTCCCTGCATTCTGATTATATATATTCTATTGCCTACTTGGATAGTAATAGGACAACAGACAAGAAAAATCACTGGAGTCTGCAGAAATGTGGTTTTACAGAAGAATGTTGAGAGTACCATGGACAGCTAAGAAGAGTAATGAAGATGTTCTGAGAGAGGAAAAAGAGAGCTAATTTCCAATATTAGGAAGAAACAATCATCATTTTTTGGCCATGTAATTAGAAGAGAACAACTGGAATATATTGTAACAACTGGAAAAATTGAGGGACGAAGAGATAGAGGAAGCAAAGAGAAAAAAATACCAGACAGCTTAAGAGAATGGCTCGGCAGAAGGTCAACAACAGAAATGATAAATAACTGCCGAGATCAAAAGTTGTGGAGAGACATGATCACCCACGCCAGCAGGCCTGGTACTTGAGGATGACTATGATGATACTTGACACAAGGCAGAAGTCATGCAGGCCATCTCTTCACCTGTGTACACAAGGCAGAAGTCATGCAGGCCATCTCTCCACCTGTGTACACAAGGCAGAAGTCATGCAGGCCATCTCTCCACCTGTGTACACAAGGCAGAAGTCATGCAGGCCATCTCTCCACCTGTGTACACAAGGCAGAAGTCATGCAGGCCATCTCTCCACCTGTGTACACAAGGCAGAAGTCATGCAGGCCCATCTCTCACCTGTGTACACAAGGCAGAAGTCATGCAGGCCATCTCTTCACCTGTGTACACATGGCAGAAGTCATGCAGGCCATCTCTTCACCTGTGTACACAAGGCAGAAGTCATGCAGGCCAACTCTTCACCTGTGTACACAAGGCAGAAGTCATGCAGGCCATCTCTCCACCTGTGTACACAAGGCAGAAGTCATGCAGGCCATCTCTCCACCTGTGTACACAAGGCAGAAGTCATGCAGGCCATCTCTTCACCTGTGTACACAAGGCAGAAGTCATGCAGGCCAACTCTTCACCTGTGTACACAAGGCAGAAGTCATGCAGGCCATCTCTCCACCTGTGTACACAAGGCAGAAGTCATGCAGGCCATCTCTCCACCTGTGTACACAAGGCAGAAGTCATGCAGGCCATCTCTCCACCTGTGTACACAAGGCAGAAGTAACGCAGGCCATCTCTTCACCTGTGTACACAAGGCAGAAGTCACGCAGGCCATCTCTTCACCTGTGTACACAAGGCAGAAGTCATGCAGGCCATCTCTTCACCTGTGTACACAAGGCAGAAGTCATGCAGGCCATCTCTTCACCTGTGTACACAAGGCAGAAGTCATGCAGGCCATCTCTTCACCTGTGTACACAAGGCAGAAGTCATGCAGGCCATCTCTCCACCTGTGTACACAAGGCAGAAGTCATGCAGGCCATCTCTCCACCTGTGTACACAAGGCAGAAGTCATGCAGGCCATTTCTCCACCTGTGTACACAAGGCAGAAGTCATGCAGGCCATCTCTTCACCTGTGTACACAAGGCAGAAGTTATGCAGGCCATTTCTCCACCTGTGTACACAAGGCAGAAGTCATGCAGGCCATCTCTTCACCTGTGTACACAAGGCAGAAGTTATGCAGGCCATTTCTCCACCTGTGTACACAAGGCAGAAGTCATGCAGGCCATCTCTTCACCTGTGTACACAAGGCAGAAGTTATGCAGGCCATTTCTCCACCTGTGTACACAAGGCAGAAGTTATGCAGGCCATCTCTTCACCTGTGTACACAAGGCAGAAGTTATGCAGGCCATTTCTCCACCTGTGTACACAAGGCAGAAGTTATGCAGGCCATTTCTCCACCTGTGTACACAAGGCAGAAGTTATGCAGGCCATCTCTTCACCTGTGTACACAAGGCAGAAGTTATGCAGGCCATTTCTCCACCTGTGTACACAAGGCAGAAGTTATGCAGGCCATTTCTCCACCTGTGTACACAAGGCAGAAGTTATGCAGGCCATCTCTCCACCTGTGTACACAAGGCAGAAGTCATGCAGGCCATCTCTTCACCTGTGGGTCTTCTATCCACACCTCTCCAACTAGCATAGTGCCATCCGTTTCCCTCCACTCGATAACCAGACAAGGTTCCTAGAATTGGGCTTAACGTCTCATAGCAAGCAATCATGGGCGCTGACTTGACTTTCTCTCCCTTATTCCCCTCGTCTATTGAAGTGTCAAATCTCTATTTTAGATACCAACTCTGCTTATCTCTGCGACTTCAGGATAGTACTCGCAAACCTTCCCAACTTCACTATCTACCAACGTGTTAACACTTTATTTTAAATGTCTTGTTTTGGCGGTCAGAATACCTCAACAGCCGCAATTTAGGTCATTCATTCAGGTTGTTTTTTCCTTATCGCTCTGTGTCTTTTAATATCTCTACCTAAACCGTTCAACATAAAACATTGGCACACTAATATACTGTTTATGTACGATGTTCTTTGTTGCTATAGTTAGTATATTGGTGTAGTGATGTCTATATATTGTAGATGTCTCACTGGCGCATATCGTGTAGTGATGTCTAAAAATTGTAAATGCTTCACTAGCGTATATTATTTATGATGTCTACATATTGTAGATGTTTCACAAACGTATACTATGTAGTGATGTGTACGTAGTGTTGATGTCTGACTGGCACATATTGTATAGTCATGCCTACATGTTGTAGATGTCTCACTGGCACATATTGTGTAGGGATGCTACATGTTGCAGATGTCTCACTGGCACATATTGTGTAGTGATGCTACATGTTGTAGATGTCTGACTGGCACATATTGTGTAGTGATGCTACATGTTGTAGATGTCTCACTGGCACATATTGTGTAGTAATGCTACATGTTGTAGATGTCTGACTGGCACATATTGTGTAGTAATGCTACATGTTGTAGATGTCTCACTGGCACATATTTTGTAGTGACGCTACATGTTGTAGATGTCTCACTGGGACATATTGTATAGTCATGCCTACATATTGTAGATGTCTGACTGGCACATATTGTGTAGTGATGCTACATGTTGTAGATGTCTCACTGGCACATATTGTGTAGTGATGCTACATGTTGTAGATGTCTCACTGGCACATATTGTGTAGTGATGCTACATGTTGTAGATGTCTCACTGGCACATATTGTGTAGTGACGCTACATGTTGTAGATGTCTCACTGGGACATATTGTATAGTCATGCCTACATGTTGTAGATGTCTCACTGGCGCATATTGTGTAGTGATGCTACATGTTGTAGATGTCTCACTGGGACATATTGTATAGTCATGCCTACATGTTGTAGATGTCTCACTGGCGCATATTGTGTAGTGACGCTACATGTTGTAGATGTCTCACTGGGACATATTGTATAGTCATGCCTACATGTTGTAGATGTCTCACTGGCACATATTGTGTAGTGATGCTACATGTTGTAGATGTCTCACTGGCACATATTGTGTAGTGACGCTACATGTTGTAGATGTCTCACTGGCACATATTGTGTAGTCATGCCTACATGTTGTAGATGTCTCACTGGCGCATATTGTGTAGTGATGCTACATGTTGTAGATGTCCCACTTGCACATATTGTGTAGTGATGCTACATGTTGTAGATGTCCCACTTGCACATATTGTGTAGTGATGCTACATGTTGTAGATGTCCCACTGACAATTATTGTGTAGTGACGCTACATGTTGTAGATGTCTCACTGGGACATATTGTATAGTCATGCCTACATGTTGTAGATGTTTCACTGGCACATATTGTGTAGTCATGCCTACATGTTGTAGATGTCTCACTGGCACATATTATGTAGTGACGCTACATGTTGTAGATGTCTCACTGGCTCATATTGTGTAGTCATGCCTACATGTTGTAGATGTCCCACTGGCACATATTGTGTAGTGATGCTACATGTTGTAGATGTCTCACTGGCACATATTGTGTAGTGATGCTACATGTTGTAGATGTCTCACTGGCACATATTGTGTAGTGATGCTACATGTTGTAGATGTCTCACTGGCACATATTGTGTAGTCATGCCTACATGTTGTAGATGTCTCACTGGCACATATTGTGTAGTGATGCTACATGTTGTAGATGTCTCACTGGCACATATTGTGTTGTCATGCCTACATGTTATAGATGTCTCACTGGCACATATTGTGTAGTCATGCCTACATGTTGTTGATGTCTCACTGGCACATATTGTGTAGTGATGCTACATGTTGTAGATGTCTCACTGGCACATATTGTGTAGTGTTGCTACATGTTGTAGATGTCTCACTGGCACATATTGTGTAGTGATGCTACATGTTGTAGATGTCTCACTGGCACATATTGTGTAGTGACGCTACATGTTGTAGATGTATGACTGGCTCATATTGTGTTGTCATGCCTACATGTTGTAGATGTCTCACTGGAACATATTGTGTAGTGATGCTACATGTTGTAGATGTCTCACTGGCACATATTGTGTTGTCATGCCTACATGTTGTAGATGTCTCACTGGCACATATTGTGTAGGCATGCCTACATGTTGTAGATGTCTCACTGGCACATATTGTGTTGTCATGCCTACATGTTGTAGATGTCTCACTGGCACATATTGTGTTGTCATGCCTACATGTTGTAGATGTCTCACTGGCACATATTGTGTAGTCATGCCTACATGTTGTAGATGTCTCACTGGCACATATTGTGTTGTCATGCCTACATGTTGTAGATGTCTCACTGGCACATATTGTGTAGTGATGCCAACATGTTGTAGATGTCTCACTGGCACATATTGTGTAGTGACGCTACATGTTGTAGAT
The DNA here is from genome assembly GCA_032433765.1 of Megaustenia siamemsis. Taxonomy (NCBI): domain Eukaryota; kingdom Metazoa; phylum Mollusca; class Gastropoda; order Stylommatophora; family Ariophantidae; genus Megaustenia; species Megaustenia siamemsis. The sequence continues at coordinate 15,119,801 of JAVIAB010000091.1, read as the reverse complement.
TTCTCACTGGCACATATTGTGTAGTCATGCCTACATGTTGTAGATGTCTCACTGGCACATATTGTGTAGTGATGCTACATGTTGAAGATGTCTCTATCTATCTATTTACCTTTTTTAGCTCCGGTGGAGCATAGGTCTTCAACAAACACTTTCCAAGTCGTTCTGTTTTTTGCCATTCTTTTAAGATCATTCCATGTCTTCCCCATCATCTTCATCTCTGCTTCTATCTGTCTTCTCCAAGAATTCCTTGGTCTTCCTCTTTGTCTTTTCCCCTGGGGATTCCAAAAAAAGGGCTTGTTGTGTAATACTCTCAGTTGGCTTCCGTAGTGTGTGTCCTATCCATCGCCATCGTCTTTGCTGTATCTCTTTATCCACTGGTATTTGACCGGTACATTTCCATAATTCCACGTTAGTGACTTTGTCCTGCCATTTCCATCCCTTTATTCTGCGCAAGCATCCATTAATGAAAGTCTGTACTTTCGTGATTGTCAATTTTGTCATTCTCCATGTTTCGCAGCCATATAATAGGACCGACTTAACATTTGAGTTGAAAATTTTTATTTTTGTATTTAGCCTAATTTCTTTGGATTTCCATATGTTTCCCAGTGCAATGAAAGCTCCTCTTGCTTTTGATATCTTTATTTTTGTATCATTTTCTGTTCCTCCCTCTTTATCTATATTACTGCCCAGATATATGTAAGATTGTACATCTAGTAGAGGTATTTCTCCTAGTTTTATATGGTTATTGCCAACTGCATTAATTCTCATAATGTTGGTCTTATCTCTATTAATCTTTAGTCGTAGCTGTTGTGATCTCTAATATACTCATTTTATCCTGCATCTGTTGATGGCTGTGTGATAGGAGAGCTATGTCATCCGCAAAGTCTAAATCATCAAGTTGTTTGGTCAGTGACCACTGGATCCCATTTCTGTTGTTTTGAGTTATTTTCATAATCCAATCTATGGCCAGTAGAAAGAGAAATGGAGACAGGAGGCATCCTTGCCTTACTCCTGTTCTTATTTCAAATGATTCTGTAAGCTGTCCTTCATGCACCACACTACATTTTGTTCCTTCATACATTGTTTTTATCAGGTTAATAAACTTTATGGGGATTCCGTATGACTCAGCAACTTCCAAAGCATTCTTCTGTCTAAACTATCAAATGCCTTTTCGTAATCTATGAATCCATATATAGTGGGGATTTTAGTTCTAAACTTTGTTCAACTATTATACGTAGGGTAGTTATTTGATCAGCACATGATCTGTTCTTCCTAAAACCTGCTTGTTCATCTCTCAAGTGTTTCTCTATAGCCTCTTTTAGTCTCTCCAGAATGATTCTGCCTAATATTTTTCCTGGCACTGATAGTAGCATAATTCCCCTATAATTTGTGCACTCCTGTAAACTTCCTTTCTTTGGTAGTTTGATCATATAACTTTCTCTCCAGTCTTTAGGTATTTTCTTCCCTCTCCCAAATTTTATCCAAAAGATCCTGTAACATCTTGGTAGAGGTGTTAATATCTGCTTTGATGGCTTCCGAAGGAATTTCATCGGTCCTGTGGCTTTACCATCTTTAATAGTTTGATGGCTTCATTATTTCTTCTTTGCTTGGTTTTCCGCAGTTAAACGTGTAACTCTTCTTCTGCTGGTAGTATATCTGGAGGATTATTTGAGCCGGGTCTGTTCAAAAGTTCTTCAAAGTGTTCTTTCCATCTCTCCATTTGTTCCCTTATATTACTAAGCAGATTTCCTTTCTTGTCTTTGATAAAGGCGTTGATCTGTCTGTATTTTCCACCTAATTTCTTTGTGCTGTTGTACAGTTCTTTCATATTCCCTTTATTTGCTGCTTCTTCTGCCTCTTTAGCTAGTTCATCTATATATTTCCTCTTATCCCTTTTAATGCATCTTCTCACTTCTTTGTTCACCTCTGTGTAAGCTTCCTGTGTCTTGGCTTTATTACTTCTTGTTTTGCTTTTATTTATGTCTGCTTTCTTGTTCTTTCTTTCTTTAATTTTATCCAGGGTCTCTGCTGTCATCCATGCCTTATTTTGGCGTTCTCTTTCCCCAGTGTTTCTTCGCATGTCTCTTTCCATATTTTTTTACCTGTTTCCAATGATCTTCTATATTTATTGTATTTTCTAGTTGTTGGAGGACTTGGTATTTGTTTGATATTGTGACTGCGAATTTATCTTTAATTCCTTGTTCTTAAGAAACCCTACATTAAAAAACTTTCTACCCTTGTTCGTTGTATTATACATTTTTTAATTTAATTTTAAGTTTGGCTAACAGAAGATGATGGTCAGAAGCTATATCTGCCCCTCTATATACTTTTACATCCTGTATGGATGACTTAAACTTATTATTAACATATTGTGTAGTCATGCCTACATGTTGTAGATGTCTCACTGGCACATATTATGTAGTGACGCTACATGTTGTAGATGTCTGACTGGCTCATAATGTGTAGTCATGCCTACATGTTGTAGATGTCCCACTGGCACATATTGTGTAGTGATGCTACATGTTGTAGATGTCTCACTGGCACATATTGTGTAGTGATGCTACATGTTGTAGATGTCTCACTGGCACATATTGTGTAGTGATGCTACATGTTGTAGATGTCTCACTGGCACATATTGTGTAGTCATGCCTACATGTTGTAGATGTCTCACTGGCACATATTGTGTAGTGATGCTACATGTTGTAGATGTCTCACTGGCACATATTGTGTTGTCATGCCTACATGTTATAGATGTCTCACTGGCACATATTGTGTAGTCATGCCTACATGTTGTAGATGTCTCACTGGCACATATTGTGTAGTGATGCTACATGTTGTTGATGTCTCACTGGCACATATTGTGTAGTGATGCTACATGTTGTAGATGTCTCACTGGCACATATTGTGTAGTGTTGCTACATGTTGTAGATGTCTCACTGGCACATATTGTGTAGTGATGCTACATGTTGTAGATGTCTCACTGGCACATATTGTGTAGTGACGCTACATGTTGTAGATGTCTGACTGGCTCATATTGTGTTGTCATGCCTACATGTTGTAGATGTCTCACTGGAACATATTGTGTAGTGATGCTACATGTTGTAGATGTCTCACTGGCACATATTGTGTTGTCATGCCTACATGTTGTAGATGTCTCACTGGCACATATTGTGTAGTCATGCCTACATGTTGTAGATGTCTCACTGGCACATATTGTGTTGTCATGCCTACATGTTGTAGATGTCTCACTGGCACATATTGTGTTGTCATGCCTACATGTTGTAGATGTCTCACTGGCACATATTGTGTAGTCATGCCTACATGTTGTAGATGTCTCACTGGCACATATTGTGTTGTCATGCCTACATGTTGTAGATGTCTCACTGGCACATATTGTGTAGTGATGCCAATATGTTGTAGATGTCTCACTGGCACATATTGTGTAGTGACGCTACATGTTGTAGATGTCTCACTGGCACATATTGTGTAGTCATGCCTACATGTTGTAGATGTCTCACTGGCACATATTGTGTAGTGATGCTACATGTTGTAGATGTCTCACTGGCACATATTGTGTAGTCATGCCTACATGTTGTAGATGTCTCACTGGCACATATTGTGTAGTGATGCTACATGTTGTAGATGTTTCACTGGCACATATTGTGTAGTCATGCCTACATGTTGTAGATGTCTCACTGGCACATATTGTGTAGTCATGCCTACATGTTGTAGATGTCTCACTGGCACATATTGTGAAGTCATGCCTACATGTTGTAGATGTCTCACTGGCACATATTGTGTAGTAATGCTACATGTTGTAGATATCTCACTGGAACATATTGTGTAGTCATGCCTACATGTTGTAGATGTCTCACTGGCACATATTGTGTAGTCATGCTACATGTTGTAGATGTCTCACTGGCACATATTGTGTAGTGACGCTACATGTTGTAGATGTCTCACTGGCACATATTGTGTTGTCATGCCTACATGTTGTAGATGTCTCACTGGCATATATTGTGTAGTCATGCCTACATGTTGTAGATGTCTCACTGGCACATATTGTGTAGTGATGCTAAATGTTGTAGATGTCTCACTGACACATATTGTTGTAGTAGCGCTACATATTGTAAAGTTCTCGCTGGCACATATTGTGTAGTCATGCCTACATGTTGTAGATGTCTCACTGGCACATATCGATGTAGTGAACACAAAGACGGTACACCCAGGGCAGTTCCAATATATAAAACAAGTAGTCGGACAAGGTTGTTTCCTCCACTACATTTTTGTTTCACTTTACAGCCAAGATATTATGAGATCAATAGTAGATATAAAAAGGAATTGAAATCAGCGGTCACAACATAAACAATTTGCGATATGCGAATGTAAGTACCCCCCGTCACGCCAAGTGGCGGCGTATAGGGAAATATGTGTTAGTGACCCTATATTTTACAGACCCTCAGCACATGATTTTTGGGGTAATGTGGTCGGTATTACGCCCGTGCTGCTTTACTTTCCCAGAAAAAAATCCGGTACCCATTAAGGCTGGGTGAACCGGAGCCGTCGGTTGGGATCGAACCCTACCTCTGTCCGTAGTAGTCCAGTTCACTAACCACTGAGCTATCGCGGCTCCCACTAATTTTTAGGGAATTAGTAAAACCCAGGTGTCCTCGCCAGGGTACGAACCCCGGCTGTTGCCGTGGTAAGCCAACCGCCTATCGATTGCGCTAACCGGACACCCGATATGCGAATGATACAGTATTAATATCAGAGGCAGAGAATGAACAACAAGGAATGATAGACATAATAGTAAAAGAAAGCAACAGGAAAGGTCTCAGTCTGAATAGTAAGAAAACAGAAGTAATGGTTATATCGAAGAAACAATCATCACCATCATACAACATAAAAATAAACAGGACAAATTTGAAACAAGTGCAACACGTCAAATACTTCTTCTTCCTCCTCTTCTTTCTTCTTCTTTCCCTCCTCATCTGCCTTTCAGCGTCGAGGGGAGATAATTTGCGGTCTTTTGCTCTTCTGTTCGTCTCTGCTGCTGTTATGTTTCCTAGTGCTTCTATTATTCCATCGACTCATCTTTTTCGTGGTCGTCCCTTGGGTCTGATGTTCTCACAACGTTTGTTGAAGGCTCGTTGTGGTTGTGTTTTGTTCTTTCTGCCTTGTCACGTGGCCGAACCATTTTATCTGTTGTTTCCTTATATATTCTATGGCGGGAGCTATCCCTAGTTTTTTTCTCAGTTCTTCATTTCTGATCTTATCTCTCAGACTGTTTCCTGTCATTCGTCTAACACATTTCATCTCTGTAGAGGTTATTTTCTTATTGTTCTTGCATCTAGGGTCCAGGTCTGGCATTGTAGCACAACGTTGGGATGAAGATTGTATTGTATCGTGCTCAAATACATGGCCATAATAATAACATCAGATGGAAGATGCCACCACAGAAATAAAAAAGCAGAATAGCTCAGTCCAAAATAACATTTCAGAAAATGAGAAACATCTAATGCAACAAATCTATGTCAATAGAAATAAGAAAGAGAGTTCATCGGTGCTATATAAAATCAATTCTGACCTGTGGAAGCGAATCATGGACACAAAATAAATAAATGAAAAGTCGAATATAGGCCACAGAGAAAGGATTCTCAGAAGAATGTTGAAAGTTTCCTGGACAGCTGAACAAGCCAACTAGAAGCGTCTCAAATAGGCCAACACAAAAAGGAAGCTCCAGAAAAAACATCCAAAAGAAACAATCGACATTTTTCGGGCACATAATGAAAAGAGGAAAGTTGGAATACTTGGTTACAACTGGTAATATACAGGGAAAGAGAGATCGCAGACGACTAAAGGAGAAAATACTGGATAGCTTGGTGTCATAGCATGGAAAACACAACAATAGAACTGATACGATCCACGGTGGATAGAAGATTGTGGAGGGATATGATCTCTACGCCAACTGGTAAGGCACATAATGATGATGAACACCATCTTGTGCTATTCCTGTGGCTCATTATAAACTTGTTTCCACAACATTCTCAAACACTTTTACGTTAAACGTTAAAGTAACCCGCCATTATCAATTCTTGTCACGTGCTGATTCAGAAGGGAAATGATAAGCGCATTTTCCCAGTGCAGAGAGCGCTGTTCGTTCTTGGCATCACATTGCAGCATTATTTTTTGTGTCCACACAATCGTTAACTGTATAAATGTTCTGTCGTTAGAAATAATCCACACAAGTTCTGCTTCCAACTTGCAGAGAAACAGCCTTCCTGGATCGACATTCAGATAAAACTTTTCTTCGCATCAGATTAGAACTAAATAGATTCTCCAACAAAACGACAAAAGGATAACCAGGATAGTTACAGAAAGGTAAATATTAATTTAATCATAATTAAGTTGTGTCGATGAAGATGGTAGAGTGATGACGTTGATCTATGTCACAGTTTGGTGTTTATGTTAAGTTGTTGTTTTGTTTACAAACGTAACTTCGCAGGTTTAAAATGGTTTTTTGTTTCAACCCGAAATGAAATTGCTTTGGAGAAATCAAGCAGTCAGTGAATTACTGCTAGGACATTGAGAAGTCTAGATCAGTGAATTACTGCTAGGGCATTGAGAAGTCTAGATCAGGAAGTTGGCGCTAGGACATTGAGAAGTCTAGATCAGTGAATTACTGCTAGGAAATTGAGAAGTCTAGATCAGTGAATTACTGCTAGGACATTGAGAAGTCTAGATCAGTGAATTACTGCTAGGACATTGAGAAGTCTAGATCAGGAAGTTGGCGCTAGGACATTGAGAAGTCTAGATCAGTGAATTACTGCTAAGAAATTGAGAAGTCTAGATCAGTGAATTACTGCTAGGACATTGAGAAGTCTAGATCAGTGAATTACTGCTAGGACATTGAGAAGTCTAGATCAGGAAGTTGGTGCTAGGAGATTGAGAAGTCTAGATCAGTGAATTACCGCTAGGGAATTGAGAAGAGCAGATCAGTGAATTACCGCTAGGACATTGAGAAGTCTAGATCAGTGAATTACCGCTAGGACATTGAGAAGTCTAGATCAGTGAATTACTGCTAGGGAAATGAGAAGTCTAGATCAGTGAATTACCGTTAGGGCATTGTGAAGTCTAGATCAGTGAATTACCGCTAGGGCATTGAGAAGTCTAGATCAGTGAATTACCGCTAGGCCATTGAGAAGTCTAGATCAGTGAATTACCGCTAGCCCATTGAGAAGTCTAGATCAGTGAATTACCATTAGGGCATTGAGAAGTCTAGATCAGTGAATTACCGATAGGCCATTGAGAAGTCTAGATCAGTGAATTACCGCTAGGACATTGAGAAGTCTAGATCAGTGAATTACCGCTAGGACATTGAGAAGTCTAGATCAGTGAATTACCGCTAGGGCATTGAGAAGTCTAGATCAGTGAGTTGCCGCTAGGGCATTGAGAAATCTAGATCAGTGAATACTGCTAGGACATTGAGAAGGGCAGATCAGTGAATTACTGCTAGGACATTGAGAAGTCTAGATCAGGAAGTTGGTGCTAGGACATTGAGAAGTGTAGATCAGTGAATTACTGCTAGGACATTGAGAAGTGTAGATCAGTGAATTACTGCTAGGGCATTGAGAAGTCTAGATCAGTGAATTACAGCTAGGACATTGAGAAGTCTAGATCAGTGAATTACTGCTAGGAAATTGAGAAGTCTAGATCAGTGAATTACTGCTAGGAAATTGAGAAGTCTAGATGAGTGAATTACTGCTAGGACATTGAGAAGTCTAGATCAGGAAGTTGGTGCTAGGACATTGAGAAGTGTAGATCAGTGAATTACTGCTAGGACATTGAGAAGTGTAGATCAGTGAATTACTGCTAGGACATTGAGAAGTCTAGATCAGTGAATTACTGCTAGGAAATTGAGAAGTCTAGATCAGTGAATTACTGCTAGGACATTGAGGAGTCTAGATCAGTGAATTACTGCTAGGACATTGAGAAGTCTAGATCAGGAAGTTGGTGCTAGGACATTGAGAAGTCTAGATCAGTGAATTACCGCTAGGGAATTGAGAAGTCTAGATCAGTGAATTACCGCTAGGACATTGAGAATTCCAGATGAGTGAATTACCGCTAGGACATTGAGAAGGGCAGATCAGTGAATTACTGCTAGGACATTGAGAAGTCTAGATCAGGAAGTTTGTGCTAGGACATTGAGAAGTGTAGATCAGTGAATTACTGCTAGGACATTGAGAAGTGTAGATCAGTGAATTACTGCAAGGGCATTGTGAAGTCTAGATCAGTGAATTACAGCTAGGACATTGAGAAGTCTAGATCAGTGAATTACTGCTAGGGCATTGAGAAGTCTAGATCAGTGAATTACTGCTAGGAAATTGAGAAATCTAGATCAGTGAATTACTGCTAGGGCATTGAGAAGTCTAGATCAGTGAATTACTGCTAGGAAATTGAGAAGTCTAGATGAGTGAATTACTGCTAGGACATTGAGAAGTCTAGATCAGGAAATTGGTACTAGGACATTGAGAAGTGTAGATCAGTGAATTACTGCTAGGACATTGAGAAGTGTAGATCAGTGAATTACTGCTAGGGCATTGAGAAGTCTAGATCAGTGAATTACAGCTAGGACATTGAGAAGTCTAGATCAGTGAATTACTGCTAGGGCATTGAGAAGTCTAGATCAGTGAATTACTGCTAGGAAATTGAGAAGTCTAGATGAGTGAATTACTGCTAGGACATTGAGAAGTCTAGATCAGTGAATTACTGCTAGGACATTGAGAAGTCTAGATCAGGAAGTTGGCGCTAGGACATTGAGAAGTCTAGATCAGTGAATTATTGATAGGAAATTGAGAAGTCTAGATCAGTGAATTACTGCTAGGACATTGAGAAGTCTAGATCAGTGAATTACTGCTAGGAAATTGAGAAATCTAGATCAGTGAATTACTGCTAGGACATTGAGAAGTCTAGATCAGTGAATTTCTGCTAGGACATTGAGAAGTCTAGATCAGGAAGTTGGTGCTAGGACATTGAGAAGTCTAGATCAGTGAATTACCGCTAGGGAAATTGAGAAGTCTAGATCAGAGAATTACCGCTAGGACATTGAGAAGTCTAGATCAGTGAATTACCGCTAGGACATTGAGAAGTCTAGATCAGTGAATTACCGCTAGGGAAATGAGAAATCTAGATCAGTGAATTACCGTTAGGGCATTGAGAAGTCTATATCAGTGAATTACCATTAGTTCATTGAGAAGTCTAGATCAGTGAATTACCGCTAGGACATTGAGAAGTCTAGATCAGTGAATTACCGCTAGGCCATTGAGAAGTCTAGATCAGTGAATTACCGCTAGGGAATTGAGAAGTCTAGATCAGTGAATTACCGCTAGGACATTGAGAAGTCTAGATCAGTGAATTACCGCTAGGACATTGAGAAGTCTAGATCAGTGAATTACCGCTAGGGCATTGAGAAGTCTAGATCAGTGAGTTGCGGCTAGGGCATTGAGAAGTGTAGATCAGTGAATTACTGCTAGGAAATTGAGAAGTCTAGATGAGTGAATTACTGCTAGGACATTGAGAAGTCTAGATCAGGAAGTTGGTGCTAGGACATTGAGAAGTGTAGATCAGTGAATTACTGCTAGGACATCGAGAAGTGTAGATCAGTGAATTACTGCTAGGGCATTGAGAAGTCTAGATCAGTGAATTACAGCTAGGACATTGAGAAGTCTAGATCAGTGAATTACTGCTAGGGCATTGAGAAGTCTAGATCAGTGAATTACTGCTAGGAAATTGAGAAGTCTAGATGAGTGAATTACTGCTAGGACATTGAGAAGTCTAGATCAGGAAGTTGGTGCTAGGACATTGAGAAGTGTAGATCAGTGAATTACTGCTAGGACATTGAGAAGTGTAGATCAGTGAATTACTGCTAGGGCATTGAGAAGTCTAGATCAGTGAATTACAGCTAGGACATTGAGAAGCCTAGATCAGTGAATTACTGATAGGAAATTGAGAAGTCTAGATCAGTGAATTACTGCTAGGAAATTGAGAAGTCTAGATCAGTGAATTACAGCTAGGACATTGAGAAGTCTAGATCAGTGAATTACTGCTAGGACATTGAGAAGTCTAGATCAGGAAGTTGGTGCTAGGACATTGAGAAGTCTAGATCAGTGAATTACCGCTAGGGAATTGAGAAGTCCAGATCAGTGAATTACCGCTAGGACATTGAGAAGTCTAGATCAGTGAATTACCGCTAGGACATGAGAAGTCTAGATCAGTGAATTACAGCTAGGACATTGAGAAGTCTAGATCAGTGAATTACTGCTAGGAAATTGAGAAGTCTAGATGAGTGAATTACTGCTAGGACATTGAGAAGTCTAGATCAGTGAATTACTGCTAGGACATTGAGAAGTCTAGATCAGGAAGTTGGCGCTAGGACATTGAGAAGTCTAGATCAGTGAATTACTGATAGGAAATTGAGAAGTCTAGATCAGTGAATTACTGCTAGGACATTGAGAAGTCTAGATCAGTGAATTACTGCTAGGAAATTGAGAAATCTAGATCAGTGAATTACTGCTAGGCATTGAGAAGTCTAGATCAGTGAATTACTGCTAGGAAATTGAGAAGTCTAGATGAGTGAATTACTGCTAGGACATTGAGAAGTCTAGATCAGGAAATTGGTGCTAGGACATTGAGAAGTGTAGATCAGTGAATTACTGCTAGGACATTGAGAAGTGTAGATCAGTGAATTACGGCTAGGGCATTGAGAAGTCTAGATCAGTGAATTACAGCTAGGACATTGAGAAGTCTAGATCAGTGAATTACAGCTAGGCATTGAGAAGTCTATATCAGTGAATTACTGCTAGGAAATTGAGAAGTCTAGATGAGTTAATTACTGCTAGGACATTGAGAAGTCTAGATCAGTGAATTACTGCTATGACATTGAGAAGTCTAGATCAGGAAGTTGGCGCTAGGACATTGAGAAGTCTAGATCAGTGAATTACTGATAGGAAATTGAGAAGTCTAGATCAGTGAATTACTGCTAGGACATTGAGAAATCTAGATCAGTGAATTATTGCTAGGACATTGAGAAGTCTAGATCAGTGAATTACTGCTAGGACATTTGAAGAATTCTAGATCAGGAAGTTGGTGCTAGGAGATTGAGAAGTCTAGATCAGTGAATTACCGCTAGGGAATTGAGAAGAGCAGATCAGTGAATTACCGCTAGGACATTGAGAAGTCTAGATCAGTGAATTACCGCTAGGACATTGAGAAGTCTAGATCAGTGAATTACTGCTAGGGAAATGAGAAGTCTAGATCAGTGAATTACCGTTAGGGCATTGTGAAGTCTAGATCAGTGAATTACCGCTAGGGCATTGAGAAGTCTAGATCAGTGAATTACCGCTAGGCCATTGAGAAGTCTAGATCAGTGAATTACCGCTAGCCCATTGAGAAGTCTAGATCAGTGAATTACCATTAGGGCATTGAGAAGTCTAGATCAGTGAATTACCGATAGGCCATTGAGAAGTCTAGATCAGTGAATTACCGCTAGGACATTGAGAAGTCTAGATCAGTGAATTACCGCTAGGACATTGAGAAGTCTAGATCAGTGAATTACCGCTAGGGCATTGAGAAGTCTAGATCTAGATCATGAGTTGCCGCTAGGGCATTGAGAAATCTAGATCAGTGAATTACTGCTAGGACATTGAGAAGGGCAGATCAGTGAATTACTGCTAGGACATTGAGAAGTCTAGATCAGGAAAGTTGGTGCTAGGACATTGAGAAGTGTAGATCAGTGAATTACTGCTAGGACATTGAGAAGTGTAGATCAGTGAATTACTGCTAGGGCATTGAGAAGTCTAGATCAGTGAATTACAGCTAGGACATTGAGAAGTCTAGATCAGTGAATTACTGCTAGGGCATTGAGAAGTCTAGATCAGTGAATTACTGCTAGGAAATTGAGAAGTCTAGATGAGTGAATACTGCTAGGACATTGAGAAGTCTAGATCAGGAAGTTGGTGCTAGGACATTGAGAAGTGTAGATCAGTGAATTACTGCTAGGACATTGAGAAGTGTAGATCAGTGAATTACTGCTAGGACATTGAGAAGTCTAGATCAGTGAATTACTGCTAGGAAATTGAGAAGTCTAGATCAGTGAATTACTGCTAGGACATTGAGGAGTCTAGATCAGTGAATTACTGCTAGGACATTGAGAAGTCTAGATCAGGAAGTTGGTGCTAGGACATTGAGAAGTCTAGATCAGTGAATTACCGCTAGGGAATTGAGAAGTCTAGATCAGTGAATTACCGCTAGGACATTGAGAATTCCAGATGAGTGAATTACCGCTAGGACATTGAGAAGGGCAGATCAGTGAATTACTGCTAGGACATTGAGAAGTCTAGATCAGGAAGTTTGTGCTAGGACATTGAGAAGTGTAGATCAGTGAATTACTGCTAGGACATTGAGAAGTGTAGATCAGTGAATTACTGCAAGGGCATTGTGAAGTCTAGATCAGTGAATTACAGCTAGGACATTGAGAAGTCTAGATCAGTGAATTACTGCTAGGGCATTGAGAAGTCTAGATCAGTGAATTACTGCTAGGAAATTGAGAAATCTAGATCAGTGAATTACTGCTAGGGCATTGAGAAGTCTAGATCAGTGAATTACTGCTAGGAAATTGAGAAGTCTAGATGAGTGAATTACTGCTAGGACATTGAGAAGTCTAGATCAGGAAATTGGTACTAGGACATTGAGAAGTGTAGATCAGTGAATTACTGCTAGGACATTGAGAAGTGTAGATCAGTGAATTACTGCTAGGGCATTGAGAAGTCTAGATCAGTGAATTACAGCTAGGACATTGAGAAGTCTAGATCAGTGAATTACTGCTAGGGCATTGAGAAGTCTAGATCAGTGAATTACTGCTAGGAAATTGAGAAGTCTAGATGAGTGAATTACTGCTAGGACATTGAGAAGTCTAGATCAGTGAATTACTGCTAGGACATTGAGAAGTCTAGATCAGGAAGTTGGCGCTAGGACATTGAGAAGTCTAGATCAGTGAATTATTGATAGGAAATTGAGAAGTCTAGATCAGTGAATTACTGCTAGGACATTGAGAAGTCTAGATCAGTGAATTACTGCTAGGAAATTGAGAAATCTAGATCAGTGAATTACTGCTAGGACATTGAGAAGTCTAGATCAGTGAATTACTGCTAGGACATTGAGAAGTCTAGATCAGGAAGTTGGTGCTAGGACATTGAGAAGTCTAGATCAGTGAATTACCGCTAGGGAATTGAGAAGTCTAGATCAGAGAATTACCGCTAGGACATTGAGAAGTCTAGATCAGTGAATTACCGCTAGGACATTGAGAAGTCTAGATCAGTGAATTACCGCTAGGGAAATGAGAAATCTAGATCAGTGAATTACCGTTAGGGCATTGAGAAGTCTATATCAGTGAATTACCATTAGTTCATTGAGAAGTCTAGATCAGTGAATTACCGCTAGGACATTGAGAAGTCTAGATCAGTGAATTACCGCTAGGCCATTGAGAAGTCTAGATCAGTGAATTACCGCTAGGGAATTGAGAAGTCTAGATCAGTGAATTACCGCTAGGACATTGAGAAGTCTAGATCAGTGAATTACCGCTAGGACATTGAGAAGTCTAGATCAGTGAATTACCGCTAGGGCATTGAGAAGTCTAGATCAGTGAGTTGCGGCTAGGGCATTGAGAAGTGTAGATCAGTGAATTACTGCTAGGAAATTGAGAAGTCTAGATGAGTGAATTACTGCTAGGACATGAGAAGTCTAGATCAGGAAGTTGGTGCTAGGACATTGAGAAGTGTAGATCAGTGAATTACTGCTAGGACATCGAGAAGTGTAGATCAGTGAATTACTGCTAGGGCATTGAGAAGTCTAGATCAGTGAATTACAGCTAGGACATTGAGAAGTCTAGATCAGTGAATTACTGCTAGGGCATTGAGAAGTCTAGATCAGTGAATTACTGCTAGGAAATTGAGAAGTCTAGATGAGTGAATTACTGCTAGGACATTGAGAAGTCTAGATCAGGAAGTTGGTGCTAGGACATTGAGAAGTGTAGATCAGTGAATTACTGCTAGGACATTGAGAAGTGTAGATCAGTGAATTACTGCTAGGGCATTGAGAAGTCTAGATCAGTGAATTACAGCTAGGACATTGAGAAGCCTAGATCAGTGAATTACTGATAGGAAATTGAGAAGTCTAGATCAGTGAATTACTGCTAGGAAATTGAGAAGTCTAGATCAGTGAATTACAGCTAGGACATTGAGAAGTCTAGATCAGTGAATTACTGCTAGGACATTGAGAAGTCTAGATCAGGAAGTTGGTGCTAGGACATTGAGAAGTCTAGATCAGTGAATTACCGCTAGGGAATTGAGAAGTCCAGATCAGTGAATTACCGCTAGGACATTGAGAAGTCTAGATCAGTGAATTACCGCTAGGACATTGAGAAGTCTAGATCAGTGAATTACAGCTAGGACATTGAGAAGTCTAGATCAGTGAATTACTGCTAGGAAATTGAGAAGTCTAGATGAGTGAATTACTGCTAGGACATTGAGAAGTCTAGATCAGTGAATTACTGCTAGGACATTGAGAAGTCTAGATCAGGAAGTTGGCGCTAGGACATTGAGAAGTCTAGATCAGTGAATTACTGATAGGAAATTGAGAAGTCTAGATCAGTGAATTACTGCTAGGACATTGAGAAGTCTAGATCAGTGAATTACTGCTAGGAAATTGAGAAATCTAGATCAGTGAATTACTGCTAGGGCATTGAGAAGTCTAGATCAGTGAATTACTGCTAGGAAATTGAGAAGTCTAGATGAGTGAATTACTGCTAGGACATTGAGAAGTCTAGATCAGGAAATTGGTGCTAGGACATTGAGAAGTGTAGATCAGTGAATTACTGCTAGGACATTGAGAAGTGTAGATCAGTGAATTACGGCTAGGGCATTGAGAAGTCTAGATCAGTGAATTACAGCTAGGACATTGAGAAGTCTAGATCAGTGAATTACAGCTAGGGCATTGAGAAGTCTATATCAGTGAATTACTGCTAGGAAATTGAGAAGTCTAGATGAGTTAATTACTGCTAGGACATTGAGAAGTCTAGATCAGTGAATTACTGCTATGACATTGAGAAGTCTAGATCAGGAAGTTGGCGCTAGGACATTGAGAAGTCTAGATCAGTGAATTACTGATAGGAAATTGAGAAGTCTAGATCAGTGAATTACTGCTAGGACATTGAGAAATCTAGATCAGTGAATTATTGCTAGGACATTGAGAAGTCTAGATCAGTGAATTACTGCTAGGACATTGAGAAGTCTAGATCAGGAAGTTGGTGCTAGGACATTGAGAAGTCTAGATCAGTGAATTACCGCTAGGGAATTGAGAAGTCTAGATCAGAGAATTACCGCTAGGACATTGAGAAGTCTAGATCAGTGAATTACCGCTAGGACATTGAGAAGTCTAGATCAGTGAATTACCGCTAGGGAAATGAGAAATCTAGATCAGTGAATTACCGTTAGGGCATTGAGAAGTCTATATCAGTGAATTACCATTAGTTCATTGAGAAGTCTAGATCAGTGAATTACCGCTAGGCCATTGAGAAGTCTAGATCCGTGAATTACCGCTAGGCCATTGAGAAGTCTAGATCAGTGAATTACCGCTAGGAATTGAGAAGTCTAGATCAGTGAATTACCGCTAGGACATTGAGAAGTCTAGATCAGGAAGTTGGTGCTAGGACATTGAGAAGTGTAGATCAGTGAATTACTGCTAGGACATTGAGAAGTGTAGATCAGTGAATTACTGCTAGGGCATTGAGAAGTCTAGATCAGTGAATTACAGCTAGGACATTGAGAAGTCTAGATCAGTGAATTACTGCTAGGGCATTGAGAAGTCTAGATCAGTGAATTACTGCTAGGAAATTGAGAATTCTAGATGAGTGAATTACTGCTAGGACATTGAGAAGTCTAGATCCGGAAGTTGGTGCTAGGACATTAAGAAGTGTAGATCAGTGAATTACTGCTAGGACATTGAGAAGTGTAGATCAGTGAATTACTGCTAGGGCATTGAGAAGTCTAGATCAGTGAATTACAGCTAGGACATTGAGAAGCCTAGATCAGTGAATTACTGATAGGAAATTGAGAAGTCTAGATCAGTGAATTACTGCTAGGACATTGAGAAGTCTAGATCAGTGAATTACTGATAGGAAATTGAGAAGTCTAGATCAGTGAATTACAGCTAGGACATTGAGAAGTCTAGATCAGTGAATTACTGCTAGGACATTGAGAAGTCTAGATCAGTGAATTACCGCTAGGCCATTGAGAAGTCTAGATCAGTGAATTACTGCTAGGAAATTGAGAAGTCTAGATGAGTGAATTACTGCTAGGACATTGAGAAGTCTAGATCAGGAAGTTGGTGCTAGGACATTGAGAAGTGTAGATCAGTGAATTACTGCTAGGACATTGAGAAGTGTAGATCAGTGAATTACTGCTAGGGCATTGAGAAGTCTAGATCAGTGAATTACAGCTAGGACATTGAGAAGTCTAGATCAGTGAATTACTGCTAGGGCATTGAGAAGTCTAGATCAGTGAATTACTGCTAGGAAATTGAGAAGTCTAGATCAGTGAATTACTGCTAGGACATTGAGAAGTCTAGATCAGGAAGTTGGTGCTAGGACATTGAGAAGTGTAGATCAGTGAATTACTGCTAGGACATTGAGAAGTGTAGATCAGTGAATTACTGCTAGGGCATTGAGAAGTCTAGATCAGTGAATTACAGCTAGGACATTGAGAAGTCTAGATCAGTGAATTACTGCTAGGAAATTGAGAAGTCTAGATCAGTGAATTACTGCTAGGAAATGAGAAGTCTAGATCAGTGAATTACAGCTAGGACATTGAGAAGTCTAGATCAGTGAATTACTGCTAGGACATTGAGAAGTCTAGATCAGGAAGTTGGTGCTAGGACATTGAGAAGTGTAGATCAGTGAATTACTGCTAGGACATTGAGAAGTGTAGATCAGTGAATTACTGCTAGGGAATTGAGAAGTCTAGATCAGTGAATTACAGCTAGGACATTGAGAAGTCTAGATCAGTGAATTACTGCTAGGGCATTGAGAAGTCTAGATCAGTGAATTACTGCTAGGAAATTGAGAAGTCTAGATGAGTGAATTACTGCTAGGACATTGAGAAGTCTAGATGAGGAAGTTGGTGCTAGGACATTGAGAAGTGTAGATCAGTGAATTACTGCTAGGACATTGAGAAGTGTAGATCAGTGAATTACTGCTAGGACATTGAGAAGTCTAGATCAGTGAATTACTGCTAGGACATTGAGAAGTCTAGATCAGGAAATTGGTGCTAGGACATTGAGAAGTGTAGATCAGTGAATTACTGCTAGGACATTGAGAAGTGTAGATCAGTGAATTACGGCTAGGGCATTGAGAAGTCTAGATCAGTGAATTACAGCTAGGACATTGAGAAGTCTAGATCAGTGAATTACAGCTAGGGCATTGAGAAGTCTATATCAGTGAATTACTGCTAGGAAATTGAGAAGTCTAGATGAGTTAATTACTGCTAGGACATTGAGAAGTCTAGATCAGTGAATTACTGCTATGACATTGAGAAGTCTAGATCAGGAAGTTGGCGCTAGGACATTGAGAAGTCTAGATCAGTGAATTACTGATAGAAATTGAGAAGTCTAGATCAGTGAATTACTGCTAGGACATTGAGAATCTAGATCAGTGAATTATTGCTAGGACATTGAGAAGTCTAGATCAGTGAATTACTGCTAGGACATTGAGAAGTCTAGATCAGGAAGTTGGTGCTAGGACATTGAGAAGTCTAGATCAGTGAATTACCGCTAGGGAATTGAGAAGTCTAGATCAGAGAATTACCGCTAGGACATTGAGAAGTCTAGATCAGTGAATTACCGCTAGGACATTGAGAAGTCTAGATCAGTGAATTACCGCTAGGGAAATGAGAAATCTAGATCAGTGAATTACCGTTAGGGCATTGAGAAGTCTATATCAGTGAATTACCATTAGTTCATTGAGAAGTCTAGATCAGTGAATTACCGCTAGGCCATTGAGAAGTCTAGATCCGTGAATTACCGCTAGGCCATTGAGAAGTCTAGATCAGTGAATTACCGCTAGGGAATTGAGAAGTCTAGATCAGTGAATTACCGCTAGGACATTGAGAAGTCTAGATCAGGAAGTTGGTGCTAGGACATTGAGAAGTGTAGATCAGTGAATTACTGCTAGGACATTGAGAAGTGTAGATCAGTGAATTACTGCTAGGGCATTGAGAAGTCTAGATCAGTGAATTACAGCTAGGACATTGAGAAGTCTAGATCAGTGAATTACTGCTAGGGCATTGAGAAGTCTAGATCAGTGAATTACTGCTAGGAAATTGAGAAGTCTAGATCAGTGAATTACTGCTAGGACATTGAGAAGTCTAGATCAGTGAATTGGTGCTAGGACATTGAGAAGTGTAGATCAGTGAATTACTGCTAGGACATTGAGAAGTGTAGATCAGTGAATTACTGCTAGGGCATTGAGAAGTCTAGATCAGTGAATTACAGCTAGGACATTGAGAAGCCTAGATCAGTGAATTACTGATAGGAAATTGAGAAGTCTAGATCAGTGAATTACTGCTAGGACATTGAGAAGTCTAGATCAGTGAATTACTGATAGGAAATGAGAAGTCTAGATCAGTGAATTACAGCTAGGACATTGAGAAGTCTAGATCAGTGAATTACTGCTAGGACATTGAGAAGTCTAGATCAGTGAATTACCGCTAGGCCATTGAGAAGTAGATCAGTGAATTACTGCTAGGAAATTGAGAAGTCTAGATCAGTGAATTACTGCTAGGACATTGAGAAGTCTAGATCAGGAATTGGTGCTAGGACATTGAGAAGTGTAGATCAGTGAATTACTGCTAGGACATGAGAAGTCTAGATCAGTGAATTACTGCTAGGGCATTGAGAAGTCTAGATCAGTGAATTACAGCTAGGACATTGAGAAGTCTAGATCAGTGAATTACTGCTAGGGCATTGAGAAGTCTAGATCAGTGAATTACTGCTAGGAAATTGAGAAGTCTAGATCAGTGAATTACTGCTAGGACATTGAGAAGTCTAGATCAGTGAAGTTACTGCTAGGACATTGAGAAGTCTAGATCAGTGAATTACTGCTAGGACATTGAGAAGTCTAGATCAGTGAATTACTGCTAGGGCATTGAGAAGTCTAGATCAGTGAATTACTGCTAGGACATTGAGAAGTCTAGATCAGTGAATTACTGATAGGAAATTGAGAAGTCTAGATCAGTGAATTACTGCTAGGAAATTGAGAAGTCTAGATCAGTGAATTACTGCTAGGACATTGAGAAGTCTAGATCAGTGAATTACTGCTAGGACATTGAGAAGTCTAGATCAGGAAGTTGGTGCTAGGACATTGAGAAGTGTAGATCAGTGAATTACTGCTAGGACATTGAGAAGTGTAGATCAGTGAATTACTGCTAGGGAATTGAGAAGTCTAGATCAGTGAATTACAGCTAGGACATTGAGAAGTCTAGATCAGTGAATTACTGCTAGGGCATTGAGAAGTCTAGATCAGTGAATTACTGCTAGGAAATTGAGAAGTCTAGATGAGTGAATTACTGCTAGGACATTGAGAAGTCTAGATGAGGAAGTTGGTGCTAGGACATTGAGAAGTCTAGATCAGTGAATTACTGCTAGGACATTGAGAAGTGTAGATCAGTGAATTACTGCTAGGACATTGAGAAGTCTAGATCAGTGAATTACTGCTAGGAAATTGAGAAGTCTAGATCAGTGAATTACTGCTAGGACATTGAGAAGTCTAGATCAGTGAATTACTGCTAGGACATTGAGAAGTCTAGATCAGTGAATTACTGCTAGGGCATTGAGAAGTCTAGATCAGTGAATTACAGCTAGGACATTGAGAAGTCTAGATCAGTGAATTACTGCTAGGGCATTGAGAAGTCTAGATCAGTGAATTACTGCTAGGAAATTGAGAAGTCTAGATCAGTGAATTACTGCTAGGGCATTGAGAAGTCTAGATCAGTGAATTACTGCTAGGGCATTGAGAAGTCTAGATCAGTGAATTACTGCTAGGAAATTGAGAAGTCTAGATGAGTGAATTACTGCTAGGACATTGAGAAGTCTAGATCAGTGAATTACTGCTAGGACATTGAGAAGTCTAGATCAGGAAGTTGGCGCTAGGACATTGAGAAGTCTAGATCAGTGAATTACTGATAGGAAATTGAGAAGTCTAGATCAGTGAATTACTGCTAGGACATTGAGAAGTCTAGATCAGTGAATTACTGCTAGGAAATTGAGAAATCTAGATCAGTGAATTACTGCTAGGACATTGAGAAGTCTAGATCAGTGAATTACTGCTAGGACATTGAGAAGTCTAGATCAGGAAGTTGGTGCTAGGACATTGAGAAGTCTAGATCAGTGAATTACCGCTAGGGAATTGAGAAGTCTAGATCAGAGAATTACCGCTAGGACATTGAGAAGTCTAGATCAGTGAATTACCGCTAGGACATTGAGAAGTCTAGATCAGTGAATTACCGCTAGGGAAATGAGAAATCTAGATCAGTGAATTACCGTTAGGGCAATGAGAAGTCTATATCAGTGAATTACCATTAGTTCATTGAGAAGTCTAGATCAGTGAATTACCGCTAGGACATTGAGAAGTCTAGATCAGTGAATTACCGCTAGGCCATTGAGAAGTCTAGATCAGTGAATTACCGCTAGGGAATTGAGAAGTCTAGATCAGTGAATTACCGCTAGGACATTGAGAAGTCTAGATCAGTGAATTACCGCTAGGACATTGAGAAGTCTAGATCAGTGAATTACCGCTAGGGCATTGAGAAGTCTAGATCAGTGAGTTGCGGCTAGGAAATTGAGAAGTCTAGATGAGTGAATTACTGCTAGGACATTGAGAAGTCTAGATCAGGAAGTTGGTGCTAGGACATTGAGAAGTGTAGATCAGTGAATTACTGCTAGGACATTGAGAAGTGTAGATCAGTGAATTACTGCTAGGGCATTGAGAAGTCTAGATCAGTGAATTACAGCTAGGACATTGAGAAGTCTAGATCAGTGAATTACTGCTAGGGCATTGAGAAGTCTAGATCAGTGAATTACTGCTAGGAAATTGAGAAGTCTAGATCAGTGAATTACTGCTAGGACATTGAGAAGTCTAGATCAGGAAGTTGGTGCTAGGACATTGAGAAGTGTAGATCAGTGAATTACTGCTAGGACATTGAGAAGTGTAGATCAGTGAATTACTGCTAGGGCATTGAGAAGTCTAGATCAGTGAATTACAGCTAGGACATTGAGAAGCCTAGATCAGTGAATTACTGATAGGAAATTGAGAAGTCTAGATCAGTGAATTACTGCTAGGAAATTGAGAAGTCTAGATCAGTGAATTACAGCTAGGACATTGAGAAGTCTAGATCAGTGAATTACTGCTAGGACATTGAGAAGTCTAGATCAGGAAGTTGGTGCTAGGACATTGAGAAGTCTAGATCAGTGAATTACCGCTAGGGAATTGAGAAGTCCAGATCAGTGAATTACCGCTAGGACATTGAGAAGTCTAGATCAGTGAATTACCGCTAGGACATTGAGAAGTCTAGATCAGTGAATTACAGCTAGGACATTGAGAAGTCTAGATCAGTGAATTACTGCTAGGAAATTGAGAAGTCTAGATGAGTGAATTACTGCTAGGACATTGAGAAGTCTAGATCAGTGAATTACTGCTAGGACATTGAGAAGTCTAGATCAGGAAGTTGGCGCTAGGACATTGAGAAGTCTAGATCAGTGAATTACTGATAGGAAATTGAGAAGTCTAGATCAGTGAATTACTGCTAGGACATTGAGAAGTCTAGATCAGTGAATTACTGCTAGGAAATTGAGAAATCTAGATCAGTGAATTACTGCTAGGACATTGAGAAGTCTAGATCAGTGAATTACTGCTAGGACATTGAGAAGTCTAGATCAGGAAGTTGGCGCTAGGACATTGAGAAGTCTAGATCAGTGAATTACCGCTAGGGAATTGAGAAGTCTAGATCAGTGAATTACCGCTAGGACATTGAGAAGTCTAGATCAGTGAATTACCGCTAGGACATTGAGAAGTCTAGATCAGTGAATTACCGCTAGGGAAATGAGAAATCTAGATCAGTGAATTACCGTTAGGGCATTGAGAAGTCTATATCAGTGAATTACCATTAGTCATTGAAAAGTCTAGATCAGTGAATTACCGCTAGGCCATTGAGAAGTCTAGATCCGTGAATTACCGCTAGGCCATTGAGAAGTCTAGATCAGTGAATTACCGCTAGGGAATTGAGAAGTCTAGATCAGTGAATTACCGCTAGGACATTGAGAAGTCTAGATCAGTGAATTACTGCTAGGACATTGAGAAGTCTAGATCAGTGAATTACCGCTAGGGAATTGAGAAGTCTAGATCAGTGAGTTGCGGCTAGGCATTGAGAAGTCTAGATCAGTGAATTACTGCTAGGAAATTGAGAAGTCTAGATAAGTGAATTACTGCTAGGACATTGAGAAGTCTAGATCAGGAAGTTGGTGCTAGGACATTGAGAAGTGTAGATCAGTGAATTACTGCTAGGACATTGAGAAGTCTAGATCAGGAAGTGGTGCTAGGACATTGAGAAGTGTAGATCAGTGAATTACTGCTAGGACATTGAGAAGTCTAGATCAGTGAATTACTGCTAGGGCATTGAGAAGTCTAGATCAGTGAATTACAGCTAGGACATTGAGAAGCCTAGATCAGTGAATTACTGATAGGAAATTGAGAAGTCTAGATCAGTGAATTACTGCTAGGACATTGAGAAGTCTAGATCAGTGAATTACTGCTAGGAAATTGAGAAGTCTAGATCAGTGAATTACAGCTAGGACATTGAGAAGTCTAGATCAGTGAATTACTGCTAGGACATTGAGAAGTCTAGATCAGGAAGTTGGTGCTAGGACATTGAGAAGTCTAGATCAGTGAATTACTGCTAGGGAATTGAGAAGTCTAGATCAGTGAATTACCGCTAGGACATTGAGAAGTCTAGATCAGTGAATTACTGCTAGGGCATTGAGAAGTCTAGATCAGTGAATTACTGCTAGGAAATTGAGAAGTCTAGATGAGTGAATTACTGCTAGGACATTGAGAAGTCTAGATCAGGAAGTTGGTGCTAGGACATTGAGAAGTGTAGATCAGTGAATTACTGCTAGGACATTGAGAAGTGTAGATCAGTGAATTACTGCTAGGGCATTGAGAAGTCTAGATCAGTGAATTACAGCTAGGACATTGAGAAGTCTAGATCAGTGAATTACTGCTAGGGCATTGAGAAGTCTAGATCAGTGAATTACTGCTAGGAAATTGAGAAGTCTAGATGAGTGAATTACTGCTAGGACATTGAGAAGTCTAGATCAGTGAATTACTGCTAGGACATTGAGAAGTCTAGATCAGGAATTGGCGCTAGGACATTGAGAAGTCTAGATCAGGAATTGGTGCTAGGGCATTGAGAAGTGTAGATCAGTGAATTACTGCTAGGACATAGAGAAGTCTAGATCAGTGAATTACTGCTAGGGCATTGAGAAGTCTAGATCAGTGAATTACTGCTAGGGCATTGAGAAGTCTAGATCAGTGAATTACTGCTAGGACATTGAGAAGTGTAGATCAGTGAATTACTGCTAGGGCATTGAGAAGTCTAGATCAGTGAATTACAGCTAGGACATTGAGAAGTCTAGATCAGTGAATTACTGCTAGGGCATTGAGAAGTCTAGATCAGTGAATTACTGCTAGGAAATTGAGAAGTCTAGATCAGTGAATTACTGCTAGGACATTGAGAAGTCTAGATCAGGAAGTTGGTGCTAGGACATTGAGAAGTGTAGATCAGTGAATTACTGCTAGGACATTGATAAGTGTAGATCAGTGAATTACTGCTAGGGCATTGAGAAGTCTAGATCAGTGAATTACAGCTAGGACATTGAGAAGTCTAGATCAGTGATATACTGCTAGGGCATTGAGAAGTCTAGATGAGTGAATTACTGCTAGGAAATTGAGAAATCTAGATCAGTGAATTACTGCTAGGGCATTGAGAAGTCTAGATCAGTGAATTACTGCTAGGAAATTGAGAAGTCTAGATGAGTGAATTACTGCTAGGACATTGAGAAGTCTAGATCAGGAAGTTGGTGCTAGGACATTGAGAAGTGTAGATCAGTGAATTACTGCTAGGACATTGAGAAGTGTAGATCAGTGAATTACTGCTAGGGCATTGAGAAGTCTAGATCAGTGAATTACAGCTAGGACATTGAGAAGTCTAGATCAGTGAATTACTGCTAGGGCATTGAGAAGTCTAGATCAGTGAATTACTGCTAGGAAATTGAGAAGTCTAGATGAGTGAATTACTGCTAGGACATTGAGAAGTCTAGATCAGTGAATTACTGCTAGGACATTGAGAAGTCTAGATCAGGAAGTTGACGCTAGGACATTGAGAAGTCTAGATCAGTGAATTACTGATAGGAAATTGAGAAGTCTAGATCAGTGAATTACTGCTAGGACATTGAGAAGTCTAGATCAGTGAATTACTGCTAGGAAATTGAGAAATCTAGATCAGTGAATTACTGCTAGGACATTGAGAAGTCTAGATCAGTGAATTACTGCTAGGACATTGAGAAGTCTAGATCAGGAAGTTGGTGCTAGGACATTGAGAAGTCTAGATCAGTGAATTACCGCTAGGGAATTGAGAAGTCTAGATCAGAGAATTACCGCTAGGACATTGAGAAGTCTAGATCAGTGAATTACCGCTAGGACATTGAGAAGTCTAGATCAGTGAATTACCGCTAGGGAAATGAGAAATCTAGATCAGTGAATTACCGTTAGGGCAATGAGAAGTCTATATCAGTGAATTACCATTAGTTCATTGAGAAGTCTAGATCAGTGAATTACCGCTAGGACATTGAGAAGTCTAGATCAGTGAATTACCGCTAGGCCATTGAGAAGTCTAGATCAGTGAATTACCGCTAGGGAATTGAGAAGTCTAGATCAGTGAATTACCGCTAGGACATTGAGAAGTCTAGATCAGTGAATTACCGCTAGGACATTGAGAAGTCTAGATCAGTGAATTACCGCTAGGGCATTGAGAAGTCTAGATCAGTGAGTTGCGGCTAGGAAATTGAGAAGTCTAGATGAGTGAATTACTGCTAGGACATTGAGAAGTCTAGATCAGGAAGTTGGTGCTAGGACATTGAGAAGTGTAGATCAGTGAATTACTGCTAGGACATTGAGAAGTGTAGATCAGTGAATTACTGCTAGGGCATTGAGAAGTCTAGATCAGTGAATTACAGCTAGGACATTGAGAAGTCTAGATCAGTGAATTACTGCTAGGGCATTGAGAAGTCTAGATCAGTGAATTACTGCTAGGAAATTGAGAAGTCTAGATCAGTGAATTACTGCTAGGACATTGAGAAGTCTAGATCAGGAAGTTGGTGCTAGGACATTGAGAAGTGTAGATCAGTGAATTACTGCTAGGACATTGAGAAGTGTAGATCAGTGAATTACTGCTAGGGCATTGAGAAGTCTAGATCAGTGAATTACAGCTAGGACATTGAGAAGCCTAGATCAGTGAATTACTGATAGGAAATTGAGAAGTCTAGATCAGTGAATTACTGCTAGGAAATTGAGAAGTCTAGATCAGTGAATTACAGCTAGGACATTGAGAAGTCTAGATCAGTGAATTACTGCTAGGACATTGAGAAGTCTAGATCAGGAAGTTGGTGCTAGGACATTGAGAAGTCTAGATCAGTGAATTACCGCTAGGGAATTGAGAAGTCCAGATCAGTGAATTACCGCTAGGACATTGAGAAGTCTAGATCAGTGAATTACCGCTAGGACATTGAGAAGTCTAGATCAGTGAATTACAGCTAGGACATTGAGAAGTCTAGATCAGTGAATTACTGCTAGGAAATTGAGAAGTCTAGATGAGTGAATTACTGCTAGGACATTGAGAAGTCTAGATCAGTGAATTACTGCTAGGACATTGAGAAGTCTAGATCAGGAAGTTGGCGCTAGGACATTGAGAAGTCTAGATCAGTGAATTACTGATAGGAAATTGAGAAGTCTAGATCAGTGAATTACTGCTAGGACATTGAGAAGTCTAGATCAGTGAATTACTGCTAGGAAATTGAGAAATCTAGATCAGTGAATTACTGCTAGGACATTGAGAAGTCTAGATCAGTGAATTACTGCTAGGACATTGAGAAGTCTAGATCAGGAAGTTGGCGCTAGGACATTGAGAAGTCTAGATCAGTGAATTACCGCTAGGGAATTGAGAAGTCTAGATCAGTGAATTACCGCTAGGACATTGAGAAGTCTAGATCAGTGAATTACCGCTAGGACATTGAGAAGTCTAGATCAGTGAATTACCGCTAGGGAAATGAGAAATCTAGATCAGTGAATTACCGTTAGGGCATTGAGAAGTCTATATCAGTGAATTACCATTAGTTCATTGAAAAGTCTAGATCAGTGAATTACCGCTAGGCCATTGAGAAGTCTAGATCCGTGAATTACCGCTAGGCCATTGAGAAGTCTAGATCAGTGAATTACCGCTAGGAATTGAGAAGTCTAGATCAGTGAATTACCGCTAGGACATTGAGAAGTCTAGATCAGTGAATTACTGCTAGGACATTGAGAAGTCTAGATCAGTGAATTACCGCTAGGGAATTGAGAAGTCTAGATCAGTGAGTTGCGGCTAGGGCATTGAGAAGTCTAGATCAGTGAATTACTGCTAGGAAATTGAGAAGTCTAGATAAGTGAATTACTGCTAGGACATTGAGAAGTCTAGATCAGGAAGTTGGTGCTAGCACATTGAGAAGTGTAGATCAGTGAATTACTGCTAGGACATTGAGAAGTCTAGATCAGGAAGTTGGTGCTAGGACATTAAGAAGTGTAGATCAGTGAATTACTGCTAGGACATTGAGAAGTGTAGATCAGTGAATTACTGCTAGGGCATTGAGAAGTCTAGATCAGTGAATTACAGCTAGGACATTGAGAAGCCTAGATCAGTGAATTACTGATAGGAAATTGAGAAGTCTAGATCAGTGAATTACTGCTAGGACATTGAGAAGTCTAGATCAGTGAATTACTGCTAGGAAATTGAGAAGTCTAGATCAGTGAATTACAGCTAGGACATTGAGAAGTCTAGATCAGTGAATTACTGCTAGGACATTGAGAAGTCTAGATCAGGAAGTTGGTGCTAGGACATTGAGAAGTCTAGATCAGTGAATTACCGCTAGGAAATTGAGAAGTCTAGATCAGTGAATTACCGCTAGGACATAGAGAAGTCTAGATCAGTGAATTACTGCTAGGGCATTGAGAAGTCTAGATCAGTGAATTACTGCTAGGAAATTGAGAAGTCTAGATGAGTGAATTACTGCTAGGACATTGAGAAGTCTAGATCAGGAAGTTGGTGCTAGGACATTGAGAAGTGTAGATCAGTGAATTACTGCTAGGACATTGAGAAGTGTAGATCAGTGAATTACTGCTAGGGCATTGAGAAGTCTAGATCAGTGAATTACAGCTAGGACATTGAGAAGTCTAGATCAGTGAATTACTGGTAGGGCATTGAGAAGTCTAGTTCAGTGAATTACTGCTAGGAAATTGAGAAGTCTAGATGAGTGAATTACTGCTAGGACATTGAGAAGTCTAGATCAGTGAATTACTGCTAGGACATTGAGAAGTCTAGATCAGGAAGTTGGCGCTAGGACATTGAGAAGTCTAGATCAGGAAGTTGGTGCTAGGGCATTGAGAAGTGTAGATCAGTGAATTACTGCTAGGACATAGAGAAGTGTAGATCAGTGAATTACTGCTAGGGCATTGAGAAGTCTAGATCAGTGAATTACAGCTAGGGCATTGAGAAGTCTAGATCAGTGAATTACTGCTAGGACATTGAGAAGTGTAGATCAGTGAATTACTGCTAGGGCATTGAGAAGTCTAGATCAGTGAATTACAGCTAGGACATTGAGAAGTCTAGATCAGTGAATTACTGCTAGGGCATTGAGAAGTCTAGATCAGTGAATTACTGCTAGGAAATTGAGAAGTCTAGATGAGTGAATTACTGCTAGGACATTGAGAAGTCTAGATCAGGAAGTTGGTGCAAGGACATTGAGAAGTGTAGATCAGTGAATTACTGCTAGGACATTGATAAGTGTAGATCAGTGAATTACTGCTAGGGCATTGAGAAGTCTAGATCAGTGAATTACAGCTAGGACATTGAGAAGTCTAGATCAGTGATATACTGCTTGGGCATTGAGAAGTCTAGATGAGTGAATTACTGCTAGGAAATTGAGAAATCTAGATCAGTGAATTACTGCTAGGGCATTGAGAAGTCTAGATCAGTGAATTACTGCTAGGAATTGAGAAGTCTAGATGAGTGAATTACTGCTAGGACATTGAGAAGTCTAGATCAGAAGTTGGTGCTAGGACATTGAGAAGTGTAGATCAGTGAATTACTGCTAGGACATTGAGAAGTGTAGATCAGTGAATTACTGCCAGGGCATTGAGAAGTCTAGATCAGTGAATTACAGCTAGGACATTGAGAAGTCTAGATCAGTGAATTACTGCTAGGGCATTGAGAAGTCTAGATCAGTGAATTACTGCTAGGAAATTGAGAAGTCTAGATGAGTGAATTACTGCTAGGACATTGAGAAGTCTAGATCAGTGAATTACTGCTAGGACATTGAGAAGTCTAGATCAGGAAGTTGACGCTAGGACATTGAGAAGTCTAGATCAGTGAATTACTGATAGGAAATTGAGAAGTCTAGATCAGTGAATTACTGCTAGGACATTGAGAAGTCTATATCAGTGAATTACTGCTAGGAAATTGAGAAATCTAGATCAGTGAATTACTGCTAGGACATTGAGAAGTCTAGATCAGTGAATTACTACTAGGACATTGAGAAGTCTAGATCAGGAAGTTGGTGCTAAGACATTGAGAAGTCTAGATCAGTGAATTACCGCTAGGGAATTGAGAAGTCTAGATCAGTGAATTACCGCTAGGACATTGAGAAGTCTAGATCAGTGAATTACCGCTAGGACATTGAGAAGTCTAGATCAGTGAATTACCGCTAGGGAAATGAGAATCTAGATCAGTGAATTACCGTTAGGGCATTGAGAAGTCTAGATCAGTGAATTACCGCTAGGGCATTGAGAAGTCTAGATCAGTGAATTACCGCCAGGCCATTGAGAAGTCTAGATCAGTGAATTACCGCTAGGCCATTGAGAAGTCTATATCAGTGAATTACCATTAGTTCATTGAGAAGTCTAGATCAGTGAATTACCGCTAGGCCATTGAGAAGTCTAGATCCGTGAATTACCGCTAGGCCATTGAGAAGTCTAGATCAGTGAATTACCGCTAGGGAATTGAGAAGTCTAGATCAGTGAATTACCGCTAGGACATTGAGAAGTCTAGATCAGTGAATTACCGCTAGGACATTGAGAAGTCTAGATCAGTGAATTACCGCTAGGGAAATGAGAAATCTAGATCAGTGA
The DNA here is from genome assembly GCA_032433765.1 of Megaustenia siamemsis. Lineage (NCBI taxonomy): Eukaryota > Metazoa > Mollusca > Gastropoda > Stylommatophora > Ariophantidae > Megaustenia > Megaustenia siamemsis. Next base: position 15,090,205 of record JAVIAB010000091.1, on the reverse strand, counting down.
ATTACCGTTAGGGCATTGAGAAGTCTATATCAGTGAATTACCATTAGTTCATTGAGAAGTCTAGATCAGTGAATTACCGCTAGGCCATTAAGAAGTCTAGATCCGTGAATTACCGCTAGGCCATTGAGAAGTCTAGATCAGTGAATTACCGCTAGGGAATTGAGAAGTCTAGATCAGTGAATTACCGCTAGGACATTGAGAAGTCTAGATCAGTGAATTACCGCTAGGACATTGAGAAGTCTAGATCAGTGAATTACCGCTAGGGAATTGAGAAGTCTAGATCAGTGAGCTGCGGCTAGGGCATTGAGAAGTCTAGATCAGTGAATTACTGCTAGGAAATTGAGAAGTCTAGATGAGTGAATTACTGCTAGGACATTGAGAAGTCTAGATCAGGAAGTTGGTGCTAGGACATTGAGAAGTGTAGATCAGTGAATTACTGCTAGGACATTGAGAAGTCTAGATCAGGAAGTTGGTGCTAGGACATTAAGAAGTGTAGATCAGTGAATTACTGCTAGGACATTGAGAAGCCTAGATCAGTGAATTACTGATAGGAAATTGAGAAGTCTAGATCAGTGAATTACTGCTAGGACATTGAGAAGTCTATATCAGTGAATTACTGCTAGGAAATTGAGAAATCTAGATCAGTGAATTACTGCTAGGACATTGAGAAGTCTAGATCAGTGAATTACTACTAGGACATTGAGAAGTCTAGATCAGGAATTGGTGCTAAGACATTGAGAAATCTAGATCAGTGAATTACCGCTAGGAATTGAGAAGTCTAGATCAGTGAATTACCGCTAGGACATTGAGAAGTCTAGATCAGTGAATTACCGCTAGGACATTGAGAAGTCTAGATCAGTGAATTACCGCTAGGGAAATGAGAAATCTAGATCAGTGAATTACCGTTAGGGCATTGAGAAGTCTAGATCAGTGAATTACCGCTAGGGCATTGAGAAGTCTAGATCAGTGAATTACGCCAGGCCATTGAGAAGTCTAGATCAGTGAATTACCGCTAGGCCATTGAGAAGTCTATATCAGTGAATTACCATTAGTTCATTGAGAAGTCTAGATCAGTGAATTACCGCTAGGCCATTGAGAAGTCTAGATCAGTGAATTACCGCTAGGCCATTGAGAAGTCTAGATCAGTGAATTACCGCTAGGGAATTGAGAAGTCTAGATCAGTGAATTACCGCTAGGACATTGAGAAGTCTAGATCAGTGAATTACCGCTAGGACATTGAGAAGTCTAGATCAGTGAATTACCGCTAGGGCATTGAGAAGTCTAGATCAGTGAATTACCGCTAGGACATTGAGAAGTCTAGATCAGTGAATTACCGCTAGGGCATTGAGATGTCTAGATCAGTGAGTTGCGGCTAGGGCATTGAGAAGTCTAGATCAGTGAATTACTGCTAGGAAATTGAGAAGTCTAGATGAGTGAATTACTGCTAGGACATTGAGAAGTCTAGATCAGGAAGTTGGTGCTAGGACATTGAGAAGTGTAGATCAGTGAATTGCTGCTAGGACATTGAGAAGTGTAGATCAGTGAATTACTGCTAGGGCATTGAGAAGTCTAGATCAGTGAATTACAGCTAGGACAGTGAGAAGTCTAGATCAGTGAATTACTGCTAGGGCATTGAGAAGTCTAGATCAGTGAATTACTGCTAGGAAATTGAGAAGTCTAGATCAGGAAGTTGGTGCTAGGACATTGAGAAGTGTAGATCAGTGAATTACTGCTAGGACATTGAGAAGTGTAGATCAGTGAATTATTGCTAGGGCATTGAGAAGTCTAGATCAGTGAGTTACAGCTAGGACATTGAGAAGCCTAGATCAGTGAATTACTGATAGGAAATTGAGAAGTCTAGATCAGTGAATTACCGCTAGGACATTGAGAATTCTAGATCAGTGAATTTCTGCTAGGAAATTGAGAAGTCTAGATCAGGAAGTTGGTGCTAGGACATTGAGAAGTGTAGATCAGTGAATTACTGCTAGGACATTGAGAAGTGTAGATCAGTGAATTACTGCTAGGGCATTGAGAAGTCTAGATCAGTGAATTACAGCTAGGACATTGAGAAGTCTAGATCAGTGAATTACTGCTTGGGCATTGAGAAGTCTAGATGAGTGAATTACTGCTAGGAAATTGAGAAATCTAGATCAGTGAATTACTGCTAGGGCATTGAGAAGTCTAGATCAGTGAATTACTGCTAGGAAATTGAGAAGTCTAGATGAGTGAATTACTGCTAGGACATTGAGAAGTCTAGATCAGGAAGTTGGTGCTAGGACATTGAGAAGTGTAGATCAGTGAATTACTGCTAGGACATTGAGAAGTGTAGATCAGTGAATTACTGCCAGGGCATTGAGAAGTCTAGATCAGTGAATTACAGCTAGGACATTGAGAAGTCTAGATCAGTGAATTACTGCTAGGGCATTGAGAAGTCTAGATCAGTGAATTACTGCTAGGAAATTGAGAAGTCTAGATGAGTGAATTACTGCTAGGACATTGAGAAGTCTAGATCAGTGAATTACTGCTAGGACATTGAGAAGTCTAGATCAGGAAGTTGACGCTAGGACATTGAGAAGTCTAGATCAGTGAATTACTGATAGGAAATTGAGAAGTCTAGATCAGTGAATTACTGCTAGGACATTGAGAAGTCTATATCAGTGAATTACTGCTAGGAAATTGAGAAATCTAGATCAGTGAATTACTGCTAGGACATTGAGAAGTCTAGATCAGTGAATTACTACTAGGACATTGAGAAGTCTAGATCAGGAAGTTGGTGCTAAGACATTGAGAAGTCTAGATCAGTGAATTACCGCTAGGGAATTGAGAAGTCTAGATCAGTGAATTACCGCTAGGACATTGAGAAGTCTAGATCAGTGAATTACCGCTAGGACATTGAGAAGTCTAGATCAGTGAATTACCGCTAGGGAAATGAGAAATCTAGATCAGTGAATTACCGTTAGGGCATTGAGAAGTCTAGATCAGTGAATTACCGCTAGGGCATTGAGAAGTCTAGATCAGTGAATTACCGCCAGGCCATTGAGAAGTCTAGATCAGTGAATTACCGCTAGGCCATTGAGAAGTCTATATCAGTGAATTACCATTAGTTCATTGAGAAGTCTAGATCAGTGAATTACCGCTAGGCCATTGAGAAGTCTAGATCCGTGAATTACCGCTAGGCCATTGAGAAGTCTAGATCAGTGAATTACCGCTAGGGAATTGAGAAGTCTAGATCAGTGAATTACCGCTAGGACATTGAGAAGTCTAGATCAGTGAATTACCGCTAGGACATTGAGAAGTCTAGATCAGTGAATTACCGCTAGGGAAATGAGAAATCTAGATCAGTGAATTACCGTTAGGGCATTGAGAAGTCTATATCAGTGAATTACCATTAGTTCATTGAGAAGTCTAGATCAGTGAATTACCGCTAGGCCATTAAGAAGTCTAGATCCGTGAATTACCGCTAGGCCATTGAGAAGTCTAGATCAGTGAATTACCGCTAGGGAATTGAGAAGTCTAGATCAGTGAATTACCGCTAGGACATTGAGAAGTCTAGATCAGTGAATTACCGCTAGGACATTGAGAAGTCTAGATCAGTGAATTACCGCTAGGGAATTGAGAAGTCTAGATCAGTGAGCTGCGGCTAGGGCATTGAGAAGTCTAGATCAGTGAATTACTGCTAGGAAATTGAGAAGTCTAGATGAGTGAATTACTGCTAGGACATTGAGACGTCTAGATCAGAAGTTGGTGCTAGGACATTGAGAAGTGTAGATCAGTGAATTACTGCTAGGACATTGAGAAGTCTAGATCAGGAAGTTGGTGCTAGGACATTAAGAAGTGTAGATCAGTGAATTACTGCTAGGACATTGAGAAGCCTAGATCAGTGAATTACTGATAGGAAATTGAGAAGTCTAGATCAGTGAATTACTGCTAGGACATTGAGAAGTCTATATCAGTGAATTACTGCTAGGAAATTGAGAAATCTAGATCAGTGAATTACTGCTATGACATTGAGAAGTCTAGATCAGTGAATTACTACTAGGACATTGAGAAGTCTAGATCAGGAAGTTGGTGCTAAGACATTGAGAAGTCTAGATCAGTGAATTACCGCTAGGGAATTGAGAAGTCTAGATCAGTGAATTACCGCTAGGACATTGAGAAGTCTAGATCAGTGAATTACCGCTAGGACATTGAGAAGTCTAGATCAGTGAATTACCGCTAGGGAAATGAGAAATCTAGATCAGTGAATTACCGTTAGGGCATTGAGAAGTCTAGATCAGTGAATTACCGCTAGGGCATTGAGAAGTCTAGATCAGTGAATTACCGCCAGGCCATTGAGAAGTCTAGATCAGTGAATTACCGCTAGGCCATTGAGAAGTCTATATCAGTGAATTACCATTAGTTCATTGAGAAGTCTAGATCAGTGAATTACCGCTAGGCCATTGAGAAGTCTAGATCCGTGAATTACCGCTAGGCCATTGAGAAGTCTAGATCAGTGAATTACCGCTAGGGAATTGAGAAGTCTAGATCAGTGAATTACCGCTAGGACATTGAGAAGTCTAGATCAGTGAATTACCGCTAGGACATTGAGAAGTCTAGATCAGTGAATTACCGCTAGGGCATTGAGATGTCTAGATCAGTGAATTACCGCTAGGACATTGAGAAGTCTAGATCAGTGAATTACCGCTAGGGCATTGAGATGTCTAGATCAGTGAGTTGCGGCTAGGGCATTGAGAAGTCTAGATCAGTGAATTACTGCTAGGAAATTGAGAAGTCTAGATGAGTGAATTACTGCTAGGACATTGAGAAGTCTAGATCAGGAAGTTGGTGCTAGGACATTGAGAAGTGTAGATCAGTGAATTGCTGCTAGGACATTGAGAAGTGTAGATCAGTGAATTACTGCTAGGGCATTGAGAAGTCTAGATCAGTGAATTACAGCTAGGACAGTGAGAAGTCTAGATCAGTGAATTACTGCTAGGGCATTGAGAAGTCTAGATCAGTGAATTACTGCTAGGAAATTGAGAAGTCTAGATCAGGAAGTTGGTGCTAGGACATTGAGAAGTGTAGATAAGTGAATTACTGCTAGGACATTGAGAAGTGTAGATCAGTGAATTATTGCTAGGGCATTGAGAAGTCTAGATCAGTGAGTTACAGCTAGGACATTGAGAAGCCTAGATCAGTGAATTACTGATAGGAAATTGAGAAGTCTAGATCAGTGAATTACCGCTAGGACATTGAGAATTCTAGATCAGTGAATTTCTGCTAGGAAATTGAGAAGTCTAGATCAGGAAGTTGGTGCTAGGACATTGAGAAGTGTAGATCAGTGAATTACTGCTAGGACATTGAGAAGTGTAGATCAGTGAATTACTGCTAGGGCATTGAGAAGTCTAGATCAGTGAATTACAGCTAGGACATTGAGAAGTCTAGATCAGTGAATTACTGCTATGGCATTGAGAAGTCTAGATCAGTGAATTACTGCTAGGAAATTGAGAAGTCTAGATGAGTGAATTACTGCTAGGACATTGAGAAGTCTAGATCAGTGAATTACTGCTAGGACATTGAGAAGTCTAGATCAGGAAGTTGGCGCTAGGACATTGAGAAGTCTAGATCAGTGAATTACTGATAGGAAATTGAGAAGTCTAGATCAGTAATTACTGCTAGGACATTGAGAAGTCTAGATCAGTGAATTACTGCTAGGAAATTGGGAAATCTAGATCAGTGAATTACTGCTAGGACATTGAGAAGTCTAGATCAGTGAATTACTGCTAGGACATTGAGAAGTCTAGATCAAGAAGTTGGTGCTAGGACATTGAGAAGTCTAGATCATTGAATTACCGCTAGGGAATTGAGAAGTCTAGATCAGTGAATTACCGCTAGGACATTGAGAAGTCTAGATCAGTGAATTACCGCTAGGACATTGAGAAGTCTAGATCAGTGAATTACCGCTAGGGAAATGAGAAATCTAGATCAGTGAATTATCGTTAGGGCATTGAGAAGTCTAGATCAGTGAATTACCGCTAGGGCATTGAGAAGTCTAGATCAGTGAATTACCGCCAGGCCATTGAGAAGTCTAGATCAGTGAATTACCGCTAGGCCATTGAGAAGTCTATATCAGTGAATTACCATTAGTTCATTGAGAAGTCTAGATCAGTGAATTACCGCTAGGCCATTGAGAAGTCTAGATCCGTGAATTACCGCTAGGCCATTGAGAAGTCTAGATCAGTGAATTAACGCTAGGGCATTGAGAAATCAAGATCAGTGAATTACAGCTAGGACATTGATAAGGCAGATCAGTGAATTACTGCTAGGACATTGAGAAGTCTAGATCAGGAAGTTGGTGCTAGGACATTGAGAAGTGTAGATCAGTGAATTACTGCTAGGACATTGAGAAGTGTAGATCAGTGAATTACTGCTAGGGCATTGAGAAGTCTAGATCAGTGAATTACAGCTAGGGCATTGAGAAGTCTAGATCAGTGAATTACAGCTAGGACATTGAGAAGTGTAGATCAGGAAATTGCCACTAGGATATTGAGAAGTCTAGATCAGGAAGTTGCCGCTAGGACATTGAGAAGTCTAGATCAGGAAGTGGCCTCAAGGACATTGAGAAGTCTAGATTAAGGGAGTTGCTGCTAGGACGTTGAGAAGTCTATATCAGGAAGTTGCCGCTAGGACATTGAGAAGTCCAGATTAAGGCAGTTGCCGCTTGTACAGTTATTTATAATTTCTGTTAATGACCTTCTGCCATGCCTATCTCTTAAGCTATCTGGTATCTTTTCTCTGTTTCCCTCTATCTCTTCTTCCCTCGATTTTTCCAGTTTTCGCAATATTTTCCAGCTGTTCCCTTCTCATTACATGATCAAAAAATGATGATTGTTTCTTCCTAAAATTGAAAATCGGCTCTCTTTTTGCTTTGGCCTCTTTCAGAACGTTTTTAGTACTCTCCTGATTTGTCCATGGTATTCTCAACATTCTTCCGTAAAACCACATTTCTAGAGACTCCATTGATTTTCTTGTATGTTGTCTTATTGTCCATAATTCACATCCGTATGTTAAGACTGGTTCTACATAACATTTAAGAACTCTTTTTCTTGTTTCTATTGCCAAAAATGGATTGCACAGTATCTTCCTAATTTTTTGGATAGCTGCTTTTGCCTGAGCCGTTCTGTATCTCACCTCTTTTGTACATCTACCATGTGAGGTTAACGTTGCTCCGAGATATTTAAATTCATTTATCTGTTTTAATATTGGTCAACTTGTCTGTATTGTGCACTGTGATGATGGCTTTTCTTTTTTGTTACCATCACTTATGTTTTTTTGCTGTTAAGGCTGAGTACTTTATTTTTGCTTTCCTTCACTATAGTGTCTAACATTTCTTGTAACTAATTTTCGCTCTTATCGATTAAGACTGTATCATCAGCATACCTTAAATTATTTATATTATGACCTCAGATTGTTAAAGTATGTCTCTAATGGATCTTAAAATAATCTCACTATCATCATCATCATCATCATCATCATCATCATCATCATCATCAAGTACCGGGACTGCTGGCGTAGATGATCATGTCTCTCCACAACTTACGACCATGACAGTTATTTATCATTTCTATTGTTGACCTTCTGCCAAGCCATTCTCTTAAGCTGTCTGTGATCTTTTCTCTTTGCTTCCCTCTATCTCTTGGTCCCTCAAGTTTCCCAGTTGTTACAATATATTCCAGCTGTTCTCTTCTCATTACATGGCCAAAATGATGATTGAATCTCACTATACATATTAAATAAATCTGGTGACAGCACACAACCTTGCCTAACACTGTTTTATTTGTTGAAACATTCCCAATTGGTTTCCATTTCTTACGGCCGCTGTTTGTTGCCAGTACATGTTCTTTATTTTTCGTAGATTTTTGCTGTCTCTGTTTATGCTTTCTAAAATTGTGATTATTTGTTACTTTGTCAGCTGCTTTGGTATAATCTATAAAACATAGGTATAGATTTATTTTCACCACTATCACTCATTCTACTAAAGATCTTATGATATAAATGGCATTGCTTGTTCCTTTATCTCTAACAAAACCACACTGTTCATCACAAATTTCTGGACTGATTTTGTTTCGCACTCTTCGCATGATGATTCTTAGTAATATCTTAGTCATATGACTCATAAGGCTTATTGTGCGATGATCATCGCATTCAATCGCACCAGATTTCAACTTGTAAGGCTATGCATATTGATTTGAGCATGTCGTCTGATATATATCCGCTATTGTAGATATCATTCAATATTTTTGTTATTATTCCTATTCCAAAATCACCCATTGCTCTCTTCTTTAGTTATATTATCTGGTCCAGCAGCTTTTCCTGCTTTCATATTGCGCATGGCGTTTTCTACTTCTTCTTGAGTATTTCTAGTCCTTCCCCATTATCCTTAATATCTACTTCTGTTCGTTCATTATTATAAAGTTCGTTAATGTATTGTGTTCATCGTTTCCTTATGCTTTCTTATTCAATTAACAGTTTTCTTTCATTTTATTTTAAACATCCAGTTTTTTTATTTTGTTCTTCTTCCTGTTAATTCTTCAATTTAATAATATCATTCCATGTAAAATTAACTTTTCAGACTCCACACTAGGAGAATGTGGCTTCCAATTTCTGTAGGATCAAACGTTTTTTTTCGCTATCGGGATGAAATAAAGATTCTGACCCCAGCACCTCGCGGCGACAGCACCAAACAAGCGGTCCTTATTCTCCGGTCTTATCATTCCTACCCCCACTCACCCTCTCAGCGAGCCCAGTAATGGGATAATGCTATAAAGATAGGTTATTGTAAATATTTAATTGCATTAATGGAACAAATCAAATATAATCTTGTGGCTATAATCTTTATAGCCGTTGAAGATGTTGACATCACAGGCAACTTTAGGGTCTCAGCCGCTCTCAGTGGATGACGTAGCATGGTCGCTCTGATGGCTTCAGTAGCTCGCTCATACTGCACACATTTAGCACACAGATTATACAGGGTGTTTATAAAGTCTCACTACACTTGGTATCTAGGTCAATTTGAAAAAAATTGTTTATGACGTCATCACATTATGTGCTCAACAAAGTGCTTCTTTCCAGTAGCAATAAACTTATTCAACAAATTTCTAACCGTAATGCGATGAGGAGGTTGTTTATCAGGAAATCTTGCTATAAATCTTTGAACAACTACCCGTGTGTATCGACCACCATTTCTAAACACTTGTTCAACCAGAAAAATTCGTTCTTCTCTTGATAACACCATTCTGCTTTGAGTGCAAAGAATTACTCCAGCAGACGACAGCCATTCACTGCACAATTGACAGTGGGAGCACATAATGTGATGACGTCATAAACAATTTTTTTCAAATTGACCTAGATACCAAGTGTAGTGAGACTTTTGTAGTTATGGAAGGCCCCGGTATCACTGCAAACGAATTAAAATCCATAATTGCTCAACCGCCCGTGCCAGTGGAATCATCCGAATTACTATTTCATTTCCCCAAAAAGAAAGGTAGCTGTAGTCTCCATCATAGCAGTCTCAGCACACGCCAAAAGAAATAAAGTGAAACTGCACAGAAATTGAACACTGTTATCTGTTCTCCATCATACAGTATCATCATTCATCGTAAACAATTGGAATATCGAAACATGATCAAAACAGATGAAAGGCACAGCTCACGGTGTACACAGAGCACTTAACTCAGTAGCTCCTGCAACAAGCCGGACTTGGAACATGAGGAAACTGCAACAAGGAACACTTTTCAGACATAGCCTTTAATGGTTCCTGCCCCTATCCACCATATTGACCGGAAGTTCACGTCCTCCTGAAAATGATGATCGTAATTTCTTAAAAAAATGTATAGCGCTTGGTGATGTTAGATTTAGCACGCAGATGTGGATAATCATTCGTAAATGTTTGACGCTGCTGTATTGCTCGCGCGATGGTGCCTGCTTGTATTCATAAAATTGGATACTCACTGAAAGTCATGCCGATTCCGACATCCAATCGCTTAGAGGCGTCAAGACTTCGCCATTGCGCATGTCTGTCATCCCTGTCAAAAAATAACCATTAGCCAGCCAATCAACTTTCTTTGTTAAAGTCCTTTACGTCACCGTGACAGTACATCGACGCGTGTCCCTCTCACCAGGGTTTAGATATGTCCCCATTCATCCCAGAAATACCGATTCTAGACGTTTCCATTCATTGACTGAGAATCCCTCACAATAATTGCCTCATTAAACTGCGCCTTTAAAAACCTACTTGAAGACAGTCGTAGCTGCTTCAATCTGCATTTCTCAAATTTAAGTTTGTCGCCGAATACGCTCCCCTTTGGTCTTCAATTATTTGCCCCTGGCTTTTACTGAGAAACCCCGTTCTTATCTCGCAGCCCCGTCAATGGATACAACAACACGAACTGACTTCTTCACAGTTAGAAACGGTTCACCTTCATTATCTGCACGTCCTTCGCACCAATCTCTGCATCCCCGACCCTACCAATAGTTCTCTACCACTTCATTAATGACGCAATCTTCCCTCGGTATTGTCTCTTCGTTAGTAGTATAGTATGTACTAACAGATAATCTTCCCTCGGTATTGTCTCTTCCTCAGTAGTATAGTATGTACTAACAGACAATCTTCCCTCGGTATTGTTTCTTCGTCAGTAGTATAGTATGTACTAACAGACAATCTTCCCCTTCGTATCGTCTCTTCGTCAGTAGTATAGTATGTACTAACAGACAATCTTCCCCTCGGTATCGTCTCTTCCTCAGTAGTATAGTATGTACTAACAGACAATCTTCCCCTTCGTATCGTCTCTTCGTCAGTAGTATAGTATGTACTAACAGACAATCTTCCCCTTCGTATCGTCTCTTCGTCAGTAGTATAGTATGTACTAACAGACAATCTTCCCCTTCGTATCGTCTCTTCGTCAGTAGTATAGTATGTACTAACAGACAATCTTCCCCTCGGTATCGTCTCTTCCTCAGTAGTATAGTATGTACTAACAGACAATCTTCCCCTTCGTATCGTCTCTTCGTCAGTAGTATAGTATGTACTAACAGACAATCTTCCCCTCGGTATTGTCTCTTCGTTAGTAGTATAGTATGTACTAACAGACAATCTTCCCCTCGGTATTGTCTCTTCCTCAGTAGTATAGTATGTACTAACAGACAATCTTCCCCTCGGTATCGTCTCTTCGTCAGTAGTATAGTATGTACTAACAGACAATCTTCCCCTTCGTATCGTCTCTTCGTCAGTAGTATAGTATGTACTAACAGACAATCTTCCCTCGGTATTGTCTCTTCGTCAGTAGTATAGTATGTACTAACAGACAATCTTCCCCTTCGTATCGTCTCTTCGTCAGTAGTATAGTATGTACTAACAGACAATCTTCCCCTCGGTATTGTCTCTTCGTTAGTAGTATAGTATGTACTAACAGACAATCTTCCCCTCGGTATTGTCTCTTCCTCAGTAGTATAGTATGTACTAACAGACAATCTTCCCCTCGGTATCGTCTCTTCCTCAGTAGTATAGTATGTACTAACAGACAATCTTCCCTCGGTATTGTCTCTTCGTTAGTAGTATAGTATGCACTAACAGACAATCTTCCCCTCGGTATTGTCTCTTCGTTAGTAGTATAGTATGTACTAACAGACAATCTTCCCCTCGGTATTGTCTCTTCGTTAGTAGTATAGTATGTACTAACAGACAATCTTCCCCTCGGTATTGTCTCTTCGTTAGTAGTATAGTATGTACTAACAGACAATCTTCCCCTCGGTATTGTCTCTTCGTTAGTAGTATAGTATGTACTAACAGACAATCTTCCCCTCGGTATTGTCTCTTCGTTAGTAGTATAGTATGTACTAACAGACAATCTTCCCCTCGGTATCGTCTCTTCCTCAGTAGTATAGTATGTACTAAGAGACAATCTTCCCTCGGTATTGTCTCTTCGTTAGTAGTATAGTATGTACTAACAGACAATCTTCCCCTCGGTATTGTCTCTTCGTTAGTAGTATAGTATGTACTAACAGACAATCTTCCCCTCGGTATTGTCTCTTCGTTAGTAGTATAGTATGTACTAACAGACAATCTTCCCCTCGGTATTGTCTCTTCGTTAGTAGTATAGTATGTACTAACAGACAATCTTCCCCTCGGTATTGTCTCTTCGTTAGTAGTATAGTATGTACTAACAGACAATCTTCCCCTCGGTATTGTCTCTTCGTTAGTAGTATAGTATGTACTAACAGACAATCTTCCCCTCGGTATTGTCTCTTCGTTAGTAGTATAGTATGTACTAACAGACAATCTTCCCCTCGGTATCGTCTCTTCCTCAGTAGTATAGTATGTACTAACAGACAATCTTCCCTCGGTATTGTCTCTTCGTTAGTAGTATAGTATGTACTAACAGACAATCTTCCCCTCGGTATTGTCTCTTCGTTAGTAGTATAGTATGTACTAACAGACAATCTTCCCCTTGGTATTGTCTCTTCGTTAGTAGTATAGTATGTACTAACAGACAATCTTCCCCTCGGTATTGTCTCTTCGTTAGTAGTATAGTATGTACTAACAGACAATCTTCCCCTCGGTATTGTCTCTTCGTTAGTAGTATAGTATGTACTAACAGACAATCTTCCCCTCGGTATTGTCTCTTCGTTAGTAGTATAGTATGTACTAACAGACAATCTTCCCCTCGGTATTGTCTCTTCGTTAGTAGTATAGTATGTACTAACAGACAATCTTCCCCTCGGTATCGTCTCTTCCTCAGTAGTATAGTATGTACTAACAGACAATCTTCCCTCGGTATTGTCTCTTCGTTAGTAGTATAGTATGTACTAACAGACAATCTTCCCCTCGGTATTGTCTCTTCGTTAGTAGTATAGTATGTACTAACAGACAATCTTCCCCTCGGTATTGTCTCTTCGTTAGTAGTATAGTATGTACTAACAGACAATCTTCCCCTCGGTATTGTCTCTTCGTTAGTAGTATAGTATGTACTAACAGACAATCTTCCCCTCGGTATTGTCTCTTCGTTAGTAGTATAGTATGTACTAACAGACAATCTTCCCCTCGGTATTGTCTCTTCGTTAGTAGTATAGTATGTACTAACAGACAATCTTCCCCTCGATATTGTCTCTTCGTTAGTAGTATAGTATGTACTAACAGACAATCTTCCTCTCGGTATTGTCTCTTCCTCAGTAGTATAGTATGTACTAACAGACAATCTTCCCCTCGGTATCGTCTCTTCCTCAGTAGTATAGTATGTACTAACAGACAATCTTCCCTCGGTATTGTCTCTTCGTTACTAGTATAGTATGTACTAACAGACAATCTTCCCCTCGTATTGTCTCTTCGTTAGTAGTATAGTATGTACTAACAGGCAATCTTCCCCTCGGTATTGTCTCTTCGTTAGTAGTATAGTATGTACTAACAGACAATCTTCCCCTCGGTATTGTCTCTTCGTTAGTAGTATAGTATGTACTAACAGACAATCTTCCCCTCGGTATTGTCTCTTCGTTAGTAGTATAGTATGTACTAACAGACAATCTTCCCCTCGGTATCGTCTCTTCCTCAGTAGTATAGTATGTACTAAGAGACAATCTTCCCCTCGGTATTGTCTCTTCGTCAGTAGTATAGTATGTACTGACAAACAATCTTCCCCTCGGTATTGTCTCTTCGTTAGTAGTATAGTATGTACTAACAGACAATCTTCCCCTCGGTATTGTCTCTTCCTCAGTAGTATAGTATGTACTAACAGACAATTTTCCCTCGTTATTGTCTCTTCCTCAGTAGTATAGTATGTACTACAAAGCCCCCAAATGTTTTCAACACCATGTTATATGTATGGTGTTTGGTGGTGTTATATTTTATAGAGAAAGGTATAGTTGAGGAAAAAAAATACATGTATTAACGGTGGCGAATCAAGACAGGTATTTATAATAAAAAGGAACGAACCAGACCTGACAGTAATTGTAAAAAATATATTTTATTATGTGAATGGTTTGGTGTGTTTTTACCACCGTATTTTGTTTAATTTTAGAGGAAGTGTAGCGGATTTAAAATGAATTTTAAGGGATTTTTACATTTGATGGCACGATAATAAATAATTTAAATTGCACTTTAATGGATTATATATAGATTATATATAGATTATATATATATTATATATAGATTATATATAGATTATATATAGATTATATGTAGATTATATATAGATTATATATAGATTATATATAGATTATATATAGATTATATATAGATTATATATAGATTATATATGGATTTATAGGGTCTGATTGATGGGGGCAAGTAAAGGTAGAAGGTGGAGAAGAACAGTGTGGAGGTTTGATATTAGTAATAACATTGGCCCAGCTGATATCAAGGTGAAAAGTTCACGATGTTAAATCGATATGCCACTCATCAATGAGTTAACTTATAAGACACGATAATGTTTACTCTCTTTTTTTTTAAAACAATAACTATACACTGTTGCTTGCTTTACTTGAAAGTAATAATTTAGAATATAATCCTTGTAATATGTATACCGTTTGTGAAGAAAAATTGCTGCACATTTTCCATTGTTCTTATATGTTACGTAAGTGGTTTCACAAAATAACTAACAAAACGTGTGATTTGTCGATTATTGTTTTTGTATGAGATTATTTCAAAAAGAGAGCTAATTTCCAATATTAGGAAGAGACAATCATCATTTTTTGGCCATGTAATGAGAAGAGAACAGGAATATATTGTAACAACTGGAAAAATTGAGGGACGAAGAGATAGAGGGAAGCAAAGAGAAAAAATAACAAACAGCTTAAGAGAATGGCTTGGCAGAAGGTCAACAACAGAAATGATAAATAGCTGTCGAGATCGAAAGTTGTGGAGAGACATGATCACCTATACCAGTAGGCCCGGTACTTGATGATGATGATGATGATGAGATTATTTATAATTAATTACGTGTTAAAAATGGTTATAAAATTAACAAACCTGACACATTCGAATGTTTGCAGCAAACATTTACTCTCATGAAAAATGCAACTTTCTATAAGAACTCAGACACATTTCCAGCAAGTAGCGTACACAATTTCTGTATCAGAAATGAGCTAATGAACAGTATGTGAGAAAGTCGATGTCTATGGCATGGGGGTGAATAGAGACTACAGAAATATGTGAAAAAGGTAGTGTCTGTGATGTGGGGTGAATAGGACTCCATAAATATGTTAGAAAGTCGGTGTCTTAAATAAGCTATGGAGCTTACAGAAATATATTAGGAAGTCGGTGTCTTAAATAAGCTATGGAGCTTACAGAAATA
The DNA here is from genome assembly GCA_032433765.1 of Megaustenia siamemsis. Lineage (NCBI taxonomy): Eukaryota > Metazoa > Mollusca > Gastropoda > Stylommatophora > Ariophantidae > Megaustenia > Megaustenia siamemsis. The sequence continues at coordinate 15,074,882 of JAVIAB010000091.1, read as the reverse complement.
TATTAGAAAGTCGGTGGCTTAAATAAACTATGGAGCTTACAGAAATATGTTAGGAAGTCGGTGTCTTAAATAAACTATGGAGCTTACAGAAATATGTTAGAAAGTCGGTGTCTTAAATTAGTTATGGAGCTTACAGAAATGTGTTAGGAAGTCGGTGTCTGTGATGTGAACAATCACGTTAGACAGCAATGTCATAAATGTGGGTATTTATAGACAAACTTGGTAAAACCTGCTTTGACAGTTGCTATATTTGTTCCATCTTTTGTTTAGGATGACAGGACATACATATGTGGTTGTAGTCCTCCTGATTGTCTTGACAAGGTCTTACACCGAGAGCAAGAACGTGGTCTTTATACCACTATTTGCTACCAGTCATGCAAGTCTTCACATCTTTGTGGCTGAGGAACTCGCCATTATGGGCCACAACGTCTGGCTAGGGTTGCCTAGAGATCTAGGAAAGAGTGTTAAGAGTTCTGAGAAAATGCAAATAATCTGGAACGATGACTTCTGGGAATCGTCTGTGAGACAACTTACCTTTGACCTTGAGGCAACAGTCAAAAAAGCTGTTGAGGCTGGAACTGACCCTGACTGGAGTTGGCTGATAAGAATTGACAATGTCTTCGCTAAATCATACTTTCCTCCACTTCAGAACGGAACATTTGCAGAATATATCAGAAGTTTAAAGCCTGACCTCATTGTTATAGACTGGTTTCCACCTATTAATGAACACGTAGCAATACCATACAAGCTTAAGGTGCCATTTGCAGTCCTCGGTGCCTTTCAATATCCAATAACAGCTAAAATGCCTTACAGCCCAGTTGCAGAAGCATTTAACTCCCCTTATATACTCAACCAGGCAACTCTCTTTGAGAAAGTAAGGGCGGTAACTCACAATATGATCCCACTGTTTCAGCACATTTTTAACGACAGGGGATACACAAAGCAGCTCTTTCCTAACGAACCAGATGTTCCAACAGCAAATGAGCTCATGAGCCGGGCAGAAGTTTACATTGTAGAGAATGATCCGATCTTTGATCACCCAAGACCTGCCTTGCCCAATTTAAAACTCATTGGAGGATTGTCTGCCGGACCATCAAAGGAACTACAGGAACCATTCAAGTCGTTTGTGGAACGTTCTAGAAAAGCTGGAGTCGACGTAGCCGTCTTGTCGTTTGGTACCATTTTTATGAATCTCCCAAAGAAGCTGGAACTAAAACTGGTGTCAGTATTAAGCGAATTAAATTGAACACAATCTGGAGATCCAATATCACGTCTCCTGACCCAGATAAGATTCTGACATCGACCTGGTTACCCCAAAACGATCTTCTTGGAAACAAAAACGTTAAAGTATACATGACCCATTCTGGACTTCACAGCCTGTATGAAGGTATTTATCATGGAGTGCCCATGGTCTGTTTACCACTTTTCTATGACCAACCTTCCAATGCAGTACGAGCTGACGAGAGAGGTTTTTGCCGCAACATCGATGTCGTGAAAGCTACAGAGGATCAACTTGTCAACGCTATAGAAGAAGTAGCCTCTAGCCAGAAGATTAGATCATCCATCGGCACAGCTTCGGAGATATATCGAGAGCTGTACAAGGATCCAAAGAAGGAAGCAGCATTCTGGCTTGATCACGTGATGCGACACGGAGGCTCCTATATGCGGTACAGCAGTCAGAAGATTCCAATATATATGGTTGTAATGGATTATTTGATCGCTTTTCTTGCTGGGGCCGTGTTTGTTGTTGGTGTTTTTATCATTTGTTTTGTCGTGAATCGAGTACACCGTTTTTATTTTAGACCAAAGCGACATGTCAAGAAAGATTAGGTTGGTATCAAAATCATATTCAAATTCTTCTTAAAGTCTGTTTTTTCTTTTGTTTTAGAAATAATAAGATAATAAAATTGTTGAGAACTTCATCATATAGCAGAAAAGACACGACTGATATTTTGTCACATAAACTCATTTCTCTTAAATAAATACCTATGTGAACACGAGTCAAAGATACAATCAATCTACACAGAATTAAAATGTCGAGTGTATGTTTATGAATTTAGACAGAACATACCTCTGACTTCGACAAACATAACAGATCCTATAATTAAGAAACACAGAGTAGATTTCTGACTTATGTATCAAAACAGCTGAAAGAGGTGACAGAATGATAAGAACAAGAAACAGGTGGGAAGAGTGGCATAAGGAATGGACATAATTCATGAAAGATTAATCAAATTGAAAACTCGTGAAAGTGTGATAGAAGGAAAACAAAACATAATGAAAGTAATAGAAGGAAAGGTCAATGTGGACTGACACAGTCACAATGTGAATCAATCACAGAACGTGTCGTTATGGTAAGAGGTTTATGTGGAAATTGTTACAGTTCTTCGAAGGCCCCGGTATCACTGCAAGCGAATGGAAATCCATAATTGTCCGTGCCAATGGAATCATCGGAATTAACGTCTCATCAAATATCCAAACAAAGAAATACAGCTGCAGCCCCCATCATAGCAAACACCGCACACGTCAAAAGACAAAAGGCGTATTAGCACCGACAGTGAACGCAAATGACCTGCCCTTCGTAGCTGTCCTTATGATATCATCATTCATCGTAAGCAATATGAAGATACGTATACGTCTTGTAATGGTTATATGTCATCAAAGAAATGAATCAACCCAGTGTAACGATAATAATGTTCTCTTGGACTTGATTTACCAATTTCAGTTAACATTTACATATGAACCTCTACCACATATGTGGCGATATGATAGTTTGTATGTATACCAACATTTGTGACTATTCTACCCCTTGCTGTTTTTTGCATGTAACAACACATTTTATTATCTGATGATGGTATTATATTTTAAACTATGACACTATGTTGTCCCATGCTGTTTTTGTATGTAACAGAATATATTATTATATGTTAATGGTATTATATGTAACAGTGATCTCTGCAATATGTGCCATTTTGGCATGCAAGGTATCTGTTTTTGAGATTGTGGTTCTGCCCTATGTGCTGTCTTCGGCTCGAAAGGACAATAGATAGATAGACAGATTAAATGTATATTATAACACTATGTTGTCCCTTAATTTTTTGTACGCTAACATCATATTTTTAATGTCACAGATTTTTCGTTTTCCTTATTTTTACGTTCTTTATCTGCTAGTTTTCTGAAATTGTAAGTCTTTGCAATATTGACACTTTTCCACTTGGTTATTTGGTTATGGCAGGTCCCGGTATCACTGCAAACGAATTAAAATCCATAATTGCTCAACCGCCCGTGCCAGCGTAATCATCCGAATTAATATCTCATCTCTCCCAAACAAAGAAAGTTAACTATAGTCCACATCGTAGCACTCTCAGCACACGCCAAAAGACATAACTTTTCCTCCTTTATCCACCAATGAAAGTCAAACATGGACCCTTTCTAAATCACATTTAAGAAAGATCAATACATGTGAGATGCGATGCTTGAGAAAAGTAACAAACAACACAAGAAGAGATAGAATACCAAATGAAACCATAAGAAAAATGGTAGGAACAAAACCCTGCCAAGAATATATAGAACAACAACAACTTAAATGGTTTGGCCACCTGGTCAGAATGAATCCTCACCAATCACCATCAAGGGCGTTCTTCTCGAGAATGCATGGGAAAAGACCAAGAGGAAGACCCAGAAGAAGATGGATAGATGCAGTGACAGAGACATGTAACAACAAAGGAAAATCACTAATTCAGACAATTCGAGCAGCACAAGAACGACAAATGATATAAACCACGACACCTTTTAGGTATCAGTGAAAGAGAAAAGAAGAAGAAGATCCACCAATGATATTCTGAACATTCTTTATCTAAAACTTGCATTCAAAAGAATTTATTTGTATTTTTCAATAATTTGTTGATTTTCATGTTTCTCAGCTGATGCCATTTTAAAAAATTCAACTTCTCAAAAATTATATTTTTTGGCTAAATCTATTAGTTCCCATATTGAGTTATTAAGTTATGTGTGAGTCATCATCAGTGCACTCCAAGGATGTCCATAGGTGCTCAGATCCCCGTCACAGCAAGTCTCGCAGTGTCCAATGACTGACGACTCCAGTTCTGTGTTGATAAGTCTTCTTACATGACCACTAAATTTCTCGTCTAGTCTCAGCAGCGAGGCCCAGCATGAAACGTCAATTACTCATGGACGGAAAAATATGAGTACCTCCAAAGTCAGAGTTATCTACCTGTGCGTCGAGGGTCCCCTATGCACACGGCAGCAAGGCAAAAACGGATTAACACGCAAGATTCAGTTCCTAGTCTCTATGGACTTCCTCAAAGGTCAAAGCTGGCGGCGCAAAAACAAAATTTCTTCCTCTCCTCCTTCTTCTCATCTTTTCTTTTTTTTATTTGTTTTCTTCTTCCTGTTTTCTTCTTTCTATTTTCTTCTTTTTCTTCTTCTCTTTCAGTCTTAATCTTACATTTTTTTACTTCCTTTCTTCTATTTTCTCCAGTTTTTATCCTTTCTTCCTTCTTTAACTTCTTCTTAATCTATTTTCTTATGCTTCCCCTCTTCCACTTCTTTTTTATTCTTCTTCGTCTTCTTTCACATCTTCTGTTTGTTTTTCTTCAATAATTTATTTTTTTCTTCTTTTCTTCTGTTACATCATCGTTTTATTTTTGTTCTACTTTTATCTTCTTCTTCCTCTCCTTGTATATTTTGCATCTTCCTTTTAATCTTTAATGTTTCATTATCTCCATACTCTTTCTTTATTCTCTCTATTTTAATTCTGATTCCTTCTTCTCCCACTTCATCATCTTTCTTCCTCTTCTTCTAGCACTTCTACTCATCTTCTCTTTTTTCGCCAACTTTTACTTCTTTTTATTTTATTTCCTTCTTTTTTTCCTTGTCGCTGTTTTGTTCTTCTTTTCATCCTCCAAATTGACTTCTTCTTCTTCTACCCCTCCTCATCGTTGTTGTATTTGTCAATCTCTTCTGCTACAGCACAGCTCTTATTATCAAAACACATAAACAGCTATAGTACATGTTCCACAGTCAGCCACAACTTTTGATATCTGTCTCAATTGTGCTATGTTCTTCATCTACAATGTTCTTTTTGTTGTAAAATGTTATTGTTGTTGATGAACAATGTTCTTGTTGTTGTTGCACAATGAGATACTTTATCCATCACAAAAAGATGTGTCATTTCTCACAACACACACTAGAGTCCCTCACAATGGGATTTACAGTTCCAAACAGCTCGACTTACAGTTTCACACAACACAGTCTAAAGACTTACACAACACAACTTACAGTCCCACACAACACAGCCTAAAGTCTTACACAACACAACTTACAGTCCCACACAACACAGCCTAAAGTCTTACACAACACAACTTACAGTCCCACACAACACAGCCTAAAGTCTTACACAACACAACTTATAGTCCCACACAACACAGCCTAAAGTCTTACACAACACAACTTACAGTCCCACACAACACAGCCTAAAGTCCTACACAACACAACTTACAGTCCCACACAACACAACTTACGTCTCACACAACTCGACGTACAGTCCCAAACAACATGACTTAGAGTCCCACACAACGTGACTTGAAGTCCCACACAACACGACTTACAGTCCCATACAACACGACTTCCCAATGAAGATCTTACAAGTCACCACAACACAAATTACAATCTCTCATAAAAGTTGCAGTTCCCTTAAATATTCAAAATCCGATATAACAATACTCCAACACACTTTACAAAAGTGATCTTTCTGACATTTTCTATTTGAAACATTCAGCCATTTGTGGGTGAAAAAAAATTCTCTTCTCTTCACATATCAATAGAAACCCACTTAGTCCTTACATCAACGTGCCTGCAACGACAGAAGAATTAACTTGAATGTAGCTCTCACAGAAGCTTGACCTACCCTTTAATCACAGGGTATGAAAGTGCACATACAACATGTAAAAATTAATAAGACGTTAAATATGTTGACATTTTCATGAAACTCAGATATATGCACTGTAAGACCCCCAGCTCGTAGTCCAACAAATGAATTCTCAGTAAAAAAAATAACAAATATGTAAAAGTTACCTCAGTCAAAACAAGATTATTGCAAATTGGTTGTATTATGGTATTTGATGTTGCATAGCCAACTAGATCGCAAAGAGCAGAAATAATTGCTCTTATCATGAAAGTTATGTTCTGTAAGTTTCTTTATAATCCGCACGACCTTGCGCGAAATGTCTAGTTCGACATTACATCTGAACACATTTTATAGTATAATACAACACACCTTACAATATTTCTTTGCAATCTATCACAAGACACATGACAATCTCTCACAAGACACAATACAGCCTCTCACAATAGCCTACAATCGTTTACAATACGCACTATACAATCTCTAAGAACGACCCATACATTCTCAAACAAGAAGCCATACAATCTTTCATAACACGCCCCACAATAGCTCACAAGACAATTTCAAATTTCTCACAACACGTCCTACTATCTCTCAAACACGTCATACAATCTCTCACACAACTTACAATCTCTCGAAAGACGTTTGATAATCTCTCACAACACGCCCTACAATTTTCACAACACGTCCCACATTCTCTCACAACACGACCAAAAATCTCTAACAAGATACCATATAATTTCTAACAAATGACCCTACAATCTTTCACAACACGCCCTACAATCTTTCACAACACGCCCTACAATCTTTCACAACACGCCCTACAATCTTTCACAACACGCCCTACAATCTTTCACAACACGCCCTACAATCTTTCACAACACGTCCTACAATCTCTCACAACACGCCCTTCAATCTTTCACAACACGCCCTACAATCTTTCACAACACGTCCTACAATCTTTCACAACACGTCCTACAATCTTTCACAACACTCCCTACAATCTTTCACAACACGTCCTACAATCTTTCACAACACGTCCTACAATCTCTCACAACACGCCCTTCAATCTTTTACAACACGTCCTACAATCTCTCACAACACGCCCTACAATCTTTCACAACACGCCCTACAATCTTTCACAACACGCCCTACAATCTTTCACAACACGCCCTACAATCTTTCACAATACGCCCTACAATCTTTCACAACACGCCCTTCAATCTTTCACAACACGTCCTACAATCTTTCACAACACGTCCTACAATCTTTCACAACACGCCCTACAATCTTTCACAACACGTCCTACAATCTTTCACAACACGTCCTACAATCTCTCACAACACGCCCTTCAATCTTTCACAACACGTCCTACAATCTCTCACAACACGCCCTTCAATCTTTCACAACACGTCCTACAATCTTTCACAACACGTCCTACAATCTTTCACAACACGCCCTTCAATCTTTCACAATACGTTCTACAATCTCTCACAACACGTCCAACAATCTTTCACAACACGCCCTACAATCTTTCACAACACGCCCTACATTCTCTCACAACACGACCAAAAATCTCTAACAAGATACCATATAATTTCTAACAAATGATATTACTAACAAATAATATCCCCGTGGATGGGTGGGATAAAAAAAATTGAATATCCTACAATTTTCATGGTTGTCTGTACCATGGTCACAAAAACTGTTCCCCTCACCAAGGATAAAGATAGAAAACCCATTTAATAATGTTCGAGTTGTTTAAAAAAAACATTTGAGATACACACCTACTTAACTGATGAGGTCAAAGTCACAGTTGAATTTATGTGGGAATGCGAGTGGCAGGCCCTGAAAATGTCTGAACCAAACTATTAGGGCTTTCCTTTCTAAAGCCATCCCTAGAGCTAGACCCTCTTACTCTCAAGAAGGGATCCCGCTCAGTGATAAAGAGATTATAACTTTTGTTTCAGATGGGACGTGTTTTGGTCTCGTCGAATGCAACATTCACCTCCCCGAACGATTAAAGACACATTTTAGCGAGATGACCGCCATAAAAAAACAAATCAAACGCAGGTATAGATAACATCGATCCCTTTATGCGGGAGTACGCCACCATAAACAAGCTGTTGAGTACCCCCAGACGTACTCTCGTGTGTAATTATAGTGGAACAAAGATCCTGTTGGCCACACCCTCCTTAAAGTGGTATTTAGACCACGACCTGGAGTGACTGGGATATATCAGGTTGTAGAGTATCCACCCGTTAGTTGTTTTAAAATGTTTGGTGACAAGGTCACAGAGGCGCGTCGGGCTGGGAATCTATACGAAAATCAATCTATATATAGTAAGTTATACTCCTAGGAAACTCGGCATACGGGAAGACCCTGACGAATAAGATGAAACACGTGGGCGCGTCCTATTTTAAGGAAGGGGCCAATACAACCAAGCTGGTAAATAACCCGCGGTTTAAAAACATGACGCGTGTTGGCGAGGACCTGTACGAGGTGGCGATGGGAAACCGATGTATCGTGTGGAATCTTCCTTTACAGATTGGTTTTTTCGTCTACAAGTACGACACATTGAGGATGTTGCAATTTTACTATGACTTCCTGGATAGATTCGTAGACACGTTCGACTTTCAACTCCGCGAAATGGACACGGATAGTCTATACTTGGCGTCTGTGAGACATCCTTGGAACGGGTCGTTAAAGCCGATGATATGGACGAGTTTGTCTCACAGTACGACCAATGGTTCCAGCAGAGACTTGTGAGGACCATCGCACAGATTTCATTCAGCGCAGGGGCAGCGTTAAGTATGACTGTTTCAAGTGTAAGGCGAGACAGTTAAACGAAAAACAGACTCCTGGTCTGTTCAAGTTGGAATATTCGGGTGATGGGATGATATCCCTGTGTAGCAAGACCTCTTAGTGCTTTGGTGATTCCCGGATTATTATATATATTTCTGTATTTATATAAGTAATGTATAATAATATATATTACTGTAATATATTTCTGTATTTTATTTATTATATATTAATGTTATGTATTATACCGTTGAAAATACCATGGACAGCTAAGAAGAATAATGAAAACGTTCTGAAAGAGGCCAAAGCAAAAAGAGAGCTAATTTTCAAAATTAGGAAGAAAGAATAATCATTTTTGGCCATATAATGAGAAGAGAAGAAATGCAATACATTGTAACACCTGGGAAAATTGAGGGACGAAGAGATAGAGGAAAGAAAAGAGAAAATATATCAGACAGCTTAAGAGAATGGCTTGGCAGAAGTTCAACAACAGAAATGATAAATAACTGTCGTGATCGAAAGTTGTGGAGAGACTTGATCTCCTACGCCAGCAGGCTTGGTACTTGATGATGATGATTACCTGAAGGTTAGCACGAAAGGCCTTAATAAACACCACAAGTTCGATAAGGATACTTTCACAGAGGTCTTAACCAGAAAGTAAGCCGGGGGTGGTAAAAATATGGGGTTTAAAACACACGAGAGATCGGTATACACAAACACTCAACACCGGAACTCACTTTCCTTTTTCTACATCAAGCGACAGGTCCATTCCGATAACGTAACCACCTCCCCTTTATCCATTTAACACTATCATGTATTAATTTTCATATACAACTACTTTCTTTCATTATGTATTTCTTTGTTTCATTATGTATTAAGATTGTCTATTTATTACATTTATTTCAGCTAACACTTCTCTATATGCTCGTATATATAGAGTGAAGAAAATATGTAATTTGTACTGGGAGCAAACAGTAATAATGAAATATAACATAGAGGACTCTACACCCATTGATATAAAAAGAGGAGTAAGACAAGGATGCATCCTATCACCAAGCTTGTTCAATCTATACACTGAGCAAATCTTTAAAAACATCTCAGAGGTGCCAGGCCTAAACATTAATGGAAAGATAATCAATAACCTAAGATATGCTGATGACACTGTAGTACTAGCAGAAAATCCTAAAGATCTACAACAATTACTTAATGTAATAAACATGACAAGGAAAATATGGTCTAGATATGAATATCAAAAAAGCTAAAACTTTGATCATAAGCAAACACAATTCTCAAGACCTACTAACAAATAATAAAGATGAAGGAATACATCTGGAGACAGTTCAGAACTACAACTACCTTGGACATACTATAACCAGTGATGGAAAATGTATAACTGAAATAAACAAAAGTATAGGAATGGCAAAAAGTAATTTTAACGCCAATAAAAATATATTAACATCAGAACAAATAACATATGACTAAAATTAAGAATAGCAAAATGTTACATCTTCTCAATATTCCTGTAAGGTACAGAAACAAGGACATTAGACAAGAAAAAAGAACAGAATAATGAAGTCTTTGAAATGTGGATTTATAGAAGAATATGTAGAATTGGATGGAAAGAAATGAAAACAAACGATGAAGTTTTAAAACAACTGAAAATAAAAAGAGAACTACTAAAGTACAATTTAAAAAAGACAAATGAAATTTTTGGGGCATGTTTTAAATACACAACAGCCTAATAAAAGTAATGTTGGAAGGGAAAATACAAGATAAAAGAGGCAGAGGCAGACCAAGACTAACATGGACGAGTAACATCAAAAGATGAACAGGTCAGTCTATGACAATCTGCACTATCAAAGCAAGAGACATAGTGGAATGGGGCTCCATGGTAGCCAACCTTCGACGCGGAGACGGCACTGGATGATGATGAACACTTTCCTAATAAATCGGATTACGGGGCACTCGATAAGTTTAAGCTTAGCCACTTCATTTATGTTTCTGACAGACTGTGAGCTTTAGTATAACACTATTGTCTATTATACTTGAATAACAAAATATATATAAACGTGATGCGTTCTTTTTCTTATATATTAAATGAGCGAATGTTGAAAGTGAGAGTAGAACTGCAGAAAGACAGCTATGAAAGAACGAACCAAATGAAGAGAAAGAGTACCAAGAAGTCATAAAGACAAACAGTTACGTCATAGATGACGTCACGAACTGATTCCTCCATTTAAAAACATCATTATCAAGTACCATGCCTGCTGGTGTAGGTGATCATGTCTCTCCACAACATTCGAACTTGACAGTTATTTATCATTTCGGTTATTGACCTTCTGCCAAGACATTCGCTTAAGCTGTCTGGTATTTTTTTTTCTCTTTGCTTCCCTCTATCTCTTCGTCCCTCAATTTTCCCAGTTTTTTCAATATATTCCAGTTGTTCTCTTCTCATTACATGGCCAAAAAATGATGATTGTTTCTTCCTGATATTAGAAATTAGCTTTCTTTTTGCTTTGGCCTCTTTCAGAACGTTTTCATTACTCTTCTTAGCTGTCCATGGTGTTCTCAACATTCTTCTGTAAAACCATATTTCTACAGACTCCAGTGATTTTCTTGTCTGTTGTCCTATTGTCCATGATTCACATCCCTATGTTAAGACTGGCTCTACATAACATTTAAGAACTCTTTTTCGTGTTCCTATTGTCAAAAATGGATTGCATAGTATCTTCCTCATTTTTCGGAAAGCTGCTTTTGCCTGAGCCATTCTGCATCTTATCTCTTTTGTATATCTTCCGTCTGAGGTTAACAAAGTTCCCATTTAAAACAACTAAATAAATTCCCTATATAAAACTCATGACATAAGCAGACAACACCACCCTAACAACACGCCTATTTACATAAAAATGAGGTCAGCCCAAGAAAAATCAAGAACTGCAAAGTCAGCAGTGATTTTATAGGTCACGATAAGCAGGTCACGAGAGGTCACGATAAGCAGGTCACGAGAGGTCACGATAAGCCGCTCCCCTTAACCCGCAGAGCGTTACCAAAAAAGAATGTGGCGCTTTCTACAATCTCTCACAAGACACTTTACAATCTCCCACAAGACATCTTACAATCTCCCACAAGACGTCTTACAATCTCCCACAAGACACTTTATAATCTCCCACAAGACATCTTACAATCTCCCAATAGACATCCTACAATCTATCACAAGACGTCTTACAATCTCTCACAAGACATCCTACAATCTATCACAAGACGTCTTACAATCTCCCACAAGGCATCTTACAATCTATCACAAGACGTCTTACAATCTCCCACAAGACATCTTACAATCTATCACAAGACGTCTTACAATCTCTCACAAGACATCCTACAATCTATCACAAGACGTCTTACAATCTCCCACAAGACATCTCACAATCTATCACAAGACGTCTTACAATCTCTCACAAGGCATATTACAATCTATCACAAGACGTCTTACAATCTCTCACAAGGCATCTTACAATCTTTACACAAGACGTCTTACAATCTCTCACAAGGCATCTTACAATCTATCACAAGACGTCTTACAATCTCCCACAAGGCATCTTACAATCTATCACAAGACGTCTTACAATCTCTCACAAGGCATATTACAATCTATCACAAGACATCTTACAATCTCTCACAAGACATATTACAATCTATCATAAGACGTCTTACAATCTCTCACAAGGCATATTACAATCTATCACAAGACGTCCTACAATCTCTCACAAGACATCCTACAATCTATCACAAGACGTCTTACAATCTCTCACAAGACATCCTACAATCTATCACAAGACATCTTACAATCTCTCACAAGACATCCTACAATCTCTCACAAGACATCCTACAATCTCTCACAAGACATCCTACAATCTCTCACAAGACATCCTACAATCTATCACAAGACGTCTTACAATCTCTCACAAGGCATATTACAATCTTTCAAAAGACATCTCACAATCTCGCATAAGACATCCTACAATCTCCCACAAGACACTTTGCAATCTTCCACAAGATACCTTACAGTCTCTCTCAAAATAACATTACAATCTACCACAAGACACCCTTCAATCTCTCACAAGAAACCTTACAAACTCCCACACGACACTTTACAATGTCGCACAAAAAAACCTTACACTCTCTCACAAGATACCTTACAATCTCTGACCAAAACACATTACAATCTTCCACAAAGACACCTTACAAGCTCCCAGCAACACATCTTACAATCTCCGACAAGACACTTTACAATCTCATATCAAACACACATTATAATCTCCCACAAGACACCTTATAATCTCCCACCAACAGACCTTACAATCGCCCACAAGACACCTTATAATCTCCCACCAACACACCTTATAATCTCCCAACAACACACCTTACAATCTCCCACAAGATACCTTATAAGCTCCCAATAACACACAATATAAGCTCCCACCAACACACCTTACAAGCTCCCAGCAACACATCTTACAATCTCCGACAAGACACTTTACAATCTCATATCAAACACACATTATAATCTCCCACAAGACACCTTATAGTCTCCCACCAACAGACCTTACAATCTCCCACAAGACACCTTATAATCTCCCACCAACACACCTTATAATCTCCCAACAACACACCTTACAATCTCCCTCAAGATACCTTATAAGCTCCCAATAACACACAATATAAGCTCCCACCAACACACCTTACAATCTCCCACAAGACACCTTATAATCTCCTACAACGCACCTTATAATCTCCCAACAACACACCTTACAATCTCCCACAAGACACCTTATAAGCTCCCACTAACACACCTTATAAGCTCCCACCAACACACCTTACAATCTCCCACAAAACACCTTATAAGCTCCAACTAACACACCTTATAAGTTCCCACCAACACACCTTACAATCTCCCACAAGACACCTTATAATCACCGACCAACACACCTTACAATCTTAAACAAGACATCTTACAAGTTCCCACAAACACACCTTACAATCTCCCGCAAGAAACATTATAATCTCCCACAAACACACCGTACAATCTCCCACCAACACACCTTACAATCTCCCACCAACATACCGTACAATCTCCTACAAGACACCGTATAATCTACCACCAACACACTTTATAATCTCCCACCAACATACCTTATAATCTACCACAAGACACCTTATAATCTTCCACAAGACACCTTACAATCTCACACAAGACACCTTACAATCTCACACAAGACACCTTAAAATCTCCCACTACATACCTACAATCTCCCACCAACATATCTTCTAATCTCCCACTAACATACATTATAATCTCCTAAAAGACACTTTATAATCTCCCACAAGACACCTTACAATCTCCCACCAAACACCTTATAATCTCCCACAAGACACCTTACAATCTCCCACAAGACACCTTATAATCTCCCACAAGACACCTTAAAGTCTCCCACAAGACACCTTATAATCTCCCACAAGACACCTTACAATCTCCCACAAGACACCTTATAATCTCCCACAAAACACCTCACACAAGACACCTTATAATCTCCAACAAGACACCTTATAATCTCCCACAAGATACCTTATAATCTCCCACTAACATACCTTACAATTTCCCACCATCATACCTTATAATCTCAGACCAACACTCCCAATAATCTTCCACCAACATACCTTATAATCTCCAACAAGACACTTTATAATCTCCCACAAGATACCTTACAATCTCCCACAAGACACCTTATAATCTCCCCCAAGACACCTTACAATCTCCCACAAGACACCTTATAATCTCCCCCAAGACACCTTACAATCTCCCACAAGAAACCTTATAATCTCCCACAAGACACCTTTTAATTTCCCACATGAAACCTTACAATCTCCCACATAACACCTTACATTCTCCCACCAAAATACCTTATAATCTTCCACAAGACACCTTACAATCTTCCACTAGACACCTTACAATCTCCCACAAAAGACCTTACAATCTCCCACAAGACACCTTAAAATCTCCCACAAGACACTTAACAATCTCCCACAAGAAAAATTACAATCTCCCACAAGAAACCTTACAATTTCCCACCAAAACACCTTACAATCTCCCACAAGAAACCTTATAATCTCCCACAAGACACCTTACAATCTCCCACTAGACACCTTACAATCTCCCACAAGACACTTAACAATCTCCCACAAGAAAAATTACAATCTCCCACAAGAAACCTTACAATTTCCCACCAAAACACCTTACAATCTCCCACAAGAAACCTTACAATCTCCCACAAGAAACCTTACAATTCCCACCAAAACGCCTTACAATCTCCCACAAGAAACCTTATAATCTCCCACAAGACATCCTAGAATCTCCCATCAAGACACCCTACAATCTAACACCAACACACCATACAATCTTCCACAACACACATTAAAATCTCCCACCAACACACCTTACAATCTCCCATAAGAAACTTTACAATTTCCAACCATGACACTTTACAATCTTCCACAAGCCACTTTAAAATCTCCCACAAGAAACCTTACAATCTCCCACAAGAAACCTTACAATCTCCCACAAGAAACCTTACAATTTCCCCCAAGAAACCTTACAATCTCCCACAAGAAACCTTACAATCTCCCACAAGAAACCTTACAATCTCCCACAAGAAACCTTACAATTTCCCACAAGAAACCTTACAATCTCCCACAAGAAACCTTACAATCTCCCACAAGAAACCTTATAATCTCCCACAAGAAACCTTATAATCTCCCACAAGAAACCTTATAATGTCCCACAAGAAACCTTACAATCTCCCACAAGAACCTTATAATCTCCCCCAAGACACCTTACAATCTCCCACAAGTAACCTTACAATCTCCCACAAGAACCTTATAATCTCCCCCAAGAAACCTTACAATCTCCCACAAGAAACCTTACAATCTCCACAAGAAACCTTACAATTTCCCACAAGAAACCTTACAATTTCCCACAAGAAACCTTACAATCTCCCACAAGAAACTTTACAATCTCCCACAAGAAACCTTAATATTTCCCACAGGAAACCTTACAATCTCCCACAAGAAACCTTACAATCTCCCACAAGAAACCTTACAATCTCCCACAAGAAACCTTACAATCTCCCACCAGACACCCTTCAATCTCCCACCAGAAACCCTACAATGTACCACAAGAAACCTTACAATCTCCCACAGTCACCTTACAGTCCCCTCACAAAAGGAAATACCTCCTAAATTTCAACTAGTATAGAATTCTCTAGTTTCATCTTTGACTATATTAAACACGTGATAGAAAGTTCTGGGTAGACATGATCACCTACGCCAGCAGGCCCGGTACTTGATGTTGATGATGATATTAAACTACAGATACGAACATACAAATCCTTTCACTGTTTATCAAATCGGAACATTCTTCAACGCTATTTTGACATTATGCCGCTCTGTTACGATCTTCCGAGCGTATATAAAGCATTCCATTGAAATCGCTGTACTTACATCCTGCTGTCGACTGATAAAGACGCATCCTCTTACGGCTGATATGAAAGTTTTACCTTTCTCAAAATAAGATTCAAACTCAATAGACTCGGAACATATCGGCAGGAGGACAACAAACTGATAAGTAAAATCACATTTAAGGTATATATTAAGTTAATTATAATTTAGTTATGATAAGTTAGATTGTGCAGTAATGGTACATATATACTGTCATATTTCCATGGTTATTTTCTTCCACTTCTTATCATCCTAATTTACTTTCAGCGTCGAGGGATGATATAATTTGGGTTTTTTTTACTCTTCTGTTCGCCTCTGCTGCTGTTATGTTTCCTAGCGTTTCTAATATTCCATCGATCCATCTTTTTGGTCGACCCTTCGGTCTTGGTTTATTGGGAGCTCGTTGTGTTGTGATTTGATCACACTGCATTGTCACATGACCAAACCATTTTATCTGTTGTTTCTTTATATATTCTATGGCGGGAGCTATTCCTAGCTTTTTTCTCAGTTCTTCATTTCCGATCTTATCTCTCAAGCTGTTTCCTGTCATTCGTCTAACACATTTCATCTCAGTAGAGGTTATTTTTCTTATTGTTCTTGCATCTAGAGTTCATGGTTATGTAAAGAGAAATAGTTGATCTTTAGTGTTGTTATGAATTTAATTAAGTATTATTTCGATTATTTTATTAAAACATAGATAAAATGTAATTCAAATTCTCATATATATGATATGACATATTTATAGAGGATTTATTTGGTAAAATAACCTCAGATGGTAGATGTACAACAGAGGTGAGATGCAGAATGGCTCAGCTTTCCAAAAAATGAGAAAGATACTGTGCAATCTATTTTTTGACAATAGAAACAAGAAGAAAAGTTCTTAAATATTATGAAGAGTCATTCTTAACATATGGATGTGAATCATGGACAATAGAACAACAGACAAAGAAATCACTGGAGTCTGTACAAATGTGGTTTTACAGAAGAATGTTGAGAATACCATGCACAGCAACGAAGAGTAATGAAAACGTTCTGAAAGAGGCCAAAGCAAAAAGAGAGATATTCTCAAATATTTGGAAGAAGCAATCATCATTTTTTTGACCTTGTATGAGGAAGAGAACAACTGGAATATATTGTAACAACTGGAAACAATTGAGGGACGAGAGATTGAGGAAAGCAAAGAGAAAAGATACCAGACAGCTTAAGAGAATGGCTTGGCAAAATGTCAACCACAGAAATGATAAATAACTATCGAAACAGAAAGTTGTGGAGAGATATGATCACCTACGCCAGCAGGCATGGTACTTGATGATGATGATCTGGTAAAAATAATTGCTACTCTGAAAATATTGTTTTAAAAAATGTAAGATATGTCAACATCATTTATAGTCGATTGAAATTTATCAATAATGAAGTATTTTGTGTAGCAAATGTGAATTTAATATTAGTGTACATACTAATAATTGTAAAAATAGAAGACCTACAAGAATACTTTAATAGACTTTAAGACATGCTGCATGAACACAAATCAAATGTAATCAAACAACTCAAGACAGCAGAAATAGACTCAAGATACTACAAAGGTTTTCAGATCATCGGAATCTAACTATCTCCACTATTGTCCAACAAGGAAACAACTCTAGAGGCAAAACGGGCACTCTACAATATAATCTTCATCAAGTCGTTGTGCTACCAATGCAAGTCCTGGATCTTAGACTCAAGGGCAATAAGAAAAGTAAAAAGTACAGAGATGAAATTGTTAGACGAATGACAAGAAACAGTCTCAGAGATTAGATTAGAAATGAAGAACTGAGGAAACAGCTATGATCAATCCCCGCCATAGAATACATAAAGAAACAACAAATAAAATGGTTTGGCCCAGTGATAAGACAGAAAGACCAAAACACAACAAGCCTCTAATAAACGTTGCGAGAACACCAGACTCAAAGGCCGATAACGATAAAGATGGATTGTCGGAATATGTCTGTCTGTCTGTCTGTCTGTCTGTCTGTCTGTCTGTCTGTCTGTCTGTCTGTCTGTCTGTCTGTCTGTCTGTCTGTCTGCGATCAGGGCTCAGTCAGAGTAGGATCCCAGACTCTCACATGAAGTCAGCTGTCAGGCCAAGTGTGTTGATCGCCCCCACAGACAGAACATCACAGTTAGAGTCTGCCATATCCACTCCGACTGAACACCCGTTAAAACGTTGCACTGTGTTCTGCGCCAGTGGCCCAGTGCATCCGATTTCAGCCAGCATTTTATTCAGGTTTGCTTTCCTTAGCCTTTGATTGTCCCCAATCTTCTTGCAAGGCAGCAGATGATCTTTTCTGTAGGGGGATTCTGCCCTTAGATGGTCGGCCTTCCCAGGTTTACGAGCACCGTCTGTCCGAGTCACTAGAGGTGACTAACACAGACATGCGACTTGTAATGTGAGGAAACTGCAACAAGGAACGCTTTTCATGCATAGCTCTCAATTGTTCCTGCCGCCTATCTCCATATACCGGTAAGTCACGTCCTCTTGAAAATGATGATAGTCGTAGCACTAGATGATGTTAGGCCATCGTTGATGACTTTAATTCAGATCATATAGACAGACAGTCAGTCGTCAAATGATCCCAGTCGCACACCAAACAGCAGACCGTAAGATTTGCACACGGCCGGTTTAGGGAACCATTACGATGACGTAGCACACATAAAAAAGTCCCCTAACACTTAATCTCGTTCCATTTAGATTTCTGTGTGATTTCGGAATATTATAAACACTTTGGAACATAATATAGGCAGAAGCCAACAGAAGAGAAAAATATAGAAAATGATATCTCCCCTCGACGCTGAAAGATAAATGAGTAAGGAGAGAAGAAGAATATGCGAATGGATTTGGTACCAAGACCTGTCATGCCCAGTTTGAGACTCCTTAAAGTCTGCCGAACCAGCACAGGAACTACCGGGACCAATCAAATCGTTTGTGGAAACTTCTAGAAAAGTTGAAGTCGACCTGACCCCTCTGTTGGTACCCTGTTTATGAATCTCTAAAAAAATTCATCTAAAAATGTGACAGAAGAGAATCAAATTGAATAGGGTCTGGCGAGTCAGTGTCATGTGTCCTGGCACTGAAACTATTCTGTCATTGACCTTGTAATGAAGGCAGACTAGACCAGCCTGGTTCATGGCGACCCATCAGACCAGACCGCGTGTTTTCTTGTGGGTCAGTCAAAGTCTGGCTATACAAGGTTGTCTGGTGGGAGTAACGGACCGGCGACCAACGTTTTCATATGGCGGAAAGCTGTCAAAGGAATAGTGGCTCGGGACGTGATGATCATTTATCTTTAGATTTAGTCAAAACATGCCTGAGCCGTTTGAGACGTTTGGCGTGACGTGTAGACATTTGGTAAGGGGAAATAAGTCAGTGAACCCTGTTTGATTAAAGCAGTTTGAAGTAGGGCATATTTCTGTGCCAGATTTTGATGGGGCAGCTCTTTATCAATATATGGATCGGGTAAAAATAAATCCACATTTTAACACAGAAAATGACCAGCAAGGAATGAGTCAAAGGACACATGTCAACATGCTGCTCAATACTGATCCAACCAGGCAACAAAGAAAGTACAAAACCTCAATATCCTCCTTAAGATGAAACAACATCCATTCACTGCCAACAAACCACTGTCTTCAGACATCCACCCAAAGACAACAGAGAAGACACATATGTTAAAGGTTGGTGTTGATGAGACAGGCATGGGCAGCACAGGGTCCAGAAAGGATCTTGAGAGAATTCTAGATGAGGTAGTTGCCGCTAGAACATTGAGAAGTCTAGATCAGGGAGTTGACGTGAGGACGTTGAGGAGTCTAGATCAGGGAGTTGACGTGAGGACGTTGAGGAGTCTAGATCAGGGAGTTGACGTGAGGACGTTGAGGAGTCTAGATCAGGGAGATGACGCTAGGACACTGAGTAATCCAGATAAAGAAGTTACCGATAGGACTTTGAGAAGTCTAGATAAGGCATTACCGATAGGACATTGAGAAGTCTAGATGAGGGATTACCGATAGGACTTTGAGAAGTCTAGATCAGGGATTACCGATAGGACATTGAGAAGTCTAGATCAGGGAGATGACGCTAGGACACTGAATAATCCAGATAAAGAAGTTACCGATAGGACTTTGAGAAGTCTAGATGAGGGATTACCGATAGGACTTTGAGAAGTCTAGATCATGGAGTTGACGCGAGGACGTTGAGGAGTCTAAATCATGGAGTTGACGCGAGGACGTTGAGGAGTCTAGATCAGGGAGATGACCTTTGAGAAATCTAGAAGAGGGAGTTGATGCTAGGACCTAGAGAAGTCCAGAACAGGGATTTGCCGCTGTGACTTTGAGAAATCTAGAAGAGGTATTTGCCGCTAGGACCTTGAGAAGTCAAAATGAAGGAGTTGCCGCTAAGACAATGAGAAGACCAGATAAAGGAGTTGTCGCTAAGACAATGAGAAGACCAGATAAAGGAGTTGTCGCTAAGACAATGAGAAGACCAGATAAAGGAGTTGCCGCTAAGACAATGAGAAGACCAGATAAAGGAGTTGTCGCTAAGACAATGAGAAGACCAGATCAAGGAGTTGTCGCTAAGACAATGAGAAGACCAGATAAAGGAGTTGTCGCTAAGACAATGAGAAGACCAGATAAAGGAGTTGTCGCTAAGACAATGAGAAGACCAGATAAAGGAGTTGCCGCTAAGACAATGAGAAGACCAGATAAAGGAGTTGTCGCTAAGACAATGAGAAGACCAGATAAAGGAGTTGTCGCTAAGACAATGAGAAGACCAGATCAAGGAGTTGTCGCTAAGACAATGAGAAGACCAGATCAAGGACAGTAGATGTGGCGTGTTGACTTAATGATTAAAGGGAGATCAAATCTTGCAAGGGAGACGAGCTGAAGCCTAGCTGTGACTGTTTGGTGTAGGGGCATGGCGTTTGATATAAGCACAATACAGGTAGATTGTAGTTCCATCTTGATTGATGGAACTACAATCCTTATTACTGATAGGACAATCTTAAAAGATAACTACAGGCATATATTTAAATATATATTAAATAATATAGTTGCTTGTCAAATTAACTTGTCACACTCCACACAAATAGAACGCTGGTTCAACATCCAGTAGGATCAAACGTTTTTTTTTTCTATATCGGGAGTTATATAAAGGTTCTGCCCCGAACACCTCGCGGCGACAGCACCAAAAACGGCCCTTATTCTCATGTCTTATCACCCCTCCCCCACTCCCTCTTCCCAGCGAGCGCAGGTAGTAGGATAACGCTATATATATATATCGGTTATTGTAAATGAGCTGTGCAGCGTTTCATCCGTTTTGATCGTGTTTCGATATTCCAAATGTTTACGATGAATGATGATATCGTATGACGGGGAAAAGATGGCTGTGTTCACTTTCTGTGCGGTTTCGAGTTATGTCTTTTGGCGTGTGCTGAGACTGCTATGTTGGGGGACTGCAGCTACTTTTCTTTATTTGGGAGATGAGATATTAATTCGAATGATTTCACTGGCGCGGGCGGTTGAACAATTATGATTTTAATTCGTTTGCAGTGATACCCGGGCCTTCCATTACCATAATTGTAAATATAGACTTTTCAATAATGCATCGGACAAATCAAAAATAATCTTGTATCTGAAATCTTCATTGTCGTTCTTGATGTAGACATCACAGGAAAGCTTTAGGTGCTCAGTCGCTCTCAGTGGATGACGATGTATGGTCGCTCTGATGGTTTCAGTAGCTCGCTGATCATGCACACATTTAGCACACAGATGTGGATAATCATTTCTAAATGCTTGGCGTTGCTGTATTGCTCGCGCGATAGCTCATTGTTATTCATAAAATCAGATGCTTACTGTAAGTCGCGCCGATTCCAACATCCAATAGTTTTGGGGCGTCAAGACTTCGCCATTGCGCATGTCTGTCATCCCTGCCAAAAAATAACCATAGGCCAGCCAATCAGCTTTCATTGTTACAGTCTTCTACGTCACCGTGACAGTACACCGACGCGTGTCCCCTCTCACCAGGGTTTAGACAAGTCATCTATTCGTGTAGGAAATACCGATTCTGGACGTTTTCATTCATTGACTGAGAATCCCTCACAATAATTGCCCAATTAAACTGCGCCTTTAAAAACCTACTCAGTCGCACCAATCTCTGCATCCCCGACCCTACCACTAGTGCTCTACCACTTCATTAATGACGCAAACTTCCCCTTCGTAACGTCTCTTCGTCAGTAGTATAGCAGGGCTTCTGTGCTTTAAAGTTATGTCACCACTATATATGATATATGGTGTTTGGTGGTGTTGTATTTTATAGGCAAAGGTATTGGTGAAGAAAACGATACATGTAATAAAGGCAGAATCAAGATAGGTATATATATATATATATATATATATATATATATATATATATAGACATTCTAATGAATTTCCAGGTATAAGAAGGTAGAACATTGAGAATGATTATTGATAACAAGCACCCAGATCAACCAGTGTCCAGTTCAACTGTAAAAATGGGTTGAGAGTGCATTACATTGTCTGCAAAGATCACCATCAAAGATTTGATGAAGTCCATACGCTGGTGATCTATCTAGTATCTTGATGTGCCCAAAATATTTTGATTATATCTTTCTGCTGTTTTAAAGAGCTCCCTGAAAGTATACTCCCGTGTGTTACCGGGGCCTCATTATGTGGGATGTAAAGAATAGTGACACTGTGACCTTCCAGGCATGTCGTAAGAGGCGACTAAGGAGGTTGATCGATGGCTTGACAAGCTGTCATTGTAAAAAGCATTGTTATGGAAACAGACCATAGATTTTAGAAGCAGTGACCTCTGCAATGTGTGCCATTTTGGCACGCAGGGTTTCTGTTTTTGAGATTGTGGTTCTGCCCTATGTGCCGTCTTCGGCTCGAAAGGATAATAGAATAGAATAGATATATATATATATATATATATATATATATATATATATATATATAATAATAATAATAATAATAATAATAATAATAGAGATGAACCAGAACTGACAGTGATCGTGAAAAATAAGTTTTACTATGTTAATAGTTTGAAAGTTTTTTGGTCCGATTTTGTTCAATTATAGCGGAAGTGTTGCGGATTTAAAATGAATTTTAAGGGATTTATACATACTTTTGGCGGGTTAATAAATAATTTAAACAGGATTTTAATGGTTTATATATGGATTATATATGGATTTTAATGGATTATATATTGATTTTTAGGGTCTGATTGGGTGGAGGCAGTAAAGATATAAAGTGGGAGAAGAGAAGTGTTGAAGTTTGATACCAGAAATAACGATGACCCCGCTGATATCGAGCTGAAAAGGTCACGATGTGAAATTTATATGTCACTTATCAATGAGTTAACTTATAAGACACGATAATGTTTACTCTATTTTTTTTTTAAACAATAACTATAGACTGTTGCTTGCTTTACTTGAAAGTGGTAATTTAGAATATAATCATAGTAATATGAGTAACATTTTTGAGGATAAAGTGATGCACCTTTTCCGTCGTTCTTATATGTTATGTAAGTGGTTTCACAAAATATCTCACAAAACGTGTGATTTGTCGATTCTTGTTTGTGTTTGAGAGTATGTGTCATTACTTATATGTAAAGAAACGTTACAAGAATTAATAAACCTGACACATTCTAATGTAAAACATGCAGATGTTTACGGTAACTTTTTGTAAGGAATCGGCACGTTTCCAACAAGTAGCATACACGATTTCTGAACTGAGCTAATGAACAATAAGTTAGAAAAGTGGTGTCTGTGATGTGGGGGTGAATGGAGACTACAGAAATATATTAGGAAAGTGGTGTCTGTGATATGGGGGTGAATGGAGACTACAGAAATATGTTAGGAAGTCGGTGTCTGTGATGTGGGATGGAATGGAGACTACAGAAATATGTTAGAAAGTCGGTGTCTGTGATGTGGGGGTGAATGGAGACTACAGAAATATATTAGGAAAGTGGTGTCTGTGATGTGGTGGTGAATGGAGGCTACAGAAATATGTTAGGAAGTCGGTGTCTGTGATGTGGGGGTGAATGGAGACTACAGAAATATGTTAGGAAGTCGGTGTCTGTGATGTGGGGGTGAATGGAGACTACAGAAATATGTTAGGAAGTCGGTGTCTGTGATGTGGGGGTGAATGGAGACTACAGAAATATATTAGAAAGTTTATGTCTATGCCGTTGGGGTGAATGGAAACTACAGAAATATGTTTGAAAGACGGTGTCTGTGATGTGGACAATCATGTTAGAGAGCGATGTCATAAATGTGGGTGTTTATAGACAGAACTTGATAAAACCTGCCTTGACTGTTGCTATATTTGTTCCATCTTTTGTTTCAGATGACAGGACATACATATGTGGTTGTAGTCCTCCTGATTGTCTTGACAAGGTCTTACACCGAGAGCAAGAACGTGGTCTTTATACCACTATTTGCTACCAGTCATGCAAGTCTTCACATCTTTGTGGCCGAGGAGCTCGCCATTATGGGCCACAACGTCTGGCTGGGGTTGCCTAGAGATCTAGGAAAGAGTGTTAAGAGTTCTGAGAAAATGCAAATAATCTGGAACGATGACTTCTGGGAATCGTCTGTGAGACAAATTACCTTTGACCTTGAGGCAACAGTCAAAAAAGCTGTTGTGGCTGGAACTGACCCTGACTGGAGTTGGCTGATAAGAATTGACGATGTCTTCGCTGAATCATACTTTCCTCCGCTTCAGAACGGAACATTTGCAGAGTATATCAGAAGTTTAAAGCCTGACCTCATTGTTATAGACTGGTTTCCACCTATTAATGAACACGTAGCAGTACCATACAAGCTTAAATTGCCATTTGCAGTCCTCGGTGCCCTTCAGTATCCAATAACAGCTAAAATGCCTTACAGCCCAGTTGCAGAAGCATTTAACTCCCCTTATATACTCAACCAGGCAACTCTCTTTGAGAAAGTATGGGCGGTAGCTACAAAGATGTTTCCATTATTTCTCCACATATTTAACGACAGGGGATACACAAAACAGCTCTTTCCTAACGAACCAGATGTTCCAACAGCAAATGAGCTCATGAGCCGGGCAGAAGTTTACATTGTGGAGAATGATCCGATCTTTGATTATCCAAGACCTGCCTTGCCCAATTTGAAACTCATTGGAGGATTGTCTGCCGGACCATCAAAGGAACTACAGGAGCCATTCAAGTCGTTTGTGGAACGTTCTAGAAAAATTGGAGTCGACGTGGCCGTCCTGTCGTTTGGTACCATTTTTATGAATCTCCCAAAGAAGCTGGAACTAAAACTGGTGTCAGTATTAAAGCGAATTAAATTGAACACAATCTGGAGATACAATATCACGTCTCCTGACCCAGATAAGATTCTGACATCGACCTGGTTACCCCAAAACGATCTTCTTGGAAACAAAAACGTTAAACTATACATGACCCATTCTGGAGTTCACAGCCTGTATGAAGGTATTTATCATGGAGTACCCATGGTCTGTTTACCACTTTTTTATGACCAACCTTCAAATGCAGAACGAGCTGAGGAGAAAGGTTATTGTCGCAACATTGATGTACTGAAAGCTACAGAGGATGAACTTGTCAACGCTATAGAAGAAGTGGTCTCTAGCCAGAAGATTAGATCATCCATCGGCACAGCTTCGGAGATATATCGAGAGCTGTACAAGGATCCAAAGAAGGAAGCAGCATTCTGGCTTGATCACGTGATGCGACACGGAGGCTCCTATATGCGGTACAGCAGTCAGAAGATACCACTATATATGGTTGTAATGGATTATTTGATCGCTTTTCTAGCTGGGGCCATGTTTGTTGTTGGTGTTTTTATAATTTATTTTGTCGTGAAGCGAGTACACAGTTTTTATTTTAGACCAAAGCGACATGTCAAGAAAGATTAAGTCTGGTATCACATGTCAAGAAAGATTAAGTCTGGTATCACATGTCAAGAAAGATTAGGTCTGGTATCACATGTCAAGAAAGATTAGGTCTGGTATCAAACTCAAATTCTTCTTAAAGTCTGTTTTTTCTTTTGTTTTAGAAATAATAAGATAATAAAATTGTTGAAAACTTCATCATATAGGAGAAAAGACATGGCCGACAGTTTCTCTTTAATACATATTTAATATATATATGTATATTTCTCTTAAATAAATGCCTATGGGAACATGAGTCAAAGATACACTCAATCTGCACAGAATTAAAATGTCGAGTATATGTTTATGAATTTAGACAGAACATACCTCTGACTTCGACAAACATAACAGATCCTATAATTAAGAAACACAGAGTAGATTTCTGATTTATGTCTCAAAACAGCTGAAAGAGGAGACAGAATGATAAGAACAAGAAACAGGTGGGAAGAGTGGCATAATGAATGGACATAATTCATGAAAGATTAATCAAATTGAAAACTCGTGAAAGTGTGATAGAAGGAAAACAAAACATAATGATAGCAATAGAAGGAAAGGTCAATGTGGACTGACACAGTCACAATGTGAATCAATCACAGAACGTGTCGTTATGGTAAGAGGTTTATGTGGAAATAGTTATATTTACTCGAAGCCCTCGGTATCACTGCGATCGAATGGAAATCCATAATTGCTCAACCATCCGTGCCAGTGGAATCATTCGAGATAGCATCTCATCGAATTTGCAAACAAAAACAGGCAGTCGCAGCCCCCGTAGCAAACACCGCACACGTCAAAAGACGTATTAGCACCGACAGTGAACGCAAGTGAACTGTCCTTCGTAACTGTCCTTATATCATCATTAATCGTAAACAATCTGAATATAGAAACACCATCAGGTTGAACACACACTGCTCACGGTGTGCACAAAGCCCTAATCTCAGTAGCTCCGGCAGCAAGGCGGACTTGGAATATGAGAAAACTGCAACAAGGAACCCTTACAGACAGAACCCTAACGGTTCCTTACCGCATATCCGCCATATTGACTAGTATGGAAATGCGGCGAGCAAAGTGGCTGCCAGCGATAGGAGAGCTACAACGTGTAGACGCAAGAGCGCCCCATTGAAATTTTTACACCGGCTCACCCATGACATTGAGTTATTGAGTTATTAGCGGGTCATCATCATTGCACTCCTTACATGCACGTAGGTGTTCACATCTCCCCCTCAGCAAGTCCCGCAGTGTTCCGCGACTGCCGAATCCAGTTCTGTGTTGGTTGATAAGTTTTCTAAAACGCCCACTAAGTTTCTTGTTTCTATGCGTGTCCATCTTAACTCCAGTCTCTTTCATCCGAAGGAGTGACGTGGACTCATGGTTGTCGAAGTCCTGTGTCTTTCCCTCTTCCCGGAGGGCACTGATGATTTCCGCCCGATCCATTGGTTGACCGTTCTCAACAATAGCTCAGCTAGCCAACCTATCCGCTCTTTCATTTCCCCGTACTCCCGCATGTCCTGGGACCTAGACAAAGGTGACCTTACGTATTTTTTTACTTCTGCAATGACTCTACCCATTGCATACGTACAAATCCCGCCTCCACTTTTATTATCATGCTCATCGAATCACTTAGTATACATGCGTGGATGTAGTCTTGTGACTCTAACCATTTGAATGCCTTGGTCACTGCCATCACCTCCATCGTCATGCTACTCGTGGTCATGACGTATGCACCACGTCTTTCTGGACTATTCTGCCTGCCGAGCGTGCTGTAAATGCCCATGCACTCCTTTGGTGTCGCATTACAGATCCGTCTGTATAGATGACTGCATCTATCCCACAGGCGTGATCCCAAATGAGACCGTTGACCCCAGTCAGATTTTCTGTTTAAATTTAACAATATCCTTTTTTCACATAATACCTTAATATGAATTTTGCCTTTAGTTTTGTGATGCCACCTTGGCTCGACGCCCCGTCTCGTGGCCAACAACAGTCCAGACCCCTTGGACTGGCCCTGCGTATAAGTCTGATAATGGTTATATGTCATCAAAGAAAGGAATCAACTCAGTGTAACGATAATACTGACCTCTTTTTGACTTGATTCATTTGCACATGAAATTCTGCCACATATGTGGCGATATGATAGTTTGTATGCTGCAGCTATGTATATCAACAATGTGACTATTCTAACCCTTGCTGTTGTTTGCGTGTAACAGCATTTTTTTTATTATCTAATGATGGTGTTTCATGTAAACTATGACACTGTTGTCTCTTGCTGTTTTTGTATGTAACAGCATATATTATTATATGTTAATTGCATTATATGCAAACTTTAACATTATGTTGTTCCTTGCTTTTTTGTATGTAAAATCATATTGTTAATGTCACAGATTTTTCGTTTTCCTTATTTTCATGTTCTTTATCTGCCAGTTTTCTGAAATTGTAAGTCCTTGCAATATTGACACTTTTTCTCTTATATCCACCAATGATATTCTGAGCATTCTTTATCTAAAACTTGCATTCAAAAGCATTGGTGTATTTTTTTTAGTAATTTGTTGATTTTCCATGTTTCTCAGCTGATGCCATATAAACAAAATTCAACCTCTCAAAAATTATTATTTTTTTTTGTTAAATCCATTAGTTCCCACATTCAGTTATTGAGTTATGTGTGAGTTATCATCAGTGCACTTCGAACATGTCCAAAGGTGCTCAGCTCCCCTCCTCAGCAAGTCCCGAAGTGTCCAGCGACTGACGACTCCAGTTCTGTGTTGGTTGATAAGTCTTCTTACACGGCCACTAAGTTTCTCGTTTTTGTCTGTGCCCATTTTAACTCTCGTGTCTTTCATCCGAAGGAGTGACGTGGACTAAGGGTTGTTGAAGTCTCGTGTCCTTCCCCAATCTTGGGGGGTCCTAATGATGTCCGTCCGTTCCATTGGCTGACCGTCTTCAATGAAAGCACAGCAAGCTAACTTGTCCGCCTCTTTTACCCGTACTTCCCACGTGTTAGCTTCAAATTGTTTCCATTTAATAATAGCGATGTTTAGTCTACGATTGATATATGAACAACAAGAATATATTGGTTGTTGATCTTTTTTTAAAATATATAATACACATACACACATACATACTGTCAATTAATGTTCAGAAAACAGTAATACTAAGTCAAGGCGACATCAAACCTCTACAAATCACTCTAAAAGATTGTCCACTAGAATCAATTAAGAAATTCACCTATCTTGGATCCACAATGACGCAAACCATTTCTCTTGATGATGAAATAAACAGCCAAATTGGTAAGGCAGCTACGACCTTCGGCAAACTCACAGAAAGGGCCTGGAACAACACGAAACTAACACTGAAGACCAAACTCTTAATATATCAAACTTGTGTGCTTAGCACACTATTATATGGATCTGAAACCTGGACAACATACTCAAACCAGGAAAAAAGACAAAATGTCTTCCACATGCGATTCTACAGCCGTAGAATAATGCACATCAAATGGCAGGACAAAATAACCAACTTAACTGTCCTGCAACGTGCTAAGACCCCAACAATCATGTCGATGCTCAGATGTTGAAGCCTAAGATGGCTGGGACATGTCCAGGGAATGGAAAAAATCACATCCTCAGGCAAATACTATATGTTGAACTAACACACGGAAAAAGACAAATCGGCAGACCTAAACTACGATATAGAGATATCTGCAAATCATCTCTGAAAGACTTCTCCATCTGTGAAAATGACTGGGAACATCTGGCAAGTGATCGCACATCATGGAGAGCATGTATAAGAAACGGTATAACATCATTTGAGACTGTGCTAAGGCAAAACTTAGAAGAGAAAAGACTCATGAAAAAGGATGGAAAACCCTGTGGACCAGTGTTCATTCTGTGGCCGCGTGTGTTTGTCAAACATTGGTAGAATTAGCCACGGGAGAAGCTGTTCGACAAAAACAAAACCTAAAAAAAAAGGCGCGGTAGCCTCCACTAGACCGTCTGACAAGACGAAAAAGGCCATATATGTATATATATATATATATATATATATATCGATATGTTGAAAAGTTGCTGACAGTTTGGATGTGGCCAGATCATTTACTTCTTCAGTTAGGATTTTCATTTATGATTTCTCTCTACGACAAACACCCCTGGTCTCAGCAGCGAGGCCCGGCTTGAAACGTCATTTACTCATGAACGGAAAAAAATATGTGTACCTCCGAAGTAGGAGTTATCTGCCTGTTCGGTGAGGGACCCCTGTGCACATGGCTGCTTGGGAATGACGGATTAACACGCAAATTTCAGTTCCTAGTCTCTAGGGACTTCCTCACCGGTCAAAACTGGCGACCACAACAAAATAAATGTCTTCTTCTCCTCTTTCTTCTCTTCCTTACCTTCTTCTTCTTCTTGTATTTCTTTCTCTTCTCTTCTCCACTTCAATTTCTTCTTCTTCATCTTTTCTTATAATTTTTTCATGTTCTTCTTTCTGTCTTCTTCTTTCTTTTTTCTTCTTTTTCTTCTTCTCTTTCCTTCTTAATCTTTCTTTTTTACTTCCCATTTTCCACTTTCACCTCTTCTTCTTTTCCTCTTCTTTTAAACTTCTCTTAATCTACTTTTTATGCTTCCCCTCTTCCACTTCCTTTTTATTCTTCTTCTACTTCTTTCACATCTTCTGTTTGTTTTTCTTCAATATTGTATTTCTCTTCTTCTTCTTCTTTTTTTCTGTTACATCATCCTTTTTTCTTTCACCTTTGTCTTCTTCTTCTTCTACTTTTGTTTTTCTTGTTGTTGTTGTTCTTCTTCTTCTCCTTGTACATTTTGCATCTTCCTTTTAATCTGCATTGTTTCCTTTTCGCCATACCCTTTCTTTCTTCTCCCTATTTAATTCTGATTCCTTCTTCTCTCTCTTTGTCTTCGTCATCTTTCTCCGTCTTCTGATGCACGTCTAATTTTCTTCTCTTTTTTTCTCACCTTTTAATTCTATTTCTTTCACTTCCCTCTTCTTTTTTGTTCTTGTCGTTGTTGTTCTTCTTTTCCTCCTCCATCTTTACTTTTTCTTCTACCCTTGCACATCGTTGTTGTATTTGTCGATTCCTTCACCTACAGCACAGCTCTCACTGTAGAAACTCATAAACAGCTATAGTACATGATCCACAGTCAGCCACAACTTTTGATATCTGTCTCTATTGTGCTACGTTCTTGATGCACAATGTTCTTTTTTTTCTAAAATCTTCTTGTTGTTGATGTACAATGTTCTTGTTGTTGATGTACAGTGTTCTTGTTGTTGATGTACAGTGTTCTTGTTGTTGATGTACAGTGTTCTTGTTGTTGATGTACAGTGTTCTTGTTCTTGATGTACAGTGTTCTTGTTGTTGATGTACAGTGTTCTTGTTGATGTACAGTGTTCTTGTTGTTGATGTACAATGTTCTTGTTCTTGATGTACAGTGTTCTTGTTGTTGATGTACAGTGTTCTTGTTGTTGATGTACAATGTTCTTGTTGTTGATGTACAGTGTTCTTGTTGTTGATGTACGGTGTTCTTGTTGTTGATGTACAGTGTTCTTGTTGTTGATGTACAATGTTCTTGTTGTTGATGTACAGTGTTCTTGTTGTTGATGTACAGTGTTCTTGTTGTTGATGTACAGTGTTCTTGTTGTTGATGTACAATGTTCTTGTTGTTGATGTACAATGTTCTTGTTGTTGATGTACAGTGTTCTTGTTGTTGATGTACGGTGTTCTTGTTGTTGATGTACAGTGTTCTTGTTGTTGATGTACAATGTTCTTATTGTTGATGTACAGTGTTCTTGTTGTTGATGTACAGTGTTCTTGTTGTTGATGTACAGTGTTCTTGTTGTTGATGTACAGTGTTCTTGTAATTCATGTACAATATTCTTCTTGTTGATGTACAATGTTCTTGTTGTTGTTGATGTACAGTGTTCTTGTTGTTGATGTACAGTGTTCTTGTTGTTGATGTACAGTGTTCTTGTTGTTGTTGATGTACAATTTTCTTGTTGTTGATGTACAATGTTCTAGTTGTTGTTGATGTACAGTGTTCTTGTTGTTGATGTACAATGTTCTTGTTGTTGATGTACAATGTTCTTGTTGTTGATGTACAATGTTCTTGTTGTTGTTGATGTACAATGTTCTTGTTGTTGTTGATGTACAATGTTCTTGTTGTTGTTGATGTACAATGTTCTTGTTGTTGTTGATGTACAATGTTCTTGTTGTTGATGTACAATGTTATTGTTGTTGTTGATGAACAATGTTATTGTTGTTGTACA
Source organism: Megaustenia siamemsis (assembly GCA_032433765.1). NCBI lineage: Eukaryota > Metazoa > Mollusca > Gastropoda > Stylommatophora > Ariophantidae > Megaustenia > Megaustenia siamemsis. Next base: position 15,042,358 of record JAVIAB010000091.1, on the reverse strand, counting down.
ATGTTCTTGTTGTTGATGTACAATGTTCTTGTTGTTGATGTACAATGTTCTTGTTGTTGTTGATGTACAATGTTCTTGTTGTTGATGTACAATGTTCTTCTTGTTGATGTACAATGTTCTTGTTGTTGTTGATGTACAGTGTTCTTGTTGTTGATGTACAATGTTCTTGTTGTTGTTGATGTACAGTGTTCTTGTTGTTGATGTACAGTGTTCTTGTTGTTGATGTACAATGTTCTTGTTGTTGATGTACAATGTTCTTGTTGTTGATGTACAATGTTCTCGTTGTTGTTGATGTACAATGTTCTTGTTGTAGATGTATAATGTTCTTATTGTTGATGTACAATGTTCTTGTTGTTGATGTACAATGTTCTTGTTGTTGATGTACAGTGTTCTTGTTGTTGATGTACAGTGTTCTTGTTGTTAATGTACAATGTTCTTGTTGTTGATGTACAATTTTCTTGTTGTTGATGTACAATGTTCTTGTTGTTGTTGATGTACAATGTTCTTGTTGTTTTTGATGTACAGTGTTCTTGTTGTTGATGTACAATGTTCTTGTTGTTGTTGATGTACAATGTTCTTGTTGTTGATCTGCAATGTTATTGTTGTTGAGATACAATGTTCTTGTTGTTGTTGATGTACAATGTTCTTGTTGATGTACAATGTTCTTGTTGTTGATGTACAATGTTCTTATTGTTGATGTACAATGTTCTCTTTGTTGTTGATGTACAATGTTCTTGTTAATGATGTACAATGTTCTTGTTGTTGATGTACAATGTTCTTGTTGTTGATGTACAATGTTCTTGTTGTTGATGTACAGTGTTCTTGTTGTTCATGTACAATGTTCTTGTTGTTGATGTACAGTGTTCTTGTTGTTGATGTACAATGTTCTTGTTGTTGATGTACAATGTGTTCTTGTTGTTGATGTACAATGTTCTTGTTGTTGATGTACAGTGTTCTTGTTGTTGATGTACAGTGTTCTTGTTGTTGATGTACAGTGTTCTTGTTGTTGATGTACATTGTTCTTGTTGTTGATGTACAATGTTCTTGTTGTTGATGTACAATGCTCTTGTTGTTGATGTACAATGTTCTTGTTGTTGATGTACAATGTTCTTGTTGTTGATGTACAATGTTTTTGTTGTTGATGTACAGTGTTCTTGTTGTTGATGTACAATGTTCTTGTTGTTGATGTACAATGTTCTTGTTGTTGATGTACAATGTTCTTGTTGTTGATGTACAATGCTCTTGTTGTTGATGTACAATGTTCTTGTTGTTGATGTACAATGTTCTTGTTGTTGATGTACAATGTTTTTGTTGTTGATGTACAGTGTTCTTGTTGTTGATGTACAATGTTCTTGTTGTTGATGTACAATGTTCTTGTTGTTGATGTACAATGTTCTTGTTGTTGATGTACAATGTTCTTGTTGTTGATGTACAATGTTCTTATTGTTGATGTACAGTGTTCTTGTTGTTGATGTACAATCTTCTTGTTGTTCATGTACAATGTTCTTGTTGTTGATGTACAATGTTCTTGTTGTTGATGTACAATGTTCTTATTGTTGATGTACAATGTTCTCTTTGTTGTTGATGTACAATGTTCTTGTTAATGATGTACAATGTTCTTGTTGTTGATGTACAATGTTCTTGTTGTTGATGTACAATGTTCTTGTTGTTGATGTACAGTGTTCTTGTTGTTGATGTACAGTGTTCTTGTTGTTAATGTACAATGTTCTTGTTGTTGATGTACAATGTTCTTGTTGTTGATGTACAATGTTCTTGTTGTTGTTGATGTACAATGTTCTTGTTGTTGTTGATGTACAGTGTTCTTGTTGTTGATGTAAAATGTTCTTGTTGTTGTTGATGTACAATGTTCTTGTTGTTGATGTACAATGTTATTGTTGTTGATATACAATGTTCTTGTTGTTGTTGATGTACAATGTTCTTGTTGTTGATGTACAATGTTCTTGTTGTTGATGTACAATGTTCTTGTTGTTGTTGATGTACAGTGTTCTTGTTGTTGATGTACAATGTTCTTGTTGTTGTTGATGTACAGTGTTCTTGTTGTTGATGCACAGTGTTCTTGTTGATGTACAGTGTTCTTGTTGTTGTTGATGTACAATGTTCTTGTTGTTGATGTACAATGTTCTTGTTGTTGTTGATGTACAGTGTTCTTGTTGTTGATGTACAGTGTTCTTGTTGTTCATGTACAATGTTCTTGTTGTTGATGTACAGTGTTCTTGTTGTTGATGTACAATGTTCTTGTTGTTGATGTACAATGTGTTCTTGTTGTTGATGTACAATGTTCTTGTTGTTGATGCACAGTGTTCTTGTTGTTGATGTACAGTGTTCTTGTTGTTCATGTACAATGTTCTTGTTGTTGATGTACAGTGTTCTTGTTGTTGATGTACATTGTTCTTGTTGTTGATGTACAATGTTCTTGTTGTTGATGTACAATAATCTTGTTGTTGATGTACAATGTTCTTGTTGTTGATGTACAATGTTCTTGTTGTTGATGTACAATGTTTTTGTTGTTGATGTACAGTGTTCTTGTTGTTGATGTACAATGTTCTTGTTGTTGATGTACAATGTTCTTGTTGTTGATGTACAATGTTCTTGTTGTTGATGTACAATGTTCTTATTGTTGATGTACAGTGTTCTTGTTGTTGATGTACAATCTTCTTGTTGTTCATGTACAATGTTCTTGTTGTTGATGTACAATGTTCTTGTTGTTAATGTACAGTGTTCTTGTTGTTCGTGTACAATGTTCTTGTTGTTGATGTACAGTGTTCTTGTTGTTGATGTACATTGTTCTTGTTGTTGATGTACAATGTTCTTGTTGTTGATGTACAATAATCTTGTTGTTGATGTACAATGTTCTTGTTGTTGATGTACAATGTTCTTGTTGTTGATGTACAATGTTTTTGTTGTTGATGTACAGTGTTCTTGTTGTTGATGTACAATGTTCTTGTTGTTGATGTACAATGTTCTGGTTGTTGATGTACAATGTTCTTGTTATTGATGTACAATGTTCTTATTGTTGATGTACAGTGTTCTTGTTGTTGATGTACAATCTTCTTGTTTTTCATGTACAATGTTCTTGTTGTTGATGTACAATGTTCTTGTTGTTGATGTACAATGTTCTTGTTGTTGATGTGCAGTGTTCTTGTTGTTGATGTACAATATTCTTGTTGTTGATGTACAGTGTTCTTGTTGTTCATGTGCAATGTTCTTGTTGCTGATGTACATTGTTCTTGTTGTTCATGTACAATGTTCTTGTTGTTGCACAATGAGATAATTTATCCCTCACAAACAGATGTGTCCTTTCTCACAACACAGACTAGAGTCCCTCACAATGGGATTTACAGTTCCAAATAGCTCGACTTACAGTTTCATACAATCTACAGTTCAACACAATTTACAGTTCCACACAATTTACAGTTCCACACAATTTACAATCAGTTCTTGATGTACAATGTTCTTTTAGTTGTAAAATGTTCATGTTGTTGATAACACACTAGAGTCCATCACAATGCGAATTACAGTTCCAAACAGCTCATCTTACAGTTCCACACAACACGACTTACAGTCCCTCACGACACAACTTAGTCCCACACAACACAGCATACAGTCCCACACAATACAACTTACTGCCCCACACAACACTGCTTACAGTCCCATACAACAGGACTTCCGTTGTAAAGATGGTGGGATCTAGGTCACGTTCTCGTGATCGCTGCACTAAGTGCATTCGGAAACTGATTAATTCCGGTTCTCCGTTGTACTTTTCTGCGTTAAAGTAAAAGTGATGATCTTCTTATTACATCTGCCCCGCTAAAGCGATGTTGTACGCCGGCAACAGTCCCTTTTTGACAAATCAAGTGTTGTGAATGCGACCTTCCAACGTCTATACTTGATCTGCGCTTTACGTCACATTGGTGCTGTTCATGGCCGTTGTTGGAATTCTTTGACGCAAGTTATTTCCATGTTACTTTTCAATGCAAACTACTTCGTCAGCTGCAGTTTTATCTCTTTACGGAATTTGCTCAGTGTTTTGTTCGTCTTAGGCTGCTTTTACTAGACTAATCAGAAATTGAAAGGGAGCGAAATTGTGTGTACGACTTTTTTGTGTGCTACGTCATCATAATAGTTCATCTTATATCCGTAGACTCTAGACCGGCCATACGCTAATCTTACGGTCGGTTTATTGATGTGCGACGGGGATAATCTGACGACTAACTGTGTGTCTATATGTTCGGAATTGGAGTCAACAACGATGGCCTAACATCATCAAGCGCTCTACATTTTTTTCAATATGGCGATCATCATTTTCAAGAGGACGTGAACTCCCGGTATATGGTGGATAGGCGGCGGGAACAATTGAAGGCTATGCATGAAAAGTGTTCCTTGTTGCAGTTTCCTCATATTCCAAGTCCGGCTTGTTGCAGGAGCTACTGAGCTAAGTGCTCTGTGCACACCGTGAGCTGTGTTTCTCATCCGTTTTGATCATATTTCGATATTCCAATTGCTTTCGATGAATGATGATATCGTATGACAGGGAAAATTTGGCTGTTTTCACTTTCTGCGCGGTTTCACCTTATGTCTTTTGGCGTGTGCTGAGACTGCTATGATGGGGACAACAGTTACCTTTTTTGTTTGGGAGATGAGATTCGGATGATTACGCTGGCACGGGCGGTTGAGCAATTATGGATTTTAATTCGTTTGCAGTGATACCGGGACCTTCCATAACCAAATAACCAAATGACTTACAGTCCCACACAACACGACTTACAGTCCCACATAACACTACTTACAGTCCCACATAACACTACTTACAGTCCCACATAACACTACTTACAGTCCCACACAACACGACTTGCAGTCCCACACAACATTACTTACAGTCCCATACAACACGACTTAAGTCCCACACAACACGACTTACAGTCCCTCACAACACAAATTACTGTCCCACACAACACAACATACAGTCCCACACAATACAACTTACTGTCCCACACAACACAACCTACAGTCCCACACAACGACTTCCCAATGAAGATCTTACAAGTCACCACAACACAACTTACTGTCCCACACAACACAACTTACAGTCCCACACAACGACTTCCCAATGAAGATCTTACAAGTCACCACAATACAACTTACTGTCCCACACAACACAACTTACAGTCCCACACAACGACTTCCCAAAGAAGATCTTACAAGTCATCACAACACAACTTACTGTCCCACACAACACAACCTACAGTCCCACACAACGACTTCCCAATGAAGATCTTACAAGTCACCACAACACAACTTACTGTCCCACACAACACAACTTACAGTCCCACACAACGACTTCCCAATGAAGATCTTACAAGTCACCACAACACAACTTACTGCCCCACACAACACAACTTACAGTCCCACACAACGACTTCCCAATGAAGATCTTACAAGTCACCACAACACAACTTACTGTCCCACACAACACAACCTACAGTCCCACACAACGACTTCCCAATGAAGATCTTACAAGTCACCACAACACAAATAACAACCTGTCATAAAAGTTGCAGTTTCATTAAATATTCAATATCCACTATAACGGTACACCAACACACTTTACAAAAGTGATCTTTCTTCTGACATTTTCTATTTTGAAACACTTAACCGTTTGTTGGTGAAAAAAAAAAAAAAATTCTCTTCGCTTCTGATCTGAATGGAAACCCACTTAGTCCTTAGATCAACGTTTCTATTTGAAACATTCAGCCATTTGTGGGTGAAAAAAAATTCTCTTCGCTTCTGATCTGAATGGAAACCCACTTAGTCCGTATATCAACGTGCCTACAACGATAGAAGAATTAACATGAATGTAACTCTCACAGAAGCTTGACCGACCCTTTAATCACTGGATATAAAAATGCACATACAACATGTCATAATTAATAAGACATTAAATATGTTGACATTTTCATGAAACTCAGATATATGCACTGTAAGACCCCCAGCTCGTAGTCCAACAAATTAATGCTAAGTGTAAAAAAAAAAAAATATGCAAATGTTACCTCAGTCAAAGCAAAATTATTGCAAATTGGTTGTATTATGGTATTTGATGTTGCATGGCCAACTAGATTGCAAAGAGCAGAAATAATTGCTTTTTTCTTAAAAGTTATGTTCTGTAAGTTACACGTCCAACAATATATCACAAGATACCTTACAATATTTCAGAAGACACCTTACAATTTCTCACAAGACATCTTACAATCTCTCACAAGACACTTTACAATCTCTCACAAGACACCTTACATGCTCTCAGAAGACATCTTACAATCTCTCACAAGACATCTTACATGCTCTCACAAGACATCTTACAATCTCTCACAACGCGCCCTACGATCTTTCATCAAGCGCCATAATATCTATCACAACGCTCCCTACATTCTCCCACAAGACACATTGCAATCTCTCACAACACGCCTTACAATCTCTCATAAAGAGCTCTAAAAATCTCTAACAAGACACCTTACAATCTCTCACAACACGCCTTACAATCTGTCATAAAGAGCTCTACAATCTCTCATAAAGAGCTCTACAATCTCTCATAAAGAGCTCTACAATCTCTCACAAGACACCTTACAATCTCTCACAACACGCCTTACAATCTATCATAAAACGCTCTATAATTTCTCACTAGACATCTTACAATCACTCACAATACGCCCTGCAATCTCTCACAAGACACCTTACAATCTCTCACAAGACATCTAACTATTTCTCACAAGACACCTTACAATCTTTCACAAGACACATTACAATCTCTCACAAGACACCATTCAATCTCTCACAAGACACCTTAGAATCTTTCACAACACGCTCTACAATCTTTCTTAACACGGCTAATAATTTCACACAACACGCCCAACAATCTCCCATAACATAGCATACAATCTCTCCCAACACGCTTTAAATATCTCACCAAAAAAATTTACAATCTCTAACAAGACACCTTACAATCCTTCACAACCCGCCCTACATACTCTCACAAGACATCTTACAATCTCTTACAAGACATCTTACAATCTCTCACAACACGCAGTACATCATTTCTCAACACAGCCAATAATCTCTCACAATACGTCTGGAGGAATCTCACACAACATAGTATACATTCTCACACATGACACCTTACAATCTCGCACAGCACACTTTACAATCTCTAACAAAACACTTACAATCTCTATACAACACGCCCTACAATCTCACACAACACGTCCTACAATCCCTCACAAGACACTTTACAATCTCTAACAACGCGCCCTACAATCTGTTACAACACACCTTGCAATCTCTCACAACACGACCTACAATCTTTCACAACATGCCCTACAATCTGTCAGAAGACACTCTACAATCTCTCACAACACGCCCTAGAATATATTTCAAAACTACATTCAATCTCTCATAACACGCTCTACAATCTTTTACAGCACATCTTACAATCTCTCAGATGACACCTTACAATCTCATAGAAGACACTTTATAATATTTCACAAAACACCATACAATTTCCTACAAGATACCTTACAATCTCTTACAAGAAACCTTACAATCTCCCACAAGACAACGTACAGTCTCTCATCATAGCACACTACGATCTCCCACAAGACACCCTACAATCTCCAACAAAACACCATACAATCTCCCACAAGACACCCTACAATCTCCCACAAAACACCATACAATCTCCCACAAGCCACCCTACAATCTCCCACAAGACACCCTACAATCTTCTACCAGAGACCTTACAATTTCATTAAATCACCTTACAATCTCCCACAAGCCACCCTATAATCTCCCACAAGCCACCCTACAATCTCCCACAAGTCACTTTACAGTACCCTCACAAAAGGAAATACTTCCTAAATGTCAACTAATATCGAATTCTCTAGTTTCGGCTTTGACTATATTAAACTACAGAAACGAACATAAAAATCCTTTCACTGTTTACCAAAGCGGAACTTTCTTCAACGCCATTTTGACATTATGCCGCTGTTACAATTTTCGAGCGTATACATATCTTTACATTGAAATCACCGAATGTAACATTCTGATACTTACATAGATCGACTTACTTAGACGCATCCTCTTCCGATTCACATGCAAGTCCTACCTCTACAGCAGATTAAAACTCAATAGATTGGGGAACAGATCGGCAGGAGAACAACGAACTGTCAAGTATAATTACATTTAAGGTAAATATTAAATTAATTATAATTTAGTTATGATAAGTTAGATTGTGCAGTAATGACACAAATATACTGTCATAGTTTTCAGGGTTATGTAAAAAAGAAATAGTTGATCTTTAGTGTTGTCATGAACTTAATTAAGTATGATTTTGGGTCATTTTTTAAAAGCATAGATTAATAAAGTAGATAACAAGTTATACAAATGGTCATACATATAATATGATATATGTATAGAATATTTATTTGGTACGACACCAAAGAAGTGCATGGGCATTTGCAGCACGCTCGGCAGGCAGAATAGTCTACGAAGACAGTGGTGCATACGTCGTGAACACGAGTTACATGACAATGGAGGTGATGGCAGTGACCAAGGCATTCAAATGTTTAGAGTCACAAGACTACACCCACGCATGTATACTGAGTTATTCGATGAGCATGATAAAAAAAAGTGGAGGCGGGCCCTGTACGCATGCAATGGGTAGAGTCGTTGCAGAAATCCAAAATACGTAAGGTCACCTTTGTCTATGTCCCTGGACATGCGGGAGTACGGGGAAATGAAAGGGCGGACAGGTTGGCTAGCTGCGCTGTCGTCGAGGACCGGGCAACCACTGGATCGGGCGGACATCATCAATGTCCTCCGAGATGTGGGAAGAGCACAGGACTTCGACAAACACAGATCCACGTCACTTCTTCGGATGATGGAAATGGGAGTTAAGATGGGCACAGCCAGAAATGAGAAACTTAGTGGCCGTGTAAGAAGACTTATCAACCAACATAGAACTGAAGTCGTCAGTCGCTGGACACTGAAGGATCTGAGCACCTATGGACATGTTCGGAGTGCAATGATGATGACCTGCAGATAACTCAATAACTCAATAACTCAATAACTCAATAACTCAATAACTCAATATTTATTTGGTAAAATAATATCAATCGGTACAACAGGCGAGCTGCAGAATGGCTCAGGCTAACGCAACTTTCCAAAAAATTAGAAAGATACAGAACAATCCATTTTTAACAACAGAAACAAGAAAAAGAATTCTTAAATATTATGTGGAGACAGTGTCAATATATGGATGTGATTCATGGGCAATAGGCCAACAGAATCACTGGAGGCTGCAGAAATGTGGTTTTACAGAAGAATGTTGAGAATACCATGGACAGCTAAGAAGAGTAATGGAAACGTTCTGAAAACGGACAAAGCAAAAAGAGAGCTAGTTTCCAACACTAGGAAGAGACAACCATCATTTTTTGGTCATGTGATGAAAAGGGAACAACTGTAATATATTGTTACAACTGGAAAAATCGAAGGACAATGAGATATTGGAAAACAAAGAGGAAAGATACCAGACAGGTTAAGAGAATGGCCTGGAAGAAAGTCAACAACAGAAATGATAAATAACTGTCGAGATAAAAAAAATTGGGGAGAGACATGATCACCTACGCCAGCAGGCATGGTACTTGATGATGATGATGATCTGGTAAAAATAATTGCTACTCTGAAAATATTGTTTTAAAAAATGTAAGATATGTCAAAAGAAGCAATCAACATTTTTCGGGCACATCATGAGAAGAGGTAAGTTGGAATACTTGGTTACAACTGGCAAAATAAAAGGAAAGAGAGATCGCGGACGACAAAGAGAGAAAATACTGGATAGCTTGGTGTCATGGCATGGAAAACAGTCAACAACAGAACTGATACGATGCACTGTGGATAGAAGAATGTGGAGGGACATGATCACCTACGCCAACCGGTATGGCACATGATGATGATGAAGATATGTCAACATCATTTATAGTCGATTGAAATTTATCAATAATGAAGTATTTTGTGTAGCAAATGTTTATTTAATATTACTGTACATACTAATAATTGTAAAAATAGAAGACCTACAAGAATACTTTAATAGACTTAAAGACATGCTGCATTAACAAAAATCAAATTTAATCAAACAACTCAAGACAGCAGAAATAGACTCAAGATACTACAAAGGTTTTCAGATCAGCGGGTAACTATCTCCACTATTGTCCAACAAGGAAACAACTCTAGAGGCAAAACGGGCACTCTACAATATAATCTTCATCAAGTCGTTGTTCTACCAGTGCAAGACCTGGACCTTTGACTCAAGGGCAATAAGAAAAGTAAAAAGTACAGAGATGAAATTGTTAGACGAATGACAGGAAACAGTCACAGAGAAAAGATTAGAAATAAATAAACAGCTAGGATTAATCCCCGCCATAGAATACATCAAGAAAAAAATAAAAAAATAAATTGGTTTGGCCCAGTGATAAGACAGAAAGACCAAAACACAACACAACAAGTCTTAAATAAAGCGCGAACACCAGACTCAAGAGCCGATAACGAAAAAAATGGATTGTCGGAAAATTACAGACACTTTTAAACATAATAGCGGCAGAAGTAAACAGAAGAGAAACATATCGAAAATGATATCTCCCCTCCAGAAAGATAAGGGAGGAAGGAGAGAAGAAGAATGTGTGAATGGATTTGGTACCAAGACCTGTCATACCCAGTTTGAGACTCGTTAAAGTCTGCCGAACCAGCACAGGAACTACCGGGACCAATCAAATTGTATGTGGAAACTTCTAGAAAAGTTGAAGTCGACCTGACCGCTCTGTTGGTACCCTGTTTATGAATCTCCCAAAAAATTAAATTCCCTAAAAAATTGACAGAAGAGAATTAAATTGAATAGGGTCTGGAGAGCGAATGTCACGTCTCCTGGAACAGAACACATTCTGACATCGACCTGGTAATGAAAGGAGGCTAGACGAGCCTGGTTCATGGCGACCCATCAGACCAGACGGCGTGTTTTCGTGTGGGTCAGTCAAAGTCTGTCTATACAAGGTTGTCTGGTGGGGAGTAATGGACTGGCTACCAACGTTTTCATTTGACAGACATTTTTTTTTCTTCGTTCGCCAGCTTTTACCTCTGACGAAGTTCCTTGAGACTAGGGACTGACTTTATTCGTGTTAATCCATTTTTCCCTGGCACAGGGGTCCCTCGCCGCACAGGCAGATAACTCCGACTTCGGAGGTACTCATATTTTTCCGTCGATGAGTAATTGACGTTTCAAGACGGGCCTCGCTGCTGAGACCAGGGGTGGTTGCCGCAGAGAGAAATCACAAATAAAATTCCAATCGGTGTAGCCGGGATTTGAACCCACAACTCTCCTTATCGAGGCCAGCATCTTGCCTCGAGACCAACCAGTCCCCCATATGACGGAAATATGTCAAAGGAACAGTGGCTCAGGACGTGGTGATAATCTTTCTTTAAATTTATTCAAAATATGCCTGATCTGTTTAATACGTTTACCGTGACTTGTAGCCATTTGGTAAGGGGAAATAAGTCAGTGAACACTGTTTGATTAAAGCAGTTTGAAGTAGGGCATATTTCTGTGCCAGATTTTGATGTGGCAGCTCTTTATCAATATATGGATCGGGTACAAATAAATCCACATTTTAACACAGAAAATGACCAGCAGGGATTGAGTCACAAGACAAATGTCAATATGCTGCTCAATAATTATCCAACCAGGGAACAAAGAAAGCACAAACCCTCAACATCCCCTGAAGATGAAACAACATCCATTCACTGCCAACACACCACTGTCTTCAGACATCCACCCAAAGACAACAGAGAAGACAAAGATGTTAAAAGTTGGTGTTGATGAGACAGACATGTGCGGTACAGGGTCCAGAGATTGTGGACCTTATTCTATAACAGTGTCGGTTCTACAGGGAAGACAAAGCACCCATAGGTTTCATAGACACGACACTGAGCGTCTGTCTTGCTATGTGATTATGGATTTACAGACGAACGGGATAAACGGAGTTGAGATCAAATAATGATACACCAAAGAAGGTTAAGTAATGATACACCAAAGAAGGTTAAATAATGATACATTAAAGAGCAAATAATGATACACCAAAGAAGGTTAAATAATGATACACCAAAATAGGTTAAGTAATGATACACCAAAGAAGGTTAAATAATGATACATTAAAGAGCAAATAATGATACACCAAAGAAGGTTAAGTAATGATACACCAAAATAGGTTAAGTAATGATACACCAAAGAAGGTTAAGTAATGATGCACCAAAGAAGGTTAAGTAATGATACACCAAAGAAGGTTAAGTAATGATACACCAAAGAAGGTTAAGTAATGATACACCAAAGAAGGTTAAATAGTGATACACCAAAGAAGGTTAAGTATTGATGCATCAAAGAAGGTTAAGTAATGAAACACCAAAGAAGGTTAAGTAATGATACACCAAAGAAGGTTATTAATGATACACCAAAGAAGGTTAAGTAATGATGCACCAAAGAATGTTAAGTAATGATACACAAAATAAGGTTAAGTAATGATACACCAAAGAAGGTTAAGTAATGATACACCAAAGAAGGTTAAATAGTGATACACCAAAGAAGGTTAAGTATTGATGCCCCAAATAATGTTAAGTATTGATACACAAAACAAGCGCAAATAATGATACACCAAAGAAGGGCAAATAATGATACACCAAAGAATGTTAAATAATGATACATCAAAGAAGGTTAAGTAATGATACACCAAAGAAGGTTAAAAAATGATACACCAAAGAAGGTTAAGTAATGATAAACCAAAGAAGGTTAAGTCATGATACACAAAAGAAGCGCAAATAATAATACACCAAAGCAGGTTAAGTAATGATACACCAAAGAAGGTTAAATAATGATACACCAAAGAAGGTTAAGTAATGATACACGAAACAAGCGCAAATAATGATACACCAAAAAAGGGGCAAATAATGATACACTAAAGAATGTTAAGTAATGATACACCAAAGAAGGTTAAGTAATGATACACCAAAGAAGGTTAAGTAATGATACACCAAAGAAAGTTAAGTAATAATACACCAAATAAGGTTAAGTATTGATGCCCCAAAGAAGGTTAAGTATTGATACACAAAACAAGCGCAAATAATGATACACCAAAGAAGGGCAAATAATGATACACCAAAGAAGGTTAAGTATTGATACACCAAATAAGGTTAAGTAATGATAAACCAAAGAAGGTTAAGTAATGATACACCAAAGAAGCTCAAATAATGATACACCAAATAAGGTTAAATAATGATACACCAAAGAAGGTTAAGTATTGATACAGCAAAGAAGGTTAAGTAATGATACATCAAAGAAGGGAAAATATTGATACACCAAAGAAGGTTAAGTAAAGATACACCAAGAAAGTGAAGTAATGATACACCAAAGAAGGTTAAGCAATGATACACCAAAGAAAGTTAAGTAATGATACACCAAAGAAGGTTAAGTAATAATACACGAAAAAAGGTTAAGTAATGATACACGAAAGAAGGGCAAATAATGATACACCAAAAAAGGGCAAATAATGATACACCAAAGAAGGTTAAGTAATTATACACCAAAGACGGTTAAGTAATGGTACACCAAAGAATGTTAAATAATGATAAAACGACGAGGAGGAAATAATGATACACCAAAGAAGTGCAAATAATGATACAAGAAAGATGAGCAAGCAATGATAAAACACAGAAGTGGAAATAATGATAAACCGAAGATGAACATATAATGATGCACCAAAGAGTGCAAATAATTATACAACAAATATGAACAAATAATGATAAACCAAGGAAGAGGAAATAATGATACACCAAATATGAGCAAAATAATGATGCACAAAAAAGAAGAGTAAATAAGGATACAACAATGTTGATCAACTAATGATACACTAAAGAAAGGTAAATAATGGTACACTAAAGAAGGACAAATAATGATACACTAAAGAAGAGCAAATAGTGATACACCAAAGTAGAGCTAATAATGAATCGCCAAATAAGGGAAAATAATGATACACTGAAGAAGGGCAAATAATGATACACCAAACATATGATATAATGATAAACCAATGAAGGGCAAATAATGATATACCAAAGAAGTGCAAATAATGATACACGAAAGAAGAGAATATAATGATACACAAAATAAGAGCAAATAATGATACACGAAATAAGGGCAAATAATTATAAGTGAAGACGAGTAAATTATGCTACACTATAGAAGGACAAATAATGATACACCAAAGAAGAGCTAATAATGATACGCCAAAGAAGAACAAATAATGATACACAAAAGAAGAGCTAATAATGATACACTAAAGAAGAACAAATAATGATACACAAAAGAAGAGCTAATAATGATACGCCAAAGAAGGGCAAATTATGATACACCAAAAAAGGGCAAATAATGATACACCAAAGAAAGTCAATTAATGATACATCAAGGGGGGCAAATAATGATACGCCAAAGAAGGGCAAATAATGATACATCAAAGATGAGCAAGTAATGATACAACAAAGATGAGAAAATTATGATACACTAAAGAAGGACAAATAATGATACACTGAATAAAAACCATAAATGATACACTAAAGAAAAACAAATGATACACCAAGAATAACAAATAATGATACACAAAAGAAGGACAAATAATTATACACTAAAGAAGGGCAAATAATGATACACCAAGAAGGGCAAATAATGATACACCAAAGAAGGGCAAATAATGATACACCAAAGAAGGGCAAATAATAATAATACACCAAGGAGGGACAAATAATGATACACCAAAGAAGGGCAAATAATGATACATCCCCGAAGGGCATATACTGATTTACCAAAGAATTGTAAAATAATGATATATCCAAGAAGAGGAAATAATGATACACCAAGGATGAGCATATAATGATACACCAAAGATGACCATATAATGCTACACCAAAGAATTCTAAAATAAGGATACACCAAAGAAGAGGAAATAATGATACACCAAGAATTGATTGTAAAATAATGATACATCAAAGAAGCTACTGCAAATGGAACCTTTCAATGCACAATGAGCAAGATTGATAAAATACTTTGGGTTAACAGGAAAAAAAACATAACAACCCAGTGAAAGTCATTTCACAAGAAATAATGACAGGATGAAGGCAGAGACATAGCGACAGGGAAAAGTGAAAGAGCGAGAAGAGAGAGAGAGAGAGAGAGAGAGAGAGAGAGAGAGAGAGAGAGAAAGAGACAGAGAAAGAGACAGAGAGAGAGAAAGAGACAGAGAGAGAAAGAGACAGAGAGAAAAAGAAAGAAAAAGAGCAAATGCCCTCTACGGTAGCCAACCTTCAACAAGTATGACGTAGCTGTAAGATTAAATGACGTCAGAGTAAAGAAAAAGCACAAAGTAGCGACCACTGTACCACATTTTGTTGTAGAATGTTTAGAAGAATAAAAAAAAATGAAATCAGAGATGAAGATTTAGCCGCTCGTGTCTGCTGTTGTTGATCTAGGTGTGTACTGCAAGTTCATAAGTAAGGACAACATAAATTAATACAACAGTTTGTGTTTCCATATTTCTGTCTTCTATCGTTGTAGCTTCAACTGTCCTCTAATTTAACCCAAAAAAATAGTTTGATTTATTCTTCTGCACTTGGAGGTGTTGGGAGCCGCGATAGCTCAGTGGTTAGTGAACTGGGCTACAAATCACAAGAGGTAGGGTTCGATCCCAACCGACGGCTTCCGGGTTCACCCAGCCTTTAATGGGTACCGGATTTTTTTTTCTGGGAAAGTAGAGCGGCACGGGCGTAATACCGACCACATTACCCCAAAAATCATGTGCCGATGGTCTGTAAAATATAGGGTCACTAACACCATATTCCCTATACGCCACTTGGCGTGACGGGGTACTGTATTTTCGTGGATGTGTTGTGTCTTCGCTTTTAAATGATGCATAGTTTTGATGTCGACAGTAGTGGTCTACGGTTGGGAGATAACTGGTGGTAATCGTGCTCCGGGAGAAGAATATCAAGTTTGGGGAAGAGGTTAACCATGACGGAGAGGGAGAGAGAGAGAGAGAGAGAAAGAGAGGGAGAAAGAAAGTGAAAGAGAGATAGTATAAATAGGGATTCATCTACAAACGCTATGACAGTCAAGACAAGAGAAGAATGACATTGTTACATTGACTATTCAAAACCTACAAGTGGATATCAAAGTGGAAGGAATAGACCTGGAGACAGTTCAGAACTACAACTACCTGGGACATACTATAACCAGTGATGGAAAATGTAAAACTGAAATAAACAAAAGAATAGGAATGGCAAAAAAAAAAAAATAATAATTTTAGTGCCATGAAAAATATACTAACATCAAAACAAATAACACTAGGGCTAAAACTAAGAATAGCAAACAGCTATATCTTCTCAACATTCCTGTATGGTGCAGAAACATGGACATTAGGCAAGAAAACAAAATAGAAAATTGAAGCCTTGAAATGTGGATTTATATAAGAATAATAAAGAATTGGATGGAAAGAAAAGAAACGATGAAGTATTGAAACAACTAAAAATGAAAAGAGAACTCCTAACACAATTAGAACAAGACAAATGAAAATTTTTGGGGCATGTTAAAAGACACAACAGCCACTAAAAGTAATCTTAGAGGGGACAATAGAAGGTAAAAGAAGCAAAGACACGGACGAGTAATATCAAAAGATGGACAAGTCTGCCTTTGACAACCTGTAACATCAAAGCAAGAGACAGAACGGAATGGCGGTCCATGGTAGCCAACCTTCGATGCGGAGATGGCACTCAATAATGATGGTAGCGTTGACTAACCTGTCAACAATTGTTAAAACACATTTTGAGACGTTTCAACGTAAATGATTGCTCTTGTATAAAGTGTTTTATCTGTTTTATTGTTTTACCAACATTACAGGAGACGACAGATCGGATCTGGTGAAAAAGGAAGGTGTAGATATGGATCGATCTTAATGAGACAGATAAAGATTGCCTGGAATCTATTTGTTCTTTTCTGGTGGAAAGGAAATGAGAAGACGCAATAGAACCGACTTCATCACAAGATAAGCAGAAGATTGGAGTGGTCACACACAGAGAGCGAAGTACATAGGATGTGGTTTTAGTACCACCATAACTTTGTGACTATCGAACAGAATGTGATGTTAGTACCATCATAACTTTGTGACCATCCACCAGAATGTGATATTAGTACCATCGTAACTTTGTGACCATCCAACAGAATGTGATATTAGTACCATCGTAACTTTGTGACCATCTACGAACATGTAATGTTAGTACCACCAAAACTTTGTGACTATCGAAAAGAATGTGATGTTAGTACCACCATCACTTTGTGACTATCGAACAGAATGTGATGTTAGTACCACCATCACTTTGTGACTATCGACCAGAATGTGACGTTAGTACCATCATCACCTTGTGACTATTGACCAGAATGTGATGTTAGTACCACCATCACTTTGTGACTATTGACCAGAATGTGATGTTAGTACCACCATCACTTTGTGACTATCGAACAGAATGTGATGTTAGTACCATCATCACCTTGTGACTATTGACCAGAATGTGATGTTAGTACCACCATCACTTTGTGACTATTGACCAGAATGTGATGTTAGTACCACCATCACTTTGTGACTATCGACCAGAATGTGACGTTAGTACCATCATCACCTTGTGACTATTGACCAGAATGTGACGTTAGTACCATCATCACCTTGTGACTATTGACCAGAATGTGATGTTAGTACCACCATCACTTTGTGACTATTGACCAGAATGTGATGTTAGTACCACCATCACTTTGTGACTATTGACCAGAATGTGATGTTAGTACCACCATCACTTTGTGACTATTGACCAGAATGTGATGTTAGTACCATCATCACCTTGTGACTATTGACCAGAATGTGATGTTAGTACCACCATCACTTTGTGACTATTGACCAGAATGTGATGTTAGTACCACCATCACTTTGTGACTATTGACCAGAATGTGATGTTAGTACCACCATCACTTTGTGACTATTGACCAGAATGTGATGTTAGTACCATCATCACCTTGTGACTATTGACCAGAATGTGATGTTAGTACCACCATCACTTTGTGACTATTGACCAGAATGTGATGTTAGTACATCAAAAATTGTCATGACCTTTTAGATGAAAGTCCATACTATGCAATATACCAACAAAAGACTTGAATTAACCACCGAATTAATTTCTCTTCCATCACACTTTGAAGAGTCCAATTATTCATGCAACTAAATGACCAGTAGCATACATGACGACCCCTGTATGATGACCCCTGTGTGATGAGCCTCTATGATGATCCCTCTTTGATGACCCCTTTTTAATGACCCCTCTTTGATGACCCCTCTGTGATGGCCCTCTGTGATGACCCCTCTATGATGACCCCTCTATGATGACCCCTCTATGATGATCACCCTGTGATGAGCCTCTATGATGACCCCTCTATGATGATCACCCTGTGATGACCCCTCTATGATGACCCCTCTATGATGACCCCTCTATGATGATCACCCTGTGATGAGCCTCTATGATGACCCCTCTATGATGACCCCTCTATGATGACCCCTCTATGATGATCACCCTGTGATGACCCCTCTATGATGACCCCTCTATGATAACCCCTCTATGATGATCACCCTGTGATGACCCTCTATGATGACCCCTCTATGATGACCCCTCTATGATGATCACCCTGTGATGACCCCTCTATGATGACCCCTCTATGATGACCCCTCTATGATGACCCCTCTATGATGATCACCCTGTGATGACCCCTCTATGATGACCCCTCTATGATGACCCCTCTATGATGACCCCTCTATGATGACCCCTCTATGATGACCCCTCTATGATGATCACCCTGTGATGACCCCTCTATGATGACCCCTCTATGATGACCCTCTATGATGACCCCTCTATGATGACCCTCTATGATGACCCCTCTATGATGACCCCTCTATGATGACCCCTCTATGATGACCCCTCTATGATGACCCCTCTATGATGACCCCTCTATGATGACCCCTCTATGATGATCACCCTGTGATGAGCCTCTATGATGACCCCTCTATGATGATCACCCTGTGATGACCCCTCTATGATGACCCCTCTATGATGACCACCCTGTGATGAGCCTCTGTGATAACCACTCTGTGATAACCACTCTGTGATAACCACTCTGTGATGACTTCTCTATGATGGCCCCTCTTTGATGACCCCTCTATGATGACCCCTCTATGATGACCACCCTGTGATGAGCCTCTGTGATAACCACTCTGTGATAACCACTCTGTGATAACCACTCTGTGATAACCACTCTGTGATAACCACTCTGTGATGACTTCTCTATGATGACCATTCTGTGGTGACCCCTCTGTGATGACCCCTCTATGATGACCCCTCTAACATGACCCCTCTATGATGACCCCTCTATGATGACCCCTCTAAGATGACCCCTCTAACATGACCCCTCTATGATGACCCCTCTGTGATGACCCCTCTATGATGACCCCTCTAACATGACCCCTCTATGATGACCCCTCTATGATGACCCCTCTATGATGACCCCTCTGTGATGACCCCTCTATGATGACCCCTCTATGATGACCCCTCTATGATGACCCCTCTGTGGTGACCCCTCTGTGATGACCCCTCTCTGATAACCCCTCTATGATGACCCCTCTATGATGACCCCTCTGTGATGACCCCTCTATGATGACCCCTCTATGACGACCCCTCTGTGATGACCCCTCTATGATGACCCCTCTTTGACGACCCCTCTGTGATGACCCCTCTATGATGACCCCTCTTTGACGACCCCTCTGTGACGACCCTTCTATGATGACCCCTCTATGATGACCCCTCTTTGATGACAAATCTACAATGACTCCCCTTTGATAACACCTCTATGAGACCCCTCTTTGATGACACCTCTCTGATGATCCCTCAGTGATGAGCCTCTATGATGACCCCTCTTTGATGACCCCTCTTTTAACATCCTGTGTAATGGCCCTCTATGATGACCCCTCTGTGATGAACCTCTATGATAACCCCTCTATGATGACCCCTCTTTGATGACCCCTCTATGATGACCCCTCTATGATGCCCCCTCTTTGATGACCCCTCTTTGATGACCCCTCTATGATGACCCCTCTATGATGCCCCCTCTTTGATGACCCCTCTATGATGACCCCTCTTTGATGACCCCTCTATGATAACCCCTCTTTGATGACCCCTCTATGATAACCCCTATTTGATGACACCTCTTTGATGACCCCTCTGTGATGAACCTCTATGATAACCCCTCTATGATGACCCCTCTGTGATGAACCTCTATGATAACCCCTCTATGATGACCCCTCTGTGATGAACCTCTATGATAACCCCTCTATGATGACCCCTCTGTGATGAACCTCTATGATAACCCCTCTATGATAACCCCTCTTTGATGACCCCTCTATGATAACCCCTCTTTGATGACACCTCTTTGATGACCCCTCTGTGATGAACCTCTATGATAACCCCTCTATGATGACCCCTCTGTGATGAACCTCTATGATAACCCCTCTATGATGACCCCTCTGTGATGAACCTCTATGATAACCCCTCTATGATGACCCCTCTGTGATGAACCTCTATGATAACCCCTCTATGATGACCCCTCTGTGATGAACCTCTATGATAACCCCTCTATGATGACCCCTCTATGATGAACCTCTATGATAACCCCTCTATGATAACCCCTCTGTGATGAACCTCTATGATAACCCCTCTATGATGACCCCTCTATGATGAACCTCTATGATAACCCCTCTATGATGACCCCTCTGTGATGAACCTCTATGATAACCCCTCTATGATAACCCCTCTATGATGATCCCTCTGTGATGAACCTCTATGATAACCCCTCTATGATGACCCCTCTTTGATGACACCTCTATGATGACCACTCTTTGATGACATCTTTATTATGACCCCTCTTTGATGACACCTTTATGATGACCCATCTGTGATGATCAAAACATACTGCATAAAAATATGTCCTACAAAACATGCAACATCAAAATATGAAGCACAAAACAAACAACATCAAAATATGACCCACAAAACATGCAAAATCAAAATAGGTCCCACAAAAAAACACGCAACATCAAAATATGAAAAACAAAACATGCAACATGAAAATATGACCCACAAAACATGCAAAATCAAAATATGTCCCACAAAACATGCAACATCAAAATATGAAACACAAAACATACAACATCAAAATATGACCCACAGAACATACAGCATCAAAATGTGACCCACAAAACACACAAATTAAGATATGACCGACAAAATATACAACATCAAAATATATCTCAAAAGCACACATCATCAAGATCATCATCATCATCGTTATCAAGTGTCGTCTCCGCAACAAAGGTTGGCTAACATGGAGCGCCATTCGACTCTGTCTCTTGCTTTCATGGTGCAGGTTGTCATAGGCTGGTTTGTCCATCTTTTGATGTTACTCGTCCATGTTAGTCTTAGTTTGCCTCTGCCTCTTTTACCTTGTATTTTCCCCTCCAGGATTACTTTCAGTAGGCTGGTGTGTCTTTTAACATGGCCCAAAATCACATTTGTATTGTTTGAATTGTGTTTAGTAGTTCTATTTTCATGTTTAGTTGTTTTAAGACTTCATCGTTTGTTTTCTTTTCCTTCCATCCAATTCTACCTATTCTTCTATATATCCACATTTCAAAGGCTTCAATTCTCTGTTCTGTTTTCTTGTCTAATGTCCATGTTTCTGCACCATATATTCCTCTCTTCCATATATTCCATGGCTTCCTCTGGACTAGTACGTGATGAGGCTCCAATATCTTTCACGGTTGTCAGCCACATTCGTCTTTCGTGTCCTGAACATGCCTCTTGTGTACCACACACTTTGCTGTTTTCGCTTTCTGGGCCGTTGGTCATTGCTGACTCTTCCGCCCCATCCACCGTCACAGACTTTGTACAATTCGGAATGGACATTTCCGTCTGCCTGGCGCGACAGTGAAAAACAATGATCTATCACCGATAGGTCTATCTCGAATGAAAAGAAGATAAATACCCACTTAACAACGAGAATTTCCACCATCCACCAGCCTGTCAGAAGTTAAACAAACACAACGGTCATGAGTAGAACATTAAATCCAAGAAGCATACATCGCGTGTGACCGGCGTATTTCGAAACAACATACGCTGTAACAGAAAACTCTGTCCACACACGGACGCTATCTTGAATCCTTGAAAATATCATCAAGATATGACCAACAAAACATAGAACATCAAAATGCACAAAATAAAACATGCAACATTAAAACATGTGAAACACAGAACACACTACATAAAAATATGAAACACAAAACATACAACATCAAAATATTACCAACATAACATACAACATTAAAATATAATAAATTTTACGCCTCATAAATGGAAAAAAGGAATCATTGTTAAGATCCCAAAAAAGGGCAATCTTAGAGATTGTAACAATTGGAGAGGCGTGACACTTTTGTCAGTTGCCTCAAAATTATTCTGTAAAATCATCCTAAATAGAATAAAGGATTCAATAGATACAGTAATGCGTGAAGAACAGGCTGGGTTTAGAAAAGGGAGAAGCTGTCTTGACCACATTTTCACTCTACGACTTATATTGGAGGAACACATTGAAAAGCAAAAACCTTTTGTACTTAACTTCATCGACTTCAAAAAAGCATTTGATAGTATTCATAGAGATTCTTTGTGGAAAATTCTGAAGCAATATGGCTTAACATCAAAAATCATAAATATTATCAAAGACATGTATGATGGTTACACATGTGCAGTTCGAACAGAGGAAGGACTGAGCGAATGTTTCCCAATAGAAACTGGGGTTAAACAAGGATGTATTTTATCGCCCTTGTTATTTGGAATTGTTATGGACTTCATAATGAAGAAATGCTGCACTGGTAATAAAGGCATCGAATGGATACAAGGAGACCATTTGGAGGACCTGGACTTTGCTGATGACATAGTTCTCATCAGCAATCAGATAAAAACGATGCAGGAAAACACAAATGAACTATCATCAATAGCCAGCAAAATTGGGCTTGAGGTCAATCATGAAAAGACTAAAGTCATGAAAAGTTTAATTCCAACAAGTGACAAAATATACATGGAAAACAAACCAGTAGAAGAGATTGATCACTTCATCTATCTTGGAAGTCACATTGATCGAGAAGGGGATACGAGCAAAGAAATTAGAATCAGACTGGCTAAAGCAGCAATGTCTTTCAGAAGCCTTGAAAAGTTGTGGAAATCAAAACTCATTAGCACAAACACAAAACTTAGGCTATTCAAATCAAATGTACTATCAACCCTTACGTATGCGTGTGAAAGCTGGAAAACAACAAGAGATATAGAAACAAAGTTGAACGCATTCGAAAATAAATGTCTAAGGAAAATACTTGGTATAGAATGGAACGAATTCAAAACAAACGAGGAAATTAGAGAAATCGCCAATCAACCACTAATATCTTCAGTAATAAAGAAAAGACGATGGTCATATGTTGGACATGTGATGAGAAGAGATAATAATCGAATAGCAAAGCAAGCCCTCATATGGGAAACAACAGGTAAAAGAAAAAGAGGAAGACCCAGGGAGACACTGAGAAGAACATTGATGAGAGAGGCAAGAGCAGCAGGAATCGGCTCCCTCAATGAGATAGAACTGCTTGCACAGAACAGAGACAGATGGCGAGATTTGATAAAATATCTTTAAAAGAAAACTGCTAGAACAAAAATTCATATAGGAGAAGGTGTATCTTGGTCTACGCCCTATGGGCCGGTTACGGCTCGAAAGGTCAATAGATAGATAGATAGATAGATACAACATAAAAAATATTACCAACATAACATACAACATAAAAATATTACCAACATAACATACAACATTAAAATATGAAACACAAGACATACACTCACTCTGTCTACCTCAAAATGTTACTGCATGACCAACTGTAACTCATCATTCATCAGCACACTCCATTAACCATATTTGGATAAAGGCGATTATAGAAGTCAACAAAATTCTACAGGGAAAGAAAATAGTTTACTTATGTGACTGTAGGTCAGACATACAAACTGATCGAGGAATATAAAATTTATTATAACAACGACAAAAGCAGACTGAGAAACAGAACCAGAGGAGTATTACCAACAAAACAAACTGATGGAAGAGGGGAATGATCTAACTCTCTTCATCATCATCATCATCATCATCATCATTGATCACCGCCTCCGCAACGAAGGCTGGCTATCATGGAGCGCTATTTCGCTCTGTCTCTTGCTTTGATGGTGCAGATTGTCATAGGTTGGCCTGTCCATCTTTGATGTTTCTCGTCCATTTTAGTCTTGGCTTGCCTCGGCCTCCTTTATCTTGTATTTTCCCTTCCAATATTACTTTTAGTGGGCTGCTGTGTCTTTTAACATGCCCCAAAAAATCTCAATTGTCATATTTGAATTGTGTTTACTAGTTTTCTTTTCATTGTTAGTTGTTTTAAGACTTCGTTTGTTTTCTTTTTTCCCATCCAATTCTACCTATTCTTTAAATACACATTTCAAAGGCTTCATTTTTCTGTTCAGTTTTCTTGTCTAATATCCATGTTTCTGCACCATAAAGGAATATTGAGAAGATATAACATTTTGCTATTCTTAGTTTTAGACCTGGTATTATTTGTTTTGATGTTAGTATATTTTTCATCACATTAAAATAAATTGTTGGCATTCCTATTTCCGGTTAATTATCACCAAAACTAAAACAAACTGATTGAAGAGAAATACGAGTCAATTGTACACGTGCACGTCTCAAACCTTTTGGATCATTATTTCGGATTTGAATCACACAAGGAACGATCAGAAAACATTTACAAGTTGATCAAAGCTGTGTAAGGGTAATCGTTATGACACAGAACACAGTTACATAACGATTCGAGATTGAGAGTGTAGGGACGAGACAAGCATTTCTGTAACTGAATGATCAATGAAATTACGTGATTAGCCACCAAATAGATCTATTGTCCGAACGTGTATGAATGTGCACAAACAGCTAGGGTTTGTGACGTGGACAACTGTAATGTCAAAAAAAAAAACAATTGTCCTTAAATAAATATCGGTATGAAACAAAAAATACTATGACATGGAGCTACTGAGTTAAGTGATCTGTGCACACCGTGAGTTGTGCATTTCATCCATTTTGATCGTGTTTCGATATTCCAATTGCTTACTATGAATGATGCTAGCGTATGATGGGGAACAGATGGCTGTGTTCACTTTCTGTGCGGTTTCGCCTTTTGTATTTTGGCCTGTGCTGAGACTGCTATGATGGGAAATGCAGCTACCTTTCTTTGTCTGGGAGATTATATATTAATTCGGATAATTTCACTGGCACGGGCGGTTGAGCAATTATGGATTTTAATTCGTTTGCAGTGATACCGGTGTCTTCCATAACCATAACATATGGGTATAACCAGCTTTGCCAGTTGCTATATTTGTTCTACCTTTTGTTTCAGATGACAGGACATACATATGTGGTTGTAGTCCTCCTGATTGTCTTCACAAGGTCTTACACTGAGAGCAAGAACGTGGTCATTATACCACTTCACTCTACCAGTCATGTCAGACTTCATGTCTTTGTGGCTGAAGAGCTCGTCAAGATGAGCCACAACGTCTGGCTGGGAGTGCCTAGAGATCTGGGAGAGACAATTAAGGTTCATGAGAAAGTTCAAATCTTTTGGGTGGATGACTTCTGGGAATCACCCATGAACAAGATCATCTTAAAACTTGAGGAAACGGTCAAAGAAGCTGTTGAAGCTGAAACTGAACCGGATTGGAGTTGGCTTTGGAACCTCCCAAATGACATCGCTAGATCGTACTTGCCAGCTCTTCAGAACGGGAAATTTGTAGAGTACATGAGAAGTTTGAAACCTGACCTCATTGTTCTAGACTGGTTCTCGGCAGTCAACGAATACGTAGCGATACCATACAAGCTTAAAGTGCCATTTGCAGTCCTCGGTGCTTTCCAGTTTCCGGTAACAGCTAAAATGCCTTACAGCCCAGTTGCAGAAGCATTTAACTCCCCTTTTATACTCAACCAGGCATCTCTCTTTGAGAAAGTAAGAGCGGTAACCCTCAAAATGATCCCACTGTTTCAGCACATTTTTAACGACAGGGAATACACAAAGCAGCTCTTTCCTAACGAACCAGATGTTCCAACAGCAAATGAGCTCATGAGCCAGGCAGAAGTTTACATTGTGGAGAATGATCCGATCTTTGATTACCCAAGACCTGTCTTGCCCAATTTGAGACTCATTGGAGGATTGTCTGCCGGACCAGCAAAGGAACTACAGGAACCATTCAAGTCGTTTGTGGAACGTTCTAGAAAAGCTGGAATCGGCGTGGCCGTCTTGTCGTTTGGTTCCATGTTTATGAATCTCCCAAAGAAGCTGGAACTAAAACTGGTGTCAGTATTAAAGCGAATTAAATTGAACACAATCTGGAGATCCAATATCACGTCTCCTGACCCAGATAAGATTCTGACATCGACCTGGTACCCCAAAACGATCTTCTTGGAAACAAAAACGTTAAAGTTTACATGACCCATGCTGGAACCCACAGCCTCTATGAAGGTATTTATCATGGTGTACCCATGGTCTGTTTACCACTTTTCTATGACCAAGCTGCCAACGCAGAACGAGCTGAGGAGAAAAGTTTTTGTCGGAACATCGATGTCCTGAAAGCTACAGAAGATCAACTTGTCAACGCTATAGAAGAAGTGGCCTCTAGCCAGAAGATTAGATCATCCATCGGCACAGCTTCGGAGATATATCGAGAGCTGTACAAGGATCCAAAGAAGGAAGCAGCATTCTGGCTTGATCACGTGATGCGACACGGAGGCTCCTATATGCGGTACAGCAGTCAGAAGATACCAATATATATGGTTGTAATGGATTATTTGATCGCTTTTCTGGCTGGGGCCGTGTTTGTTGTTGGTGTTTTATCATTTATTTTGTCGTGAAGCGAGCACACAGTTTTTATTTTAGACCAAAGCGACATAACAAGAAAGATTAGGTCTGGTATCACATGTCAAGAAAGATTAGGTCTGGTATCACATGTCAAGAAAGATTAGGTTTGGTATCAAAAGTCAAGAAAAATTAGGTCTGGTATCAAAAGTCAAGAAAGATTAGGTCTGCTATCAAAAGTCAAGAAAGATTAAGTCTATTATCAAAAGTCAAGAAAGATTAGGTCTGGTATCAAAAGTCAAGAAAGATTAGGTTGGTATCAAAAGTCAAGAAAGATTAGGTTGGTATCAAAAGTCAAGAAAGATTAGGTCTGGTATCAAAAGTCAAGGAAAGATTAGGTCTGGTATCAAAAGTCAAGAAAGATTACGTTGGTATCAAAAGTCAAGAAAGATTAGGTTGGTATCAAAAGTCAAGAAAGATTAGGTCTGGTATTAAAAGTCAAGAAAGATTAGGCTGGTATCAAAAGTCAAGGAAAGATTAGGTCTGGTATCAAAAGTCAAGAAAGATTAGGTTGGTATCAAAAGTCAAGAAAGATTAGGTTGGTATCAAAAGTCAAGAAAGATTAGGTCTGGTATCAAAAGTCAAGGAAAGATTAGGTCTGGTATCAAAAGTCAAGAAAGATTAGGTCTGGTATCAAAAGTCAAGGAAAGATTAGGTCTGGTATCAAAAGTCAAGGAAAGATTAGGTCTCGTATCAAAAGTCAAGGAAAGATTTAGTCTGGTATCACATGTCAAGGAAATATTTGTTCTGGTATGAAAAGTCAAGGAAAGATTAGGTCTGGTATCAAAAGTCTATGAAAGATTTCGTTTGGTATCACATGTAAGGAAAGATTTAGTCTGGCATCACATGTCAAGAAAGATTAGGTCTGGTATCAAAAGTCAAGGAAAGATTAGGTCTGGTATCACATGTCAAGAAAGATTAGGTCTGGTATCAAAAGTCAAACAAACTCAAAGTCATCTTCAACTATTTTCTCTTGTTCTAGAAAAAGTCAAGTGATAACATCTGTGACATTTGCACAAAAAAAGATGAACGATAAGGCTAATGAGGAACAAATCCCTGACCTCAGACACAGAACAAATCCCTGACCTCAGACACAGAACAAATCCCTGACCTCAGACACAGAACAAATCCCTGACCTCAGACACAGAACAGAACAAATCCCTGACCTCAGACACAGAACTAATACCTGACCTAGGACACAGAACATATCCCTGACCTCAGACACAGAACAGAACAAATCCTTGACATCAGACACCGAACATATCCCTGACCTCAGATACAGAACAAATCCCTGACCTCAGACACAGAACAAATCTCCTACTTCAGACACACAAAGCTAATCTATGATTTTAGACACTGAATACATCTCTCACCTCAGGCACAGAACAGAACAAATATCTGACCTCAGACAAAAAACAGAACAAATATCTGACCTTAGACACAGAGCTGAACAAAACCCATTCTGTTATTTCACGTAACCAAAATATTTTGTTTTTCTTGATTCTTTGCTAATCATCACCATCATGCAGCATACAAATAAATGGGAAAAGTCTGAAACAAGTACCACAATGCACCACAGAAATAAAAATCAGAATAGCTCAGTCCAAAATAGCATTTCAGAAAATTAAAAATATCTTAATCAACAAATCTATGTACGTAATAGTCAGAAAGACAGTTCATAGGTGCTATATAGAGCCCATTCTGACGTATGGAAGAGAATCATGACCAGTAAACAAACAAATGGAAAGACTATTAGACGCCACAGAGATGGAATTCTCAGAAGAATGTTGAAAGTTCACTGGGCAACTAAAAAGACCAACAAGGAAATTCTGAAAGAGGCCAACACGAAAAGGCAGCTCCTAAAAACATCAGAAAGAAACAATCAACATTTTTTTTCGGACACATCATGAGAAGAGGAATGTTGGAATACTTGGTTATAACTGGCAAAATACAGGAAAAGAGAGATCACGGACGACAAAGAGAGAAAATACTGGATAGCTTGGTGTCATGGCATGGAAAACAGTCACAACAGAACTGATACGATGCACTGTAGATAGAAGATTGTGGAAAGACATGATCGCATACACCAACCGGTATGGCATCAGATGATGATGATGATGTTCTTTATTATCCAGTTTCTGAAATTGTTAGCTCTTCAAAAACATGCATATTTATTCTTTTCTCCATCCATGGTATTCTTAACATCCTTCTGGGACATTTGCTTTCAAAGACATTATTGAATTTATCAATTTATGTTTTTATGTATTATGAATTTATGTTAGTCCCATCTCATATCTTTGTGTGTGTATATCTATGTTAGTCATATTTCTTATCTTTGTGTGCATGTCTATATTAGGCGTGTGTCATATCTTTGTGTGGGCATGTCAATGTCAGTTATATCTCATATCTTTATGTGTATATTTATGTTAGTCATGTGTCATATGTCTTGATGTGTGTCAGTGTTAGTCATGCCTCGTATCGCTGTGTGCATGTCTGTATTAGTCACATCTCACATCTTTGTGTGTGTATGTCTATGTTAGTCGCATCTCACATCTTTGTGTGTGTATGTCTGTGTTAGTCACATCTCACATCTTTGTGTGTGTATGTCTGTGTTAGTCACATCTCACATCTTTGTGGTCCGTGTCTGTGTTAGTCACATCTCACATCTTTGTGTGTGTATGTCTGTGTTAGTCACATCTCACATCTTTGTGTGTGTATGTCTGTGTTAGTCACATCTCACATCTTTGTGTGTGCATGTCTGTGTTAGTCACATCTCACATCTCTGTGTGTGTATGTCTGTGTTAGTCACATCTCACATCTTTGTGTGTGCATGTCTATGTTAGTCACCTCTAGTGACTCGGGCAGATGGTGCTCGTAAACCTGGGAGGGCCTAGACCTGAGAAGGCTAGGGAAAGCAAACCCGAATAAAATGCTGGCTGAAATCGGATGCACTGGGCCACTGGCGCAGAACACAGTGCAACGTATTAACGGGTGTTCAGTCAGAGTGGATCTGACAGACTCTAATTGTGATGTTCTGTCTGTGGGGGCGATCAACACACTTAACCTGACAGCTGACTTCATATAAGAGTCTGGAATCCTTACTCTGATTGAGTCCTGAACGCAGAGAGAGAGAGAGAGAGAGAGAGAGAGAGAGAGAGAGAGAGAGAGAGAGAGAGAGAGAGAGAGAGAGAGAATTTATCAAGATATCCGTTGATTGTCCTTGTAACACATCTGTTGCAATATAAAATTATAACCTCTCAAAAATGTCACATTTGTTGTGATATTGTGATATATTGTGTTTATTTATTTATGGCTAATGTATATCTATTTGTGATATGTAAACAACAAGATTATAATGTTTGTTGTTGTTGATCTTTGAATAAATACTCGAAGAAATACGACATGTTGTCTTTATATTTGTCTGTGAGGACATTTGAGATGATTAATGTTTAGCTGATTTGTTTTGTTTGTGGTTTGGAAGGCAAATAATTTATGACAGTTTGGAGTACACAAGGTCTTTTCTTATTATTCTTCTTCTCTTCTTGTGCTGTTCTTCTGATCCTTCACCTTCTCCTATTTTTCTTCTTTTATTCCTATTCTCTTCATCTTTTACTTCTACTTTTTATTCCCTTCTATCCCCCCCCCCTCCATTCTCATCTTCTTCTTCTCCTCCCCTTTGCTTCTCATCTTCGGTTTCTACTTCTTTCTCTTCCTCTTCTTCATATTATAATTTCAACCTTTCATTTATCATCTTCTTCTTTCTCTTCCTCTTCTTCATATTATAATTTCAAACCCTTTCATTTATCATCTTCTTCTTTCTTCTCTTCTTTCTTTATACCCAGCTTTCTTCGAGACGTTGTCCTTAGTTGTCCACGTTACTAACCAGCGAGCTACCACAACTATCCCCGGAGAAGTCACGTGCTCAGTGTCTGAATTATTTGGATAAATATAATGTCACAATCTCTGCCCGTAAACACCATCTTCGGAGAGTGCTGCTCCAAAATAATTTGAAATAAATCATCTTAATCCCAAGATGTCGAAGACATCTGTGTATCTATTGTCCTTTCTAGTCGAAGACATCTGTCTATCTGTTGTCCTTTCTGGTCTAAGACATCTGTCTATCTGTTGTCCTTTCTAGTCGAAGACATCTGTCTATCTATTGTCCTTTCTAGTCAAAGACATCTGTCTATCTGTTGTCCTTTCTGGTCTAAGACATCTGTCTATCTGTTGTCCTTTCTAGTCGAAGATATCTGTCTATCTGATGTCCTTTCTAGTCAAAGACATCTGTCTATCTGTTGTCCTTTCTGGTCTAAGACATCTGTCTATCTGTTGTCCTTTCTAGTCGAAGACATCTGTCTATCTGTTGTCCTTTCTAGTCTAAGACATCTGTCTATCTGTTGTCCTTTCTGGTCTAAGACATCTGTCTATCTGTTGTCCTTTCTAGTCGAAGACATCTGTCTATCTATTGTCCTTTCTAGTCGAGACATCTGTCTATCTGTTGTCCTTTCTAGACAAAGACATCTGTCTATCTGGTGTCCTTTCTAGACAAAGACATCTGTCTATCTGATGTCCTTTCTAGACAAAGACATCTGTCTATCTGTTGTCCTTTCTAGACGAAGACATCTGTCTATCTGTTGTCCTTTCTAGTTGAAGATATATGTCTATCTATTGCCCTTTCTAGTTGAAGATATAAATCTATCTATTGTCCTTTCTAGTCTAAGACATCTGTCTATCTGTTGTCCTTTCTAGACAAAGACATCTGTCTATCTGTTGTCCTTTCTAGACAAAGACATCTGTCTATCTGTTGTCCTTTCTAGTTGAAGATATAAATCTATCTATTGTCCTTTCTAGACAAATACATCTGTCTATCTGTTGTCCTTTCTAGACAAAGACATCTGTCTATCTGTTGTCCTTTCTAGACAAAGACATCTGTCTATCTGTTGTCCTTTCTAGACAAAGACATCTGTCTATCTGTTGTCCTTTCTAGACGAAGACATCTGTCTATCTGTTGTCCTTTCTAGTTGAAGATATATGTCTATCTACTGTCCTTTCTAGTCTAAGATATCTACCTATATATTGTCCGTTCTAGTCCAAGATATCTATCTATATATTGTCCGTTCTAGTCTAAGACATCAATCTGTCTATTGTCCTTTCTAGTATAAGGCATCTATCTATATATTGTCCTTTCTAGTCTAAGATATCTGTCTATCTATTGTCCTTTCTAGTTGAAGATATCTGTCTACCTATTGTCCTTTCTAGTTGAAGATATCTGTCTATCTATTGTCCTTTCTAGTTGAAAATATATGTCTATCTTTTGTCCTTTCTAGTCTAAGACATCAATCTATCTATTGCCTTTTTAGTTGAAGATATCTGTCTACCTATTGTCCTTTCTAGTCTAAGACATCAATCTATCTATTGTCCTTTCTAGTCTAAGATATATATCTATATATTGTCCTTTCTAGTCTAAGATATCTGTCTATCTATTGTCCTTTCTAGTCTAAGATATATATCTATATATTGTCCTTTCTAGTCTAAGATATCTGTCTATCTATTGTCCTTTCTAGTCTAAGATATATATCTATATATTGTCCTTTCTAGTCTAAGATATCTGTCTATCTATTGTCCTTTCTAGTCTAAGATATATATCTATATATTGTCCTTTCTAGTCTAAGATATCTGTCTATCTATTGTCCTTTCTAGTTGAAGATATCTATCTATATATTGTCCTTTCTAGTTGAAGACATCTGTCTATCTGATGTCCTTTCTAGTCAAAGACATCTGTCTATCTGTTGTCCTTTCTGGTCTAAGACATCTGTCTATCTGTTGTCCTTTCTAGTCGAAGACATCTGTCTATCTATTGTCCTTTCTAGTCGAAGACATCTGTCTATCTGATGTCCTTTCTAGACAAATACATCTGTCTATCTATTGTCCTTTCTAGTCTAAGACATCTGTCTATCTGTTGTCCTTTCTAGTTGAAGATATATGTCTATCTGTTGTCCTTTCTAGACGAAGACATCTGTCTATCTGTTGTCCTTTCTAGACGAAGACATCTGTCTATCTGTTGTCCTTTCTAGACGAAGATATCTGTCTATCTGTTGTCCTTTCTAGACGAAGACATCTGTCTATCTGTTGTCCTTTCTAGTTGAAGATATATGTCTATCTATTGCCCTTTCTGGTTGAAGATATAAATCTATCTATTATCCTTTCTAGTCTAAGATATCTATCTATATATTGTCCTTTCTAGTTGAAAATATCTATCTATATATTGTCCTTTCTATTCTAAGACATCAATCTGTCTATTGTCCTTTGTAGTATAAGTCATCTATCTATATATTGTCCTTTCTAGTCTAAGATATCTGTCTATCTATTGTCCTTTCTAGTTGAAGATATCTGTCTATCTATTGTCCTTTCTAGTCTAAGATATCTGTCTATCTATTGTCCTTTCTAGTTGAAGATATCTGTCTACCTATTGTTCTTTCTAGTTGAAGATATCTATCTATCTATTGTTCTTTCTAGTCTAAGACATCAATCTATCTATTGCCCTTTCTAGTCTAAGATATCTGTCTATCTATTGTCCTTTCTAGTTGAAGATATCTGTCTACCTATTGTCCTTTCTAGTTGAAGATATCTGTCTACCTATTGTCCTTTTTTGTTGAAGATATCTGTCTACCTATTGTCCTTTCTAGTTGAAGATATCTGTCTATCTATTGTCCTTTCTAGTTGAAAATATCTGTCTATCTATTGTCCTTTCTAGTCTAAAACATCAATCTATCTATTGCCCTTTCTAGTTGAAGATATCTGTCTACCTATTGTCCTTTCTAGTCTAAGACATCAATCTATCTATTGTCCTTTCTAGTCTAAGATATATATCTATATATTGTCCTTTGTAGTCTAAGATATATGTCTATCTATTGTCCTTTCTAGTCTAAGATATATATCTATATATTGTCCTTTCTAGTCTAAGATATCTGTCTATCTATTGTCCTTTCTATTCTAAGATATCTATCTATATATTGTCCTTTCTAGTCTAAGATATCTGTCTATCTATTGTCCTTTCTAGTTGAAGATATCTATCTATATATTGTCATTTATAATCTAAGACATCTGTCTATCTATTGTCATTTATAATCTAAGATATCTGTCTATCTATTGTCATTTATAATCTAAGACATCTGTCTATCTATTGTCATTTATAATCTAAGATATCTGTCTATCTATTGTCATTTATAATCTAAGACATCTGTCTATCTATTGTCATTTATAATCTAAGACATCTGTCTATCTATTGTCATTTATAATCTAAGATATCTGTCTATCTATTGTCATTTATAATCTAAGACATCTGTCTATCTATTGTCATTTATAATCTAAGATATCTGTCTATCTATTGTCATTTATAATCTAAGACATCTGTCTATCTATTGTCATTTATAATCTAAGACATCTGTCTATCTATTGTCATTTATAATGTAAGACATCTGTCTATCTATTGTCATTTATAATCTAAGATATCTGTCTATATATTGTCCTTTCTAGTCTAAAACATCTGTCTATCTATTGTCATTTATAATCTAAGACATCTGTCTATCTATTGTCATTTATAATCTAAGACATCTGTCTATCTATTGTCATTTATAATCTAAGACATCTGTCTGTCTATTGTCATTTATAATCTAAGACATCTGTCTATCTATTGACATTTATAATCTAAGACATCTGTCTATCTATTGTCATTTATAATCTAAGACATCTGTCTATCTATTGTCATTTATAATCTAAGACATATGTCTATCTATTGTCCTTTCTAGTCTAAGACATCTGTCTATCCATTGTCATTTATAATCTAAGACATCTGTCTATCTATTGTCATTTATAATCTAAGACATATGTCTATCTATTGTCATTTATAATCTAAGACATCTGTCTATCTATTGTCATTTATAATCTAAGGCATATGTCTATCTATTGTCATTTATAATCTAAGACATCTGTCTAACTATTGTCATTTCTAATGTGAGTGTAGGTTGCACTTCATTCTATGGGTGTATGTTTTCAATCATTTTATGAGTGTATTTTGAATATGAATATATGAGTGTATGTTGTCTATCATTCTTTGAGTTTATGTGGTCATCGTTATATGATTGTATGTTGTCTAGCATTCTTTGAGTTTATGTGGTCATCGTTATATGAGTGTAGGTTGTCTATCATTCTTTGAGTTATGTGGTCATCGTTATATGAGTGTATGTTGTCTATCATTCTTTGAGTTTATGTGGTCATCGTTATATGAGTGTATGTTGTCTATCATTCTTTGAGTTTATGTTTTCCATCAAAAAGGTGAGTGAATATTGTCCATCGCTATGTGCGTGTATGTTGTCCGTCATTCTATTTGTGTATGTTGACCGTCATTCTGTGAGTGTATTTTGTCCATCATTATGTGGGTGTATTTTTTCGTTTATTTTTGTTAGCATATTTTGTTCACCCTTATATGACATTTTGTGATCTATCGTTATGTGAGTGTAATTTGTCATTTATGTTTTGAGCATATTTTGTTCACCCTTATGTGAACATTTGTTATCCATCTTTATGTGAGTTTATGCTTCCAATCATTCTATGATTTTATTTTGTCCCTATTTATGTGATTGTATGTTGTCCATAATTCTTTGAGCATGTTGTCTATGTTTATGGTCTCTCAAAAATGTAGGCATTCATGGTAAATGATAGGAACTAGTATCAAATGTAAAAGAAGAAATGGGTCATAAATAACGTTAGTAGGTCACCCATTTCGAGATCCAGGTAAGACATTTGTGGGGCACCACTTGCTAAGACTTCTTCAAGTTCTTGTTAGCTGCCAGGGACTCCCACACTTCGTATATTGGCTACGTTTTGTTGCACCGTGGCATGAAACTTTTATTTCTGAGTTGGGAGTGTTTTAAGACCATGCCACGTTTGCAACATATTGTCAATGTCTCGCTTGCCTATCATAGCAAGCAATATAATCAAGTTGTTGACATATAAGAATAACAACATCAGGTACCGTGCAAACTGGCGTAGGTGATCATGTCTCTCCACAACTTTCGATCTCGGCAGCTATTTATCATTTCTGTTGTTGACCTTCTGCCAACCATTCTCTTAAGCTGTCTGTTATTTTTTCTATTTGCTTCCCTCTATCTCTTCGTCCCTCAATTTTTCCAGTTGTTACAATATATTCCAGTTGTTCTCTTCTCATTACATGGCCAAAAATTGATGATTGTTTCTTCCTAATATTGGAAAATTAGCTCTCTTTTTGCTTTGACCTCTCTCATAACATTTTCATTACTCTTCTTAGCTGTCCATGGTACTCTCAACATTCTTCTGTAAAGCCACATTTCTACAGACTGCAGTGATTTTCTTGTCTGTTGTCCTATTGTCCATGATTCGCATCCATATGTCAAGACTGGCTCTACATAGTATCTTTCTCATTTTCTAGAAAGCTGCTTTTGCCTGAGCCATTCTGCATCTCATCTCTTTTGTACATCTTCCGTCTGAGGTTAACAAAGTTCCCAAATATTTAAATGCATTTACCTGTTTCAATATTGTTCCACTTGTCTTTATTTTGCACTGAGGTGATGTCTTGCGCTTGCCTATTTCGGGGTAATAAAAGACAGTGATCATGAAACTCTTTTACTCCTATTATAGAGTTCTTTCGCCTCCATTTTCAAACACCACTTCGTATATGACAAAGTTAGAGAAGCCTGCGTTATCAACCCCGAACACGTGATCATTTATAAGTGAAATATGAAACAGTTGGACTCTGCAACATGACACCAAATATCGTTCTTGGTACCACAT
The DNA here is from genome assembly GCA_032433765.1 of Megaustenia siamemsis. Lineage (NCBI taxonomy): Eukaryota > Metazoa > Mollusca > Gastropoda > Stylommatophora > Ariophantidae > Megaustenia > Megaustenia siamemsis. The sequence goes on along the minus strand of JAVIAB010000091.1, from coordinate 15,005,261 downwards.
TACAAAACAGTTTTTAAGTAACTGTTATCTACACATATCATGCGTAATGTCAACTTCCAGAGGAAAAAAAAAAACTTCTTACTAACCACATGCAAGTTTATTACGACATCATATACAAGCTAAAAAGATTCGGAACAATCAGCAAGAGACAACAAACTAGCAACACGGATTATGAAAAGTAAATATCAATTTAATCATAAATTAGTTATGTCGAAGTAGCGTGTTCAGTAATGGCGATGATCCGCGTCACAATTATTGAGTTATTGAGTTATTGAATTATTGGGTTATTGAGTTATTGAGTTATTAGCGGGTCATCATCATTGCACTCCGAACATGTGCTCCGAATAGGTGCTCAGATCTCCTCCTCAGCAAGTCCCGCAGTGTCCAGCGACTGACGACTCCAGTTCTGTGTTGGCTGATTCTTATACGGCAGGTAAGTTTCTAGTTTCTGGCTGTATAAAAAAAAAAAAAAATTAAAGTACCCCCGTCACGCCAAGGGGCGTATAGAGAATATGGTGTTAGTGACCATAAATTTTACAGACCTTCAGCACATGATTTTTGGGTAATGTGGTCGGTATTACGCCCGTGCGCTTTACTTTCCCAGAAAAAAAAATCCGGTACCCATTAAAGGCTGGGTGAACCCGGAGCCGTCGGTTGAATCGAACCCTACCTCTTGTGCTTTTGTAGTCCAGTTCACTAACCACTGAGCTATCGCGGCTCCCACGTTTCTGGCTGTGCCCTGTAACTTTGATATCGTCTGTGCTCTCGTTGAGTGAATGTCTCCAGCTGACGACAACTGCTATGACGGAACATTTTCAAGTCTCGATTGTGTGGACAGCTGGGCCAGCATGAACAATACCCAGGATGGCCTGAACACTTTCAAGAAATGCCATTATCCTAACAGAGAAGAATCAGAGAAACAAAGACAGCATTAGCTTTCAGGAACATAGATAACAAATGTAAACACAATGCGCTGTTGAAGCTGGAGATCAGTGGATTTTGATTTGGATACTAGAAGGCGATGTCGCAGAGTAGCAATGCTATGTGAGGGTGGATGGATCGCACTGCTATGTGAGGGTGGATGGATCGCACTGCAATGTGACGGTGAATGGGTCGCACTGATATGTGACAGTGAGTGGTCGCACTTCTATGTGAGGGTGAATGGAACGCACTGATATGTGACGGTGAATGGGTCGCACTGATATGTGACAGTGAATGGGTCGCACTGCTATGTGACGGTGAATGGAACGCACTGTTATGTGACAGTGAATGGGTCGCACTGCTATGTGAGGGTGAATGGAACGCACTGATATGTGACGGTGAATGGATCGCACTGATATGTGACAGAGAATGGGTCGCACTGCTATGTGAGGGTGAATGGATCGCACTGCTATGTGACGGTGAAACGAACGCACTGCTATGTGACGGTGAATGGGTCGCACTGCTATGTGACGGTGAATGGATCACACTGCTATGTGACGGTGATGGAACGCACTGCTATGTGATGGTGAATGGATCTCACTGCTATGTGACGGTGAAACGAACGCACTGCTAATGTGAAGGTGAATGGATCGCACTGCAATGTGACGGTGAATGGAACGCACTGCTGTGGACGGTGAATGGATAGCACTGCTATGTGACGGTGAGTTGATCTCAATGCTATGTGAGGGTGGATGGATCACATTGCTATATGAGGGTGGATGGATCGCACAGCTATGTGACGGTGAATGTATCAGACTGGTATGTGAAGGTGAATGGATCGCACTAGTATGTGAATGTGAATGGATCGTACTGGTATGTGAAGGTGAATGGATCGCACTAGTATGTGAAAGTGAATGGATCGCACTGATATGTGAAAGTAAATGGATCGCACTAGTATGTGAAAGTGAATGGATCGCACTGGTATGTGAAGATGAATGGATCGCACTGGCATGTGAAAGTGAATGGATCGCACTAGTATGTGAAGTGAATGGATCGCACTGGTATGTGAAGATGGATGGATCACCCTGCTATGTGAGGGTGACTGGATCACACTGCTGTTGGATGTTGGTGACGTTAGTGTTGGTGACGTGGATGTCAGTGACGTGAGTGTCGGTGGCATGGATGTCAGTGACGTGGAGGTCAGTGACGTGGGTGTCAGTGACGTGGATTTCGGTGACGGGAATGTCAGTGACGTGGATGTCAGTGACCTTGATGTCAGTGACGTGGATGTTAGTGACGTGGATGTTAGTGACGTGGATGTTAGTGACGTGGATGTTAGTGACGTGGATGTTAGTGTCGTGAGTATCGGTGAAGTTGATGTTAGTGACGTGATTGTTGGTGATGTTGATGTTAGTGACGCGATTGTTGGTGACGTGGATGTTAGTGACGTGAGTATCGGTGATGTTGATGTCAGTGACGTGGATGTTGGTGACGTGGATGTTAGTGATGTGAGTATCGATGATGTTGGTGTCAGTGACGTGGACGTGAGTATCGATGATGTTGGTGTCAGTGACGTGGATGTTGGTGACGTGAGTATCGTTGATGTTGATGTCAGTGACGTGGACGTGAGTGACGTGAGTATCGTTGATGTTGATGTCAGTGACGTGGACGTGAGTGACGTGGATGTTGGTGAAGTGGATGTTAGTGACGTGAGTATCGATGATGTTGGTGTCAGTGACGTGGATGTTAGTGATGTGTATGTTAGTGACGTGAGTATCGATGATGTTGGTGTCACTGACGTGGATGTTAGTGATGTGGATGTTAGTGACGTGAGTATCGATGATGTTGGTGTCAGTAACGTTGATGTTAGTGATGTGGATGTTAGAGACGTGAGTATCGATGATGTTGTGTCAGTGACGTGGATGTTAGTGATGTGGATGTTAGAGACGTGAGTATCGATGATGTTGGTGTCACTGACGTGGATGTTAGTGGTGTCACTGACGTGGATGTTAGTGATGTGGATGTTAGAGACGTGAGTATCGATGATGTTGGTGTCAGTGACGTGGATGTTAGTGATGTGGATGTTAGTGACGTGAGTATCGATGATGTTGGTGTCAGTGACGTGGACGTGAGTGACGTGGATGTTGGTGACGTGGATATTAGTGACGTGAGTGACGTGGATGTCAGTGGACGTGTATGTTGGTGACGTGGATGTTGGTGTCAGTGACGTGGATGTCAGTGACGTGTATGTTGGTGACGTGGATGTTGGTGTCAGTGACGTGGATGTTGGTGACGTGGACGTGAGTGACGTGGATGTTGGTGACGTGGATATTAGTGACGTGGACGTGAGTGACGTGGATGTTGGTGACGTGGATATTAGTGACGGGGACGTGAGTGACGTGGATGTTGGTGACGTGGATATTAGTGATGTGAGTATCGCTGATGTTGATGTCAGCGACGTGGATGTTAGTGATATGAGTATCGTTGATGTTGATGTCAGTGACGTAGATGTTGGTGACGTGGACTTTGGTGACGTGGACGTCAGTGACGTGGATGTCAGTGACGTGGATGTCAGTGTCGTGGATGTTGGTGACGTGGATATAAGTGAAATGAGTGTAAGTAACGTGGATATTATTGACGTGAGTATCAGTGACGTCGATATCGGTGACGTGGATGTCAGTGACGTGGATGTCGGTGACGTGGATGTCAGTGACGTGGATGTCGGTGACGTGAGTGTAATTGGTGTGGATGGCAGTGACGTGTGTGTTAATGACGTGAGTATCAGTGACGTGGATGTCATTGACGTGAGTATCAGTGACGTCGATATCGGTGACGTGGATGTCAGTGACGTGGATGTCGGTGACGTAGATGTCAGTGACGTGGATGTCGGTGACGTGAGTGTAATTGGTGTGGATGGCATTGACGTGTGTGTTAATGACGTGAGTATCAGTGACGTGGATGTCATTGACGTGAGTATCAGTGACGTGGATGTCGGTGACGTGAGTGTAATTGTGTGGGTGGCATAGACGTGGGTGTTATTGACGTGAGTATCAGTGACGTGGATGTCATTGACGTGAGTATCAGTGACGTGAATGTCGGTGACGTGAGTGTAATTGGTGTGGGTGGCATAGACGTGGGTATTATTGACGTGAGTATCAGTGACGTGGATGTCATTGACGTGAGTATCAGTGACGTGGATGTCGGTGACGTGAGTGTAATTGGTGTGGGTGGCATAGACGTGTGTGTTAGTGACGTGGATATAAGTGAAAAGAGTGTAAGTGACGTGGATGTCATTGACGTGAGTATCAGTGACGTGGATGTCGGTGACATGGAATTTGTATGTGACATCGATGTTCCAATAACCAGTGTTACTGGATACACAACCGAGTAACCAGCTTTCGCTGTTTTCATTCTAGTTATTCATTGTATGTTTGTTTATATTTGTTCCATCTTTTGTTTCAGATGACAGGACGTACATGTGTGATTGTAGTCCTCCTGATTGTCTTGACAAGGTCTTACACTGAGAGCAAGAACGTGGTCTTTCTGCCCGTCTTGCTATCAGCCATGTCAGACTTCATGTCTTTGTGGCTGAAGAGCTCGTCAAGATGGGGCACAACGTCTGGCTTGGGTTGCCTAGAGATGTGGGAAGTAGAATTAAAGTTCTGAGAAATGCAACTCTTCTGGAACGATGACTTCTGGGAATCAAATGTGAGCCAGGCTATCGTGGACAATGAGAGAACAGTCAAAGAAGCTGTTGAAGCTGGAACTGACCCAGACTGGAGCAACTTCTCGAGTCTTGAAGATGACATCAATAAATCGTATTTCCCAGCTCTTCAGAATGGTTCATTTGCAGAGTACATCAGAAGTCTGAAGCCTGATCTCATTGTTCTAGACTGTTCCCGAGAGTTAACGAACAAGTGGCGATACCATACAAGCTTAAAGTACCATTTGCACTTTTAAGTGCCTTTCATTATCCGATAACAGCTAAAATGCCTTACAGTCCAGTTGCAGAAGCATTTAACTCGCCATATATACTAAACCAGGCAACTCTCTTTGAGAAAGTATGGGCGTAACTCAAAAAATGTATCCCCTATTTATGTACATATTTAACGACAGGGGATACACAAAGCAGCTCTTTCCTAACGAACCAGATGTTCCAACAGCGAATGAGCTCATAAGTAGGGCAGAAGTTTACATTGCAGAGTCGGATCCAATCTTTGATCACCCAAGACCTGCCTTGCCCAATTTAAAACTCATTGGAGGATTGTCTGCCGGACCAGCAAAGGAACTACAGGAACCATTCAAGTCGTTTGTGGAACGTTCTAGAAAAGCTGGAGTCGACGTGGTCGTCTTGTCGTTTGGTTCCCTGTTTATGAATCTCCCAAAGAAGCTGGAACTAAAACTGGTGTCAGTATTAAAGCGAATTAAATTGAACACAATCTGGAGAGCCAATATCACGTCTCCTGACCCAGATAAGATCCTGACATCCACCTGGTTACCCCAAAACGATCTTCTTGGAAACAAAAACGTTAAAGTTTACATGACCCATACTGGACTTCACAGCCTCTATGAAGGTATTCATCACGGAGTGCCCATGGTCTGTTTACCACTTTACGATGACCAGTTTGTTAATTCAGGGCGGGCTGCAGAGAGAGATTTTGTCGCATCGTAGATGTCCTGAAAGTCACAGAGGATGACTTTGTCAACGTTATAGAAGAAGTGGCATCTAGCCAAAAGATGAGATCATCCATCGGCACAGCTTCGGAGATATATCGAGAACTGTACAAGGATCCAAAGAAGGAAGCAGCATTCTGGCTTGACCACGTGATGCGACACGGAGGCTCCTATATGCGGTACAGCAGTCAGAAGATACCAATATATATGGTTGTAATGGATTATTTGATCGCTTTTCTGGCTGGGGCCGTGTTTGTTGTTTGTGTTTTTATCATTTATTTTGTCGTGAAGCGAGTACACAGTTTTTATTTTAGACCAAAGCGACATGTCAAGAAAGATTAGGTCTGGTATCACAAGTCAAGCTAGATTAAGTCTTGCATCAAAAGTCAAGAATGATTATGTCTGGTACCCAAAGTCAAGAATGATTATGTCTGGTACACAAAGTCAAGAAAATTTGGATTGTTTTTTTTTAAGATTGTCATTCTTTTGATAACAGAAATACATTTTCTGAAATGCGTAATTTCAATTAATGAGTAGTAGGTTAATTTGAGAGCGTATGTGATGTTTTATTTAGGTGTCGCACGCAATGTGACTGTTTTCTACCGTACAGTGACTCACATGATGTGACACCATCCTACAGTACAGTGACGCACATGATGTGACACCATCCTACAGTACAGTGATGCACATGATGTGACACCATCCTACAGTACAGTGACTCACATGATGTGACACCATCATACAATACAGTGACGCACATGATGTGACACCATCATACAGTACAGTGACGCACATGATGTGACACCATCATACAGTACAGTGACGCACATGATGTGACACCATCCTACAATACAGTGACTCACACGATGTGACACCATCCTACAATACAGTGACGCATACGATGTGACACCATCCTACAGTACAGTGACGCACATGATGTGACACCATCCTACCTGACCAGCACCACGTCAGGTCAACATGTGTGTCTTTACATTTAATATTCATGAGCTGTCAGTGTTTGGGAAGTGACCTTATCTTGTGTGTCGGAACAAGAGAGAGAGAGAGAGAGAGAGAGAGAGAGAGAGTCAAGCTGTGTCATCATTTATGTGTGTAGTCTATAGCAGTGGCTCATGATGTGACGATTCCTGTTGTATTAGAATTTTCATTGAGTGCTTGAAACATGGCAGAGGTGCGGCGCTTCTGGTAGTCATTTTTATGATGGGGGGGGGGGGGAAAGCAAGTGCAGTGAACTCTTGTCTTGACTACATCAGAACATTTTGTTAACACATATCTTGAAGTAGAACATGTTTATTAACACATGTCTATGTCTTGAAGTAGGGCATGTTTGTTAACACATGTCTTGAAGAATGGCATGTTTGTTAACCCATGTCTTGAAGTATTGCCTGTTTGTTAACACATGTCTTGAAGTAGGACATGTTTGTTAACACATGTCTTGAAGTAGGACATATTTGTTAACACATATCCTAGATTACTGTTAACAGTTTCTGAAACAGGGTCCAAATCTGGACGGGTCTAGGATCCACATTAATCAACACAGCAAAAACCCAATTTGTATTCGGTTCAATTGGTCATAAATCCAAGTACGTCGCACAAGTAAACATGAAACCAATAGAGAAAACTACGGAATCAAACACAAATAACCTCAGTATAAGGAAATAGTTCATACCTCTTGACAGCTTAACATTTGTGTGTGAAAAAAAGCTATGATTTCAGCGTTACATTCATGTATACGAGTAAGTAAAGTAAGTAAAGTAAGTAAAGTAAGTAAAGTAAGTAAAGTAAGTAAAGTAAGTAAAGTAAGTAAATTAAGTAAAGTAAGTAAAGTAAGTAAAGTAAGTAAATAAGTAAAGTAAGTAAAGTAAGTAAAGTAAGTAAAGTAAGTAAAGTAAGTAAAGTACGTAAAGTACGTAAATTAAGAAAGTAAGTAAAGTAAGTAAAGTAAGTAAAGTAAGTAAAGTAAGTAAGTAAGTAAAGTAAGTAAATTAAGTAAAGTAAGTAAAGTAAGTAAAGTAAGCAAATTAAGTAAAGTAAGTAAAGTAAGTAAAGTAAGTAAAGTAAGTAAAGTACCCCCGTCATGCCAAGTGGCGTATAGGGAAATATGATGTTAGTGACCCTATATTTTACAGACCTTCAGCACATGATTTTTGGGGTAATGTGGTCGGTATTACGCCCGTGCTGCTTTACTTTTCCCAGAAAAAAATCCGGTACCCATTTAAGGCTGGGTGAACCCGGAAGCCGTCGGTTGGGATCGAACCCTACCCCTTGTCCTTTGTAGTCCAGTTCACTAACCACTGAGCTATCGTGGCTCCCCATGTATACGAAGGACAACACAAAAACAAAACGACGTTGAGGCCCAGTAGCACTACAATCTTAACTCTTCCGTACGGAAGCGTTTTATCAACGCAACGGAGGAGATTTCAGAGATAACATTTTTTCATGATTTAAAGATTCAATCTACATGTTTATATTTATCTAACACGTAAAATAGTATATATGAATCTTTGAATAATTGAACAATGAATTAGATTTCACCAATACCAAGATGATACAAACACATGTATAAAGAATATGGTTTGATGACGGTTCACAATAATCAAATTGAGAATGATGCACAGTGCGTCGAAACGTACAGAAAGAGCTAAGATTCACTTCTTCAGAGATCTGAGAAAACATAAATCTTTTAATACAAGTTTTACAGCTAATGTGATGGACATGTGCAGCTCGTGTAGAAGGGAGCAAAGAACATATTCTACAGCTAATATGATGGACATGTGTAGCTCGCGTAGAAGGGAGCAAAGAACATATTCTACAGCTGAAGTGATGGACATGTGCAGCTCGTGTAGAAGAGAGCAAAGAACATATTCTACAGCTAATGTGATGGACATGTGTAGCTCGCGTAGAAGGGAGCAAAGAAACATATTCTACAGCTAATGTGATGGACATGTGCAGCTCGTGTAGAAGGGAGCAAAGAACATATTCTACAGCTGATGTGATGGACATGTGCAGCTAGTGTAGGAGGGTGCAAAGAACATATTTACAGCTGATGTGATGGACATGTGCAGCTCGTGTAGGAGGGAGCAAAGAACATACTCTACAGCAGTGTCTGATTCACAAAGAAGAATGGGAACACATAAGATCACCATGATAATGAGAATCTGTGTTGATTTGTTGATGAGGTTTTATAGAATAATAGACGTATGAGAGTAGAAAGCAAATAATTTATTGTTCAACGTAAGGAATGGGACAAACAAAGAAAAGAATTGTTGTTGAACATAAGTAATGGACACATTTAGAAAAAAGCCAATAATTTGTTGTTGAATATACATAACGGGCGAATTGAGAAAAAATCAAATAATTTGTTGTTGAACATAAGTAATGGACAAATTGAGAAAAAAGCAAATAATTGTTGTTGAACATAAGTAATGGACAAATTCTCTCTCTCTCTCTCCTCTCTCTCTGCGTTCAGGACTCAATCAGAGTAAGGATTCCAGACTCTCACATAAAGTCAGCTGTCAGGCTAAGTGTGTTGATCGCCCCCACAGACAGAACATCACAATTAGAGTCTGTCAGATCCACTCTGACTGAACACCCGTTAATACGTTACACTGTGTTCTGCGCCAGTGGCTCAGTGCATCCGATTTCAGCCAGCATTTTATTCGGGGTTGCTTTCCTTAGCCTTTGATTGTCCCCAATCTTCCTGCAAGGCAGCTGATTGTCTTTTCTGTAGGGGGATTCTGCCCTTAGATGGTCGGCCCTCCCAGGTTTACGAGCACCAATCTGCCCGAGTCACTAGAGGTGACTAACACAGACATGCACACACAAAGACAAATTGAGAAAAAAGCAAATAATTTGTTGTTGAACATAAGTAATGGACAAATTGAGAAAAAAGCAAATAATTGTTGTTGAACATAAGTAAAGGACAAATTGAGAAAAAAGCAAATAATTTGTTGTTGAACATAAGTAATGGACAAATTGAGAAAAAGTAAATAATTTGTTGTTGAACATAAATAATGGACAAATTGAGAAAAAAGTAAATAAATTGTTGTTGAACACAAGTAATGGATAAATTGAGAAAAAAGCAAATAATTTGTTGTTGAACATAAGTAATGGACAAATTGAGAAAAAAGCAAATAATTTGTTGTTGAACATACATAACGGGCGAATTGAGAAAAAAGGAAATAATAAATAATTTGTTCTCAGGCATTTAATAACGAAAGTAGAAAAAAACTGCATGCACTCACTGAGCAAGGCAAGTCACATATTTAGAATCAACTGAGGGGATCTATCGACTTACTGAAAGTTATCGCAGCAGGAGAAAGTACAGGAACAAAGTGGAAGAGGGAGATAAAGATGAAAGTGGACTAATAGTTTCAAATGGTGGACTGAGGGAGTCAATTAATACGAAATGTACGATCTGGGATATATAGAAAGTGACAGAAAAAGAGAGAGAGAGAGAGAGAGGAGAGAGAGAAAGAGAGAGAGAGAGAGAGAGAGAGAGAAAGAAGGGAGGAAGGGATAAAAAGAGAGAAAGAAAGAGATAGAATAATGACGCTCAAGAACAGCTAGCCTTCTATGTGGAGTGCTAACAACTTGTTTATTTGATTTAACTCGAGTAGATATTTCTGTACCACATTGGTTGCTTATGACAAAGAATTTGAATAAATCTTGCAATTTCACTTACTCGATGCGAAGATTTAGCAGTTCTCTAGTTAAACACTGTGATTATATAGTCCGTTGTTGTTGTTGTTGCTTTAGTTAAACACTATGATTATATTGTCTGTTGCTGTTGTTGATGTTGCTCTAGTTAAAATGCTGTGATTATATTGTTCGTTGTTGTTGTTGCTCTAGTTAAACACTGTGATTATATTGTCCGTTGTATTGTTGCTCTAGTTTAAACACTGTGATTATATTGTCTGTTGTTGTTTTTATTGCTCTAGTTAAACACTGTGATTATATTGTCTGTGTTGTTGTTGTTATTATAGCAAAACACTGTGATTATATTGTCTGTTGTTGTTGTTGCTATAGTTAAACACTGTGATTATATTGTCTGTTGTTGTTGTGCTCTAGTTAAACACTGTGATTACATTGTCTGTTGTTGTTGTTATTGCTCTAGTTAAACACTGTGATTATATTGTCTGTGTTGTTGTTGTTATTATAGCAAAACACTGTGATTATGTTGTCTGCTGCTGTTGTGGCTCTAGTTAAACACTGTGATTATATTGTCTGTTGTTGTTGTTGCTCTAGTTAACACTGTGATTATATTGTATGTTTTTGTTGTTGCTCTAGTTAAACATTGTGATTATATTGTTTGTTGTTGTTGTTGCTCTAATTAAACAATGTGATTATATTGTCTGTTGTTGTTGTTGCTCTAGTTAAACATTGTGATTATATTGTCTGTTGTTGTTGCTCTAGTTAAACACTGTGATTATATTGTCTGTTTTTGTTGTTGCTCTAATTAAACACTGTGATTATATTGTCTGTTTTTGTTGTTGCTCTAGTTAAACATTGTGATTATATTGTCTGTTGTTGTTGTTGCTCTAGTTAAACACTGTGATTATTTTTGTTGTTGCTGTTTTTGCTCTAGATAAACACTGTGATTATATTGTCTGTTGCTGTTGTTGCTCTAGTTAAACACTGTGATTATATTGTCTGTTGCTGTTGTTGCTCTAGTTAATCACTGTGATTGTATTGTCTGTTGTGTTGTTGCTCTAGTTAACACTGTGATTATATTGTGTGTGTTGTTGCTCTTGTTAAACACTGTGATTATATTGTCTGTTGTTGTTGTTGCTCTAGTTAAACACTGTGATTATATTGTCTTTTGTTGTTGTTGCTTTAGTTAAACTCTGTGATTATATTGTCTGTTGTTGTTGCTTTATTTAAAAACTGTGATTATATTGTCTGTTGTTGCTCTAGTTAAAACGCTGTGATTATATTGTCTGTTGTTGTTGTTATTGCTCTAGTTAACCACTGTAATTATATTGTCTGTTGTTGTTGCCCTAGTTAACCACTGTAATTATATTGTCTGTTGTTGTTGCTCTAGTTAACCACTGTAATTATATTGTCTGTGTTGTTGCTCTAGTTAACCACTGTAATTATATTGTCTGTTGTTGTTGCTCTAGTTAAACACTGTGATTATATCGTCTGTTGTTGTTGCTCTAGTTAACCACTGTAATTATATTGTCTGTTGTTGTTGCTTAGTTAAACACTGTGATTATATCGTCTATTGTTGTTGCTCTAGTTAACCACTGTAATTTATATTGTCTGTTGTTGTTGCTCTAGTTAAACACTGTGATTATATCGTCTGTTGTTGTTGCTCTAGTTAAACACTATGATTATATTGTCTGTTGTTGTTGCTTTAGTTGAACTAAAGAGTAAATAAACCTGCAGCTGCTCTAGTTAAACACTGTGATTATATCGTCTGTTGTTGTTGCTTTAGTTAAACACTATTTTATATTGTCTGTTGTTGCTTTAGTTGAACTAAAGAGTAAATAAACCTGCAGCTGCTTAGTTAAACAATGTGAACATATTGTCTGTTGTTGTTGATTTAGCTAAACAATGTGAATATATTGTCTGTTGTTGCTCTTGTGAAACAATGCGATTATATTGTCTGTTGTTGTTGTTGCTCTAGTTAAACACTGTTATTGTATTGTCTGTTGTTGTTGCTCTAGTTAAACACTGTGATTATATTGTCTGTTTTTGTTGTTGCTCTAGTTAAACACTGTGATTATATTGTCTGTTGTTGTTGTTGTTGCTATAGTTAAACACTGTGATTATATTGTCTGTTGCTGTTGTGGCTCTAGTTAAACATTGTGATTATATTGTCTGTTTTTGTTGTTGCTCTAGTTAAACATTGTGATTATATTGTTTGTTGTTGTTGTTGCTCTAATTAAACAATGTGATTATATTGTCTGTTGTTGTTGTTGCTCTAGTTAAACATTGTGATTATATTGTCTGTTTATGTTGTTGCTCTAGTTAAACACTGTTATTATATTGTCTGTTTTTGTTGTTGCTCTAATTAAAACACTGTGATTATATTGTCTGTTTTGTTGTGCTCTAGTTAAACATTGTGATATATTGTCTGTTGTTGTTGTTGCTATAGTTAAACACTGTGATTATATTGTCTGTTGTTGTGTTGCTCTAGTTAAACACTGTGATTAATTTTGTTGTTGCTGTTTTTTCTCTAGATAAACACTGTGATTATATTGTCTGTTGCTGTTGTTGCTCTAGTTAAACACTGTGATTATATTTTTGTTGCTGTTTTGCTCTAGATAAACACTGTGATTATATTGTCTATTGCTGTTGTTGCTCTAGTTAATCACTGTGATTGTATTGTCTGTTGTTGTTGTTGCTCTAGTTAACACTGTGATTATATTGTGTGTTGTTGTTGCTCTGTTAAACACTGTGATTATATTGTCTGTTGTTGTTGCTCTAGTTAAACACTGTGATTATATTGTCTGTCGCTGTTGTTGCTCTAGTTAAACACTGTGATTATATTGTCTGTTGCTGTTGTGGCTCTCGTTAAACACTGTGATTATATTGTCTGTTGTTGTTGCTATAGTTAAACACTGTGATTATATTGTATGTTTTTGTTGTTGCTCTAGTTAAACATTGTGATTATATTGTTTGTTGTTGTTGTTGCACTAATTAAACAATGTGATTATATTGTCTGTTGTTGTTGTTGCTCTAGTTAAACATTGTGATTATATTGTCTGTTGTTGTTGCTCTAGTTAAACACTGTGATTATAGTGTCTGTTTTTGTTGTTGCTCTAGTTAAACATTGTGATTATATTGTCTGTTGTTGTTGTTGCTCTAGTTAAACACTGTGATTATTTTGTTGGTGCTGTTTTTGCTCTAGATAAACACTGTGATTATATTGTCTGTTGCTGTCGTTGCTCTAGTTAAACACTGTGATTATATTGTCTGTTGCTGTTGTTGCTCTAGTTAATCACTGTGATTGTATTGTCTGTTGTTGTTGTTGCTCTAGTTAACACTGTGATTATATTGTGTGTTGTTGTTGCTCTTGTTAAACACTGTGATTATATTGTCTGTTGTTGTTGTTGCTCTAGTTAAACACTGTGATTATATTGTCTTTTGTTGTTGTTGCTTTAGTTAAACTCTGTGATTATATTGTCTGTTGTTGTTGCTTTATTTAAAAACTGTGATTATATTGTCTGTTGTTGCTCTAGTTAAACGCTGTGATTATATTGTCTGTGTTGTTGTTATTGCTCTAGTTAACCACTGTAATTATATTGTCTGTTGTTGTTGCTTTAGTTAACCACTGTAATTATATTGTCTGTTGTTGTTGCTCTAGTTAACCACTGTAATATATTGTCTGTTGTTGTTGCTCTAGTTAAACACTGTGATATATTCTCTGTTGCTCCAGTTAAAAACTGTGATTATATTGTTTGTTGTTGCAGTAGTTAAACACTGTGATTATATTGTCTGTTGTTGTCGGTGCTCTGGTTAAATACTGTGATTATATGTCTGTTGTTGTTGTTGCTCTAGTTAAACACTGTGATTATATCGTCTGTTGTGGTTGCTCTAGTTAAACACTATGATTATATTGTCTGTTGTTGTTGCTTTAGTTAAACTAAAGAGTAAATAAACCTGCAGCTGCTTTAGTTAAACACTGTGATTATATCGTCTGTTGTTGTGCTCTAGTTAAACACTATTTTTATATTGTCTGTTGTTGTTGCTTTAGTTGAACTAAAGAGTAAATTAAACCTGCAGCTGCTTAGTTAAACAATGTGAATATATTGTCTGTTGTTGTTGCTTTAGCTAAACAATGTGAATATATTGTCTGTTGTTGCTCTTGTGAAACAATGCGATTATATTGTCTGTTGTTGTTGTTGCTCTAGTTAAACACGTTATTGTATTGTCTGTTGTTGTTGCTCTAGTTAAACACTGTGATTATATTGTCTGTTTTTTTGTTGCTATAGTTAAACACTGTGATTATATTGTCTGTTGTTGTTGTTGTTGCTATAGTTAAACACTGTGATTATATTGTCTGTTGTTGTTGTTGCTCTAGTTAAAAACTGTGATTATATTGTATGTGTTCATGTTGTTGCTCTAGTTAAACACTATTATTATATTGTCTGTTGTTGTTGCTCTAGTTAAACACTGTGATTATATTGTCTGTTGTTGTTGTTGTTGCTCTAACTAAACACTGTGATTATATTGTCTGTTGCTTTAATTGCTCTAGTAAAACACTGTGATTATATTGTCTGTTGTGTTGCTTCAGTTAAAAACTGTGATTATATTGTTTGTTGTTGCTCTAGTTAAACACTGTAATTATATTGTCTGTTGTTGTTGCTCTAGTTAAAAAACTGTGATTATATCGTTTGTTGTTTCTCTAGTTAAACACTGTGATTATATTGTATGTTGTTGTTGCTTTAGTTAAACACTGTGATTTTATTGTCTGTTGTTATTGCTCTAGTTAAACGCTGTGATTATATAGTCTGTTGTTGTTGTTGTTGTTGCTCTAGTTAAACACTTTATTATATTGTCTGTTTTTGCTCTAGTTAAACGCTGTGATTATATTTTCTGTTGTTTTTGTTGCTATAGTTAAACCCTGTGATTATATTGTCTGTTGTTGTTGTTGTTGCTCTAGCTAAACACTGTGATTATATTGTCTGTTGCTGTTATTGCTCTAGTTAAACACTGCGATTATATTGTCTGTTGCTGTTGTTGCTCTAGTTAAACACTGTGATATATTATATGTTACTGTTGTTGCTCTAGTTAAATATAGTGATTATATTGTCTGTTGTGTTCTTGCTCTAGTTAAACACTGTAACTATATTGTCTGTTGTGTTGTTGCTCTAGCTAAACACTGTGATTATATTGTCTGTTGCTGTTATTGCTCTAGTTAAACACTGCGATTATATAATCTGTTTCTGTTGTTTCTCTAGTTAAACACTGTGATATTCTCTGTTGCTCCAGTTAAAAACTGTGATTATATTGTTTGTTGTTGCTGTAGTTAAACACTGTGATTATATTGTCTGTTGTTGTCGGTGCTCTGGTTAAATACTGTGATTATATTGTCTGTTGTTGTTGTTGCTCTAGTTAAATACTGTGACTATATGTCTGTTGTTGTTGCTCTTGTTAAAGACCCTAATATATTGTCTGTTGTTGCTCTATTTAAACACTGTGATTATATTGTCCTTTGTTGTTGCTCTAGTTAAACACTGTGAATATATTGTCTATTGCTGTTGTTGCTCTAGTTTAAACACTGATTATATTGTCGGTGTTGTTGTTGCTCTAGTTAAAAACGTGCTTTTATTATGTGTTGCTGTTGTTGCTGTAGTTAAACACTGTAATTATATTGTCTGTTGTTGTTGTTGCTCTAGTTAAACATTGTGATTATATTGTCTGTTTATGTTGTTGCTCTAGTTAAACACTGTTATTATATTGTCTGTTTTTGTTGTTGCTCTAATTAAACGCTGTGATTATATTGTCTGTTTTTGTTGTTGCTATAGTTAAACATTGTGATTATATTGTCTGTTGTTGTTGTTGCTATAGTTAAACACTGTGATTATATTGTCTGTTGTTGTTGTTGCTCTAGTTAAACACTGTGATTATTTTTGTTGTTGCTGTTTTTGCTCTAGATAAACACTGTGATTATATTGTCTGTTGCTGTTGTTGCTCTAGTTAAACACTGTGATTATATTTTCTGTTGCTGTTTTTTCTCTAGATAAACACTGTGATTATATTGTCTGTTGCTGTTGTTGCTCCAGTTAATCACTGTGATTGTATTGTCTGTTGTTGTGTTGTTGCTCTAGTTAACACTGTGATTATATTGTGTGTGTTGTTGCTCTTGTTAAACACTGTGATTATATTGTCTGCTGTTGTTGCTCTAGTTAAACACTGTGATTATATTGTCTGTTGCTGTTGTGGCTCTAGTTAAACACTGTGATTATATTGTCTGTTGTTATTGCTCTAGTTAAACGCTGTGATTATATAGTCTGTTGTTGTTGTTGTTGTTGCTCTAGTTAAACACTTTAATTATATTGTCTGTTTTTGCTCTAGTTAAACGCTGTGATTATATTTTCTGTTGTTGTTGTTGCTCTAGCTAAACACTGTGATTACATTGTCTGTTGCTGTTATTGCTCTAGTTAAACACTGCGATTATATAATCTGTTGCTGTTGTTTCTCTAGTTAAACACTGTGATATATTCTCTGTTGCTCCAGTTAAAACTGTGATTATATTGTTTGTTGTTGCTGTAGTTAAACACTGTGATTATATTGTCTGTTGTTGTCGGTGCTCTGGTTAAATACTGTGATTATATTGTCTGTTGTTGTTGTTGCTCTAGTTAAATACTGTGACTATATTGTCTGTTGTTGTTGCTCTTGTTAAAGACCCTAATTATATTGTCTGTTTTTGCTCTATTTAAACACTGTGATTATATTGTCCTTTGTTGTTGCTCTAGTTAAACACTGTGAATATATTGTCTATTGCTGTTGTTGCTCTAGTTTAAACACTGATTATATTGTCGGTTGTTGTTGTTGCTCTAGTTAAAAACTGTGCTTTATTATGTGTTGCTGTTGTTGCTGTAGTTAAACACTGTAATTATATTGTCTGTTGTTGTTGTTGCTCTAGTTAAACATTGTGATTATATTGTCTGTTTATGTTGTTGCTTTAGTTAAACACTGTTATTTTATTGTCTGTTTTTGTTGTTGCTCTAATTAAACGCTGTGATTATATTGTCTGTTTTTGTTGTTGCTCTAGTTAAACATTGTGATTATATTGTCTGTTGTTGTTGTTGCTATAGTTAAATACTGTGATTATATTGTCTGTTGTTGTTGTTGCTCTAGTTAAACACTGTGATTATTTTTGTTGTTGCTGTTTTTGCTCTAGATAAACACTGTGATTATATTGTCTGTTGCTGTTGTTGCTCTAGTTAAACACTGTGATTATATTTTCTGTTGCTGTTTTTTCTCTAGATAAACACTGTGATTATATTGTCTGTTGCTGTTGTTGCTCCAGTTAATCACTGTGATTGTATTGTCTGTTGTTGTTGTTGCTCTAGTTAACACTGTGATTATATTGTGTGTTGTTGTTGCTCTTGTTAAACACTGTGATTATATTGTCTGTTGTTGTTGCTCTAGTTAAACACTGTGATTATATTGTCTGTTGCTGTTGTGGCTCTAGTTAAACACTGTGATTATATTGTCTGTTGTTATTGCTCTAGTTAAACGCTGTGATTATATAGTCTGTTGTTGTTGTTGTTGTTGCTCTAGTTAAACACTTTAATTATATTGTCTGTTTTTGCTCTAGTTAAACGCTGTGATTATATTTTCTGTTGTTGTTGTTGCTCTAGCTAAACACTGTGATTACATTGTCTGTTGCTGTTATTGCTCTAGTTAAACACTGCGATTATATAATCTGTTGCTGTTGTTTCTCTAGTTAAACACTGTGATATATTCTCTGTTGCTCCAGTTAAAAACTGTGATTATATTGTTTGTTGTTGCTGTAGTTAAACACTGTGATTATATTGTCTGTTGTTGTCGGTGCTTGGTTAAATACTGTGATATATTGTCTGTTGTTGTTGTTGCTCTAGTTAAATACTGTGACTATATTGTCTGTTGTTGTTGCTCTTGTTAAAGACCCTAATTATATTGTCTGTTTTTGCTCTATTTAAACACTGTGATTATATTGTCCTTGTTGTTGCTCTAGTTAAACACTGTGAATATATTGTCTATTGCTGTTGTTGCTCTAGTTTAAACACCTTATTGATATTGTTGTGTTGTTGCTCTTGTTAAAAACTGTGCTTTTATTATGTGTTGCTGTTGTTGCTGTAGTTAAACACTGTAATTATATTGTCTGTTGTTGTTGTTGCTCTAGTTAAACATTGTGATTATATTGTCTGTTTATGTTGTTGCTCTAGTTAAACACTGTTATTATATTGTCTGTTTTGTTGTTGCTCTAATTAAACGCTGTGATTATATTGTGTTTTTGTTGTTGCTCTAGTTAAACATTGTGATTATATTGTCTGTTGTTGTTGTTGCTATAGTTAAACACTGTGATTATATTGTCTGTTGTTGTTGTTGCTCTAGTTAAACACTGTGATTATTTTGTTGTTGCTGTTTTGCTCTAGATAAAACACTGTGATTATATTGTCTGTTGCTGTTGTTGCTCTAGTTAAACACTGTGATTATATTTTCTGTTGCTGTTTTTTTCTCTAGATAAACACTGTGATTATATTGTCTGTTGCTGTTGTTGCTCTAGTTAATCACTGTGATTGTATTGTCTGTTGTTGTTGTTGCTCTAGTTAAACACTGTTATTATATTGTCTGTTTTTGTTGTTGCTCTAATTAAACACTGTGATTATATTGTCTGTTTTTGTTGTTGCTCTAGTTAAACATTGTGATTATATTGTCTGTTGTTGTTGTTGCTATAGTTAAACACTGTGATTATATTGTCTGTTGTTGTTGTTGCTCTAGTTAAACACTGTGATTAATTTTGTTGTTGCTGTTTTTTCTCTAGATAAACACTGTGATTATATTGTCTGTTGCTGTTGTTGCTCTAGTTAAACACTGTGATTATATTTTCTGTTGCTGTTTTTGCTCTAGATAAACACTGTGATTATATTGTCTATTGCTGTTGTTGCTCTAGTTAATCACTGTGATTGTATTGTCTGTTGTTGTTGTTGCTCTAGTTAACACTGTGATTATATTGTGTGTTGTTGTTGCTCTTGTTAAACACTGTGATTATATTGTCTGTTGTTGTTGCTCTAGTTAAACACTGTGATTATATTGTCTGTCGCTGTTGTTGCTCTAGTTAAACACTGTGATTATATTGTCTGTTGCTGTTGTGGCTCTCGTTAAACACTGTGATTATATTGTCTGTTGTTGTTGCTATAGTTAAACACTGTGATTATATTGTATGTTTTTGTTGTTGCTCTAGTTAAACATTGTGATTATATTGTTTGTTGTTGTTGTTGCACTAATTAAACAATGTGATTATATTGTCTGTTGTTGTTGTTGCTCTAGTTAAACATTGTGATTATATTGTCTGTTGTTGTTGCTCTAGTTAAACACTGTGATTATAGTGTCTGTTTTTGTTGTTGCTCTAGTTAAACATTGTGATTATATTGTCTGTTGTTGTTGTTGCTCTAGTTAAACACTGTGATTATTTTTGTTGGTGCTGTTTTTGCTCTAGATAAACACTGTGATTATATTGTCTGTTGCTGTCGTTGCTCTAGTTAAACACTGTGATTATATTGTCTGTTGCTGTTGTTGCTCTAGTTAATCACTGTGATTGTATTGTCTGTTGTTGTTGTTGCTCTAGTTAACACTGTGATTATATTGTGTGTTGTTGTTGCTCTTGTTAAACACTGTGATTATATTGTCTGTTGTTGTTGTTGCTCTAGTTAAACACTGTGATTATATTGTCTTTTGTTGTTGTTGCTTTAGTTAAACTCTGTGATTATATTGTCTGTTGTTGTTGCTTTATTTAAAACTGTGATTATATTGTCTGTTGTTGCTCTAGTTAAACGCTGTGATTATATTGTCTGTTGTTGTTGTTATTGCTCTAGTTAACCACTGTAATTATATTGTCTGTTGTTGTTGCTTTAGTTAACCACTGTAATTATATTGTCTGTTGTTGTTGCTCTAGTTAACCACTGTAATTATATTGTCTGTTGTTGTTGCTCTAGTTAAACACTGTGATATATTCTCTGTTGCTCCAGTTAAAAACTGTGATTATATTGTTTGTTGTTGCAGTAGTTAAACACTGTGATTATATTGTCTGTTGTTGTCGGTGCTCTGGTTAAATACTGTGATTATATTGTCTGTTGTTGTTGTTGCTCTAGTTAAACACTGTGATTATATCGTCTGTTGTGGTTGCTCTAGTTAAACACTATGATTATATTGTCTGTTGTTGTTGCTTTAGTTAAACTAAAGAGTAAATAAACCTGCAGCTGCTTTAGTTAAACACTGTGATTATATCGTCTGTTGTTGTTGCTCTAGTTAAACACTATTTTTATATTGTCTGTTGTTGTTGCTTTAGTTGAACTAAAGAGTAAATAAACCTGCAGCTGCTTTAGTTAAACAATGTGAATATATTGTCTGTTGTTGTTGCTTTAGCTAAACAATGTGAATATATTGTCTGTTGTTGCTCTTGTGAAACAATGCGATTATATTGTCTGTTGTTGTTGTTGCTCTAGTTAAACACTGTTATTGTATTGTCTGTTGTTGTTGCTCTAGTTAAACACTGTGATTATATTGTCTGTTTTGTTGTTGCTATAGTTAAACACTGTGATTATATTGTCTGTTGTTGTTGTTGTTGCTATAGTTAAACACTGTGATTATATTGTCTGTTGTTGTTGTTGCTCTAGTTAAAAACTGTGATTATATTGTATGTTGTTCATGTTGTTGCTCTAGTTAAACACTATTATTATATTGTCTGTTGTTGTTGCTCTAGTTAAACACTGTGATTATATTGTCTGTTGTTGTGTTGTTGCTCTAACTAAACACTGTGATTATATTGTCTGTTGCTTTAATTGCTCTAGTTAAACACTGTGATTATATTGTCTGTTGTTGTTGCTTCAGTTAAAAACTGTGATTATATTGTTTGTTGTTGCTCTAGTTAAACACTGTAATTATATTGTCTGTTGTTGTTGCTCTAGTTAAAAACTGTGATTATATCGTTTGTTGTTTCTCTAGTTAAACACTGTGATTATATTGTATGTTGTTGTTGCTTTAGTTAAACACTGTGATTTTATTGTCTGTTGTTATTGCTCTAGTTAAACGCTGTGATTATATAGTCTGTTGTTGTTGTTGTTGTTGCTCTAGTTAAACACTTTAATTATATTGTCTGTTTTTGCTCTAGTTAAACGCTGTGATTATATTTTCTGTTGTTTTGTTGCTATAGTTAAACCCTGTGATTATATTGTCTGTTGTTGTTGTTGTTGCTCTAGCTAAACACTGTGATTATATTGTCTGTTGCTGTTATTGCTCTAGTTAAACACTGCGATTATATTGTCTGTTGCTGTTGTTGCTCTAGTTAAACACTGTGATATATTATATGTTACTGTTGTTGCTCTAGTTAAATATAGTGATTATATTGTCTGTTGTTGTTCTTGCTCTAGTTAAACACTGTAACTATATTGTCTGTTGTTGTTGTTGCTCTAGCTAAACACTGTGATTATATTGTCTGTTGCTGTTATTGCTCTAGTTAAACACTGCGATTATATAATCTGTTTCTGTTGTTTCTCTAGTTAAACACTGTGATATATTCTCTGTTGCTCCAGTTAAAAACTGTGATTATATTGTTTGTTGTTGCTGTAGTTAAACACTGTGATTATATTGTCTGTTGTTGTCGGTGCTCTGGTTAAATACTGTGATTATATTGTCTGTTGTTGTTGTTGCTCTAGTTAAATACTGTGACTATATTGTCTGTTGTTGTTGCTCTTGTTAAAGACCCTAATTATATTGTCTGTTGTTGCTCTATTTAAACACTGTGATTATATTGTCCTTTGTTGTTGCTCTAGTTAAACACTGTGAATATATTGTCTATTGCTGTTGTTGCTCTAGTTTAAACACTGATTATATTGTCGGTTGTTGTTGTTGCTCTAGTTAAAAACTGTGCTTTTATTATGTGTTGCTGTTGTTGCTGTAGTTAAACACTGTAATTATATTGTCTGTTGTTGTTGTTGCTCTAGTTAAACATTGTGATTATATTGTCTGTTTATGTTGTTGCTCTAGTTAAAACACTGTTATTATATTGTCTGTTTTTGTTGTTGCTCTAATTAAACGCTGTGATTATATTGTCTGTTTTTGTTGTTGCTATAGTTAAACATTGTGATTATATTGTCTGTTGTTGTTGTTGCTATAGTTAAACACTGTGATTATATTGTCTGTTGTTGTTGTTGCTCTAGTTAAACACTGTGATTATTTTTGTTGTTGCTGTTTTTGCTCTAGATAAACACTGTGATTATATTGTCTGTTGCTGTTGTTGCTCTAGTTAAACACTGTGATTATATTTTCTGTTGCTGTTTTTTCTCTAGATAAACACTGTGATTATATTGTCTGTTGCTGTTGTTGCTCCAGTTAATCACTGTGATTGTATTGTCTGTTGTTGTTGTTGTTGCTCTAGTTAACACTGTGATTATATTGTGTGTTGTTGTTGCTCTTGTTAAACACTGTGATTATATTGTCTGCTGTTGTTGCTCTAGTTAAACACTGTGATTATATTGTCTGTTGCTGTTGTGGCTCTAGTTAAACACTGTGATTATATTGTCTGTTGTTATTGCTCTAGTAAACGCTGTGATTATATAGTCTGTTGTTGTTGTTGTTGTTGCTCTAGTTAAACACTTTAATTATATTGTCTGTTTTTGCTCTAGTTAAACGCTGTGATTATATTTTCTGTTGTGTTGTTGCTCTAGCTAAACACTGTGATTACATTGTCTGTTGCTGTTATTGCTCTAGTTAAACACTGCGATTATATAATCTGTTGCTGTTGTTTCTCTAGTTAAACACTGTGATATATTCTCTGTTGCTCCAGTTAAAAACTGTGATTATATTGTGTTGTTGCTGTAGTTAAACACTGTGATTATATTGTCTGTTGTTGTCGGTGCTCTGGTTAAATACTGTGATTATATTGTCTGTTGTTGTTGTTGCTCTAGTTAAATACTGTGACTATATTGTCTGTTGTTGTTGCTCTTGTTAAAGACCCTAATTATATTGTCTGTTTTTGCTCTATTTAAACACTGTGATTATATTGTCCTTTGTTGTTGCTCTAGTTAAACACTGTGAATATATTGTCTATTGCTGTTGTTGCTCTAGTTTAAACACTGATTATATTGTCGGTTGTTGTTGTTGCTCTAGTTAAAAACTGTGCTTTTATTATGTGTTGCTGTTGTTGCTGTAGTTTAAACACTGTAATTATATTGTCTGTTGTTGTTGTTGCTCTAGTTAAACATTGTGATTATATTGTCTGTTTATGTTGTTGCTTTAGTAAACACTGTTATTTTATTGTCTGTTTTTGTTGTTGCTCTAATTAAACGCTGTGATTATATTGTCTGTTTTTGTTGTTGCTCTAGTTAAACATTGTGATTATATTGTCTGTTGTTGTTGTTGCTATAGTTAAATACTGTGATTATATTGTCTGTTGTTGTTGTTGCTCTAGTTAAACACTGTGATTATTTTTGTTGTTGCTGTTTTTGCTCTAGATAAACACTGTGATTATATTGTCTGTTGCTGTTGTTGCTCTAGTTAAACACTGTGATTATATTTTCTGTTGCTGTTTTTTCTCTAGATAAACACTGTGATTATATTGTCTGTTGCTGTTGTTGCTCCAGTTAATCACTGTGATTGTATTGTCTGTTGTTGTTGTTGCTCTAGTTAACACTGTGATTATATTGTGTGTTGTTGTTGCTCTTGTTAAACACTGTGATTATATTGTCTGTTGTTGTTGCTCTAGTTAAACACTGTGATTATATTGTCTGTTGCTGTTGTGGCTCTAGTTAAACACTGTGATTATATTGTCTGTTGTTATTGCTCTAGTTAAACGCTGTGATTATATAGTCTGTTGTTGTTGTTGTTGTTGCTCTAGTTAAACACTTTAATTATATTGTCTGTTTTTGCTCTAGTTAAACGCTGTGATTATATTTTCTGTTGTTGTTGTTGCTCTAGCTAAACACTGTGATTACATTGTCTGTTGCTGTTATTGCTCTAGTTAAACACTGCGATTATATAATCTGTTGCTGTTGTTTCTCTAGTTAAACACTGTGATATATTCTCTGTTGCTCCAGTTAAAAACTGTGATTATATTGTTTGTTGTTGCTGTAGTTAAACACTGTGATTATATTGTCTGTTGTTGTCGGTGCTCTGGTTAAATACTGTGATTATATTGTCTGTTGTTGTTGTTGCTCTAGTTAAATACTGTGACTATATTGTCTGTTGTTGTTGCTCTTGTTAAAGACCCTAATTATATTGTCTGTTTTTGCTCTATTTAAACACTGTGATTATATTGTCCTTTGTTGTTGCTCTAGTTAAACACTGTGAATATATTGTCTATTGCTGTTGTTGCTCTAGTTTAAACACTGATTATATTGTCGGTTGTTGTTGTTGCTCTTGTTAAAAACTGTGCTTTTATTATGTGTTGCTGTTGTTGCTGTAGTTAAACACTGTAATTATATTGTCTGTTGTTGTTGTTGCTCTAGTTAAACATTGTGATTATATTGTCTGTTTATGTTGTTGCTCTAGTTAAACACTGTTATTATATTGTCTGTTTTTGTTGTTGCTCTAATTAAACGCTGTGATTATATTGTCTGTTTTTGTTGTTGCTCTAGTTAAACATTGTGATTATATTGTCTGTTGTTGTTGTTGCTATAGTTAAACACTGTGATTATATTGTCTGTTGTTGTTGTTGCTCTAGTTAAACACTGTGATTATTTTTGTTGTTGCTGTTTTTGCTCTAGATAAACACTGTGATTATATTGTCTGTTGCTGTTGTTGCTCTAGTTAAACACTGTGATTATATTTTCTGTTGCTGTTTTTTCTCTAGATAAACACTGTGATTATATTGTCTGTTGCTGTTGTTGCTCTAGTTAATCACTGTGATTGTATTGTCTGTTGTTGTTGTTGCTCTAGTTAACACTGTGATTATATTGTGTGTTGTTGTTGCTCTTGTTAAACACTGTGATTATATTGTCTGTTGTTGTTGCTCTAGTTAAACACTGTGATTATATTATCTGTTGCTGTTGTGGCTCTAGTTAAACACTGTGATTATAATGTCTGTTGTTGTTGCTATAGTTAAACACTGTGATTATATTGTATGTTTTTGTTGTTGCTCTAGTTAAACATTGTGATTATATTGTTTGTTGTTGTTGTTGCTCTAATTAAACAATGTGATTATATTGTCTGTTGTTGTGTTGCTCTAGTTAAACATTGTGATTATATTGTCTGTTGTTGTTGCTCTAGTTGAACACTGTGATTATATTGTCTGTTTTTGTTGTTGCTCTAATTAAACACTGTGATTATATTGTCTGTCTTTGTTGTTGCTCTAGTTATACATTGTGATTATATTGTCTGTTGTTGTTGTTGCTATAGTTAAACACTGTGATTATATTGTCTGTTGTTGTTGTTGCTCTAGTTAAACACTGTGATTATTTTTGTTGTTGCTGTTTTTGCTCTAGATAAACACTGTGATTGTATTGTCTGTTGTTGTTGTTGCTCTAGGTAACACTGTGATTATATTGTGTGTTGTTGTTGCTCTTGTTAAACACTGTGATTATATTGTCTGTTGTTGTTGTTGCTCTAGTTAAACACTGTGATTATATTGTCTTTTGTTGTTGTTGCTTTAGTTAAACTCTGTGATTATATTGTCTGTTGTTGTTGCTTTATTTAAAAACTGTGATTATATTGTCTGTTGTTGCTCTAGTTAAACGCTGTGATTATATTGTCTGTTGTTGTTGTTATTGCTCTAGTTAACCATTGTAATTATATTGTCTGTTGTTGTTGCTCTAGTTAACCACTGTAATTATATTGTCTGTTGTTGTTGCTCTAGTTAACCACTGTAATTATATTGTCTGTTGTTGTTGCTCTAGTTAAACACTGTGATTATATCGTCTGTTGTTGTTGCTCTAGTTAACCACTGTAATTATATTGTCTGTTGTTGCTCTAGTTAAACACTGTGATTATATCGTCTATTGTTGTTGCTCTAGTTAACCACTGTAATTATATTGTCTGTTGTTGTTGCTCTAGTTAAACACTGTGATTATATCGTCTGTTGTGGTTGCTCTAGTTAAACACTATGATTATATTGTCTGTTGTTGTTGCTTTAGTTGAACTAAAGAGTAAATAAACCTGCAGCTGCTCTAGTTAAACACTGTGATTATATCGTCTGTTGTTGTTGCTCTAGTTAAACACTATTTTTATATTGTCTGTTGTTGTTGCTTTAGTTGAACTAAAGAGTAAATAAACCTGCAGCTGCTTTAGTTAAACAATGTGAATATATTGTCTGTTGTTGTTGCTTTAGCTAAACAATGTGAATTTATTGTCTGTTGTTGCTCTTGTTAAACAATGCGATTATATTGTCTGTTGTTGTAGTTGCTCTAGTTAAACACTGTTATTGTATTGTCTGTTGTTGTTGCTCTAGTTAAACACTGTGATTATATTGTCTGTTTTTGTTGTTGCTCTAGTTAAACACTGTGATTATATTGTCTGTTGTCGTTGTTGTTGCTATAGTTAAACACTGTGATTATATTGTCTGTTGTTGTTGTTGCTCTAGTTAAAAACTGTGATTATATTGTATGTTGTTCATGTTGTTGCTCTAGTTAAACACTATTATTATATTGTCTGTTATGATTGTTATAGTTAAACACTGTGATTATATTGTCTGTTGTTGTTGCTCTAGTTAAACACTGTGATTATATTGTCTGTGTTGTTGTTGCTCTAACTAAACACTGTGATTATATTGTCTGTTGCTTTAATTGCTCTCGTTAAACACTGTGATTATATTGTCTGTTGTTGTTGCTTCAGTTAAAAACTGTGATTATACTGTCTGTTTTTGCTCTAGTTAAACGCTGTGATTATATTTTCTGTTGTTGTTGTTGCTATAGTTAAACACTGTGATTATATTGTCTGTTGTTGTTGTTGTTGTTGCTCTAGCTAAACACTGTGATTATATTGTCTGTTGCTGTTATTGCTCTAGTTAAACACTGCGATTATATTGTCTGTTGCTGTTGTTGCTCTAGTTAAACACTGTGATATATTATATGTTACTGTTGTTGCTCTAGTTAAATATAGTGATTATATTGTCTGTTGTTGTTCTTGCTCTAGTTAAACACTGTAACTATATTGTCTGTTGTTGTTGTTGCTCTAGCTAAACACTGTGATTACATTGTCTGTTGCTGTTATTGCTCTAGTTAAACACTGCGATTATATAATCTGTTGCTGTTGTTTCTCTAGTTAAACACTGTGATATATTCTCTGTTGCTCCAGTTAAAAACTGTGATTATATTGTTTGTTGTTGCAGTAGTTAAACACTGTGATTATATTGTCTGTTGTTGTCGGTGCTCTGGTTAAATACTGTGATTATATTGTCTGTTGTTGTTGTTGCTCTAGTTAAATACTGTGACTATATTGTCTGTTGTTGTTGCTCTTTTTAAAGACCCTAATTATATTGTCTGTTGTTGCTCTATTTAAACACTGTGATTATATTGTCCTTTGTTGTTGCTCTAGTTAAACACTGTGAATATATTGTCTATTGCTGTTGTTGCTCTAGTTTAAACACTGATTATATTGTCGGTTGTTGTTGTTGCTCTAGTTAAAAACTGTGCTTTTATTATGTGTTGCTGTTGTTGCTGTAGTTAAACACTGTAATTATATTGTCTGTTGTTGTTGTTGCTCTAGATAAACATTGTGATTATATTGTCTGTTTATGTTGTTGCTCTAGTTAAACACTGTTATTATATTGTCTGTTTTTGTTGTTGCTCTAATTAAACACTGTGATTATATTGTCTGTTTTTGTTGTTGCTCTAGTTAAACATTGTGATTATATTGTCTGTTGTTGTTGTTGCTATAGTTAAACACTGTGATTATATTGTCTGTTGTTGTTGCTCTAGTTATACATTGTGATTATATTGTCTGTTTATGTTGTTGCTCTAGTTAAACACTGTTATTATATTGTCTGTTTTGTTGTTGCTCTTATTAAACACTGTGATTATATTGTCTGTTTTTGTTGTTGCTCTAGTTAAACATTGTGATTATTTTGTTGTTGCTGTTTTTGCTCTAGTTAAACACTCTGATTATATTGTCTTTTGTTGTTGTTGCATTATTTAAAAACTGTGATTATATTGTCTGTTCTTGCTCTAGTTAAACGCTGTGATTATATTGTCTGTTGTTGTTGTTATTGCTCTAGTTAACAACTGTAATTATATTGTCTGTTTTTGTTGTTGCTCTAGTTATACATTGTGATTATATTGTCTGTTGTTGTTGTTGCTATAGTTAAACACTGTGATTATATTGTCTGTTGTTGTTGTTGCTCTAGTTAAACACTGTGATTATTTTTGTTGTTGCTGTTTTTGCTCTAGATAAACACTGTGATTGTATTGTCTGTTGTTGTTGTTGCTCTAGGTAACACTGTGATTATATTGTGTGTTGTTGTTGCTCTTGTTAAACACTGTGATTATATTGTCTGTTGTTGTTGTTGCTCTAGTTAAACACTGTGATTATATTGTCTTTTGTTGTTGTTGCTTTAGTTAAACTCTGTGATTATATTGTCTGTTGTTGTTGCTTTATTTAAAAACTGTGATTATATTGTCTGTTGTTGCTCTAGTTAAACGCTGTGATTATATTGTCTGTTGTTGTTGTTATTGCTCTAGTTAACCATTGTAATTATATTGTCTGTTGTTGTTGCTCTAGTTAACCACTGTAATTATATTGTCTGTTGTTGTTGCTCTAGTTAACCACTGTAATTATATTGTCTGTTGTTGTTGCTCTAGTTAAACACTGTGATTATATCGTCTGTTGTTGTTGCTCTAGTTAACCACTGTAATTATATTGTCTGTTGTTGCTCTAGTTAAACACTGTGATTATATCGTCTATTGTTGTTGCTCTAGTTAACCACTGTAATTATATTGTCTGTTGTTGTTGCTCTAGTTAAACACTGTGATTATATCGTCTGTTGTGGTTGCTCTAGTTAAACACTATGATTATATTGTCTGTTGTTGTTGCTTTAGTTGAACTAAAGAGTAAATAAACCTGCAGCTGCTCTAGTTAAACACTGTGATTATATCGTCTGTTGTTGTTGCTCTAGTTAAACACTATTTTTATATTGTCTGTTGTTGTTGCTTTAGTTGAACTAAAGAGTAAATAAACCTGCAGCTGCTTTAGTTAAACAATGTGAATATATTGTCTGTTGTTGTTGCTTTAGCTAAACAATGTGAATTATTGTCTGTTGTTGCTCTTGTGAAACAATGCGATTATATTGTCTGTTGTTGTAGTTGCTCTAGTTAAACACTGTTATTGTATTGTCTGTTGTTGTTGCTCTAGTTAAACACTGTGATTATATTGTCTGTTTTTTGTTGTTGCTCTAGTTAAACACTGTGATTATATTGTCTGTTGTCGTTGTTGTTGCTATAGTTAAACACTGTGATTATATTGTCTGTTGTTGTTGTTGCTCTAGTTAAAAACTGTGATTATATTGTATGTTGTTCATGTTGTTGCTCTAGTTAAACACTATTATTATATTGTCTGTTATGATTGTTATAGTTAAACACTGTGATTATATTGTCTGTTGTTGTTGCTCTAGTTAAACACTGTGATTATATTGTCTGTTGTTGTTGTTGCTCTAACTAAACACTGTGATTATATTGTCTGTTGCTTTAATTGCTCTCGTTAAACACTGTGATTATATTGTCTGTTGTTGTTGCTTCAGTTAAAAACTGTGATTATACTGTCTGTTTTGCTCTAGTTAAACGCTGTGATTATATTTTCTGTTGTTGTTGTTGCTATAGTTAAACACTGTGATTATATTGTCTGTTGTTGTTGTTGTTGTTGCTCTAGCTAAACACTGTGATTATATTGTCTGTTGCTGTTATTGCTCTAGTTAAACACTGCGATTATATTGTCTGTTGCTGTTGTTGCTCTAGTTAAACACTGTGATATATTATATGTTACTGTTGTTGCTCTAGTTAAATATAGTGATTATATTGTCTGTTGTTGTTCTTGCTCTAGTTAAACACTGTAACTATATTGTCTGTTGTTGTTGTTGCTCTAGCTAAACACTGTGATTACATTGTCTGTTGCTGTTATTGCTCTAGTTAAACACTGCGATTATATAATCTGTTGCTGTTGTTTCTCTAGTTAAACACTGTGATATATTCTCTGTTGCTCCAGTTAAAAACTGTGATTATATTGTTTGTTGTTGCAGTAGTTAAACACTGTGATTATATTGTCTGTTGTTGTCGGTGCTCTGGTTAAATACTGTGATTATATTGTCTGTTGTTGTTGTTGCTCTAGTTAAATACTGTGACTATATTGTCTGTTGTTGTTGCTCTTTTTAAAGACCCTAATTATATTGTCTGTTGTTGCTCTATTTAAACACTGTGATTATATTGTCCTTTGTTGTTGCTCTAGTTAAACACTGTGAATATATTGTCTATTGCTGTTGTTGCTCTAGTTTAAACACTGATTATATTGTCGGTTGTTGTTGTTGCTCTAGTTAAAAACTGTGCTTTTATTATGTGTTGCTGTTGTTGCTGTAGTTAAACACTGTAATTATATTGTCTGTTGTTGTTGTTGCTCTAGTTAAACATTGTGATTATATTGTCTGTTTATGTTGTTGCTCTAGTTAAACACTGTTATTATATTGTCTGTTTTTGTTGTTGCTCTAATTAAACACTGTGATTATATTGTCTGTTTTTGTTGTTGCTCTAGTTAAACATTGTGATTATATTGTCTGTTGTTGTTGTTGCTATAGTTAAACACTGTGATTATATTGTCTGTTGTTGTTGCTCTAGTTATACATTGTGATTATATTGTCTGTTTATGTTGTTGCTCTAGTTAAACACTGTTATTATATTGTCTGTTTTTGTTGTTGCTCTAATTAAACACTGTGATTATATTGTCTGTTTTTGTTGTTGCTCTAGTTAAACATTGTGATTATTTTGTTGTTGCTGTTTTTGCTCTAGTTAAACACTCTGATTATATTGTCTTTTGTTGTTGTTGCATTATTTAAAAACTGTGATTATATTGTCTGTTGTTGCTCTAGTTAAACGCTGTGATTATATTGTCTGTTGTTGTTGTTATTGCTCTAGTTAACAACTGTAATTATATTGTCTGTTGTTGTTTCTCTAGTTAACCACTGTATTATATTGTCTGTTGTTGTTGCTCTAGTTAACCACTGTAATTATATTGTCTGTTGTTGTTGCTCTAGTTAAACACTGTGATTATATCGTCTGTTGTTGTTGCTCTAGTTAACCACTGTAATTATATTGTCTGTTGTTGTTGCTCTAGTTAAACACTGTGATTATATCGTCTATTGTTGTTGCTCTAGTTAACCACTGTAATTATATTGTCTGTTGTTGTTGCTCTAGTTAAACACTGTGATTATATCGTCTGTTGTGGTTGCTCTAGTTAAACACTATGATTATATTGTCTGTTGTTGTTGTTTTAGTTGAACTAAAGAGTAAATAAACCTGCAGCTGCTCTAGTTAAACACTGTGATTATATCGTTTGTTGTTGTTGCTCTAGTTAAACACTATTTTTATATTGTCTGTTGTTGTTGCTTTAGTTGAACTAAAGAGTAAATAAACCTGCAGCTGCTTTAGTTAAACAATGTGAATATATTGTCTGTTGTTGTTGCTTTAGCTAAACAATGTGTATATATTGTCTGTTGTTGCTCTTGTGAAACAATGCGATTATATTGTCTGTTGTTGTTGTTGCTCTAGTTAAACACTGTTATTGTATTGTCTGTTTTTGTTGTTGCTCTAGTTAAACACTGTGATTATATTGTCTGTTGTTGTTGTTGCTCTAGTTAAAAACTGTGATTATATTGTATGTTGTTCATGTTGTTGCTCTAGTTAAACACTATTATTATATTGTCTGTTATGATTGTTATAGTTAAACACTGTGATTATATTGTCTGTTGTTGTTGCTCTAGTTAAACACTGTGATTATATTGTCTGTTGTTGTTGTTGCTCTAACTAAACACTGTGATTATATTGTCTGTTGCTTAATTGCTCTAGTTAAACACTGTGATTATATTGTCTGTTGTTGTTGCTTCAGTTAAAAACTGTGATTATACTGTCTGTTTTTGCTCTAGTTAAACGCTGTGATTATATTTTCTGTTGTTGTTGTTGCTATAGTTAACACTGTGATTATATTGTCTGTTGTTGTTGTTGTTGTTGCTCTAGCTAAACACTGTGATTATATTGTCTGTTGCTGTTATTGCTCTAGTTAAACACTGCGATTATATTGTCTGTTGCTGTTGTTGCTCTAGTTAAACACTGTGATATATTATATGTTACTGTTGTTGCTCTAGTTAAATATAGTGATTATATTGTCTGTTGTTGTTCTTGCTCTAGTTAAACACTGTAACTATATTGTCTGTTGTTGTTGTTGCTCTAGCTAAACACTGTGATTACATTGTCTGTTGCTGTTATTGCTCTAGTTAAACACTGCGATTATATAATCTGTTGCTGTTGTTTCTCTAGTTAAACACTGTGATATATTCTCTGTTGCTCCAGTTAAAAACTGTGATTATATTGTTTGTTGTTGCAGTAGTTAAACACTGTGATTATATTGTCTGTTGTTGTCGGTGCTCTGGTTAAATACTGTGATTATATTGTCTGTTGTTGTTGTTGCTCTAGTTAAATACTGTGACTATATTGTCTGTTGTTGTTGCTCTTTTTAAAGACCCTAATTATATTGTCTGTTGTTGCTCTATTTAAACACTGTGATTATATTGTCCTTTGTTGTTGCTCTAGTTAAACACTGTGAATATATTGTCTATTGCTGTTGTTGCTCTAGTTTAAACACTGATTATATTGTCGGTTGTTGTTGTTGCTCTAGTTAAAAACTGTGCTTTTATTATGTGTTGCTGTTGTTGCTGTAGTTAAACACTGTAATTATATTGTCTGTTGTTGTTGTTGCTCTAGTTAAACATTGTGATTATATTGTCTGTTTATGTTGTTGCTCTAGTTAAACACTGTTATTATATTGTCTGTTTTTGTTGTTGCTCTAATTAAACACTGTGATTATATTGTCTGTTTTTGTTGTTGCTCTAGTTAAACATTGTGATTATATTGTCTGTTGTTGTTGTTGCTATAGTTAAACACTGTGATTATATTGTCTGTTGTTGTTGCTCTAGTTATACATTGTGATTATATTGTCTGTTTATGTTGTTGCTCTAGTTAAACACTTATTATATTGTCTGTTTTTGTTGTTGCTCTAATTAAACACTGTGATTATATTGTCTGTTTTTGTTGTTGCTCTAGTTAAACATTGTGATTATTTTTGTTGTTGCTGTTTTTGCTCTAGTTAAACACTCTGATTATATTGTCTTTGTTGTTGTTGCTTTATTTAAAAACTGTGATTATATTGTCTGTTGTTGCTCTAGTTAAACGCTGTGATTATATTGTCTGTTGTTGTTGTTATTGCTCTAGTTAACAACTGTAATTATATTGTCTGTTGTTGTTGCTCTAGTTAACCACTGTAATTATATTGTCTGTTGTTGTTGCTCTAGTTAACCACTGTAATTATATTGTCTGTTGTTGTTGCTCTAGTTAAACACTGTGATTATATCGTCTGTTGTTGTTGCTCTAGTTAACCACTGTAATTATATTGTCTGTTGTTGTTGCTCTAGTTAAACACTGTGATTATATCGTCTATTGTTGTTGCTCTAGTTAACCACTGTAATTATATTGTCTGTTGTTGTTGCTCTAGTTAAACACTGTGATTATATCGTCTGTTGTGGTTGCTCTAGTTAAACACTATGATTATATTGTCTGTTGTTGTTGTTTTAGTTGAACTAAAGAGTAAATAAACCTGCAGCTGCTCTAGTTAAACACTGTGATTATATCGTTTGTTGTTGTTGCTCTAGTTAAACACTATTTTTATATTGTCTGTTGTTGTTGCTTTAGTTGAACTAAAGAGTAAATAAACCTGCAGCTGCTTTAGTTAAACAATGTGAATATATTGTCTGTTGTTGTTGCTTTAGCTAAACAATGTGTATATATTGTCTGTTGTTGCTCTTGTGAAACAATGCGATTATATTGTCTGTTGTTGTTGTTGCTCTAGTTAAACACTGTTATTGTATTGTCTGTTTTTGTTGTTGCTCTAGTTAAACACTGTGATTATATTGTCTGTTGTTGTTGTTGCTCTAGTTAAAAACTGTGATTATATTGTATGTTGTTCATGTTGTTGCTCTAGTTAAACACTATTATTATATTGTCTGTTATGATTGTTATAGTTAAACACTGTGATTATATTGTCTGTTGTTGTTGCTCTAGTTAAACACTGTGATTATATTGTCTGTTGTTGTTGTTGCTCTAACTAAACACTGTGATTATATGTCTGTTGCTTTAATTGCTCTCGTTAAACACTGTGATTATATTGTCTGTTGTTGTTGCTTCAGTTAAAAACTGTGATTATACTGTCTGTTTTTGCTCTAGTTAAACGCTGTGATTATATTTTCTGTTGTTGTTGTTGCTATAGTTAAACACTGTGATTATATTGTCTGTTGTTGTTGTTGTTGTTGCTCTAGCTAAACACTGTGATTATATTGTCTGTTGCTGTTATTGCTCTAGTTAAACACTGCGATTATATTGTCTGTTGCTGTTGTTGCTCTAGTTAAACACTGTGATATATTATATGTTACTGTTGTTGCTCTAGTTAAATATAGTGATTATATTATCTGTTGTTGTTCTTGCTCTAGTTAAACACTGTAACTATATTGTCTGTTGTTGTTGTTGCTCTAGCTAAACACTGTGATTACATTGTCTGTTGCTGTTATTGCTCTAGTTAAACACTGCGATTATATAATCTGTTGCTGTTGTTTCTCTAGTTAAACACTGTGATATATTCTCTGTTGCTCCAGTTAAAAACTGTGATTATATTGTTTGTTGTTGCAGTAGTTAAACACTGTGATTATATTGTCTGTTGTTGTCGGTGCTCTGGTTAAATACTGTGATTATATTGTCTGTTGTTGTTGTTGCTCTAGTTAAATACTGTGACTATATTGTCTGTTGTTGTTGCTCTTTTTAAAGACCCTAATTATATTGTCTGTTGTTGCTCTATTTAAACACTGTGATTATATTGTCCTTTGTTGTTGCTCTAGTTAAACACTGTGAATATATTGTCTATTGCTGTTGTTGCTCTAGTTTAAACACTGATTATATTGTCGGTTGTTGTTGTTGCTCTAGTTAAAAACTGTGCTTTTATTATGTGTTGCTGTTGTTGCTGTAGTTAAACACTGTAATTATATTGTCTGTTGTTGTTGTTGCTCTAGTTAAACATTGTGATTATATTGTCTGTTTATGTTGTTGCTCTAGTTAAACACTGTTATTATATTGTCTGTTTTTGTTGTTGCTCTAATTAAACACTGTGATTATATTGTCTGTTTTTGTTGTTGCTCTAGTTAAACATTGTGATTATATTGTCTGTTGTTGTTGTTGCTATAGTTAAACACTGTGATTATATTGTCTGTTGTTGTTGTTGCTCTAGTTAAACACTGTGATTATTTTTGTTGTTGCTGTTTTTGCTCTAGATAAACACTGTGATTGTATTGTCTGTTGTGTTGTTGTTGCTCTAGGTAACACTGTGATTATATTGTGTGTTGTTGTTGCTCTTGTTAAACACTGTGATTATATTGTCTGTTGTTGTTGTTGCTCTAGTTAAACACTGTGATTATATTGTCTTTTGTTGTTGTTGCTTTAGTTAAACTCTGTGATTATATTGTCTGTTGTTGTTGCTTTATTTAAAAACTGTGATTATATTGTCTGTTGTTGCTCTAGTTAAACGCTGTGATTATATTGTCTGTTGTTGTTGTTATTGCTCTAGTTAACCACTGTAATTATATTGTCTGTTGTTGTTGCTCTAGTTAACCACTGTAATTATATTGTCTGTTGTTGTTGCTCTAGTTAACCACTGTAATTATATTGTCTGTTGTTGTTGCTCTAGTTAAACACTGTGATTATATCGTCTGTTGTTGTTGCTCTAGTTAACCACTGTAATTATATTGTCTGTTGTTGTTGCTCTAGTTAAACACTGTGATTATATCGTCTATTGTTGTTGCTCTAGTTAACCACTGTAATTATATTGTCTGTTGTTGTTGCTCTAGTTAAACACTGTGATTATATCGTCTGTTGTGGTTGCTCTAGTTAAACACTATGATTATATTGTCTGTTGTTGTTGTTTTAGTTGAACTAAAGAGTAAATAAACCTGCAGCTGCTCTAGTTAAACACTGTGATTATATCGTTTGTTGTTGTTGCTCTAGTTAAACACTATTTTTATATTGTCTGTTGTTGTTGCTTTAGTTGAACTAAAGAGTAAATAAACCTGCAGCTGCTTTAGTTAAACAATGTGAATATATTGTCTGTTGTTGTTGCTTTAGCTAAACAATGTGTATATATTGTCTGTTGTTGCTCTTGTGAAACAATGCGATTATATTGTCTGTTGTTGTTGTTGCTCTAGTTAAACACTGTTATTGTATTGTCTGTTTTTGTTGTTGCTCTAGTTAAACACTGTGATTATATTGTCTGTTGTTGTTGTTGTTGCTATAGTTAAACACTGTGATTATATTGTCTGTTGTTGTTGTTGCTCTAGTTAAAAACTGTGATTATATTGTATGTTGTTCATGTTGTTGCTCTAGTTAAACACTATTATTATTTATATTGTCTGTTATTGTTGTTATAGTTAAACACTGTGATTATATTGTCTGTTGTTGTTGCTCTAGTTAAACACTGTGATTATATTGTCTGTTGTTGTTGTTGTTGCTCTAACTAAACACTGTGATTATATTGTCTGTTGCTTTAATTGCTCTAGTTAAACACTGTGATTATATTGTCTGTTGTTGTTGCTTCAGTTAAAAACTGTGATTATATTGTTTGTTGTTGCTCTAGTTAAACACTGTAATTATATTGTCTGTTGTTGTTGCTCCAGTTAAAAACTGTGATTATATCGTTTGTTGTTTCTCTAGTTAAACACTGTGATTATATTGTCTGTTGTTATTGCTCTAGTTAAACGCTGTGATTATATAGTCTGTGTTGTTGTAGTTGTTGCTCTAGTTAAACACTTTAATTATATTGTCTGTTTTTGCTCTAGTTAAACGCTGTGATTATATTTTCTGTTGTTGTTGTTGCTATAGTTAAACACTGTGATTATATTGTCTGTTGTTGTTGTTGTTGCTCTAGCTAAACACTGTGATTATATTGTCTGTTGTTGTTGTTGTTGCTCTAGTTAAACACTGCGAATATATTGTCTGTTGCTGTTGTTGCTCTAGTTAAACACTGTGATATATTATATGTTACTGTTGTTGCTCTAGTTAAATATAGTGATTATATTGTCTGTTGTAGTTCTTGCTCTAGTTAAACGCTGTGATTATATTTTCTGTTGTTGTTGTTGCTCTAGCTAAACACTGTGATTATATTGTCTGTTGCTGTTATTGCTCTAGTTAAACACTGCGATTATATAATCTGTTGCTGTTGTTTCTCTAGTTAAACACTGTGATATATTCTCTGTTGCTCCAGTTAAAAACTGTGATTATATTGTTTGTTGTTGCTGTAGTTAAACACTGTGATTATATTGTCTGTTGTTGTCGGTGCTCTGGTTAAATACTGTGATTATATTGTTTGTTGTTGTTGCTCTTGTTAAAGACCCTAATTATATTGTCTGTTGTTGCTCTACTTAAACAATGTGATTATATTGTCCTTTGTTGTTGCTCTAGTTAAACACTGTGAATATATTGTCTATTGCTGTTGTTGCTCTAGTTTAAACACTGATTATATTGTCGGTTGTTGTTGTTGCTCTAGTTAAAAACTGTGCTTTTATTATGTGTTGCTGTTGTTGCTGTAGTTAAACACTGTAATTATATTGTCTGTTGCTGTTGTTGCTCTAGATAAACATTGTGATTATATTGTTTGTTGCTGTTGTTGCTTTAGTTAAACACAGTGATTATATTGTCTATTGCTGTTGTTGCTCTAGTTAAACACTGTGATTATATTGTCTGTTGTTGTTCTTGCTCTAGTTAAACACTCTGATTATATTGTCTGTTGCTGCTGTTGCTCTAGTTAAACACTGGCACTGGCCGAGTACGGAACAATGTTTGGCAATGCCTGAGAGTCAACCCTGCCGGAGAAGGAACATCACATCATATAACTCTGTTCATTGTAATGATGCACACCAGTGTATGCATAATAGACCGCTGTCATCATAATCATCATCATCATCATCAAGCACTGGGCCTGCTGGCGTAGGTGATCATGTCTCTCCACAACTTTCCATCTCGACAGTTATTTATCATTTCTATCGTTGACCTTCTGCCAAGCCATTCTCTTAAACTGTCTGGTATCTTTTCTCTTTGCTTCCCTCTATCTCTTCGTCCCTCAATTTCCCCAGCTGTTACAATATATTCCAGTTTCCCTTCTCATTACATAACCAAAAAAAATGATGATTGTTTCTTCCTAATATTGAACATTAGCTCTATTTTTGCTTTGGCCTCTTTCAGAACGTTTTCATTATTCTTCTTAGATGTCCATCGTATTCTTAACATTCTTCTGTAAAACCACATCTCTACAGACTCCAGTGATTTTCTTGTCTATTGTCCTATTGTCCTTTTGTCCATGATTCACATCCATATGTTAAGACTGGCTCTACATAACATAAACTAACTGTAGACCACATAAACTATTTGCTGACAATTTACAAGATGTTGTTACAGACAACCGAATTAGGATATAGCCCCATCCCACAGGGTCAGCTACTACAGGATAAATAAGGCAGGGAGAGAGAGACAGAGAGAGAGTAGAGAAGGAGAGTCCTATATTCAAGGGATGGAATCCAATATTATAAACATATCAGACATACTATAGTTCGTTCAGAAATTCGTGCCTAAAGAGTTTATTAATTATCTCGGAAACTGTTTGATAAATCTCTGTAATTCTTTTTTCGTGAAAGCTTATTTTTTCACCGACCTTCAGTCTGATTGTTTGCCCTACTGTCATGCATTTAGGAAAGATTTTTTGCTTTTTTTAAGGTATGTAAAAATATATTTTGTTTGCTTGTCATAAATTTTAGGATTTTACAATACCTACATTTCGTGTAATCAACTCATCATTTAAAAAGGCAAATTTCACGTGCTCTCCACACATTCTTAGCACAGGTTCGCACACGTAATTTGTAAGACCCACGCCACTCCGATGTTTTTCTAGTCATTTCATTTCCGGTTTCTTGTTAAATTGGTCCAGAGGCGTATTTCGACAAAATATTTACTATAGTGCGTTCAGAAATTCATAATCACACCTGAATTAGTTTTGCGTGATAACCGCTTGTTATTTTGGTTTCAAAATTTCCATGCAATCTTAGAATATTGATGACGCAAAGATTTTGGTATTTTTTATTCCACAAACACAACAGATTTTGCACATCAGCGAATTCCTTTGATCTTTTATGACGATATCACACAAGTTGATTCAAATTTTAGAGTTTACAGTAATCGTGTTAAATTGTCCAGTTTAGTGCAAATCTTGTCAGAGGCGTATCTACATAGTGCTTAATTGTGAGTGTTGTTCGTTATGTGTATTTGCAAACATGAATTCAATTGGTTACAATTAGTCTTGTCCTTCGGTCACCATTAGACCCCAGGACGTCCTAACTGCAGCTGGAATTAAATTCATCTTAATTTTAATCATTCCGAATCTGACGATTCCAAGAGGTTGATAATCATTACTGGTTTGACAAATAATAATCCATCTCGTTTCCAGTACTCATCTTCCACCCGCAGCACATGTTCAACACACTTCTTCCAGAACGGAATGTCTATTTTTGAGAGAGACTCGCGTGTCAGAACTTCAACATCACATATTTTAAACGGCATGTTCTGTTCTGCAACTTGTCCTTTGACGTGAGCCCAGACAAGTTCGATTGGATTAAGGTGCGCATGATATGCAGGAAGTCGAAGAGAGGTGTGACCGTATTTCTCAATGATTTTGTCAACATGATACACCTTTTTCTTATTCGTATTCTTCACAAGTTGTAACAATTCGGGTTTTAAATATGTGTCGTCAAATTTGACATTTTCATTCGCAAGCCATGTCCTAATTTGCTCTTTTGTATTTGATGCAGTAGGCACTTTGTCTTCCTTTGATACGACATTGTGGTATGATGCATTATCCATGACTATGCATGAAGGTCTCTCCAGGATTGGTAAAAGATCGTTCTCCAACTAGTGCCTGAAAATGTTTCCATTCATTTCAGTATGGTAGTTCCTACGTCGGTACTTTTTGTTTGAAAAATAAGTCCCACATCATGGACAAGGCCGTTTTCAGTGCTTCCAGCATGCGTTAATATAATGCGCTGGCCTTTGCTGCTTGGAATTGTTCTTTTTAGTTTGCCATTTACTGACTGCCATTCTTTAGCATAGGTGTGGTGTGCGTTGACCCATGATTCGTCCAAATATACAATATCATACCGTTCACTCCGCCGCTCACGGATCTCACAATATAAAAGCCCCATCTTGGATTCCCTAAGGAAGTGCTGATATAGTAAAAAAGTAACCTTTTGTATAGTTATAAATTTGCATTTCAAACTCATTGTAATTTAGATATAAATGTTGGTATTTAAAGTCAACAAATTGTCTACTGAGTCTTCACAAAATTAATAAAGATACGCCTTCCCGTCGCTAATTAATGCCCAGGCCGTGGTGCGTCATGTCGTTCAATAACAATTCAGTTTTGTGCACGGAATTTTCCTGAAGTTAGTGTTTCTGCAAAAGCCAAACTATTTTACGTGAACGACCGCACCAAATTAATGTATATATCCTAAAATGGTGTCAAATTCGAACAGGGTGAATTTAATATAGCCTAATGAAGAAAACTTTTAAACTAGATCGCATTTCTCAGAGCAAAAAATATTTCTATAACGTCATCAATATTCTAAGATTACATGCAAATTTTGAAAGCAAAATAACAAACGGTTATCACGCAAAACTAATTCAGGTGTGATTATGAATTTCTGAACGGACTATAGTAATGTATATTCCTTTATATGTGATAATTTGTAAGCTGTTGTGAAGTGACTATTTGATTGTTAAAACCATGAAGAGTTTAAAGTGTAAATTCATCACTATGCAAAAGGTAACTGTGTTATTGTACAGACACTTTTGCAAGGAATCTAAAAGGCGTCGGTTATATCACGATATAAAAAAAAACCAGAAAACAAACACGAGCAGCTCTAAATATAAATAGAAAGTCTTTCAATGGATGGATAGGACTGAACTTTGACTATGAAGAAGGTACAAGCAAGGATTAGATGTGAATTTTGAAAATTTTTGAATAGAAATCAACTTGTTACACTGCGCAAACTTAAAGTTCGACTGCAATTAGAATGTGATATTGAGATCTCAAAAAGGACTCTTTGGAAGATCGTAAGAGGCGTTGTTTTCACTTTTGGAAAATCTGCTAGTGGTAGAAATATTGTTTGTGAAAAACCACACCTGATAGCTGCCCGCAGCAAATACCTGAGGCAGATCCGTGAGCGACGAAAGCTACGGTATAGTATATTTGGGTGAAACGTGGGTCAATGCTCATCATACATATGAGAATTAATGGCAATCAGTTGACAGAGAAATAAAAGAAGCATTACCAGCAGCAAAGGACAACACATTATATTGGTACATGCTGGCAGTAGAGAGAATGGTCTTGTTAATGACACACAACTTATTTTCAATCAAAGTCTACAGACATTTGGAATTACCACACTGAAATGAATGGACGAATTTTCAGAGACTGGATAGAGTATACTCTTCTCCCCATTCTGGATAGACCATCATGTCTTGTACTGGACAATGCATCCTATCATAATGCGGTAGCACTGGAAGGCAAAGTTCCTAATTCGTCAAGCACAAAAGATGAAATTATCACATGGCTCAGAAAAGAAATATTTCCTTTCAAAACACCCAGTTAAAACCAGAGTTGTTGCAACTTGTTATACAAACTAAGAAGACAAAGTTACATCAAACTGATAAAATAATTTCAAAGTTTGACCACACATCTCTTTGCCTCCCACATTTTCATTCGCACCTCAACCCAATAGAACTTGTGTGGGCTAAAGTCAAAGGGCAAGTTGCTGCACAGAACACGACGTTTACAATTGTGATGTTAAAGAATTGACGCGTGATGCCCTCTCAACGATAGACATTGAATACTGGAGAAAATGTGACGACCGTGTTCTCAGAGAAGAGGAACAATACTGGAGAAAATGTGACGACCGTGTTCTCAGAGAAGAGGAACAATACTGGCAACGAGATGGGTTACAGTTTGTCCAACTGATAACAGTTGTTATCCTCTTAGATACTTCTGATTCGGAATAACATATGTATGACTTGTGCACAGTTTTGTTGATGGCACTCTTATTATTTACTGACTATGTGTGTTTGATGTTCTGGTTGTTCCATATATTTTGTTGATGACACGCCTGCTATTTGGCGAATATGTGTGTTTGATATTTTGGTCAAAGTTTACCTATCTCTATGACGAAGATATAAAATCAAATGAAAAATGTTGCCCTCTTAAATGTAATACGGATATGCCTTTGGTTTGCATTGTTAGAAATTAACATAATTTACAGTAAAATCTAATGTTTAGAGCACGCGGTTTGATATTTCCCTAAAATTATTTAACAAAAACGATTTGTGCAAAATTCAGACTATCTTTGTACTTAAATGTTATAAAATCTGAAGGTCGGTGGAAAAAATAAGATATCCCGAAAAGAATTACAGAAATTCATCAAACAGTTTCCGAGATAATTGATCAACTCTGTGGGCACGAATTTCTGAACGAACTATAGTATATGTGTGGTCGTGATTTGTATCAGTGTGGGAGTAAACAAGTATTGCACACTTCTATTATGTTATATTTGTTATGTTATATTTATTATCTCGTGTGTTACCGGGGCTTCATTATGAGGGAAGTAGAGAATAGTGACACTGTGACCTTCCAGGCATGTCGTAAGAGGCGACTAAGGAGATTGATTGATGGCTTGACAAGCTGTCGTTGTAAAAAGTATTGTTATGGAAACAGAGCCATAGATTTTAGAAGCCGGGATCTCTGCAATATGTGCCATTTTGGCACGCAAGGTTTCTGTTTTTGAGATTGTGGTTCTGCCCTATGTGTCGTCTTCGGCTCGAAAGGACAATAGATAGATATTTATTATGTTATATTTGTTATGTTATATTTATTATGTTATATTTGTTATGTTATATTTGTTATGTTATATTTGTTATGTTGTGTTTGTTATGTTATATTTGTTATGTTGTGTTTGTTATGTTATATTTGTTATGTTGTGTTTGTTATGTTATATTTATTACGTTATATTTGTTATGTTATATTTGTTATGTTATATTTGTGTTATATTTGTAATGTTATATTTGTTATGTTATGTTTGTTATGTTATATTTGTTATGTTGTGTTTGTTATGTTATATTTATTACTTTATATTTGTTATGTTATGTTTGTTATGTTATATTTATTGTGTTATATTTGTTATGTTACCATATGTTATGTTTATTATGTTATAGTATGTTATGTTTATTATGTTATGTTTTATGTTATGTTAATTTAATTTATGTTATGCTATGTTTCTTATGTTATGTTTCTTATGTTATATGTGTTGTGTTATATTTATTATGTTTTGTTTTATATGTCATCTTATGTTTGCTATGGTATGTTCACTATATTATGTTTTATATGATATGTTTGTTATGTTTTATTATGTTTTGTTTGTTCTATTATGTTTGTTATGTTTTGTTATGTTCGTTATGTTTTGTTTGATATGTTATGATTATTATGTTATGTTATATTAATCGTCAGATTATCTTCACCGAACATCCATTCATGCTATGATCCCCTCTTCAACAAGTGCCGCATGTGAAACGAGCGAGAAACAAAACTATGCTGGATCACAAGTCGTTCCTTGTTCTTCCTGTAGCTTTCTAGAGTCCAGCCAACATCCCTCTTGACTCGAAAATCCAGAAGTCGCATCAAAACTGCTGATGCACGAACATAATCTCGCCCTACTTTTTTAAAAGCGTTAGTGGGGGAGGGGGGGGGAGTAGAAGCACCTGCGACCTGCGGTGGCAAAAGCAGGGTCGGCGCACCATCAGCTGACCAAGACCTAGCAGTTCTACCTCCTCGTGGTCTCCCCTGGTAACAGTCTGCGTCAAAACATACTGGCTAACAGAAGCTAGGATCGCCGTGTTCCCTGTAGTGGTGGCTGTTACTGATATAGAGGACCCAGTATTACAGTACCTCTGAGCTGAACTTGTAGTTCCCCAGCATCGCCTGGGATAGACGATCTCCAACTTCTCCAGTAAGAGCCGGGAATGTCAAGAAAGCCATTACGACCAGCCACATCTATGAGTCAAAGGGCACCCTGCATGCATCAACTCGTGGCATTGCGTCAACAACAAAAGCACTGTTGATACAACGATCTGTCCATCGCATGGCCGCATGGTCCAAACACAATGACGTAGTACA
This sequence comes from Megaustenia siamemsis, assembly GCA_032433765.1. Lineage (NCBI taxonomy): Eukaryota > Metazoa > Mollusca > Gastropoda > Stylommatophora > Ariophantidae > Megaustenia > Megaustenia siamemsis. Next base: position 14,960,447 of record JAVIAB010000091.1, on the reverse strand, counting down.
CACAACGCTTGACAACAATGCATGTCCGTCCCACCAACAATTTATTGACTGAAAAGACTGAAACCAGGTGCACGAACACATTAACACTGGCGCAGAATAACTAAAGTAGAACTTTTAGTTGACTTGGTACATTGATCTACATGAGAGACCTGGAATATAATCAATTGTCGAACAAATCCTGTGCCAGTTATCGACCAACTTTCAAAGCCATGACGTAGTACGCACAACATCTGGACAAAAAAGATCACTTCATAGAGAAACCATTCAACATGATCAAGACGGATATTGACAAATTGATTAATAATCAATTCCGTGCTTGCGACTCCAACAAGAGCATACAAGGAAAGACTTGTCACAGACAGTCAAATAGCATTAACATCATCAGCTTACCTCACGTTGTGAACATTAGGTCCGCCAGAACATTAGGGGGTGCCAGAACATTAGCGGGTGCCAGAACATTAGCGGGTGCCAGAACATTAGCGGGTGCCAGAACATTAGCGGGTGCCAGAACATTAGCGGTGCCAGAACATTAGCGGGTGCCAGAAGAAATGACGGAGAAGAGTATATCAGAGAGAAGTAAGAAGAGAGGCATAGGGAATTGGACAGAAAAAAGTATAGCAGAGTGAAGTAAGAAGAGGGGCACGGATAATTGGACAGAGAAGAGTATAGCAGAGTGAAGTAAGAAGGGGGGCATGGATAATTGGACAGAGAAAAGTATAGCAGAGTGAAGTAAGAAGAGAGGCATGGGGAATTGGACAGAGAAAAGTATAGCAGAGTGAAGTAAGAAGAGAGGCATGGATAATTGGACAGAAAAAAGTATAGCAGAGTGAAGTAAGAAGAGGGGCACGGATAATTGGACAGAGAAGAGTATAGCAGAGTGAAGTAAGAAGGGGGCATGGATAATTGGACAGAGAAAAGTATAGCAGAGTGAAGTAAGAAGAGAGGCATGGGAATTGGACAGAGAAAAGTATAGCAGAGTGAAGTAAGAAGAGAGGCATGGGGAATTGGACAGAGAAAAGTATAGTAGACTGAAGTAAGAAGAGGGGCATGGATAATTGGACAGAGAAAAGTATAGTAGACTGAAGTAAGAAGAGGGGCATGGATAATTGGACAGAGTAAAGTATAGTAGAGTGAAGTAAGAAGAGAGGCATGGATAATTGGACAGAGAAAAGTATAGCAGAGTGATGTAAGAAGAGAGACATGGGGAATTGGACAGAGAAAAGTATAGCAGAGTGATGTAAGAAGAGAGACATGGGGAATTGGACAGAGAAAAGTATAGCAGAGTGAAGTAAGAAGAGAGGCATGGATAATTGGACAGAGAAAAGTATAGCAGAGTGATGTAAGAAGAGAGGCATGGGGAATTGGACAGAGAAAAGTATAGCAGAGTGAAGTAAGAAGAGAGGCATGGATAATTGGACAGAGAAAAGTATAGCAGAGTGATGTAAGAAGAGAGGCATGGGGAATTGGACAGAGAAAAGTATAGCAGAGTGAAGTAAGAAGAGAGGCATGGATAATTGGACAGAGAAAAGTATAGCAGAGTGATGTAAGAAGAGAGACATGGGGAATTGGACAGAGAAAAGTATAGCAGAGTGATGTAAGAAGAGAGACATGGGGAATTGGACAGAGAAAAGCGTAAATTTTTAAAAAGAAAATCCGGGTGATTTGGACAAAGAAGAGCAGAAGAGTATGTATGGGTGCCAGGAGAATTGAACATCCAGGTCATTAATAGATAGGACAGTGGTGTCATTAATAGATAGGACTGTCAGGCCAATAACAGATAGGACAGTCAGATTAATAACTGATAGAACATTCATGTGATTAACTGATAGGACAGCCAGGTCATTAACAGATAGGACAACCATGTCACTAACATATAGGACAGCCAGGTCAGTAACAGATATGACAGCTAGGTCATTAACAGCTAGAATAGGCAGGTCATTAACAGCTAGAACAGACAGGTCATTAAGAGATAGGACATTCAGCTCATTAAAAACTGGGACACCAATGGCATTAGCAGACATGGTTGAAGCAACATAGACCAGACGATGGACGTGAAAGCTGTCAAACTTGAGTTTGCTTATAGGTAAACAGAGAGAGCAGTGTATATCAGTGATTGGTTCTCACTGCCTCAATCTCATTCTCATTCATTTTCAGTTTTTGACACTACACTACATTCTATGTTACTGGTACCGACACTACATTCTAGGTTATAGGTAACGACACTATATTCTATGTTATTGGTAAGGACACTACAATTACATTACATTTCCAGTTATTGGAAGCAAATACTATATCTTTCGTTTTTGGCATTAACATTACATTGTTAGTTATTGTCTCTAATACTACATTTTTAGTGTTTGGCACTCATACTACATTCTTAGTTTTTGGCGCTAATTTGGCTATTCTCAGTAATTGGCGCTAATGTTATATTCTCGTTGTTTTCACTAATACTACATTCTTAGTTATTGCCACTAATACTACATTCTCAGTTGTTCTCACTAATACTACATTCTTAGTTATTGCCACTAATACTACATTCTTAATTATCGCCACTAATACTACATTCTTAGTTATTGCCACTAATACTACATTCTCAGTTATTGCCACTAATAATACATTCTTAGTTATTGTCACTAATACTACATTCTCAGTTATTGCCACTAATAATGCATTCTTAGTTATTGCCACCAATACTACATTCTCAGTTATTGCCACTAATAATACATTCTTAGTTATTGTCACTAATACTACATTCTCAGTTATTGCCACTAATAATACATTCTTAGTTATTGCCACTAATACTACATTCTCAGTTATTGCCACTAATACTACATTCTTAGTTATTGTCACTAATACTACATTCTCAGTTATTGCCACTAATAATACATTCTTAGTTATTGCCACTAATACTACATTCTCAGTTATTGCCACTAATACTACATTCTTAGTTATTGTCACTAATACTACATTCTCAGTTATTGCCACTAATACTACATTCTCAGTTATTGCCACTAATACTACATTCTCAGTTATTGCCACTAATACTACATTCTCAGTTATTGCCACTAATACTACATTCTCAGTTATTGCCACTAATACTACATTCTCAGGTGTTAACGCTAATTCTAGTCTCGGTCAAATTGGTAAAAGTGTAAGAAACCATTTTTTTTTTACTAATATACTACAATAGAGAGATTTCCGGTCAATATAACGGATAGGCGGCAGGAGCCATTGAGGCTTTGTCTGAAAAGTGTTCCTTGTTTCAGTTTCCTCATATTCCAAGTCCGGCTGCTGATGATGATGAATTCGTTTACAGTAATACCGGAGCCTTCGACTAACCACTAACCACTAACCACTAACCACTGACTACAAAAGACTCATATTTTGGCCCGTGACTTTCCTTGGAAAGTTATACTTTGACGATAACTTTTTCACCAACTTACAAGAATGGCTGGTTTTAAAGGAATTGATCGCTTTGTCTACTGTAGTGGTTACCAAACTGTTGCCGGCCGCGGGTCTCTTTTCCTGATAAGCACATACTGGCGGTGTCGTCAAAGCAGTTACGATCCTATAAGTCGAGTAAACTGATTCCTGTATTTATTTTTAGCTGGATAAGTTGCTGCTTTAGGCAAAGGGAAAAAAATCAGCAACAATGAAAATTTAAAAATGATTTAATGTAGCAAAAAAAAAAAAACCTGCAGCATTTTATTGCAAATAACATTTTAACAATTCATCGTGAACACAGAATTAATCATTTCAAATACTCAGAAAATGTACAATAACTGGAGTAACAATTTATCTCATGAATAGAATTTTTAAAAATGTGAAACAAAGACGAGTATATTTGTTATTTAACTTCACTGTCTAATGCAGTGTTCGTCACACTTTTGTTCGCGGTGCCTTCACAGGAGTCCCCGAAGATTTGAAGGATTGTTTGGCATTTTATATATAAATAGAAAGAGAGAGAGAGAGAGAGAGAGAGAGAGAGAGAGATAGATAGATAGAGAGAGAGAGAGAGATAGAGAGAGAGAGAATTAATAAAATCTTGAGGGTCCACGCCTACAAAACGCATTTAATGGGGGTCCGCGGCTACAAAACGTATTTAATGGGGGTCCGCGGCTATAAAACGTATTTAATGGGGATACGCAGCTACAAAACGTATTTAATGGGGGGCCCACGGCTACAAAACGTATTTAATGGGGGGCCCACGGCTACAAAACGTATTTAATGGGGGTCCACGGCTACAAAACGTATTTAATGGGGGTCCGCGGCTACAAAACGTATTTAATGGGGTCCGCGGCTACAAAACGTATTTAATGGGGGTCCGCGGCTACAAAACGTATTTAATGGGGATACGCAGCTACAAAACGCATTTAATGGGGTTTCGCGACTACAAAACGTATTTAATGGGCGTCCGCGGCTACAAAACGTATTTAATGGGGGGCCCACGGCTATAAAACGTATTTAATGGGGGTCCGTGGCTACAAAAAGTATCTAATGGGGGCCCGCTGCTACAAAACGTATTTAATGAGGGGTCCACGACTACAAAACGTATTTAATAGGGGTCCGTGGCTACAAAAAGTATCTAATGGGGGCCCGTGGCTACAAAACGTATTTAATGATGGGTCCACGACTACAAAACGTATTTAATGGGGGGTCCACTACTACAAAACGTATTTAATTGGGGTCCGCGGATACAAAATCTATTTAATGTGGGTCCACGACTACAAAATCTATTTAATGTGGGTCGGCGACTACAAAATCTATTTAATGTGGGTCGGTGACTACAAAATCTATTTAATGTGGGTCCACGACTTCGAAATATATTTAATGTGGTTGCACGACTACAAAATCTATTTAATGTGGGTCCACAACTACAAAATCTATTTAATGTGCGTCAGCGACTACAAAATCTATTTAATGTGGGTCCACGACCACGAAATATATTTAATGTTGGTCCACGACTACAAAATCTATTTTATGTGGGTCCACGACTACAAAATCTATTTAATGTGGGTCCGCGACTAAAAAATCTATTTAATGTGGGTCCACGACTACAAAATCTATTTACTGGGGGTCCGCGACTACGAAAGGAATTTAATGGCGGTCCGTGGTAGATGAAAGTTAGAGAACTGCTGGTCGAATGGTTTGATTTAACATTTATGGGAGTGTCTTTCGATTTATAACCTCGGTATTGTAAGCTTGCATGCGTAATCATTTATATTCATCACTTTTAATTTACTACCTTCCCAGGTAAGATATAAAAGATGATAAATGAGGACATAATTACCACTGTCCTGAAGAAAGTCGTGCTAACAAATATTGAGTCTATGTTGATGTTGTCGTTTTATTGTTTCTAATCACTGGGTAAGCACAATAAAGACAAGTGGAAATATATTAAAACAGTTAAATGAATTTAAATATCTGGGAACAATGTTAACCTCAGATGGTAGATGTACAAGAGAGGTCAGATGCAGAATGGCTCAGACAAAAGCAGCTTTCCAAAAATGAGGAAGATACTGTGCAATCCATTTTTGACAATAGAAACAAGTAAAAAGAGTTCTTAAATGTATGTAGAGCCAGTCTTAACATATGGATGTGAATCGTGGACAATAGGACAACATACAAGAAAATCGTTGGAGGCTGTAGAAATGTAGTTTTTTTGTAGAAGAATGTTGAGAATGCCATGGACAGCTAAGAAGAGTAATGAAAACGTTCTGAAAGAGATCAAAGCAAAAAGAGAGCTAATTTCCGATATTAGGAAGAAACAATCATCATTTTTTGTAATTCAATAAGAAGGAAATAACTGGAATATATTGGAACAACTGCAAGAATCGAGGGACGAAGAGATAGAGGGAAGCAAAGAGAAATGATACCAGGAAGCTTAAGAGAATGGCTTGGTAGAGGGTCAAAAACAGAAATGATAAATAACTGTCGAAATCAAAAATTGTGGAGAGACATGATCACCTACGCCAGCAGGCATGGTGCTTGATGATGATGAATCACTGAGAAGGGACACGAGGATGTCCTTGGGACGACGCCTTACCGAAGTTTGTAACCGACCATGGAAGTCGCAGTCAACACTTTGATCTCCGGAAATAGTTTAGGAAACAGCGCCATCTAATTGAGCCCAAATAATGTTTGCCCCTTTATTAAGACCCTGTTGTAGAATGTGTCCAGTATTTTGTGTTAGGCGTGTTTAGAACTCGATAAAATAGTTGTCATATCTGTTGTCTTCTATTTCAAGCTGTTATATCTGTTGTCGTCTATTTCAATCTGTTATATCTGTTGTCTTCTATTTCAAGCTGTCATATCTGTTGTCGTCTATTTCAAGCTGTTATATCTGTTGTCTTCTATTTCAAGGTGTTATATCTGTCGTCTTATATTTCAAGCTGTTATATCTGTTGTCTTCTATTTCAAGCTGTTATATCTGTTGTCGTCTATTTCAAGCTGTTATATCTGTTGTCTTCTATTTCAAGCTGTCATATCTGTTGTCGTCTATTTCAAGCTGTTATATATGTTGTCTTCTATTTCAAGCTGTTATATCTGTCGTCTTCTATTTCAAGCTGTTATATCTGTTGTCTTCTATTTCAAGCTGTTATATCTGTTGTCGTCTATTTCAAGCTGTTATATCTGTTGTCTTCTATTTCAAGCTGTCATATCTGTTGTCGTCTATTTCAAGCTGTTATATCTGTTGTCTTCTATTTCAAGCTGTCATATATGTTGTCTTCTATTTCAAGCTGTTATATCTGTTGTCTTCTATTTCAAGCTGTCATATATGTTGTCTTCTATTTCAAGCTGTTATATTTGTCGTCTTCTATTTCAAGCTGTCATATCTGTTGTCGTCTATTTCAAGCTGTTATATCTGTTGTCTTCTATTTCAAGCTGTCATATCTGTTGTCGTCTATTTCAAGTTGTCATATCTGTTGTCTTCTATTTCAAGCTGTCATATCTGCTGTCGTCTATTTCAAGTTGTCATATCTGTTGTTTTCTATTTCATGCTGTTATATCTGTTGTCTTCTATTTCAAGCTGTTATATCTGTTGTCTTCTATTTCAAGCTGTCATATCTGTTGTCGTCTATTTCAAGTTGTCATATCCGTTGTCATCTATTTCAAGCTTTTATGTCTGTTGTCTTCTATTTCAAGCTTTCATATCTGTTGTCTTCTATTTCAAGTTTTCATATCTGTTGTCTTCTATTTCAAGCTGAAATATCCGTTGTCTTCTATTTCAAGCTGTTATATCTGTTGCTGCTTATTCAAGCTGTCATATCTGTTGTCTTCCATCTCAAGTTGTCATATCTGGTATCTACTGTTACAAGCTGCCCTATCAGCTGTCTTCTATCTCAAGTTGTCAAATATTTTGTCTTCTATTTCATGCTGTCATATTTGTTGCCCTCTATCCGGAAATGTCATATCTGCTGTCTTCTATCTCAATATGTCATATCTGTTGTCTTCTTTTTCAAGCTTTCCTCAATGCTGTCTCTATCTAAAGCTGCCCTCAATGTTGTCTTCTATCTGATGCTGACCTATATGTTATCATCTTCCTGAGCTGCCCTCTATCTTGTCTTCTATCTAATGCAGGCCTCTATATTGTCTTCTGTCTGATGCTGCCCCATCTGCTGTCTTCTACCTCTGTCCTCTATCTTATCTTCTATCTAAAGCTGTCCTCTATATTGTCTTCTGATGTTGCCCTATCTGCTGTCTTCTATCTAAAGCTGTCCTCTATATTGTCTTCTGATGTTGCCCTATCTGCTGTCTTCTATCTAAAGCTGTCCTCTATATTGTCTTCTGTCTGATTTTGCCATATCTGCTGTCTTCTATCTAAAGCTGTCCTCTATGTGAAGTTATCCTTTATCTGCTCTTCTACCTGCATCCCTGAAGGAAAGCAAAAATAAAGGACTCAGCCTTAATAGCAAAAAGACAGAGGTAATGGTAACAACAAAGAAAAAGACATCACCTCAGTGTAAAATAAAGACAAGTGGAACAATATTAAAACAGGTAAATGAATTTAAATATTTGGGAACTTTGTTAACCTCTGACAGAAGATGTACAAAAGAGGTGAGATGTAGAATGGCTCAGGCAAAAGCAGCTTTCCAAAAAAATGAGGAAAATACTATGCAATCCATTTTTGACAATAGAAACAAGTAAAAGAGTTCTTAAATGTTACGTAGAGCCAGTCTTAACATACGCATGCGAATCATGGACAATAGGACAACAGACAAGAAAATCACTGGAGTCTGTAGAAATGTGGTTTTACAGAAGAATGTTGAGAATATCATGGACAGCTAAGAAGAGTAATGAAGATGTTCTGAGAGAGATCAAAGCAAAAAGAGAGCTAATTTCAAATGTTAGGAAGAGACAATCATCATTTTTTGGCCATGTAATGAGAAGAGAACAACTTGAATATATTGTAATAACTGGAAAAATTGAAGGACGAAGAGATAGAGGGAAGCAAAGAGAAAAAATAACAGACAGCTTAAGAGAATGGCTTGGCAGAAGGTCAACAACAGAAATGATAAATAGCTGCCGAGATCGAATGTTGTGGAGAGACATGATCACCTACGCCACTAGGCCGGGTACTTGATGATGATGACCTGCATCCCGTTATTGGCCTGCATACAACAACGAGCTCTAGCTTTCTCACTAATTCTAAGCAACTTATGCTTGGTATCTTTCTTTATTTAATTATACCTTTAATAACGTCCGTTGCTCTCTTCATGTTCTCATAGTAGCTATCTATTTAATTGAAACATCTTTATTTGACTATAAATCAGATGTGTCTTGTCCTGCCACGCCATCGTTCGCACTTGAAACATTGGTAATGAGATTATGTTGAAGATGGTTCAAGTTTCCTTGACTTTTGTGCACCAGACCTAATGACAAGAAACAGTTGGCTGTGTTTATTTCTGTGCGGTTTCTCATTATGTCTTTTGGCGTGTGCTAGGATTGCTATGATGGTGACTGCAGTTACCTTTCTTTGTTTGGCAGATGAGCTAGTAATTCGGATGATTCCACTGGCACGGGCGGTTGAGCAATTATGAATTTTAATTCGTTTGCAGTGATTCCGGGCCTTCCATAACCATAACGAAACCTAATCTTTCTTGACATGTGATACCAGACCTAATCTTTCTTGACATGTGATACCAGACCAAATCTTTCTTGACATGTGATACCAGACCAAATCTTTCTTGACATGTGATACCAGACGAAATCTTTCTTGACATGTGATACCAGACCTAATCTTTCTTGACATGTCGCTTTGGTCTAAAATAAAAACTGTGTACTCGCTTCACGACAAAATAAATGATAAAAACACCAACAACAAACACAGCCCCAGCCAGAAAAGCGATCAAATAATCCATTACAACCATATATATTGGTAGCTTCTGACTGCTGTACCGCATATAGGAGCCTCCGTGTCGCATCACGTGATCAAGCCAGAATGCTGCTTCCTTCTTTGGATCCTTGTACAGCTCTCGATATATCTCCGAAGCTGTGCCTATGGATGATCTAATCTTCTGGCTAGAGGCCACTTCTTCTATAGCGTTGACAAGTTGATCCTCTGTAGCTTTCAGGACATCGATGTTGCGGCAAAAATCTCTCTCCTCAGCTCGTTCTGCATTGGTGATTTGGTCATAGAAAAGTGGTAAACAGACCGTGGGCACTCCGTGATGAATACCTTCATAGAGGCTGTGGGTTCCAGAATGGGTCATGTAAACTTTAACGTTTTTGTTTCCAAGAAGATCGTTTTGGGGTAACCAGGTCGATGTCAGAATCTTATCTGGGTCAGGAGACGTGATATTGGCTCTCCAGATTGTGTTCAATTTAATTCGCTTTAAAACTGACACCAGTTTTTGTTCCAGCTTCTTTGGGAGATTCATAAATAGGGAACCAAACGACAGGACGGCCACGTCGACTCCAGCTTTTCTAGAACGTTCCATAAACGACTTGAATGGTTCCTGTAGCTCTTTTGGTGGTCCGGCAGACAATCCTCCAATGTATTTCAAATTTGGCAAAGCAGGTCTTGGGTAATCAAAGATCGGATCATTCTCCACAATGTAAACTTCTGCCCGGCTCATGAGCTCATTTGCTGTTGGAACATCTGGTTCGTTAGGAAAGAGCTGCTTTGTGTATCCCCTGTCGTTAAAAATGTGCTGAAACAGTGGGATCATATTGTGGGTTACCGCCCTTACTTTCTCAAAGAGCGTTGCCTGGTTGAGCATATAAGGGGAGTTAAATGTTTCTGCAACTGGGCTGTAAGGCATTTTAGCTGTAACCGGAAAATGAATGGCACTAAGAATTGCAAATGGCACTTTAAGCTTGTATGGTATCGCTACATGTTCGTTAACGCTCGGAAACCAGTCTAGAACAATGAGGTCAGGCTTTAGACTTCTGATGTACTCAATAAATGATCCGTTCTGAAGAGGAGGAAGGTACGATTTAGCGATGTCATCTTCAAGACTCAATAACCAACTCCAGTCCGGGTCAGTTCCAGATTCAACAGCTTTCTTAACTGTTGCCTCAAGGTCAATTATAGCCTCGTTCACAGATTGTGGCCAGAAGTCATCGCACCAAAATATTTGTAATTTTTCAGAGCTCTTCATTTTCTTACCGACTTCAAAAGGCAACCCCAACCAGACATTGTGGCCCATCTTGGCGACCTCCTCAGCCACAAAGACTTGAAGTCTGACATGGCTGGGAGCATAGACTGGCAGAAAGACCACGTTCTTGCTCTCAGTGTAAGACCTTGTCAAGACAAGCAGGAGGACCAAAACCGCATATATATGTCCTGTCATCTGAAACAAAATATGGAACACATACAACAAATAACAAAAAGTAAAGACACAGGAAAAATCTAGTTAAACTGATATGTGTTAAAGAAGGTTCACAGCTGGGACATCGCTGACAACCTACATCACAGCCTCTTGCCTTCTGACATACTTATGTTGGCTCCTTCAAATCACACCCCCCCCCCCCCCCCACACCAACCCACAATTCAACATACACAGAGCTCATGACTTCTCTGACCAGACAGTCATCACACAGCTTGATGAGAGCGTGCGACTTCACCGTTTTCGAAGCGTGTCCCATCTTTAGGTAACAATGTCATCTTGTCTGTGATTGTGTGAATCTCTTCTATTTTATCTTTCTTGTCAGAAAAAAATATACTGGTTGATCTCGAGTTATCATCCAGGCCTCGAGACAGAGAGGTTGTGAGTTCAAATCCCGATTGCACCAGTTGGGATTTAAAAAAAATAATATATCTCTCTCCGGAAACCATCCCTGACCTCAACTCCGAGGCCCGGCTTGAAATTTCAATTACTCATCGACGGAAAAAAATATGAGTACCTCCGAAATCGGAGTTTTCTGGCTATGCGGCGATGGACATCTTGACACACAGCTACCAGGAAAAAAGAACAGATTAACTCGCAAAATTCAATTCCTAGTCTCTATGGACTTCGCCAGAGGTAAAAGCTGGTGAACGCATAACAGTGTTCAAAAACATACCAATAACAGGAAACGATGTCGCCAAAGTTTGCAGGAAACTGTCCCTGACACAATGTACATGTTTGAAAAGAACAAAACAAAGGTGTGCAGATAGAAAGATAGGCGGTATTGGAGATAACAACACTGCTAGTAGAAGATATAAGCTGCACTTACCCTTCATATTATTAAGACATTCAGCTGCTCAGGTTAATGTCTTATCAAAGTTACTGACAGTTACAGATATCCATTTCCATAAGATCTTGACCTATGTCAAAGGCACAAGAATCAAGCGTGGAACGGGACATTATGAGTCGTCGAGAAATAGGTACAAGACATGAAAGGCAGAAAGGTAGGGAAAAAGTAGGAGAAAGTTAGGAAAAAGGAAGATTAAATACAAAATGGCGATGGAGAATGGAAACTGAGAATAGTGTGGGCCAGACATAGGGCACCAAGGGAAGGCTACTGACGGCACGAAGTTGATGAGCACTGTTACCGGTGTACAAGACATCACATGGGTACACCGACCAATGAAGGCAAAATGTAGCTACCCATGCCAGCTGTTTATAAACCTGTGTTGGCTGTTTATGCTGGGATTGGATCAGTAAACAACGTAACCTGTTGTCAGGTTCATAAACTTTGGTTGATTGTTTACGCTCTGATTATTTAGGTAAATAATTTAACGTGCTACCAGATCATCATGATCATCATTATCATCATCATCATCATCGTCATTGAGTGCCCTCTCCGCATCGAAGGTTGGCTACCATGGAGCGCCATTCCACTCTGTCTCTTGATGGGATGGTGCAGATTGTCATAGGTTGACTTGTCCATCTTTTGATGTTACTCGTCCATGTTAGTCTTAGTCTGCCTCTGCCACTTTTACCTTGTATTTTCCCCTCCAGGATTACTTTTATTAGGCTGTTTTGTCTTTTAACGTGCCTCAAAAATTTCATCTGTCTTGTTTGAATTGTGTTTAGTAATTCTTTTTTCCATTTTAGTTGTTTTAAAACTTCATCGTTTGTTTTCTTTCCTTTCCATCCAATTCTATCTTTTCTTCTTTTAAATCCATATTTAAAAGGCTTCAATTCTCTGTTCTGTTTTCTTGTCTAATGTCCATGCACCATACAGGAATGTTGAGAAGATGTAACATTTTGCTATTCTTTGTTTATTTCTATGTCTAGGTCTATGGTGTTACTTGTTTTGCTGTTAGTATGTTCTTCATGGCATTAAAATTACTTTTTGCCATACCTATTCTTTTGTTTATTTCAGTTGTACATTTTCCATCACTGTTATAGTATGTGCCAGGTAGTTGTAGCTCTGAACTGTTTCCAGATGTATTCCTTCAACCTTGATATTTTTTTGTAGGTCTTGAGAATTTTCTTTGTTTATGATCATAGTTTTAGTCTTTTTGATATTCATATCTAGTCTATATGTTTTGCTTGTCATGTTTATTGCATTAAGTAATTGTTGTAGATCTTAAGGATTTTCTGCTAGTAGTACTGTATCATCAGCATATATATATATATACTTCATGACTTCAACAAGCGGCTTTCTAAATGCATGAAGACGCATTTACATGTAAATAGCTCGGCACATTCATCAATACTGTCATGGTTATCATATCCGTGAATGCACAATTTAACTTTACCATCTTCATGTGCCATACCGGCTGGCGTAGGTGATCATGTCCTTTCACAAGATCCTTTCACAAGGTAAGCTATTGTGTTAAAAGACACAATAGCTTACTAAAAGCAATCTTGGAAGGTAAAATACATGGTAAAAGAGAGAGGCAGACCAAGACTAACGTGGACGAGTTGCATCAAAAGATGGACAAGTCAGCCAATGACAACCTGTACCATCAAAGCAAGAAACAGAGCAGAATGACGATCCATGGTAGTCAACCTTCGATGATGAGACGACACTCAATGATGATGATGATGATAACTAAATTGTGATTATATTAATACTTACCTTTCTGTTATTGTCACCTCTTTTATCGTCTTGTCGATTTGTTGGCCAAAATAGTTGTGGAGATCAGTTTGACTGGCATGTCGTGCATGAAATGTTTTTGTGGAAGTTGACAATAGAACTGATGCTCATTGTTTCTAGTGGCCTGACATTTATGTAGGTAAAGGTTGTGTCAAATTGTGGGGCTCCAATGTGATACCAAGAACGGTCACAGTTATGTTTGAATGTGTGTATGGTTCAAGGGCAAACGCTTTGTATGCTTATGTATGCTTATGTATGCTTATGTATGCTTATGTATGCTTCATCTCAAAGATAAAGCTGATAACGCACATCTGGCACTGGCCGAGTACAGGACAATGTTTGGCAATGCCTGAGAGTCAACCCTGCCGGAGAAGGAACATCACATCATATAACTCTGTTCAGTGTAATGAAGCACACCAGTGTATGCATAATGGACCGCTAACTGTCATCATCATCATCAAGTACCGGGCCTGCTGGCGTAGGTGATCATGTCTCTCCACAACTTTCGATCACGACAGTTATTTATCATTTCTGTTGTTTACCGGGCCTGCTGGCGTAGGTGATCATGTCTCTCCACAACTTTCGATCACGACAGTTATTTATCATTTCTGGTATCTTTTCTCTTTGCTTCCCTCTATCTCTTCGTCCCTCAATTTCCCCAGATGTTACAGTATATTCCAGTTTTCCCTTCTCATTACATGGCCAAAAAATGATGATTGTTTCTTCCTAATATTGGAAATTCTTTTTCTTGTCTGTTGTCCTATTGTCCTATTGTCCATGATTCACATCCATATGTTAAGACTGGCTCTACATACCATTAACTAACTGTAGACCACATAAACAATTTGCTGACAATTTACAAGATGTTGTTACAGACAACCGAATTAGGATATAGCCCCATCCCACAAGGTCAGCTACTACAGGATAAATAATGCAGGGAGAGAGAGACAGAGAGAGAGAGAGAAGGAGAGTCCTATATTCAAGGGATGGAATCCAATATTATAAACATATCAGACATACTATAGTTCGTTCAGAAATTCGTGCCTAAAGAGTTTATTAATTATCTCGGAAACTGTTTGATAAATCTCTGTAATTCTTTTTTCGTGAAATCTTATTTTTTCACCGACCTTCAGTCTGATTGTTTGCCCTTCTGTCATGCATTTAGGAAAGACTTTTGCTTTTTTTAAGGTATGTAAAAATATATTTTGTTTGCTTGTCATAAATTTTAGGATTTTACAATACCTACATTTCTTGTAATCAACTCATCATTTAAAAAGGCAAATTTCACGTGCTCTCCACACAATCTTAGCACAGTTTCGCACTCGTAACTTGTAAGACCCACGCCACTCCGATGTTTTTCTAGTCATTTCATTTCCGGTTTCTTGTTAAATTGGTCCAGAGGCGTATTTTGACAAAATATTTACTATTAATGTATATTCCTTTGTATGAGATAATTTGTAAGCTGTTGTGAAGTGACTACTTGATTTTTAAAACCATGAAGAGTTTAAAGTGTAAATTCATCACTATGCAAAAGGTAACTGTGTTATTGTACAGGCACTTTTGCTAGGAATCTAAAAGGGGTCGGTTATTTTACGATTTAAAAAAAAAACAGAAAACAGAACACATGCAGCTCTAAATATAGATAGAAAGTCTTTCAATGGATGGATAGGACTGAACTTTGACTCTGAAGAAGGCACAAGCAAGGATGATTTTGACAAAGATGTTATTAGATGTGAAATTTTGAAAATTTTTGAATAGAAATCAACTTGTTACACTGCGCAAACTTAAAGTTCGACTGCAATTAGAATGTGATATTGAAATCTCAAAAACGACTCTTTGGAAGATCGTAAGAGGCATTGGTTTAACTTTTGGACAATCTGCTAGTGGTAGAAATATTGTTTGTGAAACACCACACCTGATAGCTGCCCGCAGCAAATACCTGAGTTAGATCCGTGAGCGACGAAGGATACGGTATAGTATATTTGGATGAAACGTGGGTCAATGCTCATCATACATATGGGAAATAATGGCAATCAGTTGACAGAGAAAATAAAAGAAGCATTCCCAGCAGCAAAGGACAACGCATTATATTGGTACATGCTGGCAGTAGAGAGAATGGACTTGTAAATGACACACAACTTATTTTTCAGTCAAAGTCTACAGACAATAGGGACTACCAGACTGAAATGAATGGACGAATTTTCAGAGACTGGATAGAGAACACTCTACTTCCTATTCATTCTTAGACCTTCATGTCTTGTAATGGACAATGCATCCTATCATAATGTGGTAGCACTGGAGGACAAAGTTCCTAATTGGTCAAGAACAAAATATCAAATCACCACATGGCTTAGAAAAGAAAATATTTCCTTTCAAAACACCCAGTTAAAACCAGAGTTGTTGCAACTTTGTTAGACAAACTAAGAAGACTAAGTTATATCAAATTGATAAAATAATTTCAAATTATGGCCATTCATCTCTTCACATCCCACCTTATCATTCGCACCTCAACCCAATAGAACTTGTGTGGGCTAAAGTCAAAGGGCAAGTTGCTGCGCAGAACACGACGTTTACAATTTGTGATGTTAAAGAATTGACGTGTGATGCCCTCTCAACGATATACATTGAGTACTGGAGAAAATGTGACGACCATGTGCTCAGAGAAGAGGAACAATACTGGAGAAAATGTGACGACCATGTGCTCAGAGAAGAGGAACAATACTGGAGAAAATGTGACGACCATGTGCTCAGAGAAGAGGAACAATACTGGAGAAAATGTGACGACCATGTGCTCAGAGAAGAGGAACAATACTGGAGAAAATGTGACGACCATGTGCTCAGAGAAGAGGAACAATACTGGCAACCAGATGGATTACAGTTTGTCCAACTGATAACAGTTGTTAACGTCTTAGAGACTCCTGATTCGGATGACATATGTATGACATTGCTTAACACAAGAAATGAGAAAAAACAACTTAGCTGTGTTGAAGAAATACTCTCACAAGTCCACAAACAGGCATGTAGTGAGGGAAAAAAAGCAAGTAAAAAATTGTTCTTTTAATTTATCTGATAGTTGGAAGTTTTAAAATAATTGGATTCCGCGGAGAAAGGGTTTCATGTTTTCTTTGTTTGTTTGACAGTTGCCAACTGTTGAGCAGAGAAATGGACTAAAACTCTGCAGTTGTGTTAGTAATTTATTGTGTTATTTATAGCCAGGAGTCAATGAAGAAATCTAGAAGAAATTGAGAGGATAAATTTGTATGATGATCATGACGTCACAGCATTAATCACGTGAAAAATAACTGAGAGCATATATTTGTCTATATAGATTTTTATTCGTCACGTCACCTGGCCTCATCTGGTGATATCGTCACCTGGCCTCATGTGGTGATGTGGTCACCTGATCTCATGTGGTGATATCGTCACCTGGCCTCATGTGGTTATGTAGTCACCTGATCTCATGTGGTGATATCATCACCTGGCCTAATGTGGTTATGTGGTCACCTGATCTCATGTGGTGATATCATCACCTGGCCTAATGTGGTTATGTGGTCACCTGATCTCATGTGGTGATATTGTCACCTGGCCTCATGTGGTTATGTGGTCACCTGATCTCATGTGGTGATATTGTCACCTGGCCTCATGTGGTTATGTGGTCACCTGATCTCATGTGGTGATATCATCACCTGGCCTAATGTGGTTATGTGGTCACCTGATCTCATGTGGTGATATTGTCACCTGGCCTCATGTGGTGATGTGGTCACCTGGCCTCATGCGGTGATATCGTCACTTGGCCTCATGTGGTGATATCGCCACCTGGCCTCATGCGGTGATATCGTCACCTCGCCTCATGTGGTGATATCATCACCTGGCCTCATGTGGTGATATCGCCAACTGGCCCCATGTGGTGATGTTGTCACCTCGCCTCATGTGGTGATATCATCACCTGGCCTCATGTGGTGATATCGCCACCTGGCCTCATGTGGTGATGTTGTCACCTCGCCTCATGTGGTGATATCATCACCTGACCTCATGTGGTAATATCGCCACCTGGCCTCATGTGGTGATATCCTCACCTCGCCTCATGTTGTGATATCCTCACCTCGCCTCATGTGGTTATGTGGTCAACTGGCCTCATGTGGTGATGTCGTCACCTCGCCTCATGTGGTGATATGGTCACCTCGCCTCATGTGGTTATGTGGTCAACTGGCCTCATGTGGTGATGTCGTCACCTCGCCTCATGTGGTGATATGGTCACCTCGCCTCATGTGCTGATATCCTCACCTGGCCTCATGTGGTGATATCGTCACCTGGGCTCATGTGGTGATGAGGTCACCTCGCCTCATTTGGTGATATCGTCACCTAGCCTCATGTTCGTGATGTGGAAACCTGACCTCATGTGGTGATGTGGTCACCTGGTCTCATGTGGTGATCTGGTCACCTCGCCTCATGTGGTAATGTGGTCACCTCGCCTCATGTGGTGATCTGGAAAACTTGCCTCATGTGGTGATGTGGTCAGCTCGCCTCATGTGGTGATGTGGTCACCTGCCTCATGTGGTGATGTGGTCACTTGCCTCATGTTGT
Source organism: Megaustenia siamemsis (assembly GCA_032433765.1). NCBI lineage: Eukaryota > Metazoa > Mollusca > Gastropoda > Stylommatophora > Ariophantidae > Megaustenia > Megaustenia siamemsis. Next base: position 14,942,387 of record JAVIAB010000091.1, on the reverse strand, counting down.
GATGTGGTCATCTGCCTTATGTGATAATAACACATTGAATGTTGAACTTGCTCTCATGAAAGGACATATTTGTCTTCTCAATTAATAAAATCAGATAATTGTATATAATTTATGTTACCGTGTAGGGGATGTGTACTTTAGGTTAACACCCGATCATACATGTTCGCATCCTATATGGACCGTCTTGTTATAGTTCTATCATTCATGTACTGTCTCTGCACTAATTATAGAGTGTCCCTCACATATATCTGTCTATCATTCAATTACTGTCTCTGTACTAATTATAGAGTGGCCCTTACATATATCTGTCTATCATTCAACTACGTCTCTGCACTAATTATAGAGTTTCCCTCACATATATATGTCTATCGTTCAACTACTGTCTCTGTACTAATTATAGAGTGTCCCTCAAATATATTTGTCTATCATTCAACTACTGTCTCTGTACTAATTATAGAATGTCCCTCACATATATCTGTCTATCATTCAACTACTGTCTCTGTACTAATTATAGAGTGTCCCTCAAATATATTTGTCTATCATTCAACTACTGTCTATGCACTAATTATAGATTGTCCCTCACATATATCTGTCTATCATTCAAATACTGTCTCTGTACTAATTATAGAGTGTCCCTCACATATATCTGTATTTCATTCTCTACTGTCTCTGCATTAATTATAGAGTGTTCCTCACATATATCTGCCTATCATTCCACTACTGTCTCTGCATTAATTATAGAGTGTTCCTCACATATTTCTGTCTATCATTAAACTACTGTCTCTGCATTAATTATAGGGTGTCCCTCACATATATCTGCCTATCATTCCACTACTGTCTCTGCATTAATTATAGAGTGTTCCTCACATATTTCTGTCTATCATTAAACTACTGTCTCTGCATTAATTATAGGGTGTCCCTCACATATATCTGTCTATCATTAAACTACTGTCTCTGCATTAATTATAGAGTGTCCCTCACATATATCTGTCTATCATTCAACTACTGTCTCTGCACCAATTATAGAGTGTCCCTCAAATATATTTGTCTATCATTCAACTACTGTCTCTACACTAATTATAGAGTGTACCTCACATATATCTGTCTATCATTCAAATACTGTCTCTGTACTAATTATAGAGTGTTCCTCACATATTTCTGTCTATCATTCAAATACTATCTCTGCATTACTTATAGAGTGTTCCTCACATATTTCTGTCTATCATTCAACTACTATCTCTGCATTAATTATAGAGTGTTCCTCACATATTTCTGTCTATCATTAAACTACTGTCTCTGCATTAATTATAGGGTGTCCCTCACAAATATCTGTCTATCATTAAACTACTGTCTCTGCATTAATTATAGGGTGTTCCTCACAAATATCTGTCTATCATTAAACTACTGTCTCTGCATTAATTATAGGGTGTTCCTCACAAATATCTGTCTATCATTAAACTACTGTCTCTGCATTAATTATAGGATGTACCTCACATATATCTGTCTATCTTCATCTGCATTATTTCTACACTGATCACTTCGAACTTCTATGCTATTTCTCTGGCCCACAACCAGCAAACTCTAAACTCACTTCTAACTTCAACTCTATCTAATGGTACTTAATTCTCTCTGATAGGCTCTTGATTAGCGGCCTGTGTAGAAATATGAATACAAGTCATCATGGAATCATTTTGGAAGCAAATCTGAAGTCATCCTGGAATCATTTTGGAAGCAAATCTGAAGTCATCCTGAAATCATATTGGAAGCAAATCTGAAGTCATCCTCCTGCCTCTGTACTCAGTTACTTACAGCCCGTGATCCATGTCTCAGTCAACTATTGGCAGGAGGTGTTTGTGAGTTCTGCCGTCAGTGGTCAAATGTCTCAGTCAACTATTGGCAGGAGGTGTTTGTGAGTTCTGTCGTCAGTGGTCAAATGTCTCAGTCAACTATTGACAAGAGGTGTTTATGAGTTCTGCCGTGAGTGGCCCCATGTCTCAGTCAACTATTGACAAGAGGTGTTTATGAGTTCTGCCGTGAGTGGCCCCATGTCTCAGTCAACTATTGGCAGGAGGTGTTTGTGAGTTCTGTCGTCAGTGGCCCCATGTCTCAGTCAACTATTGGCAGGAGGTGTTTATGAGTTCTGCCGTGAGTGGCCCCATGTCTCAGTCAACTATTGGCAGGAGGTGTTTATGAGTTCTGCCGTGAGTGGCCCCATGTCTCAGTCAACTAATGACAAGAGGTGTTTATGAGTTCTGCCGTCAGTGGCCCCATGTCTCAGTCAACTATTGACAAGAGGTGTTTGTCAGTCTCGTGCACTCATGTCTCAGTCAACTATTGGCATGATGTGTTTGTCAGTTCTACCGGTATGGTACATGATGATGATGACGATTACCCCACGAGGCATGAATGTATCTCACTCGTAAACATAGTTTCTCTTTTATTTGTTCCTTCCCTGCTGCCTAGTCTTCTCTGCTGTCCTTGTTTGGTCGCCTTAGTCTATCCACTATGCCATGCTATTCATAGCTCCCCTCCACTAGACCCCACAGATATACTTATGTGGTCTCCTATACCTCTTTTGTCTGTGCTACTTACCTTTCATGTTTTTTTTTATTGTACCCCACTCTCAGACATCTCACTCTTTCCGCGTTACGAGTACCTGTTATTCCTCTGTTCTAATCTTTCTCCTTTGTGTATGCACACTGACCTCGGTGTGTACTCTTCTGGTTACGCGGGGGATGTGCACACATTTCTACAAATATATGATTGTCCCTGTATGGGTGTGTCTATGCATAAATGTGTTCATATTTATGGGTATATATATATATATATATATATATATATATATATATATATATATATATATATATATATATATATATGTATGTATGTGCAAGTATGTTTGTATATATATATATACATATATATATATACATATATATACATATATATATATATATATATATATATATATATACACGCATTTGTGTGTGTGTATGTGTATATATGTATATATGTATGTGTGGGCCTTTAGATACTTATAGACAGTGTTCAGTGTCTTTGTAGTCTGGGTAGCCTAGACAATGTTTCCCCCACTCACATATTTTTAGAACCCTTTACACAGTTTGACCCTCCGACCAGCAGGGTAATTACAGCACACACCCGCGAATCTCTCTTTCTCATTCCGACCACGGTCCAAGACACAGGGAAGAAATGTTTTTTTTCTTAAACCAGTTTCGATTATTTTGTTTGAGATGTTTCATTACTAGTTAGCTATGTAGGATTGGTTTTATCTACTGACATATCTGTGTGTGTGTGTGTGTTATTTGTTTGTTCCTGCTGAAGGCCTATTGAGCCGAAACGTCTTTCAAATTTGTGCCGTCTATCAATCCCGTAAATCTTTTACCATACCATTTTTTCTGTTATTTTTTCAATTCTTCATGCCATGTCAAAAAGTTAAAGGGTCATCACATCTACGTCACTGTAACCTTATATTTCCGGCACAAGAAAGTTGTGGTCAGTCGCCGGTCAAACTCCAAGTCCGTCCTGTACAGTTGAGGTTACTTCTCAAGAGAACAGAGAGCGAGTGAAAATTAAATTAAAGACACACATTTGTACAACAGACGATGTGTGACTGGTCAGATTTACACACACACACATTTTGTACAGTTGAATATCTTTTTTAGGGGACCGTAAGATATGTTTTCTTTTGAGACTTCAATATGAGTTTTGAGGGATTCAAGGTGACTTGTGAGCTTTTCGAATACAGAATGACCAACATTGTTGTATAAGTTATACACAAGTTTGCTGAGCAGCGTTCATATTGAAGAACACTTGTTTTTTACATTAAGGGAAGTAATTGTATATGTGGCTTATATAACATAACAGCTACTGTGGTTGCTTCAAATTGCAACGGCTGGGACATTTTATTTCCGTTATTTGTTGGAATGAGAGATAGAGGGAAGCAACATGCAAGTATCAGTGTCGTGGAAATGTTGGAGAATGTAGCTCAGATTCGAGCCTTAATAAATGTGCCAGATTGGATGTGAGCTTCCTGTCTAGAGAAGAGAGATTTGGTCTAACTTTGGGGGTTAGATTTGGTCCAACTTTGGGGATTAGATTTGGTCTAACTTTCGGGGTTAGATTTGGTCTAACTTTGGAGGTTAGATTTGGTCTAACTTTGGGGATTAGGTTTGGTCTAACTTTAGGAGTTAAATTTGGTCTAACTTTGGGGATTAGATTTGGTCTAACTTTGGGGGTTAGATTTGGTCTAACTTTGGGGTTAGATTTGGTCTAACTTTGGGGATTAGATTTGGTCTAACTTTGGGGGTTAGATTTGGTCTAACTTTGGGGGTTAGATTTGGTCCAACTTTGGGGATTAAATTTGGTCTAACTTTGGGGATTAGATTTGGTCTAACTTTGGGAGTTAAATTTGGTCTAACTTTGGGGATTAGATTTGGTCTAACTGTGGGGATTAGATTTGGTCTAACTTTGGGGATTAGATTTGGTCTAACTTTGGGGATTAGATTTGGTCTAACTTTAGGGTTAGATTTGGTCTAACTTTAGGGTTAGATTTGGTCTAACTTTAGGGGTTAGATTTGGTCTAACTTTAGGGGTTAGATTTGGTCTAACTTTAGGGGTTAGATTTGGTCTAACTTTAGGGTTAGATTTGGTCTAACTTTAGGGGTTAGATTTGGTCTAACTTTAGGGGTTAGATTTGGTCTAACTTTAGGGGTTAGATTTGGTCTAACTTTAGGGGTTAGATTTGGTCTAACTTTAGGGGTTAGATTTGGTCTAACTTTGGGGGTTAGATTTGGTCTAACTTTGGGGATTAGATTTGGTCTAACTTTGGGGATTAGATTTGGTCTAACTTTAGGAGTTAAATTTGGTCTAACTTTGGGGATTAGATTTGGTCTAACTTTGGGGATTAGATTTGGTCTAACTTTAGGGTTAGATTTGGTCTAACTTTGGGGATTAGATTTGGTCTAACTTTGGGGATTAGATTTGGTCTAACTTTAGGGGTTAAATTTGGTCTAACTTTGGGATTAGATTTGGTCTAACTTTGATGATTAGATTTGGCAAGCAGGGAGTTTTTTTCGTCGGGATATTAAAATGTCCTGAACATTTCACCTGTCGGAAAGTGTGGCGGCTTGACATAATTTGTACCATGGACACACTAGAAAATTAGTTTCTGTTGTTCAACTGGACCGTTGGGTCTGTTGTTAGAAACTGTAGAGTGTTTTGTGAGGAGCTGTAAAGTGTTTTGTTGGGAGCTTTAAAGTGTTTTGTGAGGAGCTGTAAAGTGTTTTGTTGGGAGCTTTAAAGTGTTTTGTGAGGAGCTGTAAAGTGTTTTGTTGGGAGCTTTAAAGTGTTTTGTGAGGAGCTGTGAAGTGTTTTGTTGAAAGCTTTAAAGTGTTTTGTGAGGAGCTGTGAAGTGTTTTGTTGGGAGCTTTAACGTGTTTTGTGAGGAGCTGTAAAGTGTTTTGTTGGGAGCTTTAAAGTGTTTTGTGAGGAGCTGTAAAGTGTTTTGTTGGGAGCTTTAACGTGTTTTGTGAGGAGCTGTAAAGTGTTTTGTTGGGAGCTTTAAAGTGTTTTGTGAGGAGCTGTAAAGTGTTTTGTTGAAAGCTTTAAAGTGTTTTGTGAGGAGCTGTAAAGTGTTTTGTTGGGAGCTTTAACGTGTTTTGTGAGGAGCTGTAAAGTGTTTTGTTGGGAGCTTTAAAGTGTTTTGTGAGGAGCTGTGAAGTGTTTTGTTGAAAGCTTTAAAGTGTTTTGTGAGGAGCTGTAAAGTGTTTTGTTGGGAGCTTTAAAGTGTTTTGTGAGGAGCTGTAAAGTGTTTTGTGAGGAGCTGTAAAGTGTTTTGTTGGGAGCTTTAAAGTGTTTTGTGAGGAGCTGTAAAGTGTTTTGTGAGGAGCTGTAAAGTGTTTTGTGAGGATCTGTAAAGTGTTTTGTTGGGAGCTGTAAAGTGTTTTGTGAGGAGCTGTAAAGTGTTTTATGAGGAGCTGTAAAGTGTTTTGTTGGGAGCTGTAAAGTGTTTTGTGAGGAGCTGTAAAGTGTTTTATGAGGAGCTGTAAAGTGTTTTGTTGGGAGGTGTAAAGTGTTTTATGAGGAGCTGTAAAGTGTGTTGTGGGGAGCTGTAAAGTGTTTTATGAGGAGCTGTTAAGTGTTTTGTGGGGAGCTATAAAGTGTTTTATGAGGAGCTGTAAAGTGTTTTATGAGGAGCTGTAAAGTGTTTTATGAAGAGCTGTAAAGTGTTTTATGATGAGCTGTGAAGTGTTTTGTGGGGAGCTGTAAAGTGTTTTATGAGGAGCTGTATAGTGTTTTGTGGGAAGCTGTAAAGTGTTTTATGAGGAGCTGTTAAGTGTTTTGTGGGGAGCTATAAAGTGTTTTATGAGGAGCTGTAAAGTGTTTTATGAGGAGTTGTAAAGTGTTTTATGAGTAGCTGTAAAGTGTTTTGTTGGGAGCTGTAAAGAGTTTTGTGGGGAACTGTAGAGTGTTTTGTGGGGAGCTATTAAGTGTTTTGTGGGGAGCTGTTAAGTGTGTTGTAAGAGCCTGTAAAGTGTTTTGTGAGGAACTGTAAAGTGTGTTTTGAAGAACAGGTAAAGTGTTGTAAGGAACTGTAAGGTGTGTTGTAGTAAACTGTAAAGTTTGTTGTGAGGAACTTTAAAGTGTTTTGGGTTAGAAGTAGACTGTTAAGACGATGCGAGATACTACATGATGTGTTGGGAGTGTTTGTGAAGCGTGCTTTGCATAACAAACCATCATCAACAGTGAAAAACTTGAAATTGTAAGAAATTGTAAATATCTGGGATCTGTAGTAACTAACAATGAAAACTACATGAAAAGAGATCGCAAAAAGATTAGCAATAGTAACACAAAAATTAAACGACAGGAAGAAGTGTGGCACAATACCAACAAGGTGGTAAATTTAAAATTACTTCGGACTTGTATATTCTGGACAGCAACATATGATCGTGAATCATAAACAATCTCGCAGACAGCAAGAACGACAAGTGATTCATTCGAAACAAAATTCTACAGAAAAAAAATCATTATGATAGCTTGGATAATGAAACAAACAATGAAGACGCATTAAAAGATTTAAACCTTAAAATGAACTGGATTGTAAATGCCATTCTACAGAGGAAATTAAAATACAATATCCACATCAAAAGACGCAGTGGGAAGAACAATAATGGAAGCATAGTTCCTGGGCGACCCATCAGGAGCAGAAAAAATAATGTGGTATCAAGAAATAAAGGAGATCTTCAACATGACAACAGAAGTTGGAGATCTGACTATAGACAGAGATTCTTTCAGACGGGCTGTGGTAAATGCAACGTTCTGTGGGAGATCTGTCTAGAGACAGAGATTCTTTCAGACGGGCTGTGGTAAGTGCAAAGTTCTGTGGGAGATCTGACTATAGACAGAGATTCTTTCAGACGGGCTGTGGTAAGTGCAAAGTTCTGTGGGAGATCTGACTATAGACAGAGATTCTTTCAGACGGGCTGTGGTAAATGCAAAGTTCTGTGGGAGATCTGGCTAGAGACAGAGATTATTTCAGATTTTAAATTTTTTTTTAATGTGGCGAATGCAACGTTCTGCAAAGCATGCAACCTGGTGATTGAATGAAGGACTGAAACGTTTTGTGTGCGTTTGTCTGTCATGTTGTAAGGAACTGTAAGGCGTGTTGTAAAAGACTGTTGAGTGAGATATTACAATATTTGATGTGATGCACTGTTGTCTTTTATGAGGAGCTCCACAGTGTTTTCTTAAGTTCCTCAAAGTGTTTTATGTGGAAATAGTAGGTGTTTTCTTAGGCAGTGTTTATTGTGACTGACTAAAAGCTGAGTTGTGAGATACTGCAAGGTGTGTGGATTGTTGTGTGACATATTTGCATTTCTTTATCGTGTTTTGTTTATCAGGAACTCATATTTCAGAACCGGCATGACAACTTCAATTTATTTCAGTACATTTTCACATTAATGACATTGATTCTTTGAGAAGGTTTAAACACTGAACAAGAGCACTGGCCACTCCTTCAGCTCAAAATACTTTCACGATTTTTTGAAAGATTAGATGAAACGAATACCTGAGAAATATGTTTGTGTTTATTGAAATTAGTCGAAAAAAGGACACTAAACATTTTAAGACAAATATTCTGATACATCATCAGCAAAGGAAGGTAAACTAACCGAAGCCATAATAAATAAAAACAACGGCAACATAACATATAGGAAGTAATGGATATAGCAACAAAAGTGTAATTTTCGAGACATTGTATTTTTTTTTAGCAAAATTTGTGGTACCAGGACAATCGACAAAAATGTTTGAAAATTCATCAAGTTCTTTGAAAACAAGTGTTATATCATCATCATCAAGTACCATACCTGCTGGGGTAGGTGGTCATGTCTCCCCACAACTTTCGATCTCGACAGTTGTTTATCATTTCTATTGTTGACCTTCTGCCAAGCCATTATCTTAAGCTGTCTTGCATATTGTCACTTTGCTTCCCCTTGTCTTTTCGTCCCTCAATTTTCCTAATTCTTACAATATATTCCAGCTGTTTCCTTCTCATTACATGGTTAACAAATGATGATTGTTTCTTTCTAATAATGGATATTAGCTCTCTTTTTGCTTTAGCCTCTTTAAAAACGTTTTCATTACTCTCGTCAGCTGTAAATGGTATCGTCACCATTCTTCTGTAAAAACACATTTCTACAGCCTCCAGTGATTTTCTTGTTTGTTGTCATATTATCCAGGATTCACAACCATATGCTAAGACTAGCTGTACATAACATTTTAGAACTTTATTTCCTTGTTTCCATTATCAAAAATGGATTGCACTGTATCTAACTCATTTTTTTAAAGGCAGCTTTTGCCTGTGCCATTCTGCATCTCAATTCTCAAATACCACCTTAGGTTAGCATGCAAGTGTTTAGAAAACCATAAATGGGCAAAGGAATAAACATGTCTATTTTACAAGAACTGACAATTTTAGAAAATAGAAAAATAAAAATACGAAAACAAGGACAATAAAATGATTTAAGTCATGTGAAACGATTAACTGTCTTTTGAAAATAATTCATATGGCATAGTTCCAAGTAAACAAGGGATAGGAAAATCTAGAAAGATATGCGTGTAGGATATCACCGATTGGCTCGGGATGACAGCTTCAGAAGGCGAACATGTCTCACTTATAGAAAAAAAAACTTCAGAGCAGTTTGTTATGGGAGCTAAGAGCTATCAGAGACCGGCAATGAGATTATGTCTACATATAACATAAAATAAACAGATACAAATATGTGTTGCTACAAAAACAGCAAGGCATAAGGTTGACTTAATGTTGACATGTAGATCCACTTATAGTTTTCATGAAAACACATTATAACTGAGGATAATGGCATTAAGGGGACGACAGATTGATGTTCCCGAGGGGGATCGAATAGAAAGAATAGTCTTCCAATTCCACCGATGTCTCTGGTACGGACATCCAACTTGTGAGATTACCAGGGGTGTAAATGCTGACCCAGTGAATAAAACCTTATTTTGGATTTACACCGCAAGGTATGCGAGATTGCAGATTATTTAACATATAATATTGGGGTTCAAATTGTGGTGATGTGGGAATACGAGTGGTAAAGTTTAAAAAAAAGTATAATCCAGATATCAAGAAGTGCCCGTATAACATTCGTGTTACTTCGCGACCAAATTTACTCGATTTCACCCTCCCTCGTCACCTACTCTGTTCGACAGGATTAGACCCACCGATGTGTTCAGTATTATCACGTGTACAATCGGTGGTTTTCATCCTTAGCGTGCGCCGACCATAGCACCGAGTTTATTAACATAAAAAAACGAGTATGTTTCGGCTATAGACACTGAAAGGAAAACAGGTTTACTGACGAATGTACACCTTGATTATTTCAGTTGGAATACGAAAGGGAAGGTATGATTTCGTTATGTAGTAAGACATATGCTTGTTTCTTAAAATGTAGTAAAGTTCCAAGTGGCTCTGTAACATTCACAACACACTGGACAAAGATCATTTTATGGAGGGCACATCAAAATATCAGTCTAAGGAGAGATAGATACAGATTTTTAAACACAGCAGTTCAGTATACACTTATACACAACACAGAAATTCACTATCCTTTTTTTTTTTACATTAGACGTAGTGTCCACACCGATAGTTTCACAGCGTCACCACTAGAGAAATAGATATTAACGATTGCCCAGCTTCATTGTTTGTTTGTTTGTGAAAATAATTATTTATTTCTCTTTAGTTTTATATATATATTTACTTATTTAAAAACTACATTTATATATTTCTACAAGACTAATAAAATTATTGTATTCTCCTCTTTTTTTGTTTTCTTTTGTCTCAGTTATATGTGTACATGTTACATGTAAAGCTACATTATAAACATTTCTAGCTGGTTCAGCACCATGTGCGGCTCTTTGCATCGAGACAGTTCTATTTTCTACAGCTGCTTACATAAACCCACAAAAAAATCCAAAAACAATATGTTTTACCAACATCGTTCACAACCCGCACACAAAAATGCAACGCTCTCTCTCTCTCTTTATCTCTCTCTCACTCTCTCTCTCACTCTCTCTCTCTCACACTTTCTCTCACTCTCTCTCTCTCATACTTGCTCACATACAAAAATAACCTTCACATTTTGGTTCCGCTATCAACAATTAAAAGATCAATGAAAAAAACCACGTCAACGAGCCCACAAATGGCGTCATAAAGGTTTAGCGAAGTGCTTATTTTGAACTGTCACCTTGGTAACCATCCCCTCACTCCCCATAAATGGGGTCTAACATGAGCAAGTAGTGGTGTATAACATACTCCTATTGTAGGTATGGAGACAGAGTTATAAAAAAAGAACACAAAAATACTGACATTTTGTCCAAAACACAGCCTTCTTCAAAATACGAGAACAGGGCAAACGGACAACGAAATCAAGATAAACTCACAAATATGGAGGACATTAGTCAAACATAAGGTAGCAGCGCTATAAAATTAGTAGGGAACAACAAATAATTGCAGTCTCGCGGTAATCATGACAACAGTCTACAATACTAGCCACAGACCTGTTGGGAAGTACTTGGGCTATAGTTTTAAACAAGTGCCGGTCACAAGCCAACAAATGGGTTTTGGGCAAACAAGTTGGTCAGTCAAGTTGGGAAAACTAAAATTTTGAGTTCTTTGGAATTAAAACACACACATACACACACAAACACACACACACACACACACGCACGCACGCACGCACGCACGCACGCACACACACACACACACACATACTTACACACACACACACACACACACACGCAAACTCAACATAAATGACGTGACACCAGTCAGTCGAAGCGAATAGCTCAGACCAAAAGTGGACTCTTTGACACTGTTTAACATTTAACAAAATTGCTCTGAGCCAAACAATGAGGTTATTTCACTTGGGGGCGTTGGGCGAAGCCAAAAGCTGTAGTTATTATTCTAAAACAGTAAATGGATAGGCCTATAAATTGGCTCTAAGTAGATTATTCCACCAATTGGAATCCCAAAAATGGGCTGCAGAACAATAGCTCATAGTCTGAGAATAAAGGAGAGCGCCTTTTTAAATTTATTTTTAAAAATACTACTACTCACGTGTGTTCTGATGGCCATCTACTTAAATGGAAAGAGTCAGCAATTTTGTTTGTTTTTCATGTTAAAGTTTCATGAATGGTATCGTCGGATTGTTTTTAGACTGAGAGAACAGACGTGAAGAAGAGTTTGAGTTGGTTTTTATTTTTAATTTTGATACCAGACCTAATCTTTCTTGACTTTTGATACTAGACCTAATCTTTCTTGACTTTTGATATCAGACCTAATCTTTCTTGACATGTGATATCAGACCTAATCTTTCTTGACATGTCGCTTTGGTCTAAAATAAAAACTGTGTACTCGCTTCACAACAAAATAAATGATAAAAATACCAACAACAAACACAGCCCCAGCCAGAAAAGCGATCAAATAATCCATTACAACCATATATATTGGTATCTTCTGACTGCTGTACCGCATATAGGAGCCTCCGTGTCGCATCACGTGATCAAGCCAGAATGCTGCTTCCTTCTTTGGATCCTTGTACAGCTCTCGATATATCTCCGAAGCTGTGCCGATGGATGATCTTATCTTCTGGCTAGAGGCCACTTCTTCTATAGCGTTGACAAGTTCATCCTCTGTAGCTTTAGGACATCGATGTTGCGGCAAAAACCTCTCTCCTCAGCTCGTTCTGCATTAGCAGCTTGATCATAGAAAAGTGGTAAACAGACCATGGGCACTCCATGATAAATACCTTCATAGAGGCTGTGGGTTCCAGAATGGGTCATGTATACTTTAACGTTTTTGTTTCCAAGAAGATCGTTTTGGGGTAACCAGGTCGATGTCAGAATCTTATCTGGGTCAGGAGACGTGATATTGGATCTCCAGATTGTGTTCAATTTAATTCGCTTTAATACTGACACCAGTTTTAGTTCCAGCTTACTTGGGAGATTCATAAACATGGTACCAAACGATAGGACGGCCACGCCGACTCCAGCTTTTCTAGAACGCTCCACAAACGATTTAAATGGTTCCTGTAGTTCCTTCGATGGTCCGGCAGACAATCCTCCAATGTATTTCAAATTGGGCAAAGCAGGTCTTGGGTAATCAAAGATCGGATCATTCTCCATAATGTAAACTTCTGCCTGGCTCATGAGCTCATTTGCTGTTGGAACATCTGGTTCGTTAGGAAAGAGCTGCTTTGTGTATCCCCTGTCGTTAAAAATGTGCTGAAACAGTGGGATCATATTGCGAGTTACCGTCCTTACTTTCTCAAAGAGAGTTGCCTGGTTGAGTATATAAGGGGAGTTGAATGCTTCTGCAACTGGGCTGTAAGGCATTTTAGCTGTAACCGGGAATTGAAGGGCACTTAGAATCGCAAATGGCACTTTAAGCTTGTATGGTATCGCTACATGTTCGTTAATACTCGGGTACCAGTCTAGAACAATGAGGTCAGGCTTCAGACTTCTGATGTACTCTATAAACTCTCCATTCTGAAGACCATTAAAGTACGTTTCTGAAAGAAAACCTTCATATTTAAAAACCCAACCCCAGTCTGGATCGGTGTCACCTTCAATAGCTCGTATGACTGTTTCTTCTAAGTCTGAGGCTAGCTTTTCACAAGACGATTCCCAGAAATCGTTGAACCAAATGACCTGCACTTTCGGTGACCTTTGAATTCGCTTGTCCAGGTCTCTAGGCAACCCTACCCAAACATTGTGTCCCATCTTGACGAGCTCTTCTGCCGTAAAGACAAAAAGTCGTACATGGCTTGTGATAAAAAATGGCAGCAGAACGACATTTTTGCTTTCAGTGAAGGACCTCATCAGGACAATCAGAAGGAAAATCCCAAAAACGCGTGTGTATAGGTACATCTGAAATGAATGATTCAACAAAATATCATTGTAATGACAGAACAAATATCAGTGTAGTGATAGAACAAACATCATTGTAATGATAGAACAAATATCAGTGTAGTGATAGAACAAACATCATTGTAATGACAGAACAAATATTAGTGTAGTGATAGAACAAACATCATTGTAATGATAGAACAAATATCAGTGTAATGACAGAACAAATATCATTGTAGTGATAGAACAAACATCATTGTAATGATAGAACAAACATCATTGTAATGACAGAACAAATATCAGTGTAGTGATAGAACAAACATCATTGTAATGATAGAACAAATATCATTGTAGTGATAGAACAAACATCATTGTAATGACAGAACAAATATCAGTGTAGTGATAGAACAAACATCATTATAGTGATAGAACAAACATTAGTGTAGTGATAGAGCAAATATCATTGTAGTGATATAACTAATATCGTTGTAGTGATAGAACAAGTATCACTGTAGTGACAGAACAAATATTATTGTAGTGACAGAACAAATATCTTTGTAGTGATAGAACACATATCATCGTAGTAATAGAACAAATATATTTGCGGTTCTTCTTCTCTTTCCTTCCTCATCTGCCTTTCAGCGTTGAGGGGAGATATAATTTGCGATCTTTTGCTTTTCTGTTCGCCTCTGCTGTTATGTTTCCTAGTGCTTCTAATATTCTGCTGATCCATCTTTTTCGTGATCGATGCTTGGGCCTGGTGTTCTCACAACGTTTATTGAGGGCTCGTTGTGTTGTGTTTTGATCACTCTGTCTTGTCTCGTGGCCAAACCATTTCATCTGTTGTTTCTTTATATATTCTATGGCGGGGGTTATTCCTAGCTTTATCTCAGTTCTTCATTTCTGATCTTATCTCTCAGTCTGTTTCCTGTCATTCGACGAACACATTTCATCTCTGTAGTGGTTATTTTTCTTATTGTTCTTACATCTAGGGTCCAGGTCTGGCATTGGTAGCACAACGTTGGGATCAAGAATGTATTGTAAAGTGCCCGTTTTCCCCCAGAGTTATTTCCTTGTTGGACAATAGTGGTGATAACTGTCAAGTGATTTGACAAGCTTTGTTGCATCTTGAATCTATCTCTGCTATTTGTGAATTATCGTTTTCCACCAAACTTCCTAGGTATTTGAATTCCTCTACTTGTTTTAGTTGCCTGCCTTCTATATTTATGTTTATGTTATGATTCTCTGTTCATCACTGCGGTAAAAAAAAGAGTAAATAGCACCCGTCAAGCCAAGTGGTGTATAGGGAATATGGTGTTAGTGACCATAAATTTTACAGACCTTCGGCACATGATTTTTAGTGTAATGTGGTCGGTATTACGCCCTTGCTGCTCTACTTTCCCAGAATAAAATCCGGTACAAATTTAAGGCTGGATGAACCCGGAAGCCGTCGGTTGGGATCGAACCCTACCCCTTGTCGTTTGCAGTCCAGTTCACTAACCACTGAGCTATCGCGGCTCCCCATCATTGCGGTGATACATAACATATTTTGAGGAAACAACAAAGATCATTGCAGTGTAGTGATATAACACATATAATTGTAATTATTCAACGATTATCATTGATGTGATATAAAGAATATCGTTGTAATGATACAGTAACCATCATTGTTGTGATACATCAAATATCAAAGCAATTATTCAACAAATATCATTATTGTGATATAGGAATATAATTGCAGGCAAAGAAGGTAACAAATCTTAAAGTTGAGTAAAGTGTGTTTGTCTAAAGTAGTTGCTACGATGACCGTAATTATCAAATAAGTGTCCAGACAAGAAGTAATCAACGATGACCGTAATTATCAAATAAGTGTCCAGACAAGAAGTAATCAACGATGACCATAATTATCAAATAAGTGTCCAGACAAGAAGTAATCAACGATGACCGTAATTATCAATAAGTGTCCAGACAAGAAGTAATCAACGATGACCGTAATTATCAAATAAGTGTCCAGACAAGAAGCAATCAAAACAATTAACTCCGCCATAAGGAAGATGGAGAAGCAGCTGCTAGAACAACCTACAAGCTGGCTAGGACAACCTAGCAGCTGGCTAGAACAACCTAGCAGCTGGCTAGAACAACCTACAAGCTGGCTAGAACAACCTACAAGCTGGCTAGGACAACCTAGCAGCTGGCTAGAACAACCTACAAGCTGGCTAGGACAACCTAGCAGCTGGCTAGAACAACCTACAAGCTGGCTAGGACAACCTAGCAGCTGGCTAGAACAACCTACAAGCTGGCTAGGACAACCTAGCAGCTGGCTAGAACAACCTACAAGCTGGCTAGGACAACCTAGCAGCTGGCTAGAACAACCTACAAGCTGGCTAGGACAACCTAGCAGCGGGCTAGAACAACCTACAAGCTGGCTAGGACAACCTAGCAGCTGGCTAGAACAACCTAGCAGCTGGCTAGAACAACCTACACACTGGCTAGGACCAACATGCCAGCTGGCTAGAACAACCTACAAGCCGGCTAGGACCAACATACCAGCTGGCTAGAACAACCTACACACTGGCTAGGACCAACCTACTAGCTGGCTAGAACAACCTACCAGCTGGCTAGAACAACCTACCAGCTGGCTAGAACAACCTACAAGCCGGCTAGGACCAACATACCAGCTGGCTAGAACAACCTGCAAGCTGGCAAGGACCAACCTACCGTATAGCTGGCCTGAACAACCTACAAGCCGGCAAGGACCAACCTACCAGCTGGCCTGAACAACCTACAAGCCGGCAAGGACCAACCAACCAGCTGGCTAGAACAACCTACAAGCCGACTAGGACCAACCTACCAGCTGGCAAGAAGAACCTACAAGCCGATTAGGACCAACCTATCAGCTGGCTAGAACAACCTACAAGCTGGCTAGGACCAACCTACAAGCTGGCTAGAACAACCTACAAGCCGGCTAGGACCAACATACCAGCTGGCTAGAACAACCTACAAGCTGGCTAGGACCAACCTACAAGCTGGCTAGGACCAACCTACAAGCTGGCTAGGACCAACCTACAAGCTGGCTAGGACCAACCTACCAGCTGGCTAGAACAACCTACAAGCTGGGTAGAACAACCTACCAGCTGGCTAGGACCAACCAACCATCTGGCTAGGACCAACCTACCAGCTGACTAGAACAACCTACAAGCTGGCTAGAGCAACCTACAAGCTGGCTATAGCAACCTACAAGCTGGCTAGAACAACCAACAAGCTGGCTAGAGCAACCTACAAGCTGGCTAAACAACCTTCAAGCTGGCTAGAACAACCTTCAAGCTGGCTAGAACAACCTTCAAGCTGGCTAGGACCAACCTACAAGCTGGCTAGACCAACCAACAAGCTGGCTAGAACAACCTTCAAGCTGGCTAGAACAACCTACAAGCTGGCTAGAACCAACCTACAAGCTGGCTAGGACCAACCTACAAGCTGGCTAGGACCAACCTACAAGCTGGCTATGACCAACATACAAGCCGACTAGGACCAACCAACAAGCTGACTAGGACCAACATACCAGCTTTCTACGACAACATACCAGCTGGCTAGGACCAACATACCAGCTTTCTACGACAACATACCAGCTGACTAGGACCAACATACCAGCTTTCTACGACAACATACTAGCTGACTAGGATCAACATACCAGCTCCATGAAACAACAAGGGAGCTGGCTAGGACAACATACTAGCTGTCTAGAGCAACACACCAGCTATCTAGGATAACATACCAGCAGGCTTGAAATATATACCAGTTGGCTAGGACAACACGTAAATTGATTACAAAAACATACCAACATGCCACCATAATATACCAGCTGGCTAAGACACCAATTGGCTACGATAGCATGCCTGTTGGCAACGAGAACATATAAGTGGCTAAGACAACATACTAGCTGGCAAAGATAGCATATCAGTTGGCTGCGACAACATACCATTTGGATATGATAACATACCATTTGGATACGATAACATATCAGCTGACTAGGACAACATACCACCTGGCTAGGATAAAATACAAGTTTAACAAAAAGAAAGTGTACATATGATAAACGATAGAACAAATATCTGCAATAAAATTTGACAAACCGTAGTCTGGTCTACATCGCGGACCAATCGTCGGCGTTCCTAGAAAGGTAACCTAGAATTGTGTAATAACTATCATACTGTCACCTCATAAAACTAATGCTACATTGCTAACAAGTAATGAAAGAACCAAAACAAAATAATCGCAACCGATTTAAGAAACAAACAAAAAATGTCTTCCCTGTGTCGTAGACCGTGGCCAGAAGGAGAAAGAGGGGGGATTCGCGGGTGCGCGCTGTGATACCCTGCCGTTGGGAGGTCAAAAACGTGTAAAAGGTTCTAAAAATATGTGAGTGGGGGGAACACAGTCTAGGTTGCCTCGACTACATCACCAGTGATATTGTCTATACGCATCTACGAGCCCACACATACATGTACATTTATACACACACATGTATATATATATATATATATATATATATATATATATATATATATATATATATATATATATACCTACACCCATACATGTGAATACACGTACATGCATATACACACCCATACAGGGACAACCATATATATGCAGAAATGTGCGCATAACGCCCACATAACCAGAAGAGTACACACCGAGTGTGTATACTATATATCAGTGTGCATACATAAAGGAGAAAGAATAGAACAAAAGAATAACAGGTACTCAAAAGGAGGAAAGAGTGAGATGTCTGAGAGTGGGGTACAATAAAAAAAACATATGAAAGGTAAAAAGCATAGACAAAAGAGGTATAGGAGACCACCGAAGTATCGCAGTGGGGTCTAGTGGAGGAGAGCTGTGAATAGTATAGCATAGTGGATATACTAATGTGCCCAACATGGGCAGCAGAGAAGACTATGCAATAGGGAAGGAGCAACTAAAGGGAAACTATGTGTACGAGGGAGATACATTCATGCCCCGTGGGGTCGGCGAACCCAATTAGACTATAAGGCGATCCACTAGAGCAAACCAGCTACGGTCGCCAGAGTAGCAAAGGACAATACCAGTGATACGGATGTCGTTTTTGCCCTTGTGGTTTGAGAAATTGAAATGGGAAGTCACTGGAGTGTCAGTATTATGTTGGATATCGCGAAGATGTTCACAAAATCTTTCCGCTGAACGTTTCTCAGACTCGCCAATATAAGTCATGTGGCATCGTTGGGATATGATGACATAAATGATGTTTCGGGACAAACATGTGAAGCCAAGCGTAATCTCGAACCGCCCGTTAAGGAATAAGACAGAGTCAGTGCGGAGCACATAGACACAGGTGATGCAGTTTACGTCCACAAGTGCCTGTACCCAAATGTTCATGGTCGGAGCGAGAGAAATGGCTCCTAACCAGAATATCTCTCAAATTCCTGCCGCGTTTGAAGGCGATCATAGGGGGGTCACTATAAAGTAGACGAGTGGTGGGATCAGAGTGGAGAATGTCATCATCATCATCATGTACCCTGCCGGTTGGCGTAGGCGATCATGTCCCTCCACAATCTTCTATCTACAGTGCATCGTATCAGTTCTGTTGTTGACTGCTCTCCGTGCCATGACACCAAGCTATCCAGCATTTTCTCTCCCTGTCGTCCGCGATCTCTCCCTCCTTTTACCTTGCCAGCTGCAACCAAGCACCCCAACTTTCCTCTTCTCATGATGTGCCCAAAAAATGTTGATTGCTTCTTTCTGATGTTTTTTAAGAGCTCCCTTTTTGTGTTGGCCTCTTTGAGAACTTCCTCATTGGTCTTTTTATCTGTCCAGGGAACTTTCAACATTCTTCTGAGAAATCCCATCTCTGTGGCCCCCAACCGTCCCTTCACCCGTTTGTCCGTTTGGAGAATGTCAGAGTTGATAATTACTACTATATACTTTGATTATTAGTTACTGTGATGATTTATTATTTTTTAACATCGTCTTGTTATGAGAAGAAATTAACAAGAGAATCAAAATCTTTCCCCTCAAATAGCAAATGAGAGAGAAGAGAAAGACACTAATCACACGAGAAAAACCCTGATAAGAGGGAAAGTGACCACAGCAAGGACTCCTTTAGTGAGATTGATAAGTCAGCCCTAGTCAACGATATATAATGAGATGACTTTGTTTGAATGGAACAGCTGGATATATTGTGACAACTGGGAAAATTAAGGGACGAAGAGGTAGAGGTAAGCAACGAGAACAAATACCAGACAGCTTAAGAGAATGGCTTGGCACAAGGTCAACAACAGAAATCATAAATAATTGTCGAGGTCGAAAGTTGTGGAGAGACGTGATCATCTACGCCAGCAGGCTTGGTACTTGATGATGATAATGACTTTATGATCTTTGCAACACGTCTGACGTCACTTGAATGATGACGCAGACCCCGTCAACATCTAGAAGTATTTCTCCATTGACCTGTGTGTGCAATTGTTGTTTAATATTTCTTTAATTACAGACATGGGTTGAGATTAATTAATAAATTCTAGCGAAAGAGACCTCAACAAATGTGGAGACACCAAGAAATGTGGTCCAAGTTCTCTATCAACACTCGGAATAAACGTTAGATGTTGAAAGTTCTTGTAGTCTGCATATATTAAGTCAATCTTTCATAAATCATTAATCTATTCTACTCATACCACACTTGATTCTAATTTCCTGAACAATCAAGAATCAACAATCAAGATTGTACTTTCATCAACTATCATGCCCACGTTTATATCACTATCTCTGTGTGAGTTCAGTTTGCCTCCCTTTACTTAAATTGTTTTTAACTCCCCTTATGTACTCCATAATCCAACATGTGAGACCGCCCACCGACCTGGACTACTGAATGTCTAACGCTGTTGGTCCACGTGACTCCCTGATCGTCTGAGACCTCCAATGATGTCTAATCCAACATGTGAGACCGCCCACCGACCTGGACTACTGAATGTCTAACGCTGTTGGTCCACGTGACTCCCTGATCGTTTGAGACCTCCAATGATGTCTAATCCAACATGTAAGACCGCCCACCGACCTGGACGACGGAATGTCTAACGCTGTTGGTCCACGTGACTCTCTGATCGTCTGAGACCTCCATTGATGTCTAATCCAACATGTAAGACCGCCCACCGACCTGGACGACGGAATGTCTAACGCTGTTGGTCCACGTGACTCCCTGATCGTTTGAGACCTCCAATGATGTCTAATCCAACATGTGAGACCGCCCACCGACCTGGACTACTGAATGTCTAACGCTGTTGGTCCACGTGACTCCCTGATTGTTTGAGACCTCCATTGATGTCTAATCCAACATGTGAGATCTCCATTGATGTCTAATCCAACATGTGAGACCTCCATTGATGTCTAATCCAACATGTGAGACCTCATTGATGTCTAATCCAACATGTGAGACCTCCATTGATGTCTAATCCAACATGTGAGACCTCCATTGCTGTCTAATCCAACATGTGAGACCTCCATTGATGTCTAATCCAACATGTGAGACCTCCATTGATGTCTAATCCAACATGTCAGACCTCCATTGATGTCTAATCAAACATGTGAGACCTCCATTGATGTATAATCCAACATGTGAGACCTCCATTGATGTCTAATCCAACATGTGAGATCTCTATTGATGTCTAATCCAACATGTGAGACCTCTATTGATGTCTAATCCAACATGTGAGACCTCTATTGATGTCTAATCCAACATGTGAGATATCCAGTGATCCCTAATCCAACATGTGAGACCTCCATGGATGTCTAATCCAACATGTGAGACCTCCATTGATGTCTAATCCAACATGTGAGACATCCATTGCTATCTAATCCAACATGTGAGACCTCCATTGATGTCTAATCCAACATGTGAGACCTCCATTGATGCCTAATCCAACATGTGAGACCTCCATTGATGTCTAATCCAACATGTGAGACCTCCATTGATGTCTAATCCAACATGTGAGACCTCCATTGATGTCTAATCAAACATGTGAGACCTCAATTGATGTATAATCCAACATGTGAGACCTCCATTGATGTCTAATCCAACATGTGAGATCTCTATTGATGTCTAATCCAACATGTGAGACCTCTATTGATGTCTAATCAAACATGTGAGACCTCCATTGATGTCTAATCCAACATGTGAGATATCCATTGATGCCTAATCCAACATGTGAGACCTCCATTGATGTCTAATCCAACATGTGAGACCTCCATTGATGTCTAATCCAACATGTGAGACATCCATTGCTATCTAATCCAACATCTGAGACCTCCATTGATGTCTATTCCAACATGTCAGACCTCCATTGATGCCTAATCCAACATGTGAGACCTCCATTGATGTCTAATCCGACATGTGAGACCTCCATTGATGTCTAAGCCAACGTGTGAGATCTCCATTGATGTCTAATACAACATATGAGACCTTCATTGATGTCTAATCCAACATGTGAGACCTCCATTGATGTCTAATCCAACATGTGAGATCTCCATTGATGTCTAATCCAACATGTGAGACCTCCATTGATGTCTAATCAAACATGTGAGACATCCATTGATGTCTAATCCAACATGTGAGACTCCCATTGATGTCTAATCCAACATGTGAGACCTCCATTGATGTCTAATCCAACATGTGAGACCTCCATTGATGTCTAATCCAACATTTGAGACCTCCATTGATGTCTAATCAAACATGTGAGACCTCCATTGATGTCTAATCCAACATGTGAGACCTACATTGATGTCTAATCCAACATGTGAGACCTCCATTGATGTCTAATCCAACATGTCAGACCTCTATTGATGTCTAATCCAACATGTCAGACCTCCATTGATGTCTAATCAACATTTGAGACCTCCATTGATGTCTAATCCAACATGTGAGACCCCCATTGATGTCTAATCCAACATGCCAGACCTCCATTGATGTCTAATCCAAAATGTCAGACCTCCATTGATGTCTAATCCAACATGTGAGACCTCCATTGATGTCTAATCCAACATGTCAGACCTCCATTGATGTCTAATCCAACATGTGAGATCTCTATTGATGTCTAATCCAACATGTGAGACCTCTATTGATGTCTAATCAAACATGTGAGACCTCTATTGATGTCTAATCCAACATGTGAGATATCCATTGATGCCTAATCCAACATGTGAGACCTCCATTGATGTCTAATCCAACATGTGAGACCTCCATTGATGTCTAATCCAACATGTGAGACATCCATTGCTATCTAATCCAACATCTGAGACCTCCATTGATGTCTATTCCAACATGTCAGACCTCCATTGATGCCTAATCCAACATGTGAGACCTCCATTGATGTCTAATCCGACATGTGAGACCTCCATTGATGTCTAAGCCAACGTGTGAGATCTCCATTGATGTCTAATACAACATATGAGACCTTCATTGATGTCTAATCCAACATGTGAGACCTCCATTGATGTCTAAACCAACATGTGAGAACTCCATTGATGTCTAATCCAACATGTGAGATCTCCATTGATGTCTAATCCAACATTTGAGACCTCCATTGATGTCTAATCAAACATGTGAGACATCCATTGATGTCTAATCCAACATGTGAGACTCCCATTGATGTCTAATCCAACATGTGAGACCTCCATTGATGTCTAATCCAACATGTGAGACCTCCATTGATGTCTAATCCAACATTTGAGACCTCCATTGATGTCTAATCAAACATGTGAGACCTCCATTGATGTCTAATCCAACATGTGAGACCTACATTGATGTCTAATCCAACATGTGAGACCTCTATTGATGTCAAATCCAACATGTGAGACCTCTATTGATGTCTAATCCAACATGTCAGACCTCCATTGATGTCTAATCCAACATTTGAGACCTCCATTGATGTCTAATCCAACATGTGAGACCCCCATTGATGTCTAATCCAACATGCCAGACCTCCATTGATGTCTAATCCAACATGTCAGACCTCCATTGATGTCTAATCCAACATGTGAGACCTCCATTGATGTCTAATCCAACATGTCAGACCTCCATTGATGTCTAATCCAACATGTGAGACCTCCATTGATGTCTAATCCAACATGTGAGACCTCCATTGATGTCTAATCCAACAGGTGAGACCTCCATTGATGTCTAATCGAACATTTGAGACCTCCATTAATGTCTAATCCAACATGTGAGACCCCCATTGATGTCTAATCCAACATGTCAGACCTCCATTGATGTCTAATCCAACATGTGAGACCTCCATTGATGTCTAATCCAACATGTGAGACCTCCATTGATGTCTAATCCAACATGTCAGACCTCCATTTATGTCTAATCGAACATGTGAGACCTCCATTGATGTCTAATCCAACATGTCAGATCCCCATTGATGTCTAATCCAACATGTCAGACCTCCATTGATGTCTAATCCAACATGTCAGACCTCCATTGATGTCTAATCCAACATGTCAGATCCCCATTGATGTCTAATCCAACATGTGAGACCTCCATTGATGTCTAATCCAACATGTGAGACCTCCATTGATGTCTAATCAAACATGTGAGACCTCCATTGATGTCTAATCCAGCATGTGAGACCTCCATTGATGTCAATCAAACATGTGAGACCTCCATTGATGTCTAATCCAACATGTGAGATCTCCATTATGTCTAATCCAACATGTGAGACCTCCATTGATGTCTAATCCAACATGTCAGACCTCCATTGATGTCTAGTCCAACATGTCAGACCTCCATTGATGTATAATCCAACATGTGAGACCTCCATTGATGTATAATCCAATATGTGAGACCTCCATTGATGTCTAATCCAACATGTGAGACCTCCATTGATGTCTAATCCAACATGTGAGACCTCCATTGATGTCTAATCCAACATGTGATACCTCCATTGATGTCTAATCCAACATGTGAGACCTCCATTGATGTCTAATCCAACATGTGAGACCTCCATTGATGTCTAATCCAACATGTGAGACCTCCATTGATGTCTAATCCAACATGTGAGACCTCCATTGATGTCTAATCCAACATGTGAGACCTCCATTGATGTCTAATCCAACATGTGAGATCTCTCAAACATCAAAACTGTTACAATTGTCATGGCCATAACTGCACAATATACCTTGCATCTAATCATCATCAACATCATCATCATTATCATCATCATGTGCCATAACGGTTGGCGTAGACGATCATGTCCCTCCACAGTCTTCAATCTACATTACATCGTATCAGTTCTGTTGTTGACTGTTTTCCATGCCATGACACCAAGCGATCCAGTATTTTCTCTCTTTGTCGTCCGCAATCTCTCTTCCCCTGTATTTTGTCAGTTGTAACCAAGTATTCCAACTTTCCTCTTCTCATGATGTGCACGAAAAATGTTGATTGTTTCTTTCTGATGTTTTTTATGAGTTCCCTTTTTGTGTTAGCCTCTTTGAGAACTTCCTCGTTGGTCTCTTTAGCTGTCCATGGAACTTTCAACATTCTTCTGAGAAATCCCATCTCTGTGGCCTCTAATCATCTTTTCGCTTGTTTGTCTTATGTCTGTGATTCGCTTCCATAGGTCACAATTGGTTCTATATAGCACCGAGGAACTCTCTTTCTCACTTTTATTGACATAGATTTGTTGCATAAGATATTTTTTTATTTTCTGAAATGCTATTTTGGCCTGAGCTATTCTGCTTATTATTTCCTTGATGCATCTTCCATCCGATGTTATTATTGTGCCCAAGTATTTGACGCGTTGCACGTTTCAGATTTGTCTCGTTTATTTTTATGCTGCATGATTATGGTGATGATTATTTCTTCGATATGACCCTTACTTCTGTTTTCTTACTATGCAGATTGAGATTTTTCGTGTTGCTTTCTTTTACTATTATGTCTATCATTTCTTGTATTTCGTTCTCTGTCTCTGCTATTAAAACTGTGTCATCCGCATATCACAAATTATTTATGTTGTAACCATTAACTTCAATCACTTTTTGTGTGAATTATTGATCTCTTAATATGTTCGCTGTAAAGTGAAAACAAATCCGGCCACAGCATTTAATAAATTACACATTAATTAAAAATTACCTTCATGTATCGTACTAGTCCAGTTGTCACTTTGTTCGTTAACACGTTGCTCTGGACAAGAATGAGAAATTTCTGTTTGACGTGGGTAGTCTCTCCGGTAACTGCCAGCAGTCGTTGCGTTGACTTCATCCAATGAAATACAAATATTTAGACACCATTCAGTGGCGGAGGCTGGGTTAGACACATGAGGAGGCCAGGAACTGAGTCCGATTTGAGGTTAACCTTTAACTTGACAATTTGCGGCATAAAGATTACTGCAATTGTACGATATGTAAAGTAATTCCTTTAATTGCTGCCCTAAATTATTATAATTATAATTATATTCATTATATCATATAATACCAGAATAACACATCATTATATATGTTATTCTGGTTTTACTGTTAATTAACATCTCTTGCAGTTGTGTACCAGTATTGTGTACCAGTATTGTGTACCAGTATTGTGTACAAGAGGCAACACAGTGAGGTATTATTAAACAGTCATCCTTCCTGCTATAATCCTATATGTTACGGTAATTACAGAAAAGTCAAACTTATTAGTTGAACCACTATTGTCATAGCAACGAGGTAGATTAAAATAGCCTACATTTACTTATGCACTTTGTAAAGTGGAGAGTTGTCGTTGTGGTGTAGTAGGTTAGGTCTCCATGGACATTCAAGCCCATCTGTTATTAACGGCTCGAATTACTCGAGCTATTTCACAGAAGATGAGTGACTGGTAGTTTTGAGGCAGGCGTCTTGCCTCGAGACAGAGGTTGTGGGTTCCAATCCCGGTTGCCCCAGTTGGGATTTTTATTTATGATTTCTCTCTGCGGCAACCATCCCTGGTCTCCGCAGCGAGGTTTGGCTTGAAACGTCAATTACTCATCATCATCATGTGCCATACCGGTTGGCGTAGGTGATCACGTCAAATACTCATGGACGGTAAAAATATGAGTACCTCCGACTTGAGTATCTGCTTGTGCGGCGAGGGACCAATGTGTACACGGCTGCCAGGGAAAAACGGATTAACACTCAAAATTCAATTCTTAGTTTCTAGGGACTTCGTCTGAGGTAAAAGCTGGCGAGCGCAAAATGAACTATATATCACTGAAGACTGAGATAGATTGGCTAGCTGTATTGACATTTACTTGATTGAGCTGGAATGTGATTGAGTTTTGTATTGTGCTGAGATATTAAATGAGTCGTGACCTCCGTTACCTCCTGTAAGTATCCGCCGCTGGTAACATTTATGTTTAATCTAGATATGCTGTGGTGGCAGGAACTAAGGGAACGTCCATGACCTCCATACGCACGGTGAAATATAAGAATGTACGAGAAAGGTCTACCATTATCAAGTGCCATGCCGACAGTCCTAGTCTCTATATCTCTGTCACTTACGTTTCAGATCAACATTAATGCCATCCTTTTCTCTATCATTTGTTAACCAATGTTTTCTTCTGCTTTTTTATAAATCTTCTAATGTTCGTGTCGTCAAAATATATTCAAGTTTTCATCTTTTCATGACGTGACGATACAATGTAGAATGCTTTTTTTTTCTTACTTTACGGCGACGTGACCATACAATGTAGAATGCTCTTTTTTAACTTTACGGCGACGTGACCATACAATGTAGAATGCTCTTTTTTAACTTTACGGCGACGTGACCATACAATGTAGAATGCTTTTTTTTTACTTTACGTCGACGTGACCATACAATGTAGAATGCTTTTTTTTTACTTTACGTCGACGTGACCATACAATGTAGAATGATCTTTTTCAACTTTACGTCGACGTGACCATACAATGTAGAATGCTATTTTTTAACTTTACGGCGACGTGACGGTAAAATGTATAATGCTTTTTTTTTTACTTTACGACGACGTGACGATAAAATGTAGAATGCTCTTTTTTAACTTGACGTGACAATACAATGTAGAGTGCTGTTTTTCAACTTTACGACGGCGTGACCCTACTATGTAGAAGGCTCTTTTCAACTTTACGGCGGTGTGACCATATTATGTATAATGCTATTTGTTTCAACTTTACGACGATGTGACCATACAAGGCAGAATGCTCTTTTATCAACTTTACGACGACGTGACCATACTATGTAGAATGCTCTTTTTCAACTTTATGACGACGTGACCATACAATGCTCTTTCTTCAACTTTACGACGTCGTGACCATACAATGCTCTTTTTCAACTTTATGACGACGTGACCATACAATGTAGAATGCTCTTTTATCAACTTTATGACGACGTGACCATACTATGTAGAATGCTTTTCTTTCAACTTTACGATGTCGTGACCATACAATGCTCTTTCTTCAACTTTACGACGTCGTGACCATACAGTGCTCTTTTTTCAACTTTACGACAAATGCTCTCATCGGTCACTGAATTTAATCAATGCGTCTTCATTTTGTGGCGAACATGGAAATAAGTAAAGAGATGCTGTAAATCTGGTAGCGAATAGCAAGTGGTTCGGGCTAACCCACACCCCTAGAAATATAAGGAATGTACGTTACCCCCTTCCACATGGGCCATTTTCATTACTCCTTAGCAACTCCTTAGCTTACCCAATTGTTCTAAACATTCTTATGTGAGTGTGTGCACATTTCTACTGATCGAGTGTTGTTTTGTTTATTGAAACAGTCAGTAAGGTGAGTTGAACACAAACATTAGCAAGAACAGGTATTATCAAAAATATTTGACAATCCAGTCAATTAACACAAAACAAAAGGGAGGTGAAGGCGTGTCTCACAGCAGCAGAGCTGAAAGTTGTTAGCGACCCACAGCTAATGGCTTACGCCAGGATCAGTGAACCAGAACCATCCAGACCCTGCTCCACCTCTCTGTGGTGCCTCCAGTAACAGACTAACCTGCCTAGTCTGGCTAAGCGAGTAGGGATCGAAGAGAGAAGACAACCCGGTACTCAAAAATGTCATGCTGATGTCGGATGTGTTGGGCAGAAAGGCGCAAATATCACAGTTATACTGCAAACCATAACACAACGTAGACACGCCCACTTAACGTCCTTTTAAGGGCGAATGACGAAGAGGTATACTTCTTTAGTCATCGGGCAAACGCAAGTAAACACAAAACAAAAGGAAGGCAAATTAGCGAATATAGGGAAGACAAAACAACGGATATAAGGAAGACAAAACAGCGGATATAAGGAAGACAAACCAACGGATATAAGGAAGACAAACCAACGGTTATAACGAAGATAAAACAACGGATATAAGGAAAACAAAACAGCGGATATAAGGAAGACAAACAACGGATATAAGGAAGACAAAACAACGGATATAAGGAAGACAAACCAAAGGATATAAGGAAGACAAAACAGCGGATAAAAGGAAGACAAAACAACGGATATAAGGAAGACAAAACAACGGATATAAGGAAGACAAAACAACGGATATAAGGAAGACAAACCAACGGATATAAGGAAGACAAAACAGCGGATATAAGGAAGACAAAACAAACGATATAAGGAAGACAAACCAACAGAAACAAGGAAGATAAAACAACAGATATAAGGAAGACAAAACAACGGATATAAGGAAGACAAACCAACGGATATAAGGAAGACAAACCAGCAGATACAAGGAAGATACAACAACAGATATAAGGAAGACAAACCAACAGATACAAGGAAGATACAACAACAGATATAAGGAAGACAAAACAACGGATATAAGGAAGACAAAACAACGGATATAAGAAAGACAAAACAACAGATACAAGGAAGACAAAACATCGGATATAATGAAGACAAAACAACGGATATAAGGAAGACAAAACAACGGATATAAGGAAGACAAACCAACATAAACAAGGAAGATAAAACAACAGATATAAGGAAGACAAACCAACAGATACAAGGAAGATAAAACAACAGATATAAGGAAGACAAAATAGTGGATATAAGGAAGACAAACCAACAGATACAAGGAAGATAAAACAACGGATATAAGGAAGATAAAACAACAGATATAAGGAAGAAAAAACAACAGACATAAGGAAGATAAAACAACAGATATAAGGAAGACAAAACAACGGATATAAGTAAGACAAAACAACAGATACATGGAAGATAAACCAACAGATATAAGGCAGATAAAACAACAGATATAAGGAAGGCAAAACAACAGATATAAGGAAGATAAAACAGCGGATATAAGGATGACAAAATAGCGGATATAATGAAGACAAACCAACAGATACAAGGAAGATAAAACAACAGATATAAGGAAGACAAAATAGCGGATATAAGGAAGACAAACCAACAGATACAAGGAAGATAAAACAACAGATACAAGGAAGATAAAACAACAGATATAAGGAAGATAAAACAACAGATATAAGGAAGATAAAACAACAGATATAAGGAAGACAAAACAACAGATATAAGAAAGACAAACCAACAGATACAAGGAAGATAAAACAACAGATATAAGGAAGATAAAACAACAGATATAAGGAAGACAAAACAACAGATATAAGGAAGACAAAACAACAGATACAAGGAAGATAAAACAACGGATACAATGAAGATAAAACAACAGATATAAGGAAGACAAAACAACAGATATAAGGAAGATAAAACAACAGATATAAGGAAGATAAAACAACAGATATAAGGAAGATAAAACAACAGATATAAGGAAGATAAAACAACAGATATAAGGAAGATAAAACAACAGATATAAGGAAGATAAAACAACAGATACACGGAAGATAAAACAACAGATATAAGGAAGACAAAACAACAGATATAAGGAAGATCTATCTATCTATCTTTCGTTCGTCTGAAGTATTGTCTATATCTGCAATGTCGTTTCCTGTATAAATTTTACTGTCTTTTGTAATTCTTTCAGTGGCCCATATAGTTTTGTCTGTAGTGTTGTATCTATGGGCCAATGGATTTTCCTCAGTCTACTATATTCAGTGCAGTCTTGAAGTATGTGTTCAGCAGTCTGGGGTGCCTGTCCACATGTACAAGTAGTTGATGTGCCGATTTTGAATTTTGTATACATGTGACTATGGAGTCGATTGTGTCCTGTTCTTAGGCGTATAATGATAACTTGTTCATATCTATTCATATTATGAAAGGCATCCTGATTTGGGGCTTGTGGTCCTCTGATTGATTTGATTATCTGTTTCTTATGATGGTATGTAACTGGTGTATCTAGTTGTGTGCCTGTTGAACCTTCCTTTGCCAACTGATCTGCTTTCTCATTTCCTGGTATTCCACAGTGAGACGGGATCCACTGCAGGGTAACCCTGTGGTGCTTGCAGAGTTCAGTCAATAAGGTCTGCAGATGTGGTAATTTTCTGGATTGTAGTGCCTGGAGTACTGATCTTGCATCTGTCAAAAAACACTACAGGCTGTGGGCTAAGATTACTGTTCATCAGTTTTTCTATTGCCAACTTTATTGCTTGTATTTCTGCATCATAATTGTGACAATATTTCCCTGTTGCTATTTTATTCATATCCCTAGTGTTATTTGGGTACTCTATATATGCACCTGCTCCCCATTCTTTACTGCATTCTGTGCTGATCCATCTGTGTACACACGGATCCATAGGTCTTGTGGGTATTCTTCATCCAGGAAACTGAGAGTTATTGTTTTCGCTGTAGACTATTTTGTTCCTCTTTGTCAACTATTCCTTTCACTTCTGTCCGTATTTGAACTGATAATCCTGATTCATCTGTCCAGGGAGTCTGTTCTGGAATGGGCAGAAGGGGTTTAACAACTCTTGGCATGTCTGGTGTTTGTCTACTAATACGCTTGGCTTGGTGGATAAAGCTGCTTCTCTTAAGTCGTCCCAATGCAAGATTTTGGAATCTGTCCTTCATTGGATGTCTCGGCATGCATACAAATTTTTCTGCCTGTATCAGCACCTTTGTGTCTCTCCGTTCTCTCAGTGCTGGTATCCTCCACAATTTCTCCATCTCCAATATTGGTGTTGATTTCATTGCTCCTGTGATGACCCTAAGTGCCTGGTTTTGTACTTTATCCAGTTCTTGCAGTGTGGTGTTTGATGCTGAGCACCATGCGGATGATCCATATTCTAAATGTGGGCGTATACTCTGTTGGTAAACTTTACTGAGTATTTTCCCACTCGCACCCCATGTTGTTCCACACAACTTTCTTAGAATAGCCAATTTCCTCCTTGCTTTTTGGGTTGCCTTATTTATCTGCTGTTTCCAAAATAGTTTGTTATCAAATGTAACTCCGAGATATGTAGCTTGTATGTCTTCTTTCACAGGCTCATTGTTTATGTAGATGGCTCCTGCTTTTTGTTTTGGGGAGAGTGTGAAAAGTGTAGTACTGCATTTGTCTGTATTGATGCTGATACACCATCTATTTGTCCATGAATTCAGTGCATTCATAGCTCTTTGTAGCAATTTGGAGGCCACTGTTGCATACTCCTCTGTGCACCACATTACCAAGTCATCTGCATACATTGCCACTTTGATGCCATGTGGTAGTTCAGTAACTAGGTCATTGATGTAGATCAGAAAAAGTGTTGGAGATAGTACCCCTCCTTGTGGAACGCCCTGGCGCAATAAGACCTTCTTACTCTTAAGACCATCCAGATGCACTCTGGCTCTCCTGTTATGCAGGTATGCTTTGACCCATTTGTACATCCTGCCATTTACTCCATAATTTCTCAGTTTCTTCAAAAGCCCTTCCTTCCATACCTTATCAAATGCTTTCTTTAGGTCTATCCATGCTGCTAGTACCAGTTTCTTTTCTTGAAACGCATCTTCAATTTCCTGGGAAAGATAGGTTGCTTGATCTTCGGTAGAGTAACACTGTCTAAAGCCTGCTTGTTGTGGGACAAGGAGATTTTCACTTTCCAGGTACCACTGCAGTCTGAGATTGATTATACGTTCCATTGTTTTACACAAACAGCTTGTAAGACTGATTGGTCTATAGCTGGATGTCATTGAACCATCTTTTCCTGGCTTTAGTAATGGTATCATAATTGCTTCTCTCCATGCCTGTGGCACTCTACCTGTGATCCAGCAAATGTTGTAGATCTGCAGTAGTTTTGCTTTAGCTGCAGTTCCCAAGTTCTTAATCATTTCATTGGACACTCCATCATTGCCTGGCGACTTTTTCATTTTTAATTTGGATATTGCCAGCTCTAGCTTTCTTTGTGTAATGGGTGTTTCCATTACTTCATGTGTGGTCTCTTCTTGTCTTGCATTTTGTTGTTTTAAACGGGTCTCTTGTCGTTTTTCTAGGCTAATTTCAATATTATTGTCATTTGCAAAGGAGTCTGCAAAGTAATTTGCTGCATGTTTACCTGTTAGAATGTTTCCATCCTTCTTCAGTGTAATTTTGGTGTTCCTTTCTGTACCCTCATCATTCAGCTGTTTTACAAGCTTCCACACTTTTCTTGTGTCTCGTTCAAGATTCAAGGACTCTGTTTTCTCTTTCCAGCTTCTCCGTCTGGCTTGTAGTTTAGCCCGTTGAAATTTGGCTTTAGCATGCTGGTAGTTGTTGTGGTGTTCTTGGCAAGGGTTATTTTCTGCTTGCTTTCGAGATGTTTCCATGTCATTGTGCAGTTGCTCTAGCTCACTACTCCAGTATGGTTTGTAGTGTTTCCGTGCCCCTCTAGGTATTGTTTCACTGGCAGCTTGTATTATTAGTCTACTGAATTCATCAACTATTTTGTTGATGTCTCTATCTGTATTTATATCTTTAGTCAGTACACTGGTGTAGTGTTGATACATTTTCCAGTCTGCCTTTTTGTAATTCCATCTGGAGAGAGTGCTGCTCTCCCTGATGGCCTTATTTTGTACCACTAAAAAGACTGGTCGGTGGTCGCTGCCTCCAAGTTGTTTCCCAACAATTCGTGTGATATTCCAATCCAGGTCTGGTGAATGGAAAGCAAGGTCTGGTGTAGATGTGGTATGCCATGATCTGGAGTAGAATGTTGGTGGATCTGTTGCCTGTTTTAATAGTATAAGCCCATTGTCATCCTGCCAATTTTCAAGTTCTTCGCCTCTCTTGTCCATATGTTCATAGCCCCAGCTCTGTGAGTGGCTGTTAAAGTCTCCACATACAATTATTCTTTCTTTTAATGTAATTGTGTCTAGTGCTAGTGGGCGGTCACTCGGACAGTAGTAGTTAAGTAGATGGAAGTCTGTATTTCCTGTCCTGAGGTGCAGTATTTGATATTCCGCCCCATCCATATACACTTCAATCTGACATGCATTAATGTTGTTCCTTACAAGAGTCAGTATTCCACCCTTTTGTCTATTTATTCTGTCAGATCGGTAGCACTGGTATCCCCTAATCTTCAAGGCTATGTCGTTGTTTAGATGGGTTTCCTGCAAACAGCATATGCTTATTTGTTCTTCATGCAGGATATTTTCTAATTCTATCTTTTTACTGTACCCATCTCTTTTGCTGTTGATGCCTTCAGCATTCCAGTGCATTATTTTTAGTGGTCTTATTTTGGATTGGCCAGTAGCTCTATTCTCTCGCCCCCTGACTCCACAGAGCGGTTGAGAAGGACATCCAGTAATAGAGGTTGGGCCCTTTCGAGGCTGAGGACCCGGCGCTGCTCCTGCCTGAGTGCCCATCACAGGGCGAGTGCCATATCGATTTGCGGTTATAGACATACTTCCATTTGCGTTGAGTGCGTGGCATCCTGATTGTTGTGCGCCTTTTGGCTGGTTGCCTCCGACTTCAGCACTTGAACTTGCTAGAGCAGACTGTGGTATTGCTCGGTTGTAGGAAGGCCTGGCCAGTCTTAGTTTTCAGTCCCTGGTGACTGTTAAGCCCATCCCCACGACAAGGAGCTGGCCTTGATGAGGATAAGGAAGATAAAACAACAGATATAAGGAAGATAAAACAACAGATATAAGGAAGATAAAACAACAGATATAAGGAAGACAAAACAACAGATATAAGGAAGACAAAACAACAGATACAAGGAAGACAAAACAACTGATATAAGGAAGATAAAACAACAGATATAAGGAAGATAAAACAACGGTTATAAGGAAGATAAAACAACAGATATAAGGAAGATAAAACAACAGATATAAGGAAGATAAAACAACAGATATAAGGAAGATAAAACAACAGATATAAGGAAGATAAAACAACAGA
This sequence comes from Megaustenia siamemsis, assembly GCA_032433765.1. NCBI lineage: Eukaryota > Metazoa > Mollusca > Gastropoda > Stylommatophora > Ariophantidae > Megaustenia > Megaustenia siamemsis. The sequence continues at coordinate 14,907,656 of JAVIAB010000091.1, read as the reverse complement.
TATAAGGAAGATAAAACAACAGATACACGGAAGATAAAACAACAGATATAAGGAAGACAAAACAACAGATATAAGGAAGATAAAACATCAGATATAAGGAAGATAAAACAACAGATATAAGGAAGACAAAACAACAGATATAAGGAAGACAAAACAACAGATATAAGGAAGATAAAACAACAGATATAAGGAAGATAAAACAACAGATACAAGGAAGATAAAACAATAGATATAAGGAAGATAAAACAACAGATATAAGGAAGACAAACCAACAGATACAAGGAAGATAAAACAGCATATATAAGGAAGATAAAACAACAGATATAAGTAAGACAAAACAACAGATATAAGGAAGATAAAACAACAGATATAAGGAAGATAAAACAACAGATATAAGGAAGATAAAACAACGGATACAAGGAAGATAAAACAACAGATATAAGGAAGATAAAACAACAGATATAAGGAAGATAAAACAACGGATACAAGGAAGATAAAACAACAGATATAAGAAAGATAAAACAACAGATACAAGGAAGATAAAACAACAGATATAAGGAAGATAAAACAACAGATATAAGGAAGACAAAACAACAGATATAAGGAAGACAAAACAACAGATACAAGGAAGACAAAACAACAGATATAAGGAAGATAAAACAACAGATATAAGGAAGATAAAACAACGGTTATAAGGAAGATAAAACAACAGATATAAGGAAGATAAAACAACAGATATAAGGAAGATAAAACAACAGATATAAGGAAGATAAAACAACAGATATAAGGAAGATAAAACAACAGATATAAGGAAGATAAAACAACAGATACACGGAAGATAAAACAACAGATATAAGGAAGACAAAACAACAGATATAAGGAAGATAAAACATCAGATATAAGGAAGATAAAACAACAGATATAAGGAAGACAAAACAACAGATATAAGGAAGACAAAACAACAGATATAAGGAAGATAAAACAACAGATATAAGGAAGATAAAACAACAGATACAAGGAAGATAAAACAATAGATATAAGGAAGATAAAACAACAGATATAAGGAAGACAAACCAACAGATACAAGGAAGATAAAACAACATATATAAGGAAGATAAAACAACAGATATAAGTAAGACAAAACAACAGATATAAGGAAGATAAAACAACAGATATAAGGAAGATAAAACAACAGATATAAGGAAGATAAAACAACGGATACAAGGAAGATAAAACAACAGATATAAGGAAGATAAAACATCAGATATAAGGAAGATAAAACAACGGATACAAGGAAGATAAAACAACAGATATAAGAAAGATAAAACAACAGATACAAGGAAGATAAAACAACAGATATAAAAAAGATAAAACAACAGATACACGGAAGATAAAACAACAGATATAAGGAAGATAAAACAACAGATATAAGGAAGATAAAACAACAGATATAAGGAAGATAAAACAACAGATATATGAAAGAAGATAAAACAACAGATACACGGAAGATAAAACAACAGATATAAGGAAAACAAAAAAACAGATATAAGGAAGATAAAACATCAGATATAAGGAAGATAAAACAAAAGATATAAGGAAGACAAAACAACAGATATAAGGATGACAAAACAACAGATATAAGGAAGATAAAACAACAGATATAAGGAAGATAAAACAACAGATACAAGGAAGATAAAACAATAGATATAAGGAAGATAAAACAACAGATATAAGGAAGACAAACCAACAGATACAAGGAAGATAAGACAACATATATAAGGAAGATAAAACAACAGATATAAGTAAGACAAAACAACAGATATAAGGAAGATAAAACAACAGATATAAGGAAGATAAAACAACAGATATAAGGAAGATAAAACAACGGATACAAGGAAGATAAAACAACAGATATAAGGAAGATAAAACAACGGATACAAGGAAGATAAAACAACAGATATAAGAAAGATAAAACAACAGATACAAGGAAGATAAAACAACAGATATAAGAAAGATAAAACAACTGATACAAGGAAGATAAAACAACAGATATAAGGAAGATAAAACAAAAGATATAAGGAAGACAAACCAACAGATGCAAGGAAGATAAAACAACATATATAAGGAAGATAAAACCACAGATATAAGGAAGATAAAACAACAGATATAAGGAAGATAAAACAACAGATATAAGGAAGATAAAACAACAGATATAAGGAAGATAAAACAACAGATATAAGGAAGATAAAACAACAGATATAAGGAAGACAAAACAACAGATATAAGGAAGATAAAACAACAGATATAAGGAAGACAAAACAACAGATATAAGGAAGACAAAACAACAGATATAAGGAAGATAAAACAACAGATATAAGGAAGAAAAAACAACAGATATAAGGAAGATAAAACAACAGATATAAGGAAGATAAAACAACAGATATAAGGAAGATTAAACAACAGATATAAGGAAGATAAAACAACAGATATAAGGAAGATAAAACAACAGATATAAGGAAGATAAAACAACAGATATAAGGAAGATAAAACAACAGATATAAGGAAGACAAAACAACAGATATAAGGAAGACAAAACAACAGATACAAGGAAGACAAAACAACTGATATAAGGAAGACAAAACAACAGATATAAGGAAGATAAAACAACAGATATAAGGAAGATAAAACAACGGTTATAAGGAAGATAAAACAACAGATATAAGGAAGATAAAACAACAGATATAAGGAAGATAAAACAACAGATATAAGGAAGACAAACCAACAGATACAAGGAAGATAAGACAACATATATAAGGAAGATAAAACAACAGATATAAGTAAGACAAAACAACAGATATAAGGAAGATAAAACAACAGATATAAGGAAGATAAAACAACAGATATAAGGAAGATAAAACAACGGATACAAGGAAGATAAAACAACAGATATAAGGAAGATAAAACAACGGATACAAGGAAGATAAAACAACAGATATAAGAAAGATAAAACAACAGATACAAGGAAGATAAAACAACAGATATAAGAAAGATAAAACAACTGATACAAGGAAGATAAAACAACAGATATAAGGAAGATAAAACAAAAGATATAAGGAAGACAAACCAACAGATGCAAGGAAGATAAAACAACATATATAAGGAAGATAAAACCACAGATATAAGGAAGATAAAACAACAGATATAAGGAAGATAAAACAACAGATATAAGGAAGATAAAACAACAGATATAAGGAAGATAAAACAACAGATATAAGGAAGATAAAACAACAGATATAAGGAAGACAAAACAACAGATATAAGGAAGATAAAACAACAGATATAAGGAAGACAAAACAACAGATATAAGGAAGACAAAACAACAGATATAAGGAAGATAAAACAACAGATATAAGGAAGAAAAAACAACAGATATAAGGAAGATAAAACAACAGATATAAGGAAGATAAAACAACAGATATAAGGAAGATTAAACAACAGATATAAGGAAGATAAAACAACAGATATAAGGAAGATAAAACAACAGATATAAGGAAGATAAAACAACAGATATAAGGAAGATAAAACAACAGATATAAGGAAGACAAAACAACAGATATAAGGAAGACAAAACAACAGATACAAGGAAGACAAAACAACTGATATAAGGAAGACAAAACAACAGATATAAGGAAGATAAAACAACAGATATAAGGAAGATAAAACAACGGTTATAAGGAAGATAAAACAACAGATATAAGGAAGATAAAACAACAGATATAAGGAAGATAAAACAACAGATACACGGAAGATAAAACAACAGATATAAGGAAGATAAAACAACATATATAAGGAAGATAAAACAACAGATACACGGAAGATAAAACAACAGATATAAGTAAGACAAAACAACAGATATAAGGAAGATAAAACAACAGATATAAGGAAGATAAAACAACAGATATAAGGAAGATAAAACAACAGATACAAGGAAGATAAAACAACAGATATAAGGAAGATAAAACAACAGATATAAGGAAGATAAAACAACGGATACAAGGAAGATAAAACAACAGATATAAGAAAGATAAAACAACAGATACAAGGAAGATAAAACAACAGATATAAGGAAGATAAAACAACAGATATAAGGAAGACAAACTAACAGATGCAAGGAAGATAAAACAACAGATATAAGGAAGATAAAACCACAGATATAAGGAAGATAAAAGAACAGATATAAGGAAGATAAAACAACAGATATAAGGAAGATAAAACAACAGATATAAGGAAGATAAAACAACATATATAAGGAAGATAAAACAACAGATATAAGGAAGATAAAACAACAGATATAAGGAAGACAAAACAACAGATATAAGGAAGATAAAACAACAGATATAAGGAAGACAAAACAACAGATATAAGGAAGACAAAACAACAGATATAAGGAAGATAAAACAATAGATATAAGGAAGAAAAAACAACAGATATAAGGAAGATAAAACAACAGATATAAGGAAGATAAAACAACAGATATAAGGAAGATAAAACAACAGATATAAGGAAAACAAAACAACAGATATAAGGAAGATAAAACAACAGATATAAGGAAGATAAAACAACAGATATAAGGAAGATAAACAACAGATATAAGGAAGATAAAACAACAGATATAAGGAAGATAAAACAACAGATATAAGGAAGATAAAACAACAGATATAAGGAAGATAAAACAACAGATATAAGGAAGATAAAACAACAGATATAAGGAAGATAAAACAACAGATATAAGGAAGATAAAACAACAGATATAAGGAAGACAAAACAACAGATATAAGGAAGATAAAACAACAGATATAAGGAAGACAAAACAACAGATATAAGGAAGATAAAACAACAGATATAAGGAAGATAAAACAACAGATATAAGGAAGACAAAACAACGGATACAAGGAAGACAAAATAGCGAACGTAAGGAAGACAAAACAATCGTTGATTGAAGTACAACTTCGAACTAATGACATTGATTTGAGAAGGTTTAAACACCGAACAAGAGCACTGGCCACAACATCTAAAAATACTTTCATAGTTTAGTTAATTTATAGTATAGTAATTCATAGTATTAGTTAATTTATGGTTAAGTAATTCATAGTATTAGTTAATTTATAGTATAGTAATTCATAGTATTAGTTAATTTATAGTATAGTAATTCATAGTATTAAATAGTTTCATACTTACTTCCCATCTGCTCCCCAACAAGATAACAAAGCATTCAAAGACACAGGCCATTCTGACTTGATTTCTGAGGCTGAAAGATTAGATGAAAGGTATACCAGAGAAGTATATTTATGTGTTTATTGAAATTAGTAGAAAAAAAGACATTAAATATTTTGAGACACATTTTCTGATACACTATCTGCAAAAGACAGTAAACATCCACACTTACTGAACGATGGATTAAATACAGAGTCAACAAGACATGGACCAAACATAGCCACTGAGACATGAATAAAACACATTTATAGAATGGTGATATTATAGGAAGAAATAGTCCTGGTAGAGGGCACCAATATCGTAAGTGGGGCGGTGTAAGTAGTTCATTGTGCGGATCCTTCGTCTACGTTCTGTAGTTCGCATGTTTACTGAGAGCCACATTGCTCGTCCCACCTTTCTACTCTCCTCTTTTCAAGATGATCCGTTCTGTGGTTATTATACTTGTAACTGTATCAGGGCGTTCAGATGTTTCACCTTTCTTTAAAACTACATTCATCCTGAATTGTAAGGTCACCCTTGTCTATGTCCCTGGACATGCTGGAGTACGGGGAAATGAAAGAGCGGACAGGATGGCTAGCTGTGCTGTCGTTGAGGACGGGCAACCAATAGATCGGGCGGACATCATCAATGCCCTCCGAGATGTGGGAAGAGCACAGGATTTCGACAAACACAGATCCATGTCACTTCTTCGGATGATGGAAATGGGAGTTAAGATGGGCACAGCCAGAAATGAGAAACTTGGTGGCCGTGTAAGAAGACATATCAACCAACATAGAACTGGAGTCGTCAGTCGCTGGACACTGAGGGAATTGTTGAGGAGGGGATCTGAGCACCTATGGACATGTTCGGAGTGCAATGATTATGACCCGCAAATAACTCAATGTTTCCCCTTCTAATACGACTTTTATCACAGATCCGCCACTAACATATTATGTCTATTCCTTCTGTCACTATCTTTATCTGTTTTATTGTTTATTTTTGTTCTTTATCCTATGTATTCGAATCTTACAACATCTCTAAGCATCCACACCCACATACATAATATAAAACAATATATTATTGTATTATTAACAATATATAACAATAATATATACAAAAATATAGCCCTCTATAGACTTTCAAAGGCCGGCGGGCAGAAAAGAACAGCAGGAGTGCAATCTGATCATTAAAAGCGGACCTCGTCGAGCAGGTGTTTCGTTCCATTATCTTCTTTAGAGAGTCGTATGATCGCCCGCAGGGGTTGCCTTACCCCACGGGGATCAATGTATCTCTTTCTTGAGGGTAACCCTTCTCTCTTCCTCCTCACCGCTTTTTTTCCTTCTGTCACTCCCATCTATCCTCCACGTCTCTCCCCCTCTCCTTTTTAAACAATAACATAAAATTAAGTAGGTAAAGCAAGACTGAAGGGATGGAAGAAGGAATAGATATATACAGACCTCTTCCATAATGTGTGACTTTTAATACTATTAATTGCTCTCTCTCTCTCTCTCTCTCTCTCTCTCTCTCTCTCTCTCTCTCTGCGATCAGGACTCAATCAGAGTAGGATTCCAGACTCTCACATGAAGTCAGCTGTCAGGTTAAGTGTGTTGATCGCCCCCACAGACAGAACATCACAATTAGAGTCCGCCAGATCCACTCTGATTGAACACCCGTTAAAACGTTGCACTGTGTTCTGCGCCAGTGGCCCAGTGCATCCGATTTCAGCCAGCATTTTATAGAGATTTGCTTTCCTTAGCCTTTGATTGTCCCCAATCTTCCTGCAATATACTATTAATTGTATGATATGCTTCTAGTAGTTGATCTTCTGACTTTGTGTAGTGTTTGAGTCTATTAGTTTGGACCTTTACTTTTGCTAATTTTAGCAGCTTAGTGGTGTCTAAGAAAATGGTAAATGACACTGTTTAATGATTTTAGCAGCTTAGTGGTGTCTAAGAAAATGGTAAATGACACTGTTTAATGATTTTAGCAGCTTAGTGGTGTCTAAGAAAATGGTAAATGACACTGTTTAATGATTTTAGCAGCTTAGTGGTGTCTAAGAAAATGGTAAATGACACTGTTGAATGATTTTAGTAGCTTAGTGGTGTCTAAGAAAATGGTAAATGACACTGTTGAATGATTTTAGTAGCTTAGTGGTATCTAAGAAAATGGTAAATGACATTGTTGAATGATTTTAGTAGCTTAGTGGTGTCTAAGAAAATGGTAAATGACATTGTTGAATGATTTTAGTAGCTTAGTGGTGTCTAAGAAAATGGTAAATGACATTGTTGAATGATTTTAGTAGCTTAGTGGTGTCTAAGAAAATGGTAAATGACACTGTTGAATGATTTTAGTAGCATAGTGGTGCCTAAGAAAATGGTAAATGACATTGTTGAATGATTTTAGCAGCTTAGTGGTGTCTAAGAAAATGGTAAATGACATTGTTGAATGATTTTAGTAGCTTAGTGGTGTCTAAGAAAATGGTAAATGACATTGTTGAATGATTTTAGTAGCTTAGTGGTGTCTAAGAAAATGGTAAATGACACTGTTGAATGATTTTAGTAGCTTAGTGGTGTCTAAGAAAATGGTAAATGACACTGTTTAATGATTTTAATAGCTTAGTGGTGTCTAAGAAAATGGTAAATGACATTGTTGAATTATTTTAGCAGCTTAGTGGTGTCTAAGAAAATGGTAAATGACATTGTTGAATGATTTTAGCAGCTTAGTGGTGTCTAAGAAAATTGTAAATGACATTGTTGAATGATTTTAGTAGCTTAGTGGTGTCTAAGAAAATGGTAAATGATATTGTTGAATGATTTTAGTATTTTATTACTTAGTTTTAACAGGGATTATGCTTTTGCTTCAACAGGCCCTTTTTGGAATCCCCAGGGGGAAAAGACAAAGAGGAAGACCAAGGAATTCTTGGAGAAGACAGATTGAAGCAGAGATGAAGATGATGGGGAAGACATGGAATGATCTTAAAAGAATGGCAAAAAACAGAACGACTTGGAAAGTGTTTGTTGAAGACCTATGCTCCACTGGGAGCTAAAAGGTAGAAGAAGAAGAATGCTTTTGCTTCTGAAAAGTGTTGCGGAGCGTTCCCTAGTTTCAACCCCTAACTTGTCTTAGTCTCAACTCATACTTATAATAGTTATTTTATGTAGAGTGGATATTAATTAATTTTTTTTTTTAAGTAAAGAGCCCTGTCACGCCAGGCGGCGTATAGGAAATATGGTGTTAGTGACCATAAATTTTATAGACCTCCGGCACATGATTTTTGGGGTAATGTGGTCAGTATTACGCCCGTGCCGCTTTACTTTCCCAGAAAAATGCCGGTAGCCATTTAAGGCTGGGTGAACCTGGAAGCTGTAGGTCAGAATTGAACCTGACCTCTTGTTCTTAATAGTCCAGTCCACTAACCACTGAGCTATCGCTGCTCCGGATATTAATTTAGCCTTCACTAACCCTGTGTTAGGTGACTGTGCTGGCAACACGATGCAATTTGCGATGGGAGTGAAATTTAAATTATAAATGTATTTCAATGACCGTAGTAAAAAGAAATGCAAGTGTTCTTGTGTGTGATTTCGAACGGATTTATTTGTGATCAAATTCCAACGGAAACAGTGACAGTTTATGCTAGATATGTAGAATTCCATCCATGGTGCTATACGATTACGAACGAAAAATAAAAATGAAAGCGGAAAATCTACAACTACAACAACAAAAACAACACAATAGAAAACACAACAACTTAAATGGTTTGGCCACCTGGTCGGTATGAACCCTTACCAATCACCATCAAGGGCTTTCTTCTCGAGAATGCATGGAAAAAGACCAAGAGGAAGACCCAGACGAAGATGGATAGATGCAGTGACAGAGACATGTAACAACAAAGGAAAATCACTAATTCAGACAGTTCGAGCAGCTCAAGAACGACAAATGATATAACCACGACACCTTTTATGTGTCAGTGAAAAGAGACAAGAAGAGGAAGAACAAGAAGACACAAAGTTGAACCACTCCGATAAAATAGTAATCTTAATGATAAGTGGTATGTTCTTACCTCAGAACATCGTCATTCATAAATAGAGCTCCTTTTTGGGGGATTAAAACAATAATGGCACTATAAGATTAAAGCAAACAGCCGTGGGATGTTTCTCTGGTCAGCTTAACAGATTCATGGTGACGTAACACTTTGACTGACTCTGAACCACGTGACTTAACTTGGGGCGTCATTATGAGTAGTTATATTTACAACATGTCGACAGCCCCGGTATCACTGCTAACGAATTAAAATACATAATTGTTCAACAGCCCGTGCCGGTGGAATCATCAGAAATAACATCTCATCTCATTATTCTTCTTATTTCCTTCTTCATTTGCCTTTCAGCGTCGAGGGGAGATATAATTTGTAGACTTTTGCTTTTCTGTTCGCCTCTGCTGATGTTATGTTTCCTAGTGCTTCTAATATTCCACCCATCCATCTTTTTCGTGGTCGACCCTTGGGTCTGGTGTTCTCACAACGTTTGCTGAAGGCACGTTGTGTTGTGTTTTGATCTTTCTGACTTATCACGCGGCCAAACCATTTGATCTGTTGTTTCTTTATATATTCTATAGCGGGGCTACTCCTAGCTTTTTCCTCAGTTCTTCATTTCCGATCTTATCTCTCAGACTGTTTCCTGTCATTCGTCTAACACATTTCATCTCAGTAGAGGTTATTTTCCTTATTGTTCTTGCATCTAGGGTCCAGGTCTGGCATTGGTAGCACAACGTTGGGATGAAGATTGTATTTAATTATTTATGTCATCTCATTGATGGATCCAAACAAAGAAAGGCAGCTGCAGTCACCATCATATCAGCCACATCATACGCGAAAAAACATAAGACGCAGCCGCACCGGAAGTGAACACAGCCTAACTATCCTTCGTCGTACAATATCATTCATTGTAAGCAATCATGGTATCGAAGGAAGATCCGGATAAAAAAACACAGCTTACGGTGTGAACAAAGCATTAAACTCAGTAGCTCTAACAGCAAGCCGGACGTGGCATACGATGAAACTGCAACAAGGAACACAAGCTTCAGACAGAGCCTCAACGGTTCCTGTCCAGTATCCGCCATAATTACTGGAAGCGGGGCCTCGGTAGCCTAGTTGGGAAAACCACCCGACTAGACTACCGACGTTCGGACAACCCGTGTTCGATTCCCGCTGGGAGCAGTGTGAATTGTACTCGTGGTTGGAAAAAAAATACCCCCACGGTCGACCCAGCCGTTGGCAGAAATGGGTACCAGGGTATTATCCTGGGAAGGTGAGGAATGTTGCCTCGCATCTGAGTTTCGATGCTTGAGGCTACACTATACAGAAATATCCGAACATTTCTGGATAGGCGGCCGAGCACATATGGGTATATACTCGCGTGCTAAGACGCCGGTTCAAGTCTCGTACTTTACCTTTACTGGAAGCGGTCATAAAGAGCGGATATTGTTGATATGGTTGTTCACTATTGTCACCGCTTTTATTCAGTCTTCTGTCATTGTGTTCAACCTGAACAACCGTTAGTGGAATCGTTTTCTTTTATGGGAAGGTTAGCCTTGTATGTTTTGTCATTAACGACAATATATCATGACATGAATTACTGTACAATGAAATTCATTACCGTATGCTGACACTCCATAATAACATACAATGACACTAATTACTGTGGCATGATATTTATTACTAAAAACTAGCCTTTATTACAGCAAGATGCCATTCATTACTGCTCCATGACATCTACTATTGTGCAATAAAATTACTGTACAATGAGACTCATAAATGTACATTATCATTCATTGCTGGACCGATCATTTACTCATCCTGGCACTAATAGCTGTACAACGACATTCATTACCGTGCAATGACATTCATTACATTAAAGAAACACTCTGTTTCGTACCATGGCTTTCATTACTAAATTCTTGACATTAATTATTGAACCCTGAAATTAGTTATTAAACCATGACATTAGTTACTGTACCATGACATTAGCTACTGTACCATGACATTCGCTACTGCACCATGACATTAGCTACTGAACCATGACATTAGCTACTGAACCATGCCATTAGCTACTGTACAATAACATTAGCTACTGTACCATGACATTAGCTACTGTACCATGACATTAGCTACTGAACCATGACATTAGCTACTGTACCATGACATTAGCTACTGTACCATGACATTAAGTAAGTACTATGACATTAGCTACTGTACCATGACATTATCTACTGTGCCATAACATTAGCTACTGTACCATGACATTAGCTACTGAACCATGACATTAAGTAAGTACCATGACATTAGCTACTGTACCATGACATTAGCTACTGAACCATGATATTAGCTACTGTACCATGACATTTGCTACTGTACCATGGCATTAGCTACTGTACCATGACATTAGCTACTGTACCATGACATTAGCTACTGAACCATGACATTAGCTACTGTACCATGACATTAGCTACTGAACCATAACATTAGCTACTGTACCATAACATTAGCTGCTGAACTATGATATTAGCTACTGTACCATGACATTGGTTACTGTACCATGACATACATTAATGTACAATTAAATTGGTAATGATGGCGACCTGTATGAAAAAATATCTGAATCTCTTTGACTTTGTTGGTTGTCTAGTATCAGACCTAATCTTTCTTGACATGTGATATCAGACCTAATCTTTCTTGACATGTCGCTTTGGTCTAAAATAAAAACTGTGTACTCGCTTCACAACAAAATAAATGATAAAAACACCAACAACAAACACGGCCCCAGCCAGAAAAGCAATCAAATAATCCATTACAACCATATATATTGGTATCTTCTGACTGCTGTACCGCATATAGGAGCTTCCGTGTCGCATCACGTGATCAAGCCAGAATGCTGCTTCCTTCTTTGGATCCTTGTACAGCTCTCGATATATCTCCGAAGCTGTGCCGATGGATGATCTAATCTTCTGGCTAGTGGCTACTTCTTCTATAGCGTTGACAAGTTCATCCTCTGTAGCTTTCAGGACATCGATGTTGCGACAATAACTTTTCTCCTCAGCTCGTGCTGCATTAGGAGCTTGGTCAAAGAAAATTGGTAAACAGACCATGGGCACTCCATGATAAATACCTTCATAGAGACTGTGAAGTCCAGAATGGGTCATGTAAACTTTAACGTTTTTGTTTCCAAGAAGATCGTTTTGGGGTAACCAGGTCGATGTCAGAATCTTATCTGGGTCAGGAGACGTAATATTGTATCTCCAGATTGTGTTCAATTTAATTCGCTTTAATACTGACACCAGTTTTAGTTCCAGCTTCTGTGGGAGATTCATAAACATGGAACCAAAAGACAGGACTGCCACGTCGACTCCAGCTATTCTAGAACGTTCCATAAACGACTTGAATGGTTCCTGTAGTTCCTTCGATGGTCCGGCAGACAATCCCCCAATGTATTTCAAATTGGGCAAAGCAGGTCTTGGGTAATCAAAGATCGGATCATTCTCCACAATGTAAACTTCTGCCCGGCTCATGAGCTCATTTGCTGTTGGAACATCTGGTTCGTTAGGAAAGAGCTGCTTTGTGTATCCCCTGTCGTTAAAAATGTGCTGAAACAGTGGGATCATTTTGTGAGTTACCGCCCTTACTTTCTCAAAAAGAGTTGCCTGGTTGAGTATATAAGGGGAGTTAAATGCTTCTGCAACTGGGCTGTAAGGCATTTTAGCTGTTACCGGATATTGGAAAGGACTGAGAACCGCAAATGGCACTTGAAGCTTGTATGGTATGACTACTTGTTCGTTAACACTCGGAAACCAGTCTAGAACAATGAGGTCAGGCTTCAGACTTCTGATGTAATCTACAAATGTTCCGTTCTGAAGAGCTGGAAAGTGTAGTTCAGCAACTTTATCTTCACTCCCCTCCATCCAGCTCCAGTCTGGATCAGTTTCAGCTTCAATGGCTTTTCTGACTGTTGTTTCTAGTTTTATCATATTCTTGTCCACTCTTGAGTCCCAGAAGTCATCGAGCCAAAAGTTGTGCATTTTCTCATGAACCTTAATTGTCTCTCGCAGATCATAAGGAAAACCCAGCCAGACATTGTGGCCCATCTTAACGAGCTCTTCAGCCAAAAATCCATGAAGTCTGACATGACTGGTTGCGTGTATTGGTATAAAGACCACGTTCTTGCTCTCAGTGTAAGACCTTGTCAAGACAATCAGGAGGACTACAACCACATATGTATGTCCTGTCATCTGAAACAAAAGATGGAACAAATATAGCAACTGGTAAAGCTGGTTATACCGATATTTACTTACGGACAATTGTTGTTTGGACATCACCGTTTGTTGTTCACGTCACAGACGCGTGTGGTCTAAGTGTGTCCATACAGGCTCGGACAATGGGCGTTACTTGATGATTGAGAACATGCAATAATCACGAACCAATCAAATAGTTACAGGTGTGCTCGAAACCACAGATCTGTACATCATTTCACACAGGAGAGAAAAATCTCGTGCGACTAAACAGAGAGACAGACACAGTAGTTCTACAACAGATACCGGTGGACACACAACAGACAGATTGAGGTACTAGTTCTACAACAGATACCGGTGGAGACACGTCAGAGAGACAGACGCGGTAGTTCTACAACAGATACCGGTGGAGACACGTCAGAGAGACAGACGCGGTAGTTCTACAACAGATACCGGTGGACACACAACAGACAGATTGAGGTACTAGTTCTACAACAGATACCGGTGGAGACACGTCAGAGAGACAGACGCGGTAGTTCTACAACAGATACCGGTGGAGACACGTCAGAGAGACAGACGCGGTAGTTCTACAACAGATACCGGTGGACACACAACAGACAGATTGAGGTACTAGTTCTACAACAGATACCGGTGGAGACACGTCAGAGAGACAGACGCGGTAGTTCTACAACAGATACCGGTGGACACACAACAGGCAGATTGAGGTACTAGTTCTACAACAGATACCGGTGAACACACGACAGACAGATTGAGGTACTAGTTCTACAAAATATACCGGTGGAGACATGACAGAGAGACAGAGGCAGTAGTTCTACAATATATACCGGTGGAGACACGTCAGGGAGACAGTCGCAGTAGTTCTACAACAGATACCGGTGGAGATACGTCAGAGAGACAGACGCAGTAGTTCTACAACAGATACCGGTGGAGACACGTCAGAGAGACAGTCGCAGTAGTTCTACAACAGATACCGGTGGAGACACGTCAGAGAGACAGTCGCAGTAGTTCTACAGCAGATACCGGTGGAGACACGTCAGAGAGACAGTCGCAGTAGTTCTACAACAGATACCGGTGGAGACACGTCAGAGAGACAGACGCAGTAGTTCTACAACAGATACCGGTGGAGACACGTCAGAGAGACAGTCGCAGTAGTTCTACAACAGATACCGGTGGAGACACGTCAGAGAGACAGTCGCAGTAGTTCTACAACAGATACCGGTGGAGACACGTCAGAGAGACAGTCGCAGTAGTTCTACAACAGATACCGGTGGAGACACGTCAGAGAGACAGACGCAGTAGTTCTACAACAGATACCGGTGGAGACACGTCAGAGAGACAGTCGCAGTAGTTCTACAACAGATACCGGTGGAGACACGTCAGAGAGACAGACGCAGTAGTTCTACAACAGATACCGGTGGAGACACGTCAGAGAGACAGTCGCAGTAGTTCTACAACAGATACCGGTGGAGACACGACAAACAGAAAGTGAGAGGCAGAAGTTCTAAAACAGATACCGGTGGAGATACAAGAGACATACAGATAGAGCAGAAGTTCTAAAACAGATACCGGTGGAGATACGAGAGAAGGACAGATAGACGCACTAGTTCTACCATAGATATCGGCTGGACAAAACAGGCAGATACAGTAGTTCTACAACAGATACCAGCTGAAAAAGACAAACAGTAACTCTACAACAGATACCGGGCCGAGACATCCAATCTAAACAAATGAAATAACCGACCAGTTATCAAGACCCACGAGTTGACGCTGATGTAACACGTGAAGACATGAGTAATTAAATCTAACGTACATCATAAGACTAAATGAAACAGATATACCCAAATTGTTGCAAGGGCAATAACATCTTCCTTCTCTTATTAAAGTCACATATAAACATCCAAATAAGAGCAGATCATAAAAGACTGAGACAACACGTACGTGTGTATGAGGATATGACTTCTGTTTCTGTGGACGGTCTCCAGAAAACATAAACAAAAGTTTCGTGCTGCTAAACTATCACGTTTACAATTCTGAGAGGCTGAACAACTGGCCAACGATGAGAACTATCACGCTATAGGACATATATATAGGACAACAGACAATTCTGTTGTATAAAGTAAAGTAAACAGCCCCCGTCACGCCAAGTGGCGTATAGGGAACATGGTATTAGTGACCATAAATTTTACAGACCTTCAGGGCATGATTTTTGGTGTAATGTGGTCGGTATTACGCCCATGTCGCTTTACTTTCCCATTACAAAATCCGGTACCCATTTAAGGTTGGGTGAACCCGAAAGTCGTCGGTTGGGATCGAACCCTACCTCTTGTCCTTTGTAGTCCAGTTCAGTAACCACTGAGCTATCGCGAACCCCTTTTATTCGCTTGTATAGAATCATAATATCATACGATTCTTGTTAATATAATAAAATATCTCTTCTGAGAATTGCCAAAATTGACCATGACATACTTTTGTCAAACTGTTGTGTAAGGTAAGGTCAAGGTAAAGTACGAGACTTGAACCGGCGACTTAGCACGCGAGTTTTCACCCACATATGCTCGGCCGCCTATCCAGAAGTGTTCGGTGATTTCTTGATAGTGTCGCTTCAAGCATCGAAACTCACAATCCGAGACGGCATTCCTCACCTTCCCAGGGTAAAACCCCGGTACCCATTTCTGCCAACGGCTGGGTCAACCGTGGGTTTTTTTTTTCAACCACGAGTATCATTCACACTCATTCCAGCGGGAATCGAACACGGGTTGTCCGAACGTCGGTAGACCAGTCGGGTGGTTTTCCCAACTAGGTTAACGAGGCCATGTTAGTCCATTCTGGCCCTTCAACCCCAGACTGTCTTTTAGTTACATTAGAACGATTCATCAACCTCAGACTATCCTAATAGGTATACTAGAACGATTCATCAACCTCAGACTATCCTAATAGGTATACTAGAACGATTCATCAACCTCAGACTATCCTAATAGGTATACTAGAACGATTCTTCAACCTCAGACTATCCTAATGGGTATACTAGAACGATTCTTCAACCTCAGACTATCCTAATGGGTATACTAGAACGATTCTTCAACCTCAGACTATCCTAATGGGTATACTAGAACGATTCTTCAACCTCAGACTATCCTAATGGGTATACTAGAACGATTCTTCAACCTCAGACTATCCTAATGGGTATATTAGAACGATTCTTCAACCTCAGACTATCCTAATGGGTATACTAGAAAGATTCTTCAACCTCAGACTATCCTAATGGGTATATTAGAACGATTCTTCAACCTCAGACTATCCTAATGGGTATACTAGAACGATTCATCAACCTCAGACTATCCTAATGGGTATACTAGAACGATTCATCAACCTCAGACTATCCTAATGGGTATACTAGAACGATTTATCAACCTCAGACTGTCCTGTTGGTTATATTAGAACGACCCTTCAACCTCAGACTGTCCTGTTGGTTATATTAGAACGACCCTTCAATTTCAGACTGTCCTGTTGGTTATATTAGAACGACCCTTCAACCTCAGACTGTCCTGTTGGTTATATTAGAACGACCCTTCAACCTCAGACTGTCAGTTTGGTTATATTAGAACGACCCTTCAACCTCAGACTGTCCTGTTGGTTATATTAGAACGACCCTTCCACGTGAGACTGTCCTGTTGGTTATATTAGAACGACCCTTCAACCTCAGACTGTCCTGTTGGTTATATTAGAACGACCCTTCCACGTGAGACTGCCCTGTTGGTTATATTAGAACGACCCTTCCACGTGAGACTGCCCTGTTGGTTATATTAGAACGACCCTTCAACCTCAGACTGTCCTGTTGGTTATATTAGAACGACCCTTCAATCTCAGACTGTCCTGTTGGTTATATTAGAACGACCCTTCAACCTCAGACTGTTTTGTTTGTTATATTAGAACGACCCTTCAATCTCAGACTGTCCTGTTGGTTATATTAGAACGACCCTTCAATCTCAGACTGTCCTGTTGGTTATATTAGAACGACCCTTCAACCTCAGACTGTCCTGTTGGTTATATTAGAACGACCCTTCAATCTCAGACTGTCCTGTTGGTTATATTAGAACGACCCTTCAACCTCAGACTGTTTTGTTTGTTATATTAGAACGACCCTTCAACCTCAGACTGTCCTGTTGGTTATATTAGAACGACCCTTCAATCTCAGACTGTCCTGTTGGTTATATTAGAACGACCCTTCAACCTCAGACTGTCCTGTTGGTTATATTAGAACGACCCTTCAACCTCAGACTGTCCTGTTGGTTATATTAGAACGACCCTTCAATCTCAGACTGTCCTGTTGGTTATATTAGAACGACCCTTCAATCTCAGACTGTCCTGTTGGTTATATTAGAACGACCCTTCAATCTCAGACTGTCCTGTTGGTTATATTAGAACGACCCTTCAACCTCAGACTGTCCTGTTGGTTATATTAGAACGACCCTTCAACCTCAGACTGTCCTGTTGGTTATATTAGAACGACCCTTCAATCTCAGACTGTCCTGTTGGTTATATTAGAACGACCCTTCAATCTCAGACTGTCCTGTTGGTTATATTAGAACGACCCTTCAATCTCAGACTGTCCTGTTGGTTATATTAGAACGACCCTTCAACCTCAGACTGTCAGTTTGGTTATATTAGAACAACCCTTCAATCTCAGACTGTCCTGTTGGTTATATTAGAACGACCCTTCAATCTCAGACTGTCCTGTTGGTTATATTAGAACGACCCTTCAACCTCAGACTGTCAGTTTGGTTATATTAGAACAACCCTTCAACCTCAGACTGTCCTGTTGGTTATATTAGAACGATCATTCTATCTCAGACTGTTTTGTTTGTTATATTAGAACGACCATTCAACCTCAGACTGTCCTGTTGGTTATTTTAGAACGACCTTTCAACCTCAGACTGTCCTATTGGTTATATTAGAACGACCCTTCAACCTCAGACTGTCTTGTTGGTTATATTAGAACGACCCTTCAACCACAGACTGTCCTGTTGGTTATATTAGAACGACCCTTCAACCTCAGACTGACCTGTTGGTTATATTAGAACGACCCTTCAACCTCAGACTGTCATGTTGGTTATATTAGAACGACCCTTCAACCTCAGACTGTCCTGTTGGTTATATTAGAACGACCCTTCAACCTCAGACTGTCCTGTTGGTTATATTAGAACGACCCTTCAACCTCAGACTGTCCTGTTGGTTATATTAGAACGACCCTTCAATCTCAGACTGTCCTGTTGGTTATATTAGAACGACCCTTCAACCTCAGACTGTCCTGTTGGTTATATTAGAACGACCCTTCCACGTGAGACTGTCCTGTTGGTTATATTAGAACGACCCTTCAACTCAGACTGTCCTGTTGGTTATATTAGAACGACCCTTCCACGTGAGACTGTCCTGTTGGTTATATTAGAACGACCCTTCAACCTCAGACTGTCCTGTTGGTTATATTAGAACGACCCTTCAACCTCAGACTGTCCTGTTGGTTATATTAGAACGACCCTTCAACCTCAGACTGTCCTGTTGGTTATATTAGAACGACCCTTCAACCTCAGACTGTCCTGTTGGTTATATTAGAACGACCCTTCAACCTCAGACTGTCCTGTTGGTTATATTAGAACGACCCTTCAACCTCAGACTGTCCTGTTGGTTATATTAGAACGACCCTTCAACCTCAGACTGTCCTGTTGGTTATATTAGAACAACCCTTCAACCTCAGACTGTCCTGTTGGTTATATTAGAACGACCCTTCAACCTCAGACTGTCCTGTTGGTTATATTAGAACGACCTTCCACGTGAGACTGTCCTGTTGGTTATATTAGAACGACCTTCAACCTCAGACTGTCCTGTTGGTTATATTAGAACGACCCTTCCACGTGAGACTGTCCTGTTGGTTATATTAGAACGACCCTTCAACCTCAGACTGTCCTGTTGGTTATATTAGAACGACCCTTCAACCTCAGACTGTCCTGTTGGTTACATTAGAACGACCCTTCAACCTCAGACTGTCCTGTTGGTTATATTAGAACGACCCTTCAATCTCAGACTGTCCTGTTGGTTATATTAGAACGATCATTCAACCTCAGACTGTCCTGTTGGTTACATTAGAACGACCCTTCAACCTCAGACTGTCCTGCTGGTTATATTAGAACGATCATTCTACCTCAGACTGTCCTGTTGGTTACATTAGAACGATCATTCTACCTCAGACTGTCGTGTTGGTTATATTAGAACGACCCTTCAACCTCAGACTGTCCTGTTGGTTATATTAGAACGACCCTTCAATCTCAGACTGTCCTGTTGGTTATATTAGAACGACCCTTCAATCTCAGACTGTCCTGTTGGTTATATTAGAACGACCTTCAACCTCAGACTGTCCTGTTGGTTATATTAGAACGACCCTTCAATCTCAGACTGTCCTGTTGGTTATATTAGAACGACCCTTCAACCTCAGACTGTCAGTTTGGTTATATTAGAACGACCCTTCAACCTCAGACTGTCAGTTTGGTTATATTAGAACGACCCTTCAACCTCAGACTGTCCTGTTGGTTATATTAGAACGACCCTTCAACCTCAGACTGTCCTGTTGGTTATATTAGAACGACCCTTCAATCTCAGACTGTCCTGTTGGTTATATTAGAACGGACCTTTAACCTCAGACTGTCCTGTTGGTTATATTAGAACGACCCTTCAATCTCAGACTGTCCTGTTGGTTATATTAGAACGGACCTTTAACCTCAGACTGTCCTGTTGGTTATATTAGAACGGACCTTTAACCTCAGACTGTCCTGTTGGTTATATTAGAACGGACCTTTAACCTCAGACTGTCCTGTTGGTTATATTAGAACGGACCTTTAACCTCAGACTGTCATGTTGGTTATATTAGAACGGACCTTTAACCTCAGACTGTCATGTTGGTTATATTAGAACGGACCTTTAACCTCAGACTGTCATGTTGGTTATATTAGAACGACCCTTCAATCTCAGACTGTCCTGTTGGTTATATTAGAACGGACCTTTAACCTCAGACTGTCCTGTTGGTTATATTAGAACGACCCTTCAATCTCAGACTGTCCTGTTGGTTATATTAGAACGACCCTTCAATCTCAGACTGTCCTGTTGGTTATATTAGAACGACCCTTCAATCTCAGACTGTCCTGTTGGTTATATTAGAACGACCCTTCAATCTCAGACTGTCCTGTTGGTTATATTAGAACGACCCTTCAATCTCAGACTGTCCTGTTGGTTATATTAGAACGGACCTTTAACCTCAGACTGTCCTGTTGGTTATATTAGAACGGACCTTCAACCACAGACTGTGTTGTTGGTTATATTAGAACGACCCTTCAATCTCAGACTGTCCTGTTGGTTATATTAGAACGACCCTTCAATCTCAGACTGTCCTGTTGGTTATATTAGAACGACCCTTCAATCTCAGACTGTCCTGTTGGTTATATTAGAACGACCCTTCAACCTCAGACTGTCCTGTTGGTTATATTAGAACGACCCTTCCACGTGAGACTGTCCTGTTGGTTATATTAGAACGACCCTTCCACGTGAGACTGTCCTGTTGGTTATATTAGAACGACCCTTCAATCTCAGACTGTCCTGTTGGTTATATTAGAACGACCCTTCAATCTCAGACTGTCCTGTTGGTTATATTAGAACGACCCTTCAATCTCAGACTGTCCTGTTGGTTATATTAGAACGACCCTTCAACCTCAGACTGTCCTGTTGGTTATATTAGAACGACCCTTCAATCTCAGACTGTCCTGTTGGTTATATTAGAACGACCCTTCAATCTCAGACTGTCCTGTTGGTTATATTAGAACGACCCTTCAATCTCAGACTGTCCTGTTGGTTATATTAGAACGACCCTTCAATCTCAGACTGTCCTGTTGGTTATATTAGAACGACCCTTCAATCTCAGACTGTCCTGTTGGTTATATTAGAACGACCCTTCAATCTCAGACTGTCCTGTTGGTTATATTAGAACGACCCTTCAATCTCAGACTGTCCTGTTGGTTATATTAGAACGACCCTTCAATCTCAGACTGTCCTGTTGGTTATATTAAAACGATCCTTCAACCTCAGACTGTCTTTTTGTTTATTCTAATTTGAAATTTACATTTTATAAAGAAACATAAAAACCTCTCTGTCCCCCATCCCCACAGCTACTACAATCTAAATCAATTAAATAATGCTTGTCTTTAGATTTTCTCCATTTAAATAATTATTTTACCTCCCTAATAGATCCCCTTTGTCCAACATTTGAGATCTTT
The DNA here is from genome assembly GCA_032433765.1 of Megaustenia siamemsis. Taxonomy (NCBI): domain Eukaryota; kingdom Metazoa; phylum Mollusca; class Gastropoda; order Stylommatophora; family Ariophantidae; genus Megaustenia; species Megaustenia siamemsis. The sequence goes on along the minus strand of JAVIAB010000091.1, from coordinate 14,885,787 downwards.
CCCTGACCTGGTCTACTCAATGTCTATGACACATTGGTCAACGTTTCTCCCTAATTGTCTAGTCCACCCATCTGAATGTGTAATGGCGACTTTGTGAACGAGAACAAGAGAATATAACTTTCAAAGTGTTACACTTGTCATGACCATTACTGCACAATCTACATGGTCATAATTAAACTATAATTGAATTAAAACATACCTTCATGTAATTACTTTTGTCGCTTGTTACTTTGTTCATGAATCTAGTTCACATCTGATGTTGAGACATTTTCTTCATGAATCTAGTTCACATCTGATGTTGAGATATGTTCTTCATGAATCTAGTTCACATCTGATGTTGAGACATGTTCTTCATGAATCTAGTTCACATCTGATGTTGAGACATGTTCTTCATGAATCTAGTTCACATCTGATGTTGAGACATGTTCTTCATGAATCTAGTTCATATCTTATCTGGAGACATGTTCTTCATGAATCTAGTTCACATCTGATGTTGAGACATGTTCTTCATGAATCTAGTTCACATCTTATCTGGAGACATGTTCTTCATGAATCTAGTTCACATCTGATGTTGAGACATTTTCTTCAAGAGAAGAGGTGTCCGAGGCCAGGGTCCAGCAGTACTTAAGTTAGTTCTTGTCATGAGCTACTTTTATGCAGGTAACAGGCTACATCAAATCTTGGCACGATCTGGTACCAGGAACGATGAACGTTCTATTTGTGTGTGTGGTTGAACCGCTAATTGTTGCAGGTCTTGCTGACCTGACGATGATGACGATGCAGTTTTATCTGGCAGTGGACGATCACGTGACGTCGACAGTAACTGGGTATGTGGACGAATCTGCCATGTCGAAGTGAAATATGAAGTCAAATTACTTTGTTCCCTACCCGATATACGTTACGTGTAGAAAATCTAGTATGATTACGTCACATAATGTCTGTTTATCGGATCTCACATTTATTGATCTACCGTATGTTGTCAATGACACTAATCTTCATTTACTTTTTTATCTCCTTTCTTTTATTGGCCATCATCTCCTAAATTCTTCTTTATTTACTTCTCCTGCAGGACACAATGATCGGACCACTATTCTGGCCACCTCCATTCTTCTCGCTCGTCCATCTTTCAATAACCACGACAGTAGACCCACTAAACCACCAGAAAGTTGGATCATTCAAGTCTCCTTGACGTCACCTCTGAGTGATTATCTTTCGGTTACTGCAATAGAAGTTATCAAAGAGAGCCAACCTCTAGGTATTATAATGTAAGTCATCACAGAGAGCCAACCTACAGGTACTATAATGGAAGTCATCACAGAGAGCCAACCTCTAGGTACTATAATGGAAGTCATCACAGAGAGCCAACCACAGAAACTATAATGGAAGTCATCACAGAGAGCCGACCTCTAGATACTATAATGGAAGTCATCACAGAGAGTCAATCTCTAGGTACTATAATGGAAGTCATCACAGAAAGTCAATCTCTAGATACTATAATGGAAGTCATCACAGAGAGCAACCTCTAGATACTATAATGGAAGTCATCACAGAGAGTCAACCTCTAGGTACTATAATAGAAGTCATCACAGAAAGTCAATCTCTAGATACTATAATGGAAGTCATCACAGAGAGCCAACCTCTAGATACTATAATGGAAGTCATCACAGAGAGTCAACCTCTAGGTACTATAATAGAAGTCATCACAGAAAGCCAACCTCTAGGTACTATAATAGAAGTCATCACAGAGAGTCAACCTCTAGGTACTATAATAGAAGTCATCACAGAAAGCCAACCTCTAGGTACTATAATAGAAGTCATCACAGAGAGTCAACCTCTAGGTACTATAATAGAAGTCATCACAGAAAGCCAACCTCTAGGTACTATAATAGAAGTCATCAAAGACAGCCAACCTCTAGGTACTATAATGGAAAACATCACAGAGAGCCAACCTCTAGGTACTTTAATGGAAGTCATCACAGAGAGTCAACCTCTAGGTACTATAATGGAAGTCATCACAGAGAGTCAACCTCTAGGTACTATAATGGAAGTCATCACAGAGATTCAACCTACAGGTACTATAATGGAAGTCATCACAGAGAGTCAACCTCTAGGTACTATAATGGAAGTCATCACAGAGAGTCAACCTCTAGGTACTATAATGGAAGTCATCACAGAGAGTCAACCTCTAAGTACTATAATGGAAGTCATCACAGAGAGTCAACTTCTAGGTACTATAATGGAAATCAGCACAGAGAGTCAACCTCTAAGTACTATAATGGAAGTCATCACAGAGAGTCAACCTACAGGTACTATAATGGAAGTCATCACAGAGAGCCAACCTCTAGGTACTATAATGGAAGTCATCACAGAGAGTCAACCTCTAGGTACTATAATGGAAGTCATCACAGAGAGTCAACCTCTAAGTACTATAATGGAAGTCATCACAGAGAGTCAACCTCTAGGTACTATAATGGAAGTCATCACAGAGAGTCAACCTCTAAGTACTATAATGGAAGTCATCACAGAGAGTCAACCTCTAGGTACTATAATGGAAGTCATCACAGAGAGTCAACCTCTAGGTACTATAATGGAAGTCATCACAGAGAGTCAACCTCTAAGTACTATAATGGAAGTCATCACAGAGAGTCAACCTACAGGTACTATAATGGAAGTCATCACAGAGAGCCAACCTCTAGGTACTATAATGGAAGTCATCACAGAGAGTCAACCTCTAAGTACTATAATGGAAGTCATCACAGAGAGTCAACCTACAGGTACTATAATGGAAGTCATCACAGAGAGTCAACCTCTAGGTATATAAGGGAAGACATCACAGAGAGCCACCTACAGGTACTATAATGGAAGTCATCACAGAGAGTCAACCTACAGGTACTATAATGGAAGTCATCACAGAGAGTCAACTTGTAGGCACTATAATGGAAGTCATCACAGAGAGTCAACTTGTAGGCACTATAATGGAAGTCATCACAGAGAGTCAAGCTACAGGTACTATAATGGAAGTCATCACAGAGAGTTACCCTACAGGTACTATAATGGAAGTCATCGTAGAAAGCCAACCTACATGTACTATAATGGAAGTCATCACAGAGAGCCAACCTACAGGTACTATAATGGAAGTCATCACAGAGAGACAACCTCTAGATACTATAATGGAAGTTATCACAGAGAATCAACCTACAGGTACTATAATGGAAGTCATCAAAGACAGCCAACCTCAAGGTACTTTAATGGAAGTCATCACAGAGAGTCAACCTACAGGTACTATAATGGAAGTCATCACAGAGAGCTAAACTACAGGTACTATAATGGAAGTCATTACAGAGAGCCAACCTCTAGGTACTTAATGGAAGTCATCACAGAGAGCCAACCTCTAGGTACTTTAATGGAAGTCATCACAGAGAGTCAACCTCTAGGTACTATAATGGAAGTCATCACAGAGAGCCAACCTCTAGGTACTATAATGGAAGTCATCACAGAGAGCCAACCTCTAGGTACTATAATGGAAGTCATCACAGAGAGCCAACCTCTAGGTACTATAGTGAAAGTCATCACAGAGAGTCAACCTCTAGGTACTGTAATGGAAGTCATCACAGAGAGCCAACCTCTAGATACTATAATGGAAGTCATCACAGAGAGCCCACTTATGGGTAAAAAATAAAAGTAAAGTATTCCCGTCACGTCAAGTGGCGTATAGGTAATATGGTGTTAGTGATCATAAATTTTACAGACCTTCAGCACATGATTTTTGGGGTAATGTGTTCGGCATTACGCCCGTGCCGCTTTACTTTCCCAGAAAAAATCTGGTACCCATTTAAGGCTGTGTGAATCCGTAATCCGTAGGTTTGGATCGAACCCTATCTCTTGTCCTTTGTAGTTTAGTTCACTAACCACTGAGTTATCGCGGCTCCATATAAGGCTACGGGTACTATAATATAAATCATCACAAAGTGCCAACATTTAGGTACTATAGTAGAAGTCATTATATAGTGCCAACCCTTTGTTATCTTAAGCAACCCCTTCCCCCAGTCATCTATTCCAAGTCACTTTCCCGCAGCTCATTTCCCACCCCCGTCCCTGCAGCCCCTTCCCCCAGCAACATTGTTCCTAATTCGATATGATGTAATCATACACTGTGACGTCATCCCTCGACATCCGGTTTCTACAAGTTGTGGCTCTTTAACAGTTATCTTTACTGCTGGTATGCTTTGACAAAGTTTAAAGAAACTGGATCATCACGTCTTGAGCCACTGCTCTCCCTTGGGTAAGTTTCCGTCACAAGAAAACGGTAGTCGGCCAACTCTCAGTCTCCAGGTCCGCACACTATAGGTTGGGTTATTTCCCCTCTATAGAGAGTGCACTGATCGGAGGTCAAAGTCACACGCGTATGTGTACAACAAGCACTGTGCTACTGGTCAGATTTACACACACAAATTGAGTAAAGCAGGCAATATGTTACTGGTCAGATTTACACACACAAATTGAGTAAAGAAGGCAATATGTTACTGGTCAGATTTACACACACAAACACACACATTTCCAAAGCAGGAATGTGTTACTGGACAGATTTACACACACATTTCCAAAGCAGGCAATGTGTTACTGGTCAGATTTACACACACAAACACACATTTCAAAAGCAGACAATGTGTTACTGGTCAGATTTACACACACACATTTGTACAAAGGTTGATCGCTACTGTTTGCTCGTGATATTTTGGTAATCTGCTAATTTTATCAGTTCTGAATCGTAACTTGAGTATACCCATGCTATGGCACATTCAAGGGATAGAGAGAAGCAAAGATAAAAGATACAAGACAGCTTAAGAGAATGGCTTTTAAAAGATGGTCAACAACAGAAATGATTAAAAACTACCGAGATCAAAAGTTGTGGAGAGACATGATCACCTACGCCAGCAGACATATAGCTTATAGACACTATAACTTAAATTATTACAATATTTATTGTTAAAATATGATTACTTTACACCAGAAAGGCAAATTTATCAAACTTAAAAATATTCTTTCTTACAAACATTAGGGAATTATAATATTATTAGCATACAAATTAAAGAATGGGGGCCTCGGTAGCCTAGTTGGGAAAACCACCCGTCTGGGCTATCGACGTTCAGACAACCCGTGTTCGATTCCCGCTGGAAGCAGTGTGAGTTGTAATAGTGGTTTGAAAAAAAAAATTACTCCCGTGGTCGACCAAGCCGCTAGCAGAAATTGGTACCAGGTTAGTGTTCTGGGGAGGTGAGGAATGCCGCCTCTCATCGTGAGTTTCGACGCTTGAAGCGACACTATCCAGAAGTCTCCGAACACTTCTCCCGAGCACATACGGGTGAAAACTCGCATGCTAAGACTCCGATTCAAGTCTCGTACTTTACCTTATCCTTACTAACGAAGCTGGAATAGTCATATTATTGTGCTCTATATTGTGTCACATATTTGAACCAATCAAACAAAATAAACATCAATCTCAAGAATGAATGGGAGTGTAATGTCCTCAGAGCATCTTCATTTATAATTATAGCAATATTTTTTTAAAATAATAAAACCAAAATATCACTTTTAGATTAAAAGAAACAGCTGGACAATGTGTTACAAGAAAGAATTACAAGCACAAATAATCATCTTGCAGTTACTTCCAGATGTGCCAATCTTTGATCTTTTTGTTACAAGTATTAACTACTAAAACATCATTCGTTCATAAATATTAACTTCAACTAAACATTTTACCTTTTGTGTGTCTGGTGTCACGAATTGAAACCACTTCCAATAAAATATCAATTTTTAAAGATAAGAGGAATGTACGTGGCTCAAGACACTTTCGTGCGAAGATCCTGCACAATTTCCACGATTTTAGCTACAATGCTTCTTTCAGATTAAAAATAAATCAGATGTGATGTCTCGAGACTAATACATTCCCCTTTCTTAAAATTGATATTTTATGGGGGTGGTTTCAATTTTTGACACACACAAAACGTAAATATTTGTAAATTCTCAAGTCAGTGTTGATGTGCGAACCATATTTGACTAATTAATGCACATAACATAAATATAAAAGTGGAATATCTGAGAGCTTGGGGTGAAGTAATATTCAAATTGTAACCAGAAAAGTTGTTCAATTTGGAGACAAAGTTTCGTCTAATCACTTTTGAATATGAGGAGCGCGTGGCCGTGCGGCTAAAACCACTGTTCCGCTGGCTGAAAAGCCGACGTTCGGTGTTCGAAGCCCGCGGTAGACAGAAAGGATTTTTTCTATCGGGGGTGAAATAAAAATTCTGAGTCTCACAGGTCGTGGCGACTGCTTTGACCAAGCGGCCTTTATTTCCCTGGTTCTATCGTTGCCCCCCGTCATACACCAGCAATGGTACTATGTGACGTAAAGATAGTTTTTTTTACTTTTGGATATAAGAATCAGGTATATTTTATCTTCCGAGAAACAACACAAATCAGCAAATCAATGAAAGAATCAGTGGAAGACAAGCATGAACTGTGCGCGTCGTTTAGTCTGGGACTTAGGTTCTGTTTCTTTATTTGATGTCATCGTGTTCATCTATTTCCCTTTACCAGGGGATCAACTTCGTATGTGACCGTCTCAACTATTTTCTTAAATGTGCTCAATCGTTATGTGTAAACTTTCAGTCTTGGTACTTCGCGTTGTGTTCTGGTTCGTCTGTTGGGTCGGAATACGTCACACACCTGTCTACATAAAATTTACTGTACACACAAATCTCTTGTACATTAGAATATAAATACTTTATTTACACAGTCCACTGAACAATGGTTCTCAATATAACATCCCGTAGGTGTGGATCACCTCTCAAGTATCAAAGTATGCTAGGAAGGTTCCAGTTATCTCCTAACTATTCGTGATTGATATCATGACTCTCTCTTTCTCTCTCTCTCTCTCTCTCTCTCTCTCTCTCTCTCTCATCACACATTGAATCAATTATCTCTGTCCACATTCCCTGAACAGTGAACAGAAACTTAACAACCAATGTAATGTGCACGTTATAAATCCATCTCATGGAACATATCAGTACAAACACTTCCTCACTAGTCTCCTCACTGTCACACCACAGTATGATTACAGAACATCCAGCTTCTTAAACTAAGGATCCAGTCTCACTCGTTCGTTGAAACTACACTCAACTTCTCCTTAAGCAAAATGTCCACAGTCTGGTTGTTCTACACATTGCTAGTTACTATGGGCAATCGCCCTGTTACTACTAAAATAGATCAACTCAAATAACGTAGATTACAGATGATCTCTTACTGCCTCTATGAATATCTCTGAAAACATCATCCTACATACTTCTTTACACCCCATGTGCCTGCCCTGCCTTGCTCTATGAATCTCTCTGAAAACATCATCCTACAGACATTTCCACTAAAATGGATCCGCGGTCTAATGTTGTGGACCGGCTTCCTACCTCCTAAGCGTACATGTGATCTTTTTTCTATCCATGCAGCCCTTTAAATATCTTAAATTTATGTCTAAATCAATGGGAATCTCCCTACGTCATTCCCCCAGCCAATGAAATCACTTCCCTTTCTTAACTCTACTTACTCTTCGTGTCTCCTAATCCACCTTGACATTCCCGAGAACTATCTGCGTCTCATTCTACCCCCTGTCACACTGAACACCTGACCACTCTCCCCGACTCGCTCATTCCAATGTCCATGCGAGACCCTTACTCGTATACTGTCTCGTGCGTCTCAATTTCTCTTAAAACACCATGATTTTATCTCCACCTCCTTACAAACTTACACTCCCTCTTACACGTATGGATGTTGCTTTGAGGTCGTGTGTCATGACAGTCATTTCAGTACCATGACATTTTTTGCTGTACCTTGACTTAATTACCGCACCAAGGCATTTATTACTGTGCTATGACACGCATTGCTGCACCGTAGCACTTATTACTGTGCCATGGCACCCATTACTGCACCATAGCACTCATTACTGTGCCATGACACCCATTACCGCACCAAGGCATTTATTACTGCGCAATGACACCCATTGCTGCACCGTAGCACTTATTACTGTGCCATGACACCCATTACTGCACCATAGCACACATTACTGTGCCATGACACCCATTACAGCACCGTAGCACTCATTACTGTGTCATGGCAACTACTGCTGCACCGTAGCACTCATTACTGTGCCATGACACCCATTGCTGCACCGTAGCACTCATTACTGTGCCATGACACACAAACTGTGCCACTACATTCATTACTGCACAATGATATTCATAACTACAACATAACATTCATTACATTCCCTAAATAATTAATTCTCCATAATGAAATTAATTACTTCTCCATTACATTCACTGCTGCTCCATGACATTCACTACACAACGATAACATTTTTTTTTACTTTATAATAACCGTCATTACTGTACTATGAGACTCATTATTACACCATAACGTTCGGTGATATACCATGACTTTTGTTAATGAACCTTGGAATTCACAGTTTTATTATGACATTCACCGGATCATAATGACATTCACAACTGTATCTTGACAATAATTACTGTACCATGACATACATTAATGTGCCACTAAAGTGGTAATGCCTGTGACCTGTATGAGAGAATATCTGAATCTCCTTGACTTTGATAGTTGTCTAGTATCAGACCTAACCTTTCTTGACATGTGATACCAGACCTAATCTTTCTTGACATGCGATACCAGACCTAATCTTTCTTGACATGCGATACCAGACCTAATCTTTCTTGGCATGTGATACCAGACCTAATCTTTCTTGACATGCGATACCAGACCTAATCTTTCTTGACATGTGATACCAGACCTAATCTTTCTTGACGTGTGATACCAGACCTAATCTTTCTTAACATGTGATACCAGACCTAATCTTTCTTAACATGTGATACCAGACCTAATCTTTCTTGACATGTGATACCAGACCTAATCTTTCTTGACATGTGATACCAGACCTAATCTTTCTTGACATGTGATATCAGACCTAATCTTTCTTGACATGTGAAACCAGACCAAATCTTTCTTGACATGTGATACCAGACCTAATCTTTCTTGACATGTGATACCAGACCTAATCTTTCTTGACTTGTGATACCAGACCTAATCTTTCTTGACATGTGATACCAGACCTAATCTTTCTTGACATGTGATACCAGACCTAATCTTTCTTGACATGTGATACCAGACCTAATCTTTCTTGACATGTCGCTTTGGTCTAAAATAAAAACTGTGTACTCGCTTCACGACAAAATAAATGATAAAAACACCAACAACAAACACGGCCCCAGCCAGAAAAGCGATCAAATAATCCATTACAATCATATATATTGGTATCTTCTGACTGCTGTACCGCATATAGGAGCCTCCGTGTCGCATCACGTGATCAAGCCAGAATGCTGCTTCCTTCTTTGGATCCTTGTACAGCTCTCGATATATCTCCGAAGCTGTGCTGATGGTTGACCTCATCTTCTGGCTAGAGGCCACTTCTTCTATAGCGTTGATAAGTTCATCCACTGTAGCTTTCAGGACATCGATGTTGCGGCAAAAACCTCTCTCCTCAGCTCGTTCTGCATTGGGAGGTTGATCATAGAAAAGTGGTAAACAGACCATGGGTACTCCATGATAAATACCTTCATAGAGGCTGTGAAGTCCAGAATGGGTCATGTAAACTTTAACGTTTTTGTTTCCAAGAAGATCGTTTTGGGGTAACCAGGTCGATGTCAGAATCTTATCTGGGTCAGGAGACGTGATATTGGATCTCCAGATTGTGTTCAATTTAATTCGCTTTAATACTGACACCAGTTTTAGTTCCAGCTTCTTTGGGAGATTCATAAACAGGGTACCAAACGACAAGACTACCACGTCGACTCCAGCTTTTCTTGAACGTTCCACAAACGATTTGAATGGTTCCTGTAGTTCCTTTGATGGTCCGGCAGACAATCCACCAATGTATTTCAAATTGGGCAAAGCAGGTCTTGGGTAATCAAAGATCGGATCATTCTCCACAATGTAAACTTCTGCCTGGCTCATGAGCTCATTTGCTGTTGGAACATCTGGTTCGTTAGGAAAGAGTTGCTTTGTGTATCCCCTGTCGTTAAAAATGTGCTGAAACAGTGGGATCATATTGTGAGTTACCGCCCTTACTTTCTCAAAGAGAGTTGCCTGGTTGAGTATATAAGGGGAGTTGAATGCTTCTGCAACTGGGCTATAAGGCATTTTAGCTGTTAATGGATACTGAAAAGCACTAACAATTGCAAATGGTACTTTAAGCTTGTATGGTATCGCCACTTGTTCGTTAACGCTCGGAAACCAGTCTAGAACAATGAGATCAGGCTTCAGACTTCTGATGTACTCAACACATGTTCCATTCTGAAGAGCTGAGAAGTGTGTTTCAGCTACATCATCTTCAAATCTCCAAAGCCAACTCCAATCCGGATCAGTTTCCACTTCAACAGCTGTTTTCACCGTTGCCTCAAATTTAAGGATAATCTTGTTCACGGGTGCTTCCCAGAAGTCATCGAGCCAAAAGATTTGAACTTTCTCATGAACCTTAATTGTCTCTCTCAAATCTCTAGACAACCCCAGCCAGACGTTGTGGCCCATCTTGACGAGCTCTTCAGTCACAAAGACATGAAGTTTGACATGACTGGTTGTATGGAAAGGTATAAATATCACGTTCTTGCTCTCAGTGTAAGACCTTGTCAAGACAATCAGGAGGACTACAACCACATATGTATGTCCTGTCATCTGAAACAAAAGATGGAACAAATATAGCAACTGGTAAAGCTGGTTATACCGATATTTATTTACGGACAATTGTTGTTTGGACATCACCGTTTGTTGTTCACGTCACAGACGCGTGTGGTCTAAGTGTGTCCATACAGGCTCGGACAATGGATGTTACTTGGTGACTGTGAGCGCTCACAAATCACGTGATTTCACGGACCAATCAAATATTTACAGGTATTCTCGTCCCATCTTTGTATTCTCAATAACGGAATGTTGTGTAGTCCTGTTCTGTGTCCTAGTGACCGTGATGACGTAACTAGGACGTGTTTGTAACTTGTATTCTTGTTCTTCAAAAAATCTTCTGGCAGTAAAATACAATTCGATGTTACAACAGCAGGTCTGTGACGTAATTGTACACAAGAGACAAGTAACGATGTGTTCAACAAAGTGAATTGTACTGACTTCTGCTAGTGTTACAAACTTCGTGTGAAATATATGTCGGCTCTGATGTACAGGATATCAAGACACGCAAGTGTTTGTATCAAGAGCTATTTCTATCTTTCTTTACGACACATAGTACCATTGATGGTGTATGACGGGAGGGGGGGGGGCAACGATAGAACCCAAGGGATAAAGGCCGCTTGGTCAAGCAGTCGCCACGACGTGTGAGACTCAGGATTTTTATTTCACCCCTGATAGAAAAAATCCTTTCTGTCTACCACGGGCTTCGAACATCGTACGCCGGCTTTTCAGCCAGCGGGGCAGTGGTTTTAACCGCACGGCCACGAGCACCTCTAAGCGCTATTTGAGAATTACAAATAATAGGAGACGTGTACTGCAGAAGAGAAAAAAAGATATCAAAGATACAGGACTCAGTTCGTGAAATAGAAAAATGAACAGCTACAATAACCATCTCAACCAGATTTCCGTCAGACAGGACAGCTATCAACAAATCAGCTCCTTCTGTCTATACCCACTTTGAACACCAGCAACGTCACACTATTTCTTTCTTATTTTTTTCTTTATTCCTTTCTAGCTCTCTTTCTTTCTTTCTCGTGATCAATTTTTTTGTTTTGTTTGTACGTTCGTCAGCTTTTACCCCAGCGAAGTCCCTAAGACTAGGAACTGAATCTTGCGTGTTAATCCATTTTTCCCTGGCAGCCGTGTGAAGAGGGGTCCCTCGCCGCACAGGCAAATAACTTCAGCGTTACTCATATTTTTTTTCGTCGATGAGTAACTGACGTTTCAAGTCAGGCCTCGCTGCTGAGACCAGGGGTGGTTGCTGCAGAGAGAAATCATAAATACAAATCCCAGCTGGTGCAGTCGGGATTTGAACCCACAACCTCTCTGTCTCGAGGCCGGCGTCTAGCCTCAAGGCCAACCAGGTGCAGCGTTTCTGTGACGTTGTCTGTCCGCCATACTCTGTGTCTGCCTCTTGCTCCTTTCCCTTCTGCCCTTTTAATATACTTTATATGCATAATGTATATGGCAATGATTAACACGACATTCTTTCTAGACGAATAAACCATTTTATTTGATGTTTCTCTATGTAACTTAGGATTGGTTCAATGCCAACTCTTTCTCTTATAATAGCATATATGATTCTTTGTTTTCTAGTCACCCCAAGCACTTTTCTCAAACATCTCTCTTTGTGGTTACAAACTTTCTTTTATGCTTAGTCATAAGTAAAGCTTGGATTTGTATGTTACATTATATTTTGTTCCTGATATGTTTTTGGAGAATCCTAGTTAGAACAAATTGCATGCCTTTCTGAACAAACTAACGATGTTGTTTTCATTGCACAATAACATGCTAATATAACATTGCACATATAACATGCTAATATAAAATTGCACATATAACATGCTAATATACAATTGTTCATATAGCATGCTAATATAACATTGCACATATAACATGCTAATATAAAATTGCACATATAACATGCTAATATACAATTGTTCATATAACATGCTAATATAACATTGCACATATAACATGCTAATATAAAATTGCACATATAACATTACTAATATAACATTGCACATATAACATTACTAATATATCATTGTTCGTATAACATGCTAATATACAATTGTTCATATAACATACTAATATAACATTGCACATATAACATGATAATATAACATTGCACATATAACATGCTAATATAACATTGCACATATAACATGCTAATATACAATTGTTCATACCACATGTTATTATAACATTGCACATATAACATGTTAATATAACATTTCACATGTAACATGCTAATATAACATTGCACATATAACATGCTAATATAACATTTCACATATAACATGCTAATATATTATTGCACATATAGCATGCTAATATACAATTGTTCATATAACATGCTAATATACAATTGTTCATATAACATGCTATTATACCATTGCACATATAACATGATATTATAACATTGCTAATATAACATTGCTAATATAACATTGAAAATATATCATTGCTAATATGACATTGCTTTTATAACATTGCTAATATAACATTGCTAATATAACATAACTAATATAACATTACTAATATAACATTGCTCATATAACATGGTAATACAACATTACTAATATAATATTGCTTATATAATATGCTAATATTACATTGCTCTTTTAATATGCTAAAATAACATTGCTCATATAACACGCTAAAATAACATTTTTTCAAATAACATGCTACCATAGCATTGCACATATAACATGCTAAAATACAATTGTTCATATAACATGCTATTATAACATTGCACAAATATATCATGCTAATATAACACTACTAAAATAACATGCTATTAAACATTGCACATAAAAACATGCAAATATACAATTGCTCATATCTTCCTCTTCTTTTCTCTTTTCACTGATACCTAAAAGGTGTCGTGGTTTATATCATTTGTCATTCTTGAGCTGCTCGAATTGTCTGAATTAGTGATTTTCCTTTGTTGTTACATGTCACTGCATCTATCCATCTTCTTCTGGGTCTTCCTCTTGGTCTTTTTTCCATGCATTTCGAGAAGAACGCCCTTGATGGTGATTGGTGAGGATTCATTCTGACCAGGTGGCCCAACCATTTAAATTGTTGTTGTTCTATATATTCTTGGCAGGGTTTTGTTCCTACCATTTTTCTTATGGTTTCATTTGGTATTCTATCTCTTCTTAATTGCTCATATAACATGTTAATATCTATCTATCTATCTCTCTCTCTCTCTCTCTCTCTCTCTCTCTCTCTGCGATCAAGACTCAATCAGAGTAGGATTCCAGACTCTCTCATGAAGGCAGCTGTCTGTTTAAGCGAATCGATTGCCCCATATAGTTTCTCTTCCAGGGAGGTGGGCGTGGACCACATTGCTCTTCTCAGGTCCGTGTACTGGGGGCAATCCTGTAGAACATGTTTTGTAGTCATATTGTCCAGTGTACAGTGGCATAGGCTGGTTGTACCTATTTTGAATTTGGTGAACATGTGATTTCTCATTCTATTGTGGCCTGTGCGTAGGCGAAGTATGATGACTTGATCCCTCCTTGATAGTTGGTGGTATCCGTCACTCTCGTTATGCTTGGGTGTTCTCGTTTCCATTTTTCATGGAACTGACCTTTGAGGATGGATTTGGCTTCATCATAACTGAGCGGATGGTTCTCTTGTGGTAATCTCCCTTCCTTTCTTAGCTAATTTATCTGCGCGTTCGTTCCCGTGTATATTACAGTGTGAAGGTATCCACTGAATGACTACTCTCTGGAAGTTATTGCATAGTTGGTCCAGGGTTGTTCTCAAGTCATCTAGTTCATTGTTGTTAGGGCATTTTAGAGCTGATAATACTGACAGTGCATCAGTCAGAATCACCAATTTAATGTGCATGTTATTTATGTGTTGAGTAGCCAGTGTTGCAGCATCTCTGATGGTCTCAGTTTCTGCTTTAAAGTTGTTTGTGAATTTTCCAGTAGCTATTGACTTGGTGATTTCGTTCTGATTATTCAGCGTCAAGAACACACCTCCCCCTCCATTTCTGGTGGCATTTGTAGCAGAGCCATCTTTGTATGTGTGGGACCAAGAGTCATGTGGGTAGGCAACGTGTATGTGTTTTTCTGCTGCGTGTTTTCTTTCTGTGTCTGATTGTGTGCCTTTTTTCATGATTCCTGTTATAATTTCCTTAAGTTCTGGTATTTTATTCTTTCCATGAGGAGACATATCAGATGGGCCCAAGGGTTTCGATATTGTTTGGGAAAGTACTGGGTCTCCAGTAGTTACTTCATTGGCAATTGCAGTGAAGTTGCTCCTCATAAGTCGCACAATTCCGGAACCAGATATTCTTTGGTGCATGGGGTGGCTAAAGAGCCTTCTATATTTCTCCGCTTGTTGCAAAACTTTAGTGACCCGTCTGTCATCTGAAGGTTGTAAACCTGTTACTGTTTCTAGAGTCTTGATAGGTGTAGATTTCATAGCACCAGTGATGATACGGGCAGCTTGATTCTGTGTTCTGTTAATTTTGCTAAGGTGTGATTTGGAAGCCATAGCCCAGGCTGTGACTCCATACTGTAGAACTGGTCTGACTCTTATTACGTATAGTCTTTTCAAAATATTGCTGTCTGCCCCCCAGTCCGTTCCTGCCAATTTCTTCTTAATATTTTTTTTTCGTTTTCTGGCTTTTTTCCTTGCTCTGTCTATCTGATTTTTCCAAGTCCTCCTGCGATTCATGGTGACACCAAGATATGTTGGATTTTGGTCCATAGGGAGTGTATGGTCTTTTATTTTCAATTTTGCATAGAGTGTGTTTCTTGATAGGCTGAAAATTTTACATGTAGTTTTTTTTTCGTTGATTGGTAAGAACCAGGTGTTCGTCCATTTTTCAAGTTCGCCTAGGGCATCTTGCATCCTGGGTCCAGCCACCGACATACTTTCCTCGCGAGCCCATAACGCCAGATCATCTGCGTATATTGCTGAGTGTGTTCTGGGTGGAATGACCATTATGATGTCATTTATGAAAATTAAAAAGAGTGTTGGGGACAAGACTCCGCCTTGTGGGACACCTTGTTCGATAGAGACCTTCTTACTTAATTGACCTTGAACTTGTACTCTGGCCGTTCTATCCTGAAGGTATTCAGAGACCCAATTATGTTAATTTAGCGTTACACAGATAAATGCATGTTTCGACCATAAATTAAATTTAGGCAAAGTTGTGACCACATTTGAGACATAAATGCTTATGTGTTGTTATCTTTGTTCATATTATCGTCATTTTTGGTACAATTCAACTTTTATTTAATTGACTTTTTATTAAGCGGGGAAGAAAATCGCCTTTGTAATTTTATTGCTAAAAATCTTGAAATATCCAAATATTTCAATGCCAGCTAAGAGAGAAATGATAAAAAGCATCTTCACAACAACATTATGCTACTAATGTCAAACATGGACATTGAACAAAGCTTAAAAAAAAATCACGACATCCTAATTGAAATGCTTGAGGAAACTCACAAACAACACAAGGACAGATAGAGTATCAAATGTTAAAATCTGCTAAGAAATCGGAATTAAACCATGTCTGGGATATATATAGTAAGTAAAGTACCCCCGTCACGCCAAGTGACGTATAGGGAATATGGTGTTAGTGACCATAAATTTTACAGACCTTCGGCACATGATTTTTGGGGTAATGTGGTCGGTATTACGCCCGTGCCGCTTTACTTTCCCATTAAAAAATCCAGTACCCATTAAAGGCTGTGTGAAACCGGAAGCCGTCCGGTTGGGATAGAACCCTACCACTTGTCATTTGTAGTCCAGTTCACTAACCACTGAGCTAACGCGACTCCCTGGAATATATATGCGAGCTACAAATGAAATTACATCATCATCATGTGCCGAACTGGTTGACGTTGGCGATCATGTCCTTCCACAATCTTCTACCCACAGTGCATCGTATAGATCTGTTGTTAACTGTTTTCCATGCCATGACACCAAGCTATCCAGTATTTCCTCTCTTTGTCGTCCGCGATATCCCTTTCCTTTTATTTTGCCAGTTGTAACTAAGTATTCCAACTTTCTTCTTCTCATGATGTGCCCAAAAAATGTTGATTGCTTCTTTCTGATGTTTTTTAAGAGCTCCCTTTTTGTGTTGGCCTCTTTGAGAACTTTCCCATTGGTCTTTTTAGCTGCCCAGGGAACTTTCAACATTCTTCTGAGAAATCCCATCTCTGTGGCCTCTAATTGTCTTTTCATTTGTTTGTCTATTGTCCATGATTCCCTTCCATAGGTCAGAATTGATTCTATATAGCATCGATGAACTCTCTTTCTCATTTCTATTGACATAGATTTGTTGTATAAGATATTTTTCATTTTCTAAAATGCTATTTTGGCCTGAGCTATTCTGCTTTTTATTTATGTGTTGCATCTCCCATCTGATGTTATTATTGTGCCCAAGTATTTGAAACGTTGCACTTGTTTAAGATTTGTCTTGTTTATTTTTATGCTGCATGATGGTGATGATTGTTTCTTCGATATAACCATTACTTCTGTTTTCTTACTATTCAGACTGAGACCTTTCTTGTTGCTTTCTTTTACTATTATGTCTATCATTTCTTGTAGTTCGTTCTCTGTCTCTGCTATTAAGACTGTGTCATCCGCATATCGTAAATTATTTATGTTGTGACCGTTGACTTCAATTCCTTTTTTTTCTACTATTGATCTCATAATATATTCGCTTTAAAGTGAAAACAAATAAATTCGGCGACAGAGCACAGCCTTGTCTGACTCCTGAAATGGCATAGGCACTTAAAATAAAACCAGACCAAATATCATCAAGTGCATTCTATCTAAGAACAACTGAACAGAAGGTAAGAAGAAGGCGAAGGAAAAGATGGATAGATGGAATAAAAGATAAAGACCAAAACATTTCCTTTTCAACAACAGCCAGATACGTTAAAGTAGGGCGCTTCATATACAAAATGAGAGAATCAAACAACAAGAAGGTAAATATCTAGAAACACTATAGTATACCGATAAAAACATCCTTTCTCTATCACCAGCTAGATACAAGACGACAGAAAATGAAACACGTAAGTTTGCCAGAATAAATACAACGTGTCTATAACTCAGACAGCGTGTCTATAACTCAGACAGCGTGTCTATAGCTCAGATAACGTGTCTATAACTCAGACAGCGTGTCTATAACTCAGACAACGTGTCTATAACTCAGACAGCTTGTCTATAACTCAGACAGCGTGTCTATAACTCAGACAACGTGTCTATAACTGAGACAACGTGTCTATAACTCAGACAACGTGTCTACAGCTCAGACAGCGTGTCTATAACTGAGATAACGTGTTTACAACTCAGACAACGTGTCTATAACTGAGATAACGTGTTTACAACTCAGACAACGTGTCAATAACTCAGACAACGTGTCAACAGCTCAGACAGCGTGTCTATAACTGAGATAACGTGTTTACAACTCAGACAACGTGTCTATAACTGAGATAACGTGTTTACAACTCATACATCGTGTCTATAACTGAGATAACGTGTTTACAACTCAGACAACGTGTCTATAACTCAGACAACGTGTCTATAACTCAGACAACGTGTCTACAGCTCAGACAGCGTGTCTATAACTGAGATAACGTGTCTACAACTCAGACAACGTGTCTATAACTGAGATAACGTATTTACAACTCAGACAACGTGTCTATAACTGAGATAACGTATTTACAACTCAGACAACGTGTCTATAACTGAGATAGCGTGTTTACAACTCAGACAACGTGTCTACAGCTCAGACAGCGTGTCTATAACTGAGATAACGAGTTTACAACTCAGACAACGTGTCTATAACTCAGACAACGTATTTCAAAATAAATACATGTATTTAGATGGAAAAGTAAAGACCACTTTTAGTTAATTTACCGTATGTCAGGATAAACGTTCGACGTTAACAAAACAGAGACCGTTGACCAAAACACTGCACAGAGCAGCAGCGCACTGGAGTGACAGTACTGTCAAGAACATTTTGTTCTTAATTAAGACTTCAAACAGACACTATCACAAATCAATTCAGAGGAAGAGGTATGTTTACAGCACTCGGAAAAAATGACAAATAATCAACAACAGAAAAAACAAACAAAGAACAATATATGGACCGAAGCAGGATCGAACCTGTACTCAGTGGCATAGCGCCTTGCCACGAAAGGCCACACGCTAGGGAACACTGCCACTCAGCTAACGTTTGACGGCTTTGATTTTGCTTCGGTCCATATATTGTTCTTTGTTTTTTTTTCTTCTGTTGTTGATTATTTGTCATGTTTTTCCGAGTGCTGTAAACTCTTCCTCTGAATTGATTCGCTGATTAACACCTCGGAAGTTTCCCTCTATAATAATATTCATCATCATCATCATTGAGTGCCGTCTCCGCATCGAAGGTTGGCTATCATGGAGCACCATTCCACTCTGTCTCTTGCTTTGATGGTGCAGGTTGTCATAGGTTGAATTGTCCATCTTTCCATGTTACACGTCCATGTTAGTCTTGGTCTGCTTCTGCCTCTTTTACCTTGTATTTTCCCTTCCAATATTACTTTTATTAGACTGTTGTGTCTTTTAACATGACCCAACAAATTGCATTTGTATTGTTCTTATTGTGTTTAGTAGTTTTCTTTTTATTTTTAGTTGTTTGAAAACTTCATCATTTGTTTTCTTTTCTTACCATCCAACTCTACCTATTCTTCTATAAATCCACATTTCAAAGGCTTCAATTCTCTGTTCTGTTTTCTGGTCTAATGTCCATGTTTCTGCACCATACAGGAATATTGAGAAGATGTAACATTTGGCTATTCTTAGTTTTAGCCCTGGTGTTATTTGTTTTGATATTAGTATATTTTTCATGGCATTAAAATTAATTTTTGCCATACCTCTTATTTTGTTTATTTCAGTTGTACATTTTCCATCATTGGTTATAGTATGCCCCATGTAGTTGTAGCTCTGAAATATCACAGATGTATTCCTTCAACTTTGATATTTAATTGTATGTATTGAGAATGTTCGTTGTTTATGATCATAGTTTTAATCTTTTTTGATATTTATATCTAGTCCATATTTTATCATATTCATTTATTATTATTTGTCTCCATACCTTCACAACCGGCTTCACTGTTTGAAGTGGGACAAAGCAGTCAGACACTCCTTCGATGTGAAAGTAATTGCTAATTCTGAGGAGGAATACATGTTTCCACAAATTGGGAAAAAAAGGTTAAAGTCAGAGACCTTCTCCACCTCAGAAATTGCACGTTGACAAAGACAAAGAAAGATATGAAAGCAGAGCACGACGCAAAGATAATTTATAGCAAATAAGTAATTAATTTATACCAAATTTCGGTATAGTTTTCAAATTTGTGAATATTTTTAGGTCATAAATGCAGGATAATTTCAATAATTTTTTAGGTCATAAATGCAGGATAATTTCAATAATTTTTTAGGTCATAAATGCAGGATAATTTCAATAATTTTTTAGGTCATAAATGCAGGATAATTTCAATAATTTTTAGGTCATAAATGCAGGATAATTTCAATAATTTTTTAGGTCATAAAATACTATAGTCATGTGACCATGTTTGGCATTAGTAGCACAACGTTGGAAAGAATGCTTCTTCCTCTTCTTTCTTTACTCTTTCACTGATACCTAAAAGGTGTCGTGGTTTATATCATTTGTCGTTCTTGTGCTGCTCGAATTGTCTGAATTAGTGATTTTCCTTTGTTGTTACATGTCTCTGTCACTGCATCTATCCATCTTCTTCTTTTCTCTTTCACTGATACCTAAAAGGTGTCGTGGTTTATATCATTTGTCGTTCTTGTGCTGCTCGAATTGTCTGAATTAGTGATTTTCCTTTGTTGTTACATGTCTCTGTCACTGCATCTATCCATCTTCTTCTTTTCTCTTTCACTGATACCTAAAAGGTGTCGTGGTTTATATCATTTGTCGTTCTTGTGCTGCTCGAATTGTCTGAATTAGTGATTTTCCTTTGTTGTTACATGTCTCTGTCACTGCATCTATCCATCTTCTTCTTTTCTCTTTCACTGATACCTAAAAGGTGTCGTGGTTTATATCATTTGTCGTTCTTGTGCTGCTCGAATTGTCTGAATTAGTGATTTTCCTTTGTTGTTACATGTCTCTGTCACTGCATCTATCCATCTTCTTATTTTCTCTTTTCACTGATACCTAAAAGGTGTCGTGGTTTATATCATTTGTCGTTCTTGTGCTGCTCGAACTGTCTGAATTAGTGATTTTCCTTTGTTGTTACATGTCTCTGTCACTGCATCTATCCATCTTCTTCTTTTCTCTTTCACTGATACCTAAAAGGTGTCGTGGTTTATATCATTTGTCGTTCTTGTGCTGCTCGAATTGTCTGAATTAGTGATTTTCCTTTGTTGTTACATGTCTCTGTCACTGCATCTATCCATCTTCTTCTGGGTCTTCCTCTTGGTCTTTTTCCATGCATTCTCGAGAAGAACGCCCTTGATGGTGATTGGTGAGGATTCATTCTGACCAGGTGGCCAAACCATTTAAGTTGTTGTTGTTCTATATATTCTTGGCAGGGTTTTGTTCCTACCATTTTTCTTATGGTTGCATTTGGTATTCTATCTATTCTTGTGTTGTTTGTTACTTTTCTCAAGCATCGCATCTCACATGTATTGATCTTTCTTAAATGTGATTTAGAAAGGGTCCATGTTTGACTTTCATAGCACAAAGTTGGTATGAAGATGCTATTTATCATTTGTTGTTTAGCTGGCATAGAAATGTTTGGATGTCTTAGCAATGGTGAAAGCTGGTATGTGACAGCATTCGCTTTTTGTATTCTCATGTCAATTTCTCTGCCTAGTTTTCCATCTTTTGTGAACATTGTGCCTAAATACTTTAATTCCTCTACTTGTTTTATTTCTTTATCTTTGATCTTGATGTTTAATGGGTGTCTTAATTTGCTTATTCTTATAGCCTCTGTTTTTGCTGTGTTAATTTTCATACTGTAGTTTGTGCAGCTTTTATCTAGAGATGTTAAATGCTGTTGTAGCAGGTTTTCATCCTCATATATTAGGCACTGGTCATCTGCGAAGAGTAGCTCGTTGATGTTGGAGTTTTCTACCTCTATGTTATTATTTGATTTGTCCTTGTTGTTGGTTGTTTCCTGATTTATTTTGTCCATATTTATGATGAAGAGGAGTGGTGAGAGGACACATCCTTGTCTTACTCCTGTTGTAACCTGAAACCATTCTGACAGACCTACCGATGTTCTGACGGCACTTTGACTGTTTTTATATAGTGCTATTATATTTTCTAGTAGTCCTGCTACCCCGTATGTTTCTAAAGTTTGCCAAAGTTTGTTCCTGTCCACACGATCAAACGCTTTTTCCTGATCTATAAACACTATATTTAGGTTTCTGTCATATTCTATTGTTTTTTCACATAGTTGTCTCAATGTAAATATAGCATCAGTACGGCTTTTGTATGGTACTATTCGCACAAACTATATAAATGACATAAAAAAATCTATTTGAAATAGCACAAGAACGCTTGAATTTCTTTTTCTCCGGCCATTGAAATTCACTTATAACTTACATTTGACTCCCATCGAAAATTGTGTCGTGTTGCCAGCACAGTCACACACCGGAAGTCCCCAAAGAATGCTTACTCTGTATAAAATGTTTCTTTGTAGTAATAGGTATTGCTTTGTGTTAGAGGTATAGTGGATAGCTGTCCCAATATCTGATATTGCTTTGTGTTAGAGGTATAGTGGATAGCTGTACTAATATCTGATAATGCTTTGTGTTAGAGGTATAGTGGATAGCTGTCCCAATATCTGATATTGCTTTGTGTTAGAGGTATAGTGGATAGCTGTCCCAATATCTGATATTGATTTGTGTTGGAAAGGTTCTGGCAAAAGCAACATACAAAGAATTAGACAACAAAGTGAAAAGTTCGGCAAGAAGAGATACAAGAGCTTATATAGACAACTTGGCAGAGAAAGCAGAGACAGCTGCAATTACAGGAGACAGCAGAACTCTTTATACTGTACAAAAGATGCTGACAAACACCTATACATCCATTGGAACACCAATTCTAGACAAATCTGGATTAATGCTAACAACAAGCGCAGACATAAAAGCCCGTTGGGCAGAACACTTCAAAGAAATTCTTAACCGTCCACTACCTCACAGTTTAATAGATTTTGAAGCTGAAACACCAGCAGCAGAATTATATGTAAATTTAGATGACTTCACCTTGAGTGAAATAGAAACCACCTTAAAGCTAATGACCAATAACAAGACTGCTGGAGAGGATAAGTTAACAGCTGAGATCCTCAAGGCAATTGATAGCCATAATTTAATACATCTCCAAAAAATGTTCAACATCATTTGGAAAACAGAGAAGACGCCTCATAAATGGAAAAAAGGAATCATTGTTAAGATCCCAAAAAAGGGCAATCTTAGAGATTGTAACAACTGGAGAGGCGTGACACTTTTGTCAGTTGCCTCAAAGTTATTCTGTAAAATCATCCTAAATAGAATAAAGGATTCAATAGATACAGTAATGCGTGAAGAACAGGCTGGGTTTAGAAAAGGGAGAAGCTGTCTTGACCACATTTTCACTCTACGACTTATATTGGAGGAACACATTGAAAAGCAAAAACCTTTTGTACTTAACTTCATCGACTTCAAAAAAGCATTTGATAGTATTCATAGAGATTTTTTGTGGAAAATTCTGAAGCAATATGGCTTACCATCAAAAATCATAAATATTATCAAAGACATGTATGATGGTTACACATGTGCAGTTCGAACAGAGGAAGGACTGAGCGAATGTTTCCCAATAGAAACTGGGGTTAAACAAGGATGTATTTTATCGCCCTTGTTATTTGGAATTGTTATGGACTTCATAATGAAGAAATGCTGCACTGGTAATAAAGGCATCGAATGGATACAAGGAGACCATTTGGAGGACCTCGACTTTGCTGATGACATAGTTCTCATCAGCAGTCAGATAAAAACGATGCAGGAAAACACAAATGAACTATCATCAATAGCCAGCAAAATTGGGCTTGAGGTCAATCATGAAAAGACTAAAGTCATGAAAAGTTTAATTCCAACAAGTGACAAAATATACATGGAAAACAAACCAGTAGAAGAGATCGATCACTTTATCTATCTTGGAAGTCACATTGATCGAGAAGGGGATACGAGCAAAGAAATTAGAATC
This sequence comes from Megaustenia siamemsis, assembly GCA_032433765.1. NCBI lineage: Eukaryota > Metazoa > Mollusca > Gastropoda > Stylommatophora > Ariophantidae > Megaustenia > Megaustenia siamemsis. The sequence continues at coordinate 14,861,756 of JAVIAB010000091.1, read as the reverse complement.
AGACTGGCTAAAGCAGCAATGTCTTTCAGAAGCCTTGAAAAGTTGTGGAAATCAAAACTCATTAGCACAAACACAAAACTTAGGCTATTCAAATCAAATGTACTATCAACCCTTACGTATGCGTGTGAAAGCTGGAAAACAACAAGAGATATAGAAACAAAGTTGAACGCATTCGAAAATAAATGTCTAAGGAAAATACTTGGTATAGAATGGAACGAATTCAAAACAAACGAGGAAATTAGAGAAATCGCCAATCAACCACTAATATCTTCAGTAATAAAGAAAAGACGATGGTCATACGTTGGACATGTGATGAGAAGAGATAATAATCGAATAGCAAAGCAAGCCCTCATATGGGAAACAACAGGTAAAAGAAAAAGAGGAAGACCCAGGGAGACACTGAGAAGAACATTGATGAGAGAGGCAAGAGCAGCAGGAATCGGCTCCATCAATGAGATAGAACTGCTTGCACAGAACAGAGACAGATGGCGAGATTTGATAAAATATCTTTAAAAGAAAACTGCTAGAACAAAAATTCATATAGGAGAAGGTGTATCTTGGTCTACGCCCTATGGGCCGGTTACGGCTCGAAAGGTCAATAGATAGATATAGTGGATAGCTGTCCCAATATCTGATATTGCTTTGTGTTGGAGGTATAGTGGATAGCTGTCCCAATATCTGATATTGCTTTGTATTAGAGGTATAGTGGATAGCTGTCCCAATATCTGATATTGCTTTGTGTTAGAGGTATAGTGGATAGCTGTCCCAATATCTGATATTGCTTTGTGTTAGAGGTATAGTGGATAGCTGTCCCAATATCTGATATTGCTTTGTGTTAGAGGTATAGTGGATAGCTGTCCCAATATCTGATATTGCTTTGTATTAGAGGTATAGTGGATAGCTGTCCCAATATCTGATATTGCTTTGTGTTAGAGGTATAGTGGATAGCTGTCCCAATATCTGATATTGCTTTGTGTTAGAGGTATAGTGGATAGCTGTCCCAATATCTGATATTGCTTTGTGTTAGAGGTATAGTGGATAGCTGTCCCAATATCTGATATTGCTTTGTGTTAGAGGTATAGTGGATCTTCTCTTCCTCTTCTACCCTTCCTCTGCTGCCGTTGGTGTCGAGGGGAGAAACAATCTGCGATTCTTTGCTCTTCTGTTGGCCTCTTCTGATGTTATTCCTCCTAGTGACTCTAGTATTCCCTTTATCCATCTCTTTCTCGGTCTTCCTCTTAATCTGGCGTTTTTGTAGCGTTTATTTAAGGCTCTTTGAGTCATTGCTAGTTCTTTTTGTCTTGTTATGTGGCCGAACCAATTTATCTGTTGTTTCTTTATGTATTCGATGACTGGTTCAATTTCGAGTTTCTTCCTCAGGTCAGTGTTTCTTACTCTTTCCCTTAAGCTGTTTCCTGTCATTCTTCTGACACATTTCATTTCGGTGGTCGTTATCTTTCTTATTGTTCTAGAGTCCAGCGTCCAATTCTGGCACTGATAACTCAGAGGTGGTAGAAAAATGTATTTGTATATTGCCCATTATTGCTTTGTTTTTCAATAGTGTTGATACTTGGCCTATAACTTGGCATGCTTTGTTACACCTTATATCTATCTCTGTCTCTTGGTTATTGTCTTGTGTTAGCGTGACATTTAAAATTGTCAACTTGCTTCAGAGTTGTATTATCTAGTATGATGCTTAGTTTTTCTTTCTTTCTCGCTATTGCCATTACTTCGGTTTTGCTTATGTTGATCTTCATGTTGTATTGTTTACAAGTGTTGTTTAGCCTGTTGATATGTTCTTGTAGGTCCTCAGTTGTTTCATGTATCAGAACTTGGTCGTCTAATAAGTGGGTAGCTGTTCCAATATTTGATATTGCTTTGTTCCATCAGATATCTATTTCTTTATCGATTTCACCATCTTCAGAGGATGTTGTTCCCAGATATTTAAAGTTTGTTACTTGTTTTATAACTTGATGTTCTATAACTGTGTTTAATGTCTTCTTTTGTCTTCCTTTTGGTATAACTTCAGTTTTTTTTTTCCACTACTTATTTTCATGTTGTTTATTTTACATTCTTTATTTAAGATCATAGATGTTGTTTAAGTTCTGTTTCTTTGAAAGCGATTGCAACAAGGTCTTCAGCAAAAAATATTTCATTTATATCTTTACATCGTGATTTGGTATCCTTGCATATTTTGTTAATGTAAGTGATTACAAGAATGATGGCAACAGGCAGCCTTGTCTTACTCCAGATGTTACTGCTAATGGTTTAGATGTTTTACTTCCTCTAATCACACTTCTGCAGTTACTATATAAGCTCTTGTAACATCTAATAAGGTGATCATTTATTTGCTCTAATCACACTTCTACAGTTACTATATAAGCTCTTGTAACATCTAATAAGGTGATCATTTACTTGCTCTAATCACACTTCTAAAGTTACTGTATAAGCTCTTGTAACATCTAATAAAGTGATCATTTACTTGCTCTAATCACACTTCTACAGTTACTATGTAAGCTCTTGTAACATCTAATAAGGTGATCATTTGCTTGCTCTAATCACACTTCTACAGTTACTATATATGCTCCTGTAACATCTAAAAAGGTGATCATTTACTTGCTCTAATCACACTTCTACAGTTACTATATAAGCTCCAGTAACATCTAATAAGGTGATCATTTACTTCCTCTAATCACACTTCTACAGTTACTATATAAGCTCCTGTAACATCTAAGAAGGTGATCATTTACTTGCTCTAATCACACTTCTACAGTTACTATATAAGCTCTTGTAACATCTAATAAGGTGATCATTTACTTGCTCTATTCACACTTCTACAGTTACTATATAAGCTCCTGTAACATCTAATAAGGTGATCATTTACTTGCTCTAATCACACTTCTACAGTTACTATATAAGCTCTTGTAACATCTAATAAGGTGATCATTTACCAGCTCTAATCACACTTCTACAATTACTATATAAGCTCTTGTAACATCTAATAAGGTGATCATTTACTTGCTCTAATCACACTTCAAAAATTACTATATAAGCTCTTGTAACATCTAATGAAGTGATCATTTACTTGCTCTAATCACACTTCTACAGTTACTATGTAAGCTCTTGTAACATCTAATAAGGTGATCATTTGCTTGCTCTAATCACACTTCTACAGTTACTATATAAGCTCCTGTAACATCTAATAAGGTGATCATTTACTTGCTCTAATCACACTTCTACAGTTACTATATAAGCTCCAGTAACATCTAATAAGGTGATCATTTATTTCCTCTAATCACACTTCTACAGTTACTATATAAGCTCCTGTAACATCTAATAAGGTGATCATTTACTTGCTCTAATCACACTTCTACAGTTACTATATAAGCTCCTGTAACATCTAATAAGGTGATCATTTACTTGCTCTATTCACACTTCTACAGTTACTATATAAGCTCCTGTAACATCTAATAAGGTGATCATTTACTTGCTCTAATCACACTTCTACAGTTACTATATAAGCTCTTGTAACATCTAATAAGGTGATCATTTACCTGCTCTAATCACACTTCTACAGTTACTATATAAGCTCTTGTAACATCTAATAAGGTGATCATTTACTTGCTCTAATCACACTTCTACAGTTACTATATAAGCTCTTGCAGCATCTAACAAAGTGATCATTTACTTGCTCTAATCACACTTCTACAGTTACTATATAAGCTCCTGTAACATCTAATAAGGTGATCATTTACTTGCTCTAATCACACTTCTATAGTTACAATATAAGCTCTTGTAACATCTAATAAGGTGATCATTTACTTGCTCTAATCACACATCTACAGTTCTCTATATAAGCTCTTGTAACATCTAATAAGGTGATCATTTACTTGCTCTAATCAGACTTCTATAGTTACTATATAAGCTCTTGTAACATCTAATAAGGTGATCATTTACTTGCTCTAATCACACTTCTACAGTTACTATATAAGCTCTTGTAACATCTAATAAGGTGATCATTTACTTGCTCTAATCACACTTCTACAGTTACTATATAAGCTCTTGTAACATCTAATAAGGTGATCATTTACTTGCTCTAATCACACATCTACAGTTACTATATTAGCTCCTGTAACATCTAATAAGGTGATCATTTACTTGATCTAATCACACTTTTACAGTTACTATATAAGCTCTTGTAACATCTAATAAGCTGATCATTTACTTGCTGTAATCACACTTCTACAGTTACTATATAAGCTCTTGTAACATCTAATAAGGTGATTATTTACTTGCTCTAATCACACTTTTACAGTTACTATATAAGCTCTTGTAACATCTAATAAGCTGATCATTTACTTGCTCTAATCACACTTCTACAGTTACTATATAAGCTCTTGTAACATCTAATAAGGTGATCATTTACTTGCTCTAATCACACTTCTACAGTTACTATATAAGCTCTTGTAACATCTAATAAGGTGATCATTTACCTGCTCTAATCACACCTCTACAGTTACTATATAAGCTCTTGTAACATCTAATAAGGTGATCATTTACCTACTCTAATCACACTTCTACAGTTACTATATAAGCTCTTGTAACATCTAATAAGGTGATCATTTACCTGCTCTAATCACACTTCTACAGTTACTATATAAGCTCTTGTAACATCTAATAAGGTGATCATTTACCTGCTCTAATCACACTTCTACAGTTACTATATGCTCTTGTAACATCTAATAAGGTGGTCATTTACTTGCTCTAATCACACTTCTACAGTTACTATATAAGCTCTTGTAACATCTAATAAGGTGATCATTTGCTTGCTCTAATCACACTTCTACAGTTACTATATAAGCTCTTGTAACATTTAATAAGGTGATCATTTGCTTGCTCTAATCACACTTCTACAGTTACTATAAGCTCTTGTAACATCTAATAAGCTGATCATTTACTTGCTCTAATCACACTTCTACAGTTACTATATAAGCTCTTGTAACATTTAATAAGGTGATCATTTGCTTGCTCTAATCACACTTCTACAGTTACTATATAAGCTCTTGTAACATCTAATAAGCTGATCATTTACTTGCTCTAATCACACTTCTACAGTTACTATAAGCTCTTGTAACATCTAATAAGGTGATCATTTGCTTGCTCTAATCACACTTCTACAGTTACTATATAAGCTCTTGTAACATCTAATAAGGTGATCATTTACTTGCTCTAATCACACTTCTACAGTTACTATACAAGCTCTTGTAACATTTAATACCGACCGTAATAGACTTGGACAATTAGTAGGGGAGACCATGCCAGTCTTAGACAAAGGGAAGGACATTCGTCTCTATCTCTGTGGACGAACTACTGAAAACACAAAAAAGCTATGTCCTACAGTCTGTCGCCTTTAGAAATAAGTGAGGCTCAAAGTGTGGCCAGTAAAAACTCTAGCACAATCATCATCAGCATCATCATCATCAACATCATCATCATCAGCATAATCCTCTAGCAAACACACTTTTGTTACGCTTTAGTTTACTATAATGCTGAACACAAGTTGAGATTACATAACAGTCTACATGGTCATTACTAAACTATAAAAGTTGTAAAGTAAAGAGCCCTCGTCACGCCAAGTGGCGTATAGGGTAATATGGTGTTAGTGATCAGAAATTTTAAAGATTCTTTAAATTTATAGAACCTTTAGGTTCTATAATAGAGATCATCACAGAGTGCCAACCTTTAGGTTCTATAATAGAGATCATCACAGAATGCCAACCTTTAGGTTCTATAATAGACGTCATCGTAGAGTACCAACGTTTAGGTTCAATAATAGAGTCATCACAGAGTGCCAACTTTTAGGTTCTATAATAGAGATCATCACAGAGTGCCAACCTTGAGGTTCTATAATAAAGATCATCACAGAGTGCCAACCTCTAGGTTCTGTAATAAAGATCATCGCAGAGTGCCAACCTTTAGGTTCTATAATAAAGATCATCACAGAGTGCCAACCTCTAGGTTCTGTAATAAAGATCATCACAGAGTGCCAACCTCTAGGTTCTGTAATAAAGATCATCACAGAGTGCCAACCTCTAGGTTCTGTAATAAAGATCATCACAGAGTGCCAACCTTGAGGTTCTATAATAAAGATCATCACAGAGTGCCAACCTCTAGTTTCTGTAATAAAGATCATCACAGAGTACCAACCTTTAGGTTCTATAATAGACGTCATCACAGAGTACCAACGTTTAGGTTCTATAATAGAGTCATCACAGAGTGCCAACCTTTAGGTTCTATAATAAATAACATCACAGAGTACCAACCTTTAGGTTCTATAATAGACGTCATCGTAGAGTACCAACGTTTAGGTTCAATAATGGAGATCATCACAGAGTGCCAACATTTAGGTTCTATAATGGAGATCATCACAGAGTGCCAACCTTTAGGTTCTATAATAAAGATCATCACAGAGTGCCAACTTTTAGGTTCTATAATAGACGTCATCACAGAGTGCCAACCTTGAGGTTCTGTAATAAAGATCATCAGAGTGTGCCAACCTTTAGGTTCTGTAATAAAGATCATCAGAGTGTGCCAACCTTTAGGTTCTATAATAGAGACTCATGAGGAGACCATGCCAGTCTTACACAAAGGGAAGAACATTTGTCTCTATCTCTGTGGACGAACTCCAGAAACACACACACAAAAAGCAGTGAGGCTCAAAGTGTGGCCATTAAAAACTCTAGCACAATCATCATCAGCATCATCATCATCAACATCATCATCATCAGCATAATCCTCTAGCAAACACACTTTTGTGCCCTCGTCACGCCAAGTGGCGTATAGGGTAATATGGTTTTAGTGATCAGAAATTTTAAAGACCTCCGGTACATGATTTTTGGGGTAATGTGGTCGGTTTACGAACGTGCCGCTTTACTTTCCCATAAAAAATTCCGGTACCCATTTAAGGCGAGTTGAACCCGAAAGCCGTCGGTTGGGATCGGTCCCTACCAAATGTCCTTTATTGTCAGTTCACTAACCACTGAGCTATCGCGGCTAAAATAACTTAACTATAATTGAATTAAAACATACCTTCTTGTAGTTACTCTTGTCGCTTGTTATTTTGTTCATGAATCTAGTTCACATCTGATGTTGAGACATGTTCTTCATGAATCTAGTTCACATCTGATGTTGAGACATGTGCTTCATGAATCTAGTTCACATCTGATGTTGGGACATGTTCCTCATGAATCTAGTTCACATCTGATGTTGGGACATGCTCTTCAAGAATCTAGTTCACATCTGATGTTGAGACATGTTCTTCATGAAAAGAGGTGTCCGAGGCCAGGTGTCCAGCAGTAATTAAGTTAGTTCTTGTCATGAGCTACTTTTATGCAGGTAACAGGCTACATCAAATCTTGGCACGATGTGGTACCAGAAACGATGAGCGTTCTATTTGTGTGTGTGGTGGAACCACTAACTTGTTATCAAATAATTGCTGTAAGTCTTGATGACCTGACGATGATGACGATGCAGTTTTATCTGGCAGTGGTCGATCACGTAACATCGACAGTGCCTGAGGTTGGAGACAAATCAGCCTTGTCGCAGTAGAACATGACGTGAAATCAATTTATCTACTACTCCTATGTACGTCATTTGTAGACGATCTTGTATGATCTATGACGTCTCCTAATGTCGATTCATCGGATCTCAGAACGATTGACCTACGATAGATTGTCTACGTCACGTTTTTTATTATTTTGTACTTTTGTTACCTCCTTTATTGTATTGACCATCATCACCTCCATTCTTGTGTCTATTGTCTTGCAGCAGGACAAAATGATCGGATCATTTTCCTGGCCACCTCCATTCTTGTGTCTATTGTCTTGCAGCAGGACAAAATGATCGGACCATTTTCCTGGCCACCTCCATTCTTGTGTCTATTGTCTTGCAGCAGGACAAAATGATCGGATCATTTTCCTGGCCACCTCCATTCTTGTGTCTATTGTCTTGCAGCAGGACACAATGATCGGATCATTTTCCTGGCCAATTCCATTCTTGTGTCTATTGTCTTGCAGCAGGACAAAATGATCGGACCATTTTCCTGGCACCTCCATTCTTGTGTCTATTGTCTTGCAGCAGGACAAAATGATCGGACCATTTTCCTGGCCACCTCCATTATTGTGTCTATTGTCTTGCAGCAGGACACAATGATCGGATCATTTTCCTGGCCACCTCCATTATTGTGTCTATTGTCTTGCAGCAGGACACAATGATCGGATCATTTTCCTGGCCACCTCTATTATTGTGTCTATTGTCTTGCAGCAGGACACAATGATCGGACCATTTTCCTGGCCACCTCCATTATTGTGTCTATTGTCTTGCAGCAGGACACAATGATCGGACCATTTTCCTGGCCACCTCCATTTTTCTCGCACATCTCCATCTTCCAATAACCAAGACAGTTGATCCGCTCAATCTCTAGAAGGTTGAGTCATCCACGTTTCTATGAAGTCACCACCAAGACCATTTTTATTAGATTCTATAATAAAGATCATCACAAAGTGCCAACCGTTAGGTTCTATAATAGAGATCATCACAGGGTGCCAACCTTTAGGTTCTGTAATGAAGATCATCACAGAGTACCAACCTTTAGGTTCTGTAATAAAGATCATCACAGAGTACCAACCTTTAGGTTCTGTAATAAAGATCATCACAGAGTACCAACCGTTAGGTTCTATAATAAAGATCATCACAGAGTACCAACCTTTAGGTTCTGTAATAAAGATCATCACAGAGTACCAACCTTTAGGTTCTGTAATAAAGATCATCACAGAGTGCCAACCTTTAGGTTCTGTAATAAAGATCATCACAGAGTGCCAACCTTTAGGTTCTGTAATAAAGATCATCACAGAGTACCAGCCTTTAGGTTCTGTAATAAAGATCATCACAGAGTGCAAACATTGAGGTTCTGTAATAAAGATCATCACAGAGCGCCAACCTTTAGGTTCTGTAATAAAGATCATCACAGAGTACCAACCTTTAGGTTCTGTAATAAAGATCATCACAGAGTACCAGCCTTTAGGTTCTGTAATAAAGATCATCACAGAGTGCAAACATTGAGGTTCTGTAATAAAGATCATCGCAGAGTGCCAACCTTTAGGTTCTATAATAGACGTCATCACAGAGTACCAACGTTTAGGTTCTGTAATAAAGATCATCACAGAGTGCCAACCTTTAGGTTCTGTAATAAAGATCATCACAGAGTGCCAACCTTTAGGTTCTATAATAAAGATCATCACAGAGTGCCAACCTTTAGGTTCTGTAATAAAGATCATCACAGAGTGCCAACCTTTAGGTTCTATAATAAAGATCATCACAGAGTGCCAACCTTTAGGTTCTATAATAAAGATCATCACAGAGCGCCAGCCTTTTGGTTCTACAATAAAGATCATCACAGAGCGTCAGCCTTTAGGTTCTATAATAGAGGTCATCACAGAGTGCCAACCTTTTGGTTCTATAATAGAGATCATCACAGAGTGCCAACATTTATGTTCTATAATAAAGATCATCACATAGTGCCAACCTTTAGGTTCTATAATAGAGATCATCACAGAGTGCCAGCCTTTAGGTTCTATAATAGAGGTCATCACAGAGTGCCAATCTTTAGGTTCTATAATAGAGATCATCCCAGAGTGCCAATATTTAGGTTCTATAATAGAGATCATCACAGAGTGCCAACCTTTAGGTTCTATAATAAAGATCATCACAGAGTGCCAACCTTTAGGTTCTATAATAGAGGTCATCACAGAGTGCCAACCTTTAGGTTCTATAATAGAGATCATCACAGAGTACCAACATTTATGTTCTATAATAAAGATCATCACAGAGTGCCAACCTTTAGGTTCTATAATAAAGATCATCACAGAGCGCCAGCCTTTTGGTTCTACAATAAAGATCATCACAGAGCGTCAGCCTTTAGGTTCTATAATAAAGATCACCACAGAGCGCCAGCCTTTAGGTTCTATAATAAAGATCATCACAGAGCGCCAGCCTTTAGGTTCTAAAGTAAAGATCATCACAGAGCGCCAGCCTTTAGGTTCTATAATAAAGATCATCACAGATTGCCAACCTTTAGGTTCTAAAGTAAAGATCATCACAGAGCGCCAGCCTTTAGGTTCTATAATAAAGATCATCACAGAGCGTCAGCCTTTAGGTTCTATAATAGAGGTCATCACAGATTGCCAACCTTTAGGTTCTAAAGTAAAGATCATCACAGATTGCCAACCTTTAGGTTCTAAAGTAAAGATCATCACAGAGTGCCAACTTTTAGGTTCTATAATAAAGATCATCACAGATTGCCAACCTTTAGGTTCTAAAGTAAAGATCATCACAGATTGCCAACCTTTAGGTTCTAAAGTAAAGATCATCACAGAGCGCCAGCCTTTAGGTTCTATAATAAAGATCATCACAGATTGCCAACCTTTAGGTTCTAAAGTAAAGATCATCACAGAGCGCCAGCCTTTAGGTTCTATAATAAAGATCATCACAGAGCGTCAGCCTTTAGGTTCTATAATAGAGGTCATCACAGATTGCCAACCTTTAGGTTCTAAAGTAAAGATCATCACAGATTGCCAACCTTTAGGTTCTAAAGTAAAGATCATCACAGAGTGCCAACTTTTAGGTTCTATAATAAAGATCATCACAGAGCGTCAGCCTTTAGGTTCTATAATAAAGATCATCACAGAGCGCCAGCCTTTAGGTTCTATAAAAAAGATCATAACAGAGCGCCAGCCTTTAGGTTCTATAATAGAGATCATCACAGAGTGCCAGCCTTTAGGTTCTATAATAAAGATCATCACAGAGTGCCAGCCTTTAGGTTCTATAATAGAGATCATGACAGATTGCCAATCTTTAGGTTCTATAATAAAGATCATGACAGATTGCCAACCTTTAGGTTCTATAATAGAGATCATCACAGAGTGCCAGCCTTTAGGTTCTATAATAGAGATCATCACAGAGTGCCAACCTTTAGGTTCTATAATAGAGATCATCACAGAGTGCCAGCCTTTAGGTTCTATAATAAAGATCATGACAGATTGCCAGCCTTTAGGTTCTATAATAAAGATCATGACAGATTGCCAATCTTTAGGTTCTATAATAAAGATCATCACAGATTGCCAACCTTTAGGTTCTAGAATAAAGATCATCACAGAGTGCCAGCCTTTAGGTTGTATAATAAAGATCATCACATAGCTCCAGCTTTTAGGTTCTATAATAGAGATCATCACAGAGCGTCAGCCTTTAGGTTCTATAATAAAGATCATCACAGATTGCCAACCTTTAGGTTCTAAAGTAAAGATCATCACAGAGCGCCAGCCTTTAGGTTCTATAATAAAGATCATCACAGAGCGTCAGCCTTTAGGTTCTATAATAGAGGTCATCACAGATTGCCAACCTTTAGGTTCTAAAGTAAAGATCATCACAGATTGCCAACCTTTAGGTTCTAAAGTAAAGATCATCACAGAGTGCCAACTTTTAGGTTCTATAATAAAGATCATCACAGAGCGTCAGCCTTTAGGTTCTATAATAAAGATCATCACAGAGCGCCAGCCTTTAGGTTCTATAAAAAGATCATAACAGAGCGCCAGCCTTTAGGTTCTATAATAGAGATCATCACAGAGTGCCAGCCTTTAGGTTCTATAATAAAGATCATCACAGAGTGCCAGCCTTTAGGTTCTATAATAGAGATCATGACAGATTGCCAATCTTTAGGTTCTATAATAAAGATCATGACAGATTGCCAACCTTTAGGTTCTATAATAGAGATCATCACAGAGTGCCAGCCTTTAGGTTCTATAATAGAGATCATCACAGAGTGCCAACCTTTAGGTTCTATAATAGAGATCATCACAGAGTGCCAGCCTTTAGGTTCTATAATAAAGATCATGACAGATTGCCAGCCTTTAGGTTCTATAATAAAGATCATGACAGATTGCCAATCTTTAGGTTCTATAATAAAGATCATCACAGATTGCCAACCTTTAGGTTCTAGAATAAAGATCATCACAGAGTGCCAGCCTTTAGGTTGTATAATAAAGATCATCACATAGCTCCAGCTTTTAGGTTCTAAAGTAAAGATCATCACAGAGCGCCAGCCTTTAGGTTCTATAATAAAGATCATCACAGAGCGCCAACCTTTAGGTTCTATAATAAAGATCATCACAGAGTGCCAACATTTAGGTTCTATAATAAAGATCATCACAGAGTGCCAGCCATTAGGTTGTATAATAAAGATCATCACATAGCTCATGCTTTTAGGTTCTATAATAGAGATCATCACAGAGTGCCAAACTTTAGGTTCTATAATAGAGATAATCACAGAGTGCCAACATTTATGTTCTATAATAAAGATCATCACATAGTGCCAACCTTTTGGTTCTATAATAGAGATCATCACAATTGCCAATCTTTAGGTTCTATAATAGAGATCATGACAGAGTGCCAATCTTTAGGTTCTATAATAAAAGTCATCACAGAGTACCAACCTATAGGTTCTATAATAAAGATCATCACAGAGTGCCAACCTTTAGGTTCTATAATAGAGATCATCACAGAGTGCCAACCTTCAGGTTCTATAATAGAGATCATCACAGTTTGCTAATCTTTAGGTTCTATAATAGACGTCATCACAGAGTGCCAACTTTTAGGTTCTATATAAAGATCATCACAGAGTACCAACCTTTAGGTTCTATAATAGAGGTCATCACAGAGTACCACCATTTAGGTTCTATAATAGAGGTCATCACATAGTGCCAACCTTTTGGTTCTATAATAGAGATCATCACAAATTGCCAATCTTTAGGTTCTATAATAGAGATCATGACAGAGTGCCAATCTTTAGGTTCTATAATAAAAGTCATCACAGAGTACCAACCTATAGGTTCTATAATAAAGATCATCACAGAGTGCCAACTTTTAGGTTCTATTAGAAAGATCATCACAGAGTGCCAACCTTCAGGTTCTATAATAGATGTCATAACAGAGTACCAACTTTTGGTTTTATAATAGAGGTCTTCACAGAGTACCAATCTTTAGGTTCTATAATAGAGGTCATCACAGAGTACCATATTTGGGTTCTATAATAGAGGTCATCACAGAGTACCATATTTGGGTTCTATAATAGAGGTCATCACAGAGTACCATATTTGGGTTCTATAATAGAGGTCATTACAGAGTACCATATTTGGGTTCTATAATAGAGGTTATCACAGAGTACCAACTATTAGGTTCTATAATATAGGTCATCACAGTATGTCAACCCTTAGGTTCTATAATAGAAGTCATCACAGAATGTAAACCCTTAGGTTCTATAATAGAAGTCATCAATGAATGTCAACACTTAGGTTCTATAATATAGGTCATCACAGAATGTCAACCCTTAGGTTCTATATTAGAGGTCATCACAGATGTAAACCCTTAGGTTCTATAATATAGGTCATCACATAATGTCAACCCTTAGGTTCTATATTAGAGGTCATCACAGAATGTAAACCCTTAGGTTCTATAATAGAGGTCATCACATAATGTCAACCCTTAGGTTCTATAATAGAGGTCATCACACAATGTCAACCCTTAGGTTCTATAATAGAGGTCATCACATAATGTCACCCTTAGGTTCTATAATAGAGGTCATCACATAATGTCAACCCTTAGGTTCTATAATAGAGGTCATCACATAATGTCAACCCTTAGGTTCTATAATAGAGGTCATCACAGCGTACCAACCCTTAGGTTCTATAATAGAGGTCATCACATAATGTCAACCCTTAGGTTCTATAATAGAGGTCATCACATAATGTCAACCCTTAGGTTCTATAATAGAGGTCATCACATAATGTCAACCCTTAGGTTCTATAATAGAGGTCATCACATAATGTCAACCCTTAGGTTCTATAATAGAGGTCATCACATAATGTCAACCCTTAGGTTCTATAATAGAGGTCATCACATAATGTCAACCCTTAGGTTCTATAATAGAGGTCATCACATAATGTCAACCCTTAGGTTCTATAATAGAGGTCATCACATAATGTCAACCTTAGGTTCTATAATAGAGGTCATCACATAATGTCAACCCTTAGGTTCTATAATAGAGGTCATCACAGCGTACCAACCCTTAGGTTCTATAATAGAGGTCATCACAGAGTGTCAACCCTTAGGTTCTATAATAGAGGTCATCACAGAGTGTCAACCCTTAGGTTCTATAATAGAGGTCATCACAGAGTGTCAACCCTTAGGTTCTATAATAGAGGTCATCACAGAGTGTCAACCCTTAGGTTCTATAATAGAGGTCATCACATAATGTCAACCCTTAGGTTCTATAATAGAGGTCATCACATAATGTCAACCCTTAGGTTCTATAATAGAGGTCATCACAGAGTGTCAACCCTTAGGTTCTATAATAGAGGTCATCACATAATGTCAACCCTTAGGTTCTATAATAGAGGTCATCACAGAGTGTCAACCCTTAGGTTCTATAATAGAGGTCATCACATAATGTCAACCCTTAGGTTCTATAATAGAGGTCATCACATAATGTCAACCCTTAGGTTCTATAATAGAGGTCATCACAGAGTGTCAACCCTTAGGTTCTATAATAGAGGTCATCACATAATGTCAACCCTTAGGTTCTATAATAGAGGTCATCACAGCGTACCAACCCTTAGGTTCTATAATAGAGGTCATCACATAATGTCAACCCTTAGGTTCTATAATAGAGGTCATCACATAATGTCAACCCTTAGGTTCTATATTAGAGGTCATCACAGAGTGTCAACCCTTAGGTTCTATAATAGAGGTCATCACATAATGTCAACCCTTAGGTTCTATAATAGAGGTCATCACAGAGTGTCAACCCTTAGGTTCTATAATAGAGGTCATCACATAATGTCAACCCTTAGGTTCTATAATAGAGGTCATCACATAATGTCAACCCTTAGGTTCTATAATAGAGGTCATCACAGAGTGTCAACCCTTAGGTTCTGTAATAGAGGTCATCACATAATGTCAACCCTTAGGTTCTATAATAGAGGTCATCACAGAGTGTCAACCCTTAGGTTCTATAATAGAGGTCATCACAGCGTACCAACCCTTAGGTTCTATAATAGAGGTCATCACAGCGTACCAACCTTAGGTTCTATAATAGAGGTCATCACAGAGTACCAACCCTTAGGTTCTATAATAGAAATATAATATTGATGATCCAGACCTAATCGCTAAAAGTGAAAGTGTGTTAGAAGAAACGTTAGACAATATGGTGAACGAAAACAAAAATAAAAGACTCACCCTCAATAGCAAAAATACAGACATTATGGTAGCAATAAAGAAACAGATATCAACGCCCTGCAGAATAAAGACAAGTGGAACAGTATTAAAACAGGTAAATGAATTTAAATAGCTGGGAAAATTGTTAACCTCAGACGGAAGATGTACAACAGAGGTGAGATGTTGAATGACTCAGGCAAATAAAACTTTTTTAAAAATTAGGATGATACTGTGCAATCCATTTTTGACAATAGAAACAAGAAAAAGAGTTCTTAAATGTTACGTAAAACCAGTCTTAACATATGGGTGTGAATCATGGACAATAGGACAACAGACAAGAAAATCACTGGAGGATGCAGATTTGTAATTGTACAGAAGAATATTGAGAATACCAAGGACAGCTAAGAAGAGTAATGAAACGTTCTGAAAGAGAGCTAATTTCCAATATTAGGAAGAAACAATCATCATTTTATGGCCATGTAATGAGAAGGGAACAGTTGGAATATATTGTTGTCAAATTGAGGAACAAAGAGATAGAGGGAAGTAAAGAGAAAGATACCACGCAACTTAAGAGAATGAGACAACAGAAATGATAAATAACCTTCGAGATCGAAAGTTGTGAAGGTGTATGATCACCTTTGCCTGCAGGCCCGGTACTTGATGATGATGATGAGTAGAGGTCACCACGGTGTCTTGTCTTTTATGTTTTATTATAGAAGTCATTTAATCTAATTTTGTTTAAAATATGCCACTTCCCCCCCCCTTCCCCTTTCCAAAAAAAATATACCAATTGCAGGAAAAAATGGAACCTAAGAACAAAACAAGCACAGAAAACGTCATGGGTGTCATGAACTAAATATTGGAATACGATTCGAGGATCTTCACAGCCAAAAGTTGAAATCTTCACCATGATGTTATCTTTTCATCTCATTGTCTGTCTACCTCCCCCTCTCCATCCTTTCTAAGTTCTTTGCAGAATTATCTTTGCCAATTTAGATATCTGGGTACCGATAATCGCTTTTCTTAAGATCACTCCATGTTTTCTCCATCATTGTTTACCTCAGCTCCCATCTGTCTTCTTTAAGTGATCTATCTATCTATCTATCTATCTATCTATCTATCTATCTATCTATCTATCTATCTATCTATCTATCTATCTATCTATCTATCTATCTATCTATCTATCTATCTATCTATCTATCTATCTATCTATCTATCTATCTATCTATCTATCTATCTATCTATCTATCTATCTATCTATCTATCTTTCTGTCTGTCTGTCTGTCTCTCTATCTATCCATCTGTCTGTCTGTCTGTTTGTCTGTCCATCTGTCGGTCTGTCTATCTATCCATCTGTTTGTCTTTCTGTCTGTTTGTCTGTCTGTCTGTCTGTCTGTCTATCTGTCTGTCTTTTTCTCTATCTGGCCATCTGTCTGTTTGTCTGTCCATCTGTCGGTCTGTCTATCTGTCTTTCTGTTTGTCTTTCTGTCTGTTTGTCTATCTGTCTGTCTGTCTATCTGTCTGTCTATCTGTCCATCTGTCTGTCTGTTTCTCTACCTGTCCATCTGTCTGTCTGTCTGTTTGTTTATTTCGCGCTGTGATCGGCCCATCGGGCATAGAACCAGATACTCTTTCTCTTTTTCTAAATTTTCATTCTCGCAGGTTCAGTCCTTTCAAAGATCTTTTATCAACTCTCGCTATTTGTCTACGTCATGTGCAAGCATCTTGATCTAATTGAGGGAACCGATTCCTACTGCCTTTGCCTCTCTGATCAACGTTCTTCTCAGTGTCTTTCTGGGTTGGTCTCTTTTCCACCTACCTGTTGTTTCCCACATGAGGGCTTGCTTTGTTATTCGGTTATTATCTCCTCTCATTCACTGCTTCTGCCATATAGTTCGTTGTGTGAGACATATTTACTCACACTATCTCACTCTCCATCATGACCACACACCCCCATACACATTCTTTCCCCGCAGAAAGATTACGACTGTTGACTCCCTTAACTCAGACCATCATTGTCGACGTCACACCTACCCATCATTTGTCTGGGAAGACACAATAACTCAAAAAATACAGAAGAATAAATCATCCTCATGTGTCATACCGGTTGGCGTAGGTGATCATGTCCATCCACAATCTTCTATCTACAGTGCATCGTATCAGTTCTGTTGTTGACTGTTTTCCATGCCATGACACCAAGCTATCCAGTATTTTCTCTCTTTGTCGCCCCCGATCTCTCTTTCCTTTTATTTTGCCAGTTGTAACCAAGTATTCCAACTTTCCTCTTCTCATGATGTGCCCGAAAATGTTGATTGCTTCTTTATGATGTTTTTTAAGAGCTCCCTTTTTGTGTTGGCCTCTTTGAGAACTTCCTCATTGGTCGTTTTGAAGAAGAATAAATCAAACCTTTTAAAAAATAAATTAAATGAGTTAAAGTGTGTTTGTCCACAACAGAAAACAGAAATATGGAAACACAAACTGTTTTATTGTTGAATGTTTTCTACACTTACTTCTGTTAACAACAATGGATAGACATTATAATGATTGCCTTTCACTAGAGCAACAACGGACAGACAATGTAATCACTGATTACCTATAGAAAAATATCAGACAGGCAATATGATCATTGTCTTTAACTGGAGCAGCATAACAAGACAGACATTATAACCATTGATTACTTTGAGAAGCAATAACAGTTAGACAAAATAACCATTGTTTACCTAGAGCAACAAGAACAGACAAACGACATTATCTTGGCATTTAACTACAACAAAAGTATCAGACTGATAATAGAATCACAATGTTTACTGGAGCAACAACAACAGGCAATATAATCACAGTGTTTAACTAAAACAACAACAACAGACAATATAATCACAGTGTTTAACTAAAACAACAACAACAGACAATATAATCACAGTGTTTATCTAAAACAACAACAACAGACAATATAAACACAGTGTTTAGCTAAAACAACAACAGACAATATAATCACAGTGTTTAACTAGCGCAACAACAACAACAGACAATATAAACACAGTGTTTAGCAAAAACAACAACAACAACAAGCAATATAAACACAGTGTTTAGCTAAAACAACAACAGACAATATAATCACAGTGTTTAACTAGCGCAACAACAACAACAACAGACAATATAATGACAGTTTTTAACTAGCGCAACAACAACAACAACAGACAATATAATCACAGTGTTTAACTAGAACGACAACAACAACAGACAATATAATCACAGTATTTAACTAGAGCAACAACAATAACAGACAATATAATCACAGTGTTTAACTAGTGCAGCAACAACAGACAATATAATCACAGTGTTTATCTAAAACAACAACAACAGACAATATAATCACAGTTTTTAGCTAAAACAACAACAGACAATATAAACACAGTGTTTAGCTACAACAACAACAACAAGCAATATAAACACAGTATTTAGCTAAAACAACAACAGACAATATCATCACAGTGTTTAACTAGCGCAACAACAACAACAACAGACAATATAAACACAGTTTTTAGCAAAAACAACAACAACAACAAGCAATATAAACACAGTGTTTAGCTAAAACAACAACAACAGACAATATAAACACAGTGTTTAGCCAAAAAAAACAACAACAAGCAATATAATCACAGTTTTTAACTAGCGCAACAACAACAACAACAGACAATATAAACACAGTGTTTAGCAAAAACAACAACAACAACAAGCAATATAAACACAGTGTTTAGCTAAAACAACAACAGACAATATAATCACAGTGTTTAACTAGCGCAACAACAACAACAACAGACAATATAATGACAGTTTTTAACTAGCGCAACAACAACAACAACAGACAATATAATCACAGTATTTAACTAGAGCAACAACAATAACAGACAATATAATCACAGTGTTTAACTAGTGCAGCAACAACAGACAATATAATCACAGTGTTTAACTAGCGCAACAACAACAACAACAGACAATATAATCACAGTGTTTAACTAGCGCAACAACAACAACAACAGACAATATAATCACAGTGTTTAACTAGCGCAACAACAACAACAACAACAGACAATATAATCACAGTGTTTAACTAGCGCAACAACAACAACAACAGACAATATAATCACAGTGTTTAACTAGCGCAACAACAACAACAACAGACAATATAATCACAGTGTTTAACTAGCGCAACAACAACAACAACAGACAATATAATCACAGTGTTTAACTAGCGCAACAACAACAACAACATCAGACAATATAATCACAGTGTTTAACTAGCGCAACAACAACAACAACAGACAATATAATCACAGTGTTTAACTAGCGCAACAACAACAACAACAGACAATATAATCACAGTGTTTAACTAGCGCAACAACAACAACAACAGATAATGTAATCACAGTGTTTAACTAGCGCAACAACAACAACAACAGACAATATAATCACAGTGTTTAACTAGCGCAACAACAACAGCAACAGATAATGTAATCACAGTGTTTAACTAGCGCAACAACAACAACAACAGACAATGTAATCACAGTGTTTAACTGGCGCAGCAACAACAGATAATGTAATCACAAAGAAAAAAGAGCAGCTGTGATGTATTAAGTTTAGCCCATTCCCCTCATAATGAAATCTGATATCATGGTTTCAGTTTGTGGCACCAACTTCAAAACATAAATCTTTTTTATCTAAATCCTCAAATCAATGTTTATGTTCGGATCATATTTGATTAATTAATGCAAACAACATAAATATAAAAGAATGGTAAATCTGAGAGCTTGTGGAATGCAATATTCAATGTGTAACCAGAATAGTAGTTTAATTTGGGGACAAAGCTTCTCCAATCACTTTGAATACAAGAATCATGTGTATTTTAACTTCCGAGAAACAAACACAAACCAGCAAATCAATGAAAAACCCAGTGGAAAAAAAAAAACATGAACTGTGCGTGTTGTTTAGCCTGCACATTAAGTTGTTTCTTTATTTAATGTCATCGCGTTCATCATTTTCCCTTTACCACGGGATCAGCTTCGTACGCATGTTTCTTTCATGTCATGTGTCATGACAGTCATTTCTGTACCATGACATTTTTTTTATATCATCTTCATCATTAAGTACCGGGCCTGCTGGCGTAGGTGATCGTGTCTCTCCACAACTTTCGATCTCGACAGTTATTTATCATTTCTGTTGTTGACCTTCTGCCAAGCTATTCTCTTAATCTGTCTGGTATCTTTTTTCTTTGCAAACCTCTTTCTCTTCGTCCCTCAATTTTCCCAGTTGTTACAATATATTCCAGTTGTTCTCTTCTCATTACATGGTCAAAAAATGATAATTCTTTCTTCCTAATATTGGAAATTAGCTCTCTTTTTGCTTTTGCCTCTTTCAGAATTTTTTCATTACTCTTCTTAGCTGTCCATGGTACTTTCAACATTCTTCTGTAAAACCACATTTCTACAAACTCCAGTGATTTTCTTGTCTGTTGCTACATTGTCCATGATTCACATCTATATGTTAAGACTGGCACTACATAACATTTAAGAACTCGTTTTCTTGTTTCTATTGTCAAAATTGGATTGCAAAATATCTTCCTCATTTTTTGGAAAGCTGCTTTTGCCTGAGCTATTCTGCATCTCACCTCTGTTGTACATCCACCATCTGAGGTTAACAAAGTTCCCAAATATTTAAATTTGGGATGATAATTTTTTGTTATTGCTGTGCCATGACATTTATTGCTGTAACATGACATTCATTACTGCACTATGGCAACCACTGCTGTACCATCATATTTATTTCTGTACCATGACATTCATTACTGCACTATGACAACCACTGCTGTACCATCATATTTATTGCTGTACCATGACATTCATTACTGCACTATGACAACCACTGCTGTACCATGATATTTATTGCTGTACCATGACATTCATTACTGCACTATGACAACCACTGCTGTACCATGATATTTATTGCTGTACCATGACATTCATTACTGCACTATGACAACCACTGCTGTACCATGATATTTATTGCTGTACCATGACATTCATTACTATAACATAAATTTCAGTATTGTACCAAGACATTCATTGCTACATAATGAAATTATTTACTGCTCTATGACATTCACTACTGCGCTATGACATTCACTACTCCACCATAACATTTATTACTTTCTAATAACCTTCATTACAGTACTGTTAGACGCATTAATACACCACAACATTCTTTGCTATACCATGACATTTATTAATGAAACTTGGCATTCACAGTTTTATTATGACATTCATCGAATCATAATGACATTCATCAGATCACAATGGCATTCCCCAAATCATAATGGCATTCATTAAATCACAATGACATTCATCAAATCAAAATGACATTCATTAAATCACAATGACATTCATCAAATCACAATGACATTCATCAAATCACAATGACATTCATCAAATCACAATGACAGTCATCAAATCACAATGACATTTATCAAATGACAATGACATTTATCAAATGACAATGACATTCATCAAATCACAATGACATTCACCTACCACTAAATTAGTAATGATAGAGACCTGAGTGAGAAAGTATCAAAATCTCCGTGACTTTGATAGTTGTCTATTACCACACCTAATCTTTCTTTGACTTTAGATACCAGACCTAATCTTTCTTTGACTTTAGATACCAGACCTAATCTTTCTTTGACTTTAGATACCAGACCTAATCTTTCTTTGACTTTAGATACCAGATTTAATCTTTCTTTGACTTTAGATACCAGACCTAATCTTTCTTTGACTTTGGATACCAGACCTAATCTTTCTTTGACTTTAGATACCAGACCTAATCTTTCTTTGACTTTGGATACCAGACCTAATCTTTCTTTGACTTTGGATACCAGATTTAATCTTTCTTTGACTTTAGATACCAGACCTAATCTTTCTTTGACTTTGGATACCAGACCTAATCTTTCTTTGACTTTAGATACCAGACCTAATCTTTCTTTGACTTTAGATACCAGACCTAATCTTTCTTTGACTTTAGATACCAGACCTAATCTTTCTTCGACTTTAGATACCAGACCTAATCTTTCTTTAACTTTAGATACCAGACTTAATCTTTCTTTGACTTTAGATACCAGACCTAATCTTTCTTTGACTTTAGATACCAGACCTAATCTTTCTTTGACTTTAGATACCAGACCTAATCTTACTTTGACTTTAGATACCAGACCTAATCTTTCATTGACTTTCGATACCAGACCAATCTTTCTTTGACTTTTGATACCAGACCTAATCTTTCTTGACATGTGATACCAGACCTAATCTTTCTTTAACTTTTGATACCAGACCTAATCTTTCTTGACATGTGATACCAGAACTAATCTTTCTTTGACTTTAGATACCAGACCTAATCTTTCTTGACATGTGATACCAGACCTAATCTTTCTTTGACTTTAGATACCAGACCTAATCATTCTTTGACTTTAGATACCAGACCTAATCTTTCTTTGACTTTAGATACCAGACCTAATCTTTCTTTAACTTTACATACCAGACCTAATGTTTCTTTGACTTTAGATACCAGACCTAATCTTTCTTGACATGTGATACCAGACCTAATCTTTCTTGACTTGTGATACCAGACCTAATCTTTCTTGACATGTAATACCAGACCTAATCTTTCTTGACATGTGATACCAGACCTAATGTTTCTTGACATGTAATACCAGACCTAATCTTTCTTGACATGTGATACCAGACCTAATCTTTCTGGACATGTGATACCAGACCTAATCTTTCTTGACATGTCGCTTTGGTCTAAAATAAAAACTGTGTACTCGCTTCACGACAAAATAAATGATAAAAACACCAACAACAAACACGGCCCCAGCCAGAAAAGCGATCAAATAATCCATTACAACCACATATATTGGTATCTTCTGACTGCTGTACCGCATATAGGAGCCTCCGTGTCGCATCACGTGATCAAGCCAGAATGCTGCTTCCTTCTTTGGATCCTTGTACAGCTCTCGATATATCTCCGAAGCTGTGCCGACGGATGATCTAATCTTCTGGCTAGAGGCCACTTCTTCTATAGCGTTGATAAGTTCATCCTCTGTAGCTTTTAGGATATCGATGTTGCGGCAAAAACCTTTCTCCTCAGCTCGTTTTGCATTGGCAGCTTGGTCATAGAAAAGTGGTAAACAGACCATGGGTACTCCATGATAAATACCTTCATAGAGGCTGTGAAGTCCAGAATGGGTCATGTATACTTTAACGTTTTTGTTTCCAAGAAGATCGTTTTGGGGTAACCAGGTCGATGTCAGAATCTTATCTGGGTCAGGAGACGTGATATTGGCTCTCCAGATTGTGTTCAATTTAATTCGCTTTAATACTGACACCAGTTTAAGTTCCAGCTTCTTTGGGAGATTCATAAACTTGGAACCAAACGACAGGACGGCCACGCCGACTCCAGCTTTTCTAGAACGTTCCACAAACGACTTGAATGGCTCCTGTAGTTCCTTTGATGGTCCGGCAGACAATCCTCCAATGAGTCTCAAATTGGGCAAGGCAGGTCTTGGGTAATCAAAGATCGGATCATTCTCTACAATGTAAACTTCTGCCTGGCTCATGAGCTCATTTGCTGTTGGAACATCTGGTTCGTTAGGAAAGAGCTGCTTTGTGTATCCCCTGTCGTTAAAAATGTGCTGAAACAGTGGGATCATATTGTGAGTTACCGCCCTTACTTTCTCAAAGAGAGTTGCCTGGTTGAGTATATAAGGGGAGTTAAATGCTTCTGATATAGTTATTTGATCAGAATAATTTAATTGATAACTGACAAAATCTTAGAAAAAATGGAAGAAAGAAGACAAGCGAAAAACACTGCCAGATACAAGGATATAGACAATGAAATACGGAGAATGTGCAAAAAGGCAAAAGAAGACTGGCTCAACCAAAGATGTCTAGAAGTCGAAACTATGGAAAGTAAACAAAACTTAAGAGAGATGCACACAGAAATAAAGAGGATGACGAATAAAGACAAAAAAGCTACAGGAAACGGATGTATTGCAAATAAAGAGGGAAGAATGCTAACAGACAACAAAGATATAATAGATAGATGGCAATAATATAAAACAGAATTATTTCATGACGAAAGAGACAAAAAGCCAGACATAAAATGTACATACAACTATAAAATCCTGAAATCTGAAGTAGAAAAAGCTATAAAAACAATGAAAAAGGGAAAAGCAGCAGGGCCTGACAATCTACAAATAGAGATGGTACAGGCTCTAGAAGAGTGTGGCGTCGAAGTGATCACAGACATATACAATGACATATACCATACAGGATACATACCAAACGATCTAAAAACATCAACTTTCATTGCATTGCCTAAAAAGAATGGTGCAGTTAAATGCAGTGATTTTAGAACAATAAGCCTAATGAGCCAGGTAACAAAAATTTTACTAAAAGTTATACAAGGAAGGATTCAGAATAAAATCAATACTGAATTAGATGAGCAACAATTTGGATTCAGGAAAAACAGTGGGACAAAAGAAGCCATATTCAGCATGAGAACATTGATTGAAAAGTACACAGAAGTAAACAAACCAATATATGCCTGCTTTATAGACTACACAAAAGCTTTCGATAGAATACACCATAACCAACTTATAGACTGCCTAAAGGATATAAATCTAGACGACACAGACATACGACTAATATGTAATTTGTACTGGGAGCAAACAGCAATAATAAGATATAACAAGGAGAACTCTACACCCATGGACATAAAAAGAGGAGTAAGACAAGGATGCATCCTATCACCAAGCTTGTTCAATCTATACACTGAGCAAATCTTTAAAAACATCTCAGAGATACCAGGCCTAAACATTAATGGAAAGTTAATCAATAACCTAAGATATGCTGATGATACTGTTCTATAGCAGAAAATCCTAAAGACCTACAACAATTGCTTAATGTGATAAACATAACAAGCAAAAAATATGGACTAGAAATGAATATCAAAAAGACTAAAACTATGATAATAAACAAAGAAATTTCTTAATACCTACAATTAAATATCACAGTTGAGGGAATATATCTGGAGACAGTCCAGAGTTACAACTACCTGGGACATACTATAACCAATGATGGAAAATGCAAAACTGAAATAAACAAAAGAATAGGTATGGCAAAAAGTAATTTTAATGCCATGAAAAATATACTAACAACAAAACAAATATCAGCAGGGCTGAAACTAAGAATGGCAAAATGTTACATCTTATCAATATTCCTGTATGGTGCAGAAACATGGACAATAGACAAGAAAACAGAACAGAAAATTGAAGCCTTTGAAATGTGGATTTATAGAAGAATAGGTAGAATTGGAAGGAAGCAAAAGATAACAAACGATAAAGTTTAAAAACAACTGAAAATAAAAAGAGAACTACTAAATACAATTAAGACAAGACATATGAAATTTTTGGGACATGTTAAAAGACACAACAGCCTACTAAAAGTAATATTGGAAGGAAAAATACAAGGTAAAAGAGGCAGAGGCAGACCAAGACTAACATGGACGAGTAACATCAAAAGATGGTCAAGTCAATCTATGACAGCCTGCACCATCAAAGCAAGAAACAGAGTAGAATGGCGATCCATGGTAGCCAACCTTCGTTGCGGAGAAGGCACACGATGATGATGATGATTATGATGTTGTTGATTATTGATCACTTTTTTCGAGTGCTGTAAACATACCTCTTCCTCTGAATTGATTCGCTGATTATCGCCTCGGAAGTTTCTCTATAATAATAATAATCATCATCATTGAGTGCCGTCTCCGCATCGAAGGTTGGCTACCATGGAGCGCCATTTACTCTGTCTCTTGCTTTGATGGTGCAGATTGTCAAAGGTTGACTTGTCCATCTTTTGATGTTACTCGTCCATGTTAGTCTTGGTCTGCCTCTGCCTCTTTTACCTTGTATTTTCCCTTCCAATATTACTTTTAGTAGGCTGTTGTGTCTTTTAACATGACCCAACAAATTTCATTTGCCTTGCTCTTATTGTGTTTAGTAGTTCTCTTTTCCTTTTTTTGTTTTCTTTTCTTTCCATCCAATTCTACCTATTCTTCTATAAATCCACATTTCAAAAGCTGCAATTTTCTGTTCTTTTTTCTGGTCTAATGTCCATGTTTCTGCACCATACAGGAATATTGAGAAGATGTAACATTTCGCTATTCTTAGCTTTAGCCCTGATGTTATTTGTTGTAATGTTAGTATATTTTTCATGGCGTTAAAATTACTTTTTGCCATACCTATTCTTTTGTTTATTTCAGTTTTACATTTTCCATCACTGGTTATAGTATGTCCCATGTAGTTGTAGTTCTGAACTGTCTCACATGTATTCCTTCAACTTTGATATTTAATTGTATAGCTTGAGAATTTTCGTTGTTTATGATCATAGTTTTAGTCTTTTTGATATTCATATCTAGTCCATATTTTATCATAATCATTTATTATTATTTTTCTCCATACCTTCACAATCGGCTTCACTGTTTGAAGTGACGACAAAGCAGTCAGACACTCCTTCGATGTGAAAGTAATTCCTAATGCTGAGGGGGCATAAATGTGTCCACAAATTGGGAAAAAAAGGTTAAAGTCAGAGAGATTCTCCACCTCAGAAATTGCACGTCGACAAAGACAAAGAAAGATATGAAAGCAGAGCACGACGCAAAGATAATTTATAGCAAATGAGTAATTAAACTATACCAAACTTCGGTATAGTTTTCAAATTTGTGAATATTGTTTAGGTCATAAAATGCTATAGTCATGTGACCATGTTTGGCAATAGTAGCACAACATTGGGATGAATACTTCTTCTTCTTCTACCTTACTTCTTCTACTTCTAAGAAATAATGAAAGCCATCAAACTGTTAAAAGATGGTAAAGCCACAGGACCAGATGAAATTCCTTCGGAAGCCATCAAAGCAGATATTATCACCTCTACCAAGATGTTACATAATCTATTGGATAAAATTTGGGAGAGGGAAGAAATACCTAAAGACTGGAGAGAAGGTTATATGATCAAACTACCAAAGAAAGGAAGTTTACAGGAGTGCACAAATTATAGGGGAATTATGCTACTATCAGTGCCAGGAAAAATATTAGGCAGAATCATTCTGGAGAGACTAAAAGAGGCTATAGAGAAACACTTGAGAGATGAACAAGCAGGTTTTAGGAAGAACAGATCATGTGCTGATCAAATAACTACTCTACGTATAATAGTTGAACAAAGTTTAGAACTAAAATCCCCACTTTATATTGGATTCATAGATTACGAAAAGGCATTTGATAGTTTAGACAGAAGAATGCTTTGGAAGTTGCTGAGTCATTATGGAATCCCCATAAAGTTTATTAACCTGATAAAAACAATGTATGAAGGAACAAAATGTAGTGTGGTGCATGAAGGACAGCTTACAGAAGCATTTGAAATAAGAACAGGAGTAAGGCAAGGATGCCTTCTGTCTCCATTTCTCTTTCTACTGGCCATAGATTGGATTATGAAAATAACTCAAAACAACAGAAATGGGATCCAGTGGTCACTGACCAAACAACTTGATGATTTAGACTTTGCTGATGACATAGCTCTCCTATCACACAGCCACCAACAGATGCAAGATAAAATGAGTATATTAGATAAGAGATCACAACAGCTAGGACTAAAGATTAATAGAGATAAGACCAACATTATGAGAATTAATGCAGTTGGCAATAACCAAATAAAACTAGGAGAAATACCTCTACTAGACGTACAATCTTATATATATCTGGGCAGTAATATAGATAAAGAGGGAGGAACAGAAAACGATACCAAAATAAGGATATCAAAAGCAAGAGGAGCTTTCATTGCACTGGGAAACATATGGAAATCCAAAGAAATTAGGCTAAATACAAAAATACAAATTTTCAACTCCAATGTTAAGTCGGTTCTATTATATGGCTGTGAAACATGGAGAATAACAAAATTGACAATCACGAAGGTACAGACTTTCATTAATGGATGCTTGCGCAGAATAAAGGGATGGAAATGGCAGGACAAAGTCACAAACGTGGAATTATGGAAATGTACCGGTCAAATACCAGTGGATAAAGAAATACAGCGAAGACGATGGCGATGGATAGGACACACACTACGGAAACCAACTGAGAGTATTACACAACAGGCCCTTTTTTGGAATCCCCAGGGGAAAAGACAAAGAGGAAGACCAAGGAATTCTTGGAGAAGACAGATTGAAGCAGAGATGAAGATGATGGGGAAGACATGGAATGATCTTAAAAGAATTGCAAAAAACAGAACGACTTGGAAAGTGTTTGTTGAAGACCTATGCTCCACTGGGAGCTAAAAGGTAGAAGAAGAAATGCTTCTGCAACTGGGCTGTAAGGCATTTTAGCTGTAACCGGAATGTTGAAAAGCACTGAGAACTGCAAATGGCAATTTAAGCTTGTATGGTATCGCTAAATGTTCGTTAACGCTCAGAAACCAGTCTAGAACAATGAGATCAGGCTTCAGACTTCCGATATACTCTATACATGTTCCATTCTGAAGAGCTGAGAAGTGTGTTTTAGCTACATCATCTTCAAATCTCCAAAGCCAACTCCAGTACGGATCAGTTTCCACTTCAACGGCTGTTTTGACCGTTGACTCAAGTTTAAGGATATTTTTGTTCACGGGTGCTTCCCAGAAGTCATCGAGCCAAAGATTTGAACTTTCTCATGAACCTTAATTGTGTCTCCCAGATCTCTAGGCAACCCCAGCCAGACGTTGTGACCCATTTTGACGAGCTCTTCAGTCACAAGAACATGAAGTTTGACATGACTGGTTGTATGGAAAGGTATATATCACGTTCTTGCTCTCAGTGTAAGACCATGTCAAGACAATCAGGAGGACCACAACCACATATGTATGTCCTGTCATCTGAAACAAAAGATGGAACAAATATAGCAACTGGTAAAGCTGGTTATACCGATATTTATTTACGGACAATTGTTGTTTGGACATCACAGTTTGTTGTTCACGTCACAGACGCGTGTGGTCTAAGTGTGTCCATACAGGCTCGGACATTGGACGTAACTTGGTGACTGTGAGCATTCACAAATCATGTGATTTCATGGACCAATCAAATATTTGCCAATGTGCTGATTCGTCTCAAACGTTTAGCTATTAGCCCTGTTTTGTGTCCTAGCGACCGTGATGGCGTAGCTTGGAGCTGTTAGCAACTTGTAACATTAAAATACAAATGGATGTTACAACAGCAGGTCTGTGACGTAAATGTACACAAGAGACTGTCCACGTAACGATGTGCCCAACATTAATAAATGTTAATTGTACTGGCCTGTACTAGTGTTACTAACATCGTGTGAGATATGTGTTGGCTCTGATGCCTAGCAAATCAAGACACGAAAATATGTGGATCAAGCTTTCATTGACAATTACAAATAATAGGAGATGTTCTCTATTAGAAAACAGAACCGATATAAAAATACATAAATCAATTCGTGAAATAGAAAAGTCAGTAGCTACAGGAACGAACTCAACACACTTCCTGGCTGACAGAGAAGCTATCAATATGTCAAGTCTTTCTGTTTCTACCCACAGTGAACACCAACAACGCCATGCTGTTTCTTTCTTTCTTTCTTTCTTTCTTTCTTTCTTTCTTTCTTTCTTTCTTTCTTTCTTTCTTTCTTTCTTTCTTTCTTTCTTTCTTTCTTTCTTCCATTTTCTTCCTTTCTCTCGTGCTCTCTTTCCTTCTTTTCTCCATTTCTTTTTTGCTCTTTTTCTTTCTTTCTTTCTTCCGTTTTCTTTCTTTCTTTCTTCTTTCTTTCTCATTATCAATCGATGTTGTTGCAGCGTTTCTTTGATGTTGTCTGCCCATCTTACTCTGGGTCTGCCTCTTGCTCTTCTACCTTTACATCTTTTAATATATGCTTTGTATGGTAAGGGATCACTCGTTATTCTTGTTGTTTCTCTATGTAGCTTAGGATTGGCTCAATGCCTACTCTTTGTCTTATAATATTATTTCTGATTCTGTATGTTCTAATCACCCCCAGCACTCTTCTCAAATATCTCTTCTCTGTGATTACAAACTTTCTGTTATGCTTAGTCATAAGTAGGGCTTGGATTTGTATGTCATGTCATATTTTGTTCCTGATATGTTTTTTGTGAAATTCAGGTTAGAACATGTTTCATGCCTCTCTGAACACACTAACGATGTTTTTATTGCTCATATAATGCACATTTTGACCATAATTTAGATTTAGGTAAAGTTGTGACCATATTGGAGGCATTATTGCTTATTTGTTGTTATTTGACAAGAAATTAAAACTTTCAGATTAATGACCGTTTATAAAGCGGACAAAAATTTCCTTGTAATTTTATTTGCTAAGAAACATGTATTTTGAAACATCAAAATACCCCAATGACAGCTAAGAGACAAATAATAAATAGCATCTTCACACCAACATTATGCTAATAATGTCAAACATGGACATTCAAAAAAACCACTACATCTTAAATGAGCTGCTTGAGGAAACTAACAAACAACATAAGTCAAATGATGTCATATCAAATGTATGGGATATATATATATATTATCATCATCATCATCAAGAACCGGGATTGCTGGCGTAGGTAATCATGTCTCTCCACAACTTTCGATCTCGGCAGCTATTTATCATTTCTGTTGTTGACCTGCCAAGCCATTCTCTTAAGCTGTCTGTTATTTTTTCTCTTTGCTTCCTTCTATCTCTTCGTCCCTCAATTTTCCCAGTTGTTACAATATATTACAGCTGTTCTCTTCTCATTACATGACCAAAAAATGATGATTCTTTCTTCCTAATATTGGAAATTAGCTCTCTTTTTGCTTTGGCCTCTTTCAGAACGTTTTCATTACTCTTCTTAGCTGTCTATGGTGTTCTCAGCATTCCTCTGTAAACACTTTTCTACAGCCTGCAGTGATTTTTTCTTGTATGTTGTCCTATTGCCCATGATTCACATTCATATGTTAAGACTGCTTCTACAAAACATTTAAGAACTCTTTTTCTTGTTTCTATTGTCAAAAATGTATTGCATAGTATCTTCCTCATTTTTTGGAAAGCTGCTTTTGCCTGAGCCATTCTGCTTCTCACATCTGTTGTACATCTTCCGTCTGAGGTTAACAAAGTTCCCAAATATTTAAATTCATTTACCTGTTTTAATATTATTCCACTTGTCTTTATTTTGTACTGAGGTGATGTCTTTTTCTTTGCTGTTACCATTACACTTCTGTCTTTCTGCTATTAAGGCTGAGTCCTTTATTTTTTGCTTTTTTCACTATAACGTCTAACATTTCTTGTAATTCATTTTCACTCATAACGATTAAGACTATATCATCAGCATACCTTAGATTATTTATATTATGACCTCCAATTGTTATTCCAGGCATGTCCCTTATGGATCTTGAAATAATCTCACTATAAATATTAAACAAATCTGGTGACAGCAAACAACCTTGTCTAACACCCTGTTTTATTTGTTGAAACATTCCCAATTGGTTTCCAGTTCTTATGGCCGCTCATTGTTGCCAGTACATGTTCTTTATTATTCTTAGATCTTTGCTCTCTATGTTTATGCTTTCTTAAATTTTTATTATTTCTTGGTGCTTTACTTTATCAAATGCCTTGGTGTAATCTATGAAACATAGGTATAGATCTGTTTTCATCTCTATGGCTCTTTCTACTAAAGATCTTATGATATATATGACATTGTTTGTTTTATATATATATAATATATATTATATATATATATATATATATATATATATATATATATATATATATATAAGATACAAATGAGGAATATAATGCACATACCATTTTAAACAATTGAAACAAGAAATGCATGAAAAAGACCAAGAGGAAAACCCAGAAGAAGATGGATAGATGCAGTGACAGAGACATGTAACAACAAAGGAAAATCACTAATTCAGACAGTTGGAGCAGCTCAAGAACGACAAATGATATAAACCACGACACCTTTTAGGTATCAGTGAAAAGAGAAAAGAAGAAAGAAAGAAACAAGAAAAAGAGTTCTTAAATGGTATGTGGAGCCAGGCTTAACATATGGATGTGAGTCATGGACAATAGGACAACATACAAGAAAATCACTGCAGGCTGTAGAAATATCATTTTTCCAAAGAATGTTGAGAATACCATGGACAGCTGAGAAGAAAAATGAAAACGTTCTAAAAGAGATTGTCAAAACAAAAATAGAAGTAATATCTAATATTAGGAAGAAACAATCATCATTTATTTTTTTGGCCATGTAATGAGAAGGGATTATGAGTGAAGTTTATGCACCAACAGCAGACAGTCTAGAGGAAACTATTGATACATTTTACGAATTATATTAGGCACTTCATAAATGCAAACCACATGAAAACACCATAGTTCTGGGGGATTTTAACGCAAAAGTAGGAAAGGAAAGAGTTGAGGAAGTAGTTGGTCATTATGGCTTAGGCGAAAGGAGTGAAAGAGGTGAGAAACTTATTGACTGGGCAAGAACACACAACATGATGATAGGAAACACCTGGTTTAAGCAACATCCAAGACGTCTGGGGACATGAAAAAGCCCAGGGGACAACGCACGCAATCAAATTGATTATATAATGATAAGCAATAGATTTAGAAACAGTCTGGTGTGTGTGAAAACTAGACCAGGGGCAGATTACAATTGTGATCATGTACCAGTTGTGGGATAGCTTAGAGTAAAATTAAAAACAACAAAACGAGCCTGAGTTAACATCAAGTTAAATTTAGATTTACTAAAATCAGACAAGAAGCTGCAAGACAAATATAAAATCACAATTCAGAACCGGTACAATGTAATAGAGAAGATACAAAGCATTGATGAACAGTGGGAAATGCTAAAAGAATCAATGCAACAAACATCAAAAGAGTTCATATCACAAGTGAGGACAAATTCAAGAAAGAAATGGATGACAGATGACATTTTGCAGCTAACGGATACAAGAGGAAGAAATAAAGAAAATAAAGATGAGTATAAGAGATTAAATAAAGTAATTGTAGTAAAATGCAATGAAGTAAAAGAAGCATGGCTAAAAGAGAGATGCAAAGAGATTGAAATGCAACAAAAAGGAGATAACATAGCTATATACAAACAAACTGAGGAATTAACAGGAGGAAAAACGCAATCAAAAACTGAATGTTTAAGATCAAAGGAAGGAGAACTGTTGATTGATCAAGAAAACATAAGGGAACGATGGACAGAATACATTAAAGATCGTTATAATTATGAACGAACGGAAGTAAATAGTAAGGATAATGGAGGACTAGAAATAGTCAGAGAAGAAGTGGAAGATGCCGTGCGCAATATGAAAGCAGGCAAAGCTCCTGGACCAGATAATATAACTAAAGAAGAGATTGAAGCCATGGGTGATTTTGGAATAGAAATAATAACAAAAATATTGAATGATATCTACAACAGCGGATATATGCCAGACGACCTGCTCAAATCAATATTCATAGACCTACCAAAGAAATCTGGTGCGATTGAATGCGATGATCATCGCACAATAAGCCTTATGAATCATATGACTAAGATATTACTAAGAATCATCATGCGAAGAGTGCGAAACAAAATCAGTCCAGAAATTAGCGATGAACAGTGTGGTTTTGTTAGAGATAAAGGAACAAGCAATGCCATTTATATCATAGGATCTTTAGTAGAAAGAGCCATATAGGTGAAAACAGATCTATACCTATGTTTCACAGATTACACCAAGGCATTTGATAAAGTAAAGCACCAAGAAATAATCAACATTTTAGAAAGCATAAACGTAGACAGCAAAGATCTAAGAATAATAAAGAACATGTACTGGCAACAAACTACGGCCATAAGAACTGGAAACCAATTGGGAATGTTTCAACAAATAAAACAGGGTGTTAGGCAAGGTTGTTTGCTGTCACCAGATTTGTTTAATAATTATAGTGAGATAATTTTAATATCCATAAGGGGCATGCCTGGAATAACAATTGGAGGTCATAATATAAATAATCTAAGGTATGCTGATGATCTAGTCTTAATCGCTAAGAGTGAAAATGAGTTACAAGAAATGTTGGACATTACAGTGAAAGAAAGCAAAAATAAAGGACTTAGCCTTAATAGCAAAAAGACAGAGGTAATGGTAACAGCAAAGAAAAAGACATCACCTCAGTGAAAAATAAAGACAAGTGGAATAATATTAAAACGGGTAAATTAATTTAATATTTGGGAACTTTGTTAACCTCAGACGGATGATGTACAAAAGAGGTGAGATGCAGAATGGCTCAGACAAAAGCAGCTTTCCAAAAAATGAGGAAGATATTATGCAATCCATTTTTGACAATAGAAACAAGAAAAAGAGTTCTTAAATGTTATGTAGAGCCAGTCTTAACATATGGATGCGAATCATGGACAATAGGACAACAGACAAGAAAATCACTGGAGTCTGTAGAAATGTGGTTATACAGAAGAATGTTGAGAGTACCATGAACAACTATGAAGAGTAATGAAGATGTTCTGAGAGAGGTCAAAGCAAAACGAGAACTATAGCTTGTTTCATAACTCGTGCCCAACTTTTAAAATCGATAGCTTTTTAACCGCTTGTTGTAAGTTGTTCAAAATTTGCATGTAAAGTTATAATGATTAGAAACCAACAGGGAATTAATTTCATTAAAAAAACATTTGGTTATTATTGTTGCTTATTTGATTTATATAAATTTATAACGACCCATTGATGTAGTCAAAACTTATTGTTTACAGTATTTTAAGTTAAAAATAGCGAGTAAAAATCCATACACGGTAAAATTGACGTGTTTGCACGCTTTTACCGTGGTTTTTTGACACAATTAGACACTTGTAAAAAACACGAGAAATTGTGTGTTCCATTTCCGTTCATTCATAGGTGGAGACGTGGAACGATAACATTTATCATGAGTCTTAAAATGAAATTCTGCAGTTTACAAAACATCGCAATAAAAATGTATGACTATTTTTGCAAAGAGGCTAAACGAGGAAGATTATTTCATTCTTTAGAAAACCCTGAGAATAGGACAAGACACATTTTGGATTTATCTAAACGGTCATTTAATCGCTGGATTCAAGCACGTGACCGTCAATGTTTAAAATATACAAAATCACAAGGAAGAGCAAAAATGTTGGATAATTTCGACAGTGAACTTATTAGAAGTGAAATTCGCAAAATGTTGGGTATGAATGAAACTGTTACAATAAGAAAATTAAAAATTTCGCTGAAAAAGAACAACAGTATTGAAATATCAAAGTCTACATTATGGAGGAAAGTGAGAGCTGCAGGCTTTACATTCAGAAAGTATTCCAATGGACGAAACATCATCTGTGAGAAGCCACATATAGTAGTCATGAGAAGCAAGTACTTACGTGAAGTAAAAGAGGTGCGCAAGCAAGGTTATGATATTGTGTACTTGGATGAAACATGGATCAATGCTCACCAACTAACCAAAGGGAATGACAGTCATCAGATGGAAAGATTAAGAGATTAATACCTAGCAGCAAAGGACAGCGCTTGATAATTGCTCATGCAGGTAGTCGACAACATGGACTAATACAGAATGCAGAGCTCATTTTTCTTTCAAAATCCATAGACAATCGGGATTATCACTCTGAGATGAATGGTCACATATTTAGACATTGGATTGAAAATTATGTTCTCCCATCACTAGATCGACCATCTTGCCTAATAATGGACAATTCAGCGTACCACAACATTGTTGCACTTGAAGATAAAGTCCCAACGTCATCCAGTACAAAAGATGCTATTAAGATATGGCTCACAAAGGAGCACATACAATTTAATAACATGTACTTAAAACCTGAATTACTATCTCTAGTAAAGCAAAAACAAAGGACAAAGATTTTTCAAATAGATAAGATTATCCAAGAGCACGGTCATATAAGTTTGAGGCTGCTACCTTACCATGCTCATTTAAATCCAATAGAACTAATGTGGACAAAATTAAAAGGACAAGTGGCAGATGAAAATACAACATTCAAAATATGCGATGTAAAGACTCTTGCTAATCTCGCTTTATTAAATATAGACAAAGATTATTGGGCTAAATGTGAAGACCACGTCTTAAAACAGGAAGAGGAATATTGGAAAAATGATGGTTTGTGGAATGTTCAACCCCAAACAGTTATTAATCTTTTAGACTCGTCTGATTCAGAATGAAAGTATATAGCCCCCACAATGTTGGCCCCTATATTACTTTAAATTAGTTTATCAGGACCACACAACTATGAAATTGGACATACAGGTATACCTTGATATTATCGTCCGTCCTCGAACTGAGAAGACAATAATTCTCCTGGTGTTTTGTCTTATTAGGTTATTTCCGCATTACGGCCACGCCTTTAACTAGTGAAAATTAATCATATACCAGCAACTACGGTAATTTCTATTATTTAGGGGTTCACAATTTACAATTTTGACAAACATCAAAGAAATTCGCCGCTTTAAGAATACTGCAGCTGCAAGATATTTGTTAAATATACATTTAAAGGGTCTTTTGCATTCTAATAACATTTGGAAAATTTCAACAGTATTTAACAAACGGTTACTGAGTAATAGCGTTTTGAAGTTGGGCACGTGATTTGAAACAAGCTATAATTTCCAATATTAGGAAGAAACAATCATAATTTTTCGGCCATGTAATGAGAAGAGAAAAGGTGGAATATATTGTAACAACTGGAAAAATTGAGGGACGAAGAGATAGAAGGAAGCAAAGAGAAAAAATAGCAGACAGCTTAAGAGAATGGTGTGGCAGAAGGTCAACAACAGAAAGATAATGATAAATAACTGTCGAGAATCGAAAGTTGTGGAGAGACATGATCACCTACGCCAGCAGGCTTGGTACTTGATGATGATGATATATGAGACATATGCGAAGAACAAAACATTTCCTTTTTAACAACAACCAGATCCGCCAAAGAAAGATGTTCCATTTTTAAAAAGAGAGAATCAAACAACAAGCAAGCAAATATCTAGGGACACCATAGATTACTGACAACAACAAGCAAATATCTAGGGACACCATAGATTACTGACAACAACAAGCAAATATCTAGGGACACCATAGATTACTGACAACAACAAGCAAATATCTAGGGACACCATAGATTACTGACAACAACAAGCAAATATCTAGGGACACCATAGATTACTGACAACAACAAGCAAATATCTAGGGACACCATAGATTACTGACAACAACAAGCAAATATCTAGGGACACCATAGAGTACTGACAACACCCCACTTTCTTTGCAACCGGTAAAGGCATCTGCAGCTGATTACAAATAGACTGAAAAAGAAACATGTAAGCTTGCCAAAATAAATGCAACGTATCTATAACTCAAACAACGTGTCTATTACTCAAACAACGTGTCTATAACTCAAACAACGTGTCTATAACTCAAACAACGTGTCTATAACTCAAACAACGTGTCTATAACTCAAACAACATGTCTATAACTCAGACAACGTGTCTATAACTCAAACAACGTGTCTATAACTCAAACAACGTGTCTATAACTCAAACAACGTGTCTATAACTCAGACAACTTGTCTATAACTCAAACAACGTGTCTATAACACAGACAACGTGTCTATAACTCAAACAACGTGTCTATAACTCAGACAACGTGACTATAACTCAAACAACGTGTCTATAACTCAAACAACGTGTCTATAACTCAGACAACGTGTCTATAACTCAAACAACGTGTCTGTAACTCAGACAACGTGACTATAACTCAAACAACGTGTCTATGACTCAAACAACGTGTCTATAACTCAAACAACGTGTCTATAACTCAAACAACGTGTCTATAACTCAAACAACGTGTCTATGACTCAAACAACGTGTCTATAACTCAAACAACGTGTCTATAACTCAAACAACGTGTCTATAACTCAAACAACGTGTCTATGACTCAAACAACGTGTCAATAACTCAAACAACGTGTCTATGACTCAAACAACGTGTCTATAACTCAAACAACGTGTCTATAACTCAAACAACGTGTCTATAACTCAAACAACGTGTCTATAACTCAAACAACGTGTCTATAACTCAAACAACGTGTCTATGACTCAAACAACGTGTCTATAACTCAAACAACGTGTCTATAACTCAAACAACGTGTCTATAACTCAGACAACGTGTCTATAACTCAAACAACGTGTCTATGACTCAAACAACGTGTCTATAACTCAAACAACGTGTCTATAACTCAAACAACGTGTCTATGACTCAAACAACGTGTCTATAACTCAAACAACGTGTCTATAACTCAAACAACGTGTCTATAACTCAGACGACTTGTCTGTAACTCAGATAACTTTGTTCAAAATAAATATTTTTATGAAAAAGTAAAAATCAATTAAAATTAACTTACTATCTGTCAGAATAAACGTTTAAAGTTTTAAAAAAACAAACGAGTGACCTTAGGCCAAAACATCGCAATGAGGAGTAGCGCACTCGAGTGACAGTACTGTCAAGAACGTTTTCTTTTTCCTGAACTCTCTCTCTCTCTCTCTCTCTCTCTCTCTCTCTCTCTCTCTGCGATCAGGATTCAATCAGAGTAGGGTTCCAGACTCACATGAAGACAGCTGTCTGTTTAAGTGAATTGATATCATAATTAAAGTCAATTAGAGTGTTAGATCCACTCTGCTTGAATACCTGTTAAAACGTTGCACTGTGTTCTACGCCAGTGGCCCAGTGCATCCGATTTCAGTCAGCATTTTGTTCAGGTTTGCTCTCCTTAACCTTTGATCGTCCCCAATCTTCCTGCAAGGCAGCAGATTGTCTTTTCTGTAGGGGGATTCTGCCGTTAGATGGTCGGCCCTCCCAGGTTTACGAGCACCAACTGCCCGAGTCACTAGAGGTGACTAACACAGACATGCACACACAAAGATATGAGATGTGACTAACACTGACATGCACAAAACGATATGAGGCATGACTAACACTGACGTACACCAAAATATGAGATATGACTAATATACACACACACATCACACACTAAGATATGAGATGTGACTAGCACAGACGCAGCCTAAAATATGAGATATGACTAACACAGATACACACACTAAGATATGAGATATGACTAAATACACACAAAGATAAAGATAGGAGATGTGACTAACATAGACATGCATACACAAATATATGTGATATGACTAAACTCAAACACACAAATATATGAGACATGACTAACATAGACATGCACACACAAATATATGTGATATGACTAAACACAGACACACAAAGATATGAGACATGACTAACATAGACATGCACACACAAATATATGTGATGTGACTAAACACAAACACAAACACACAAAGAT
Source organism: Megaustenia siamemsis (assembly GCA_032433765.1). Lineage (NCBI taxonomy): Eukaryota > Metazoa > Mollusca > Gastropoda > Stylommatophora > Ariophantidae > Megaustenia > Megaustenia siamemsis. Next base: position 14,821,909 of record JAVIAB010000091.1, on the reverse strand, counting down.
ATGAGACATGACTAACATAGACATGCACACACAAATATATGTGATATGACTAAACACAAACACACAAAGATATGAGGCATGACTAACATAGACATGCACACACAAATATATGTGATGTGACTAAACACAAACACACAAAGATATGAGGCATGACTAACATAGACATGCACACACAAATATATGTGATGTGACTAAACACAAACACACAAAGATATGAGACATGACTAACATAGACATGCACACACAAATATATGTGATGTGACTAAACACAAACACACAAAGATATGTGACATGAAGTGAGACTTCCAACAGAACTTTTTTCGTAATCGACTTCACTACTTGAAGAGGTGACAACCCAGTCAGACACTCCTCTGGTGTGTAAGTAATTGCTGATACTGAGGGAGAACAAATGTGTCCACAATTTGGAAAAAAAAACAGCTGATAAGAGAACACAATGTTGGAATGAATATACTCTGTATAAGATGATTCTTGGTGGTAATAGGTATTGCTTTGTGTTGAAGTATAGGGATATCTATTGTCCTTTCGAGCCGAAGATGGCACATAGGGCAGAACCACAATCTCAAAAACAGTAACCTTGCGTGCCAAAGTGGCACATATTGCAGAGATCACTGCTCTAAAATATATGGCGCTGTTTCCATAACAATACTTTTTACAATGACAGCTTGTCAAGCCATCGATCAACCTCCTTAGTCGCCTCTTACGACATGCCTGGAAGGTCACAGTGTCACTATTCTTTACTTCCCTCATAATGAGGCCCCGATAACACACAGGAAACATAGGGGATAGCTGTCCTAATATTTGGTCCCAGATATTTAAAGTTTGTTACTTGTTCTATAACTTGATGTTCTGTAGCTATGTTTAATGTCTTCTTGTGTCTTCCTATTGGTAGTTTCTGGGTTTTTTTCCAGTACTTATTTTCATGTTATTTATTTTTACATACTTTATTCAAATACAGCAGATATTGTTGAAGTTATGTTTCTTTAAAAGCTATTAGGACCTTGTCGTCAACAAAATGTAGTTCATTGATATCTTCACACTTTGGTATCCTTACATATTTTGTTAATGTAAGTGACAAACAAGAGTGGTGACTTGACGCAGCATTGTCTTACTCCATATGTTACTACGAGTGGTCTTGATGTTCGCTCTAATCACACATCTACATATACTATATAAGCTCTTGTAACATCTAATGAGGTGGTCATTTGCTTGCTCTAATCACACTTCTACAGTTACTATATAAGCTCTTGCAACATCTAATAAGGTAGTCATTTGCTTGCTCTAATTACACTTCTACAGTTACTATATAAGCTCTTGTAACATCTGATAAGGTAGCCATTTGCTTGCTCTAATCACACTTCTACAGTTACTATATAAGCTCTTGTAACATCAATTAAGGTGGTTAATTAATTGCTCTAATCACACTTCTACAGTTACTATATAAGCTCTTGTAACATCTAATAAGGTGATCATTTGCTTGCTCTAATCACACTTCTACAGTTACTATATAAGCTCTTGTAACATCTAATAAGGTAGTCATTTGCTTGCTCTAATCACACTTCTACAGTTACTATATAAGCTCTTGTAACATCTAATAAGGTAGTCATTTGCTTGCTCTAATCACACTTCTACAGTTACTATATCAGCTCTTGTAACATCCAATAAGGTGGTCAATTACTTGCTCTAATCACACGTCAACAGTTACTATATAAGCTCTTGTAACATCTAATAAGGTGGTCATTTGCTTGCTCTAATCACACTTTTACAGTTACTATATAAGCTCCTTGTAACATCTAATAAGGTAGTCATTTGCTTGCTCTAATCACATTTCTACAGTTACTATATAAGCTCCTTGTAACATCTAATAAGGTAGTCATTTGCTTGCTCTAATCACATTTCTACAGTTACTATATAAGCTCTTGTAACATCTAATAAGGTAGTCATTTGCTTGCTCTAATCAGACTTATACAGTTACTATATAAGCTCTTGTAACATCTAATAAGGTAGTCATTTGCTTGCTCTAATTACACTTCTACAGTTACTATATAAGCTCTTGTAACATCTAATAAAGTATTCATTTACTTGCTCTAATCACACTTCTACAGTTACTATATAAGCTCTTGTAACATCTAATAAGGTAGTCATTTGCTTGCTCTAATCACACTTCTACAGTTACTATATAAGCTCTTGTAACATCTAATAAGGTAGTCATTTGCTTGCTCTAATCACACTTCTACAGTTACTATATAAGCTCTTGTAACATCTAATAAGATGATCATTTACTTGCTCTAATCACACTTCTACAGTTACTATATAAGCTCTTGTAACATCTAATAAGGTGATCATTTGCTTGCTCTAATCACACTTCTACAGTTACTATATAAGCTCTTGTAACATCTAATAAGGTGATCATTTGCTTGCTCTAATCACACTTCTACAGTTACTATATAAGCTCTTGTAACATCTAATAAGGTGATCATTTGCTTGCTCTAATCACACTTCTACAGTTACTATATAAGCTCTTGTAACATCTAATAAGGTGATCATCTACTTGCTCTAATCACACTTCTACAGTTACTATATAAGCTCTTGTAACATCTAATAAGGTGATCATCTACTTGTTCTAATCACACTTCTACAGTTACTATATAAACTCTTGTAACATCTAATAAGGTGATCATTTACTTGTTCTAATCACACTTCTACAGTTACTATATAAGCTCTTGTAACATCTAATAAGGTGATCATTTGCTTGCTCTAATCACACTTCTACAGTTACTATATAAGCTCTTGTAACATCTAATAAGGTGATCATCTACTTGCTCTAATCACACTTCTACAGTTACTATATAAGCTCTTGTAACATCTAATAAGGTGATCATCTACTTGCTCTAATCACACTTCTACAGTTACTATATAAGCTCTTGTAACATCTAATAAGGTGATCATTTGCTTGCTCTAATCACACTTCTACAGTTACTATATAAGCTCTTGTAACATCTAATAAGGTGATCATCTACTTGTTCTAATCACACTTCTACAGTTACTATATAAGCTCTTGTAACATCTAATAAGGTGATCATTTACTTGCTCTAATCACACTTCTACAGTTACTATATAAACTCTTGTAACATCTAATAAGGTGATCATCTACTTGTTCTAATTACACTTCTACAGTCTGGTAACAGCTTTAGAGGGTAATTAATGAAACAAAAGTCGATGTTTCGGCCAAGTAGGCCTTCAGCTGGAACAACAAACAACAAAACAAGAATATTATATAAGGATATGTACACAAATCTAACTACATGGCGATTATGCGTTGTGAGAAAATAGGTTTTGGATTAAGGTGTGTTGTGAAGGTTTATAAGGTGTGTTGTGAAGGTTTGTAAGGTGTGTTGTGAAGGTTTGTAAGGTGTGTTGTGAAGGTTTGTAAGGTGTGTTGTGAAGGTTTGTAAGGTGTGTTGTGAAGGTTTGTAAGGTGTGTTGTGAAGGTTTGTGAGGTGTGTTGTGAAGGTTTGTAAGGTGTGTTGTGAAGGTTTGTAAGGTGTGTTGTGAAGGTTTGTAAGGTGTGTTGTGAAGGTTTGTAAGGTGTGTTGTGAAGGTTTGTAAGGAGTGTGGTGCTGTGTTGTAAAGTGTGCTGTGATGTGTGATGATCTGTGTTTTGAAGGATTGTAAGGCGTATTTTGAGAGGTTGTAAGGCGTGTTGTGATGGACATTATGTTGTTATGCCATGTTATCCGTGTTGTGTAGAAGAAAGTCAAGAAGATAATCTATAGACCTCCAAAGCCTCATTAGCTATTCCTCTCCCAAAACATGACAACAACAAAAAATAAAACCGAAGGAAATCTGAACTACTTTATCTTTTATCACAAAATATTTAAATTAGAAAGTATCGCACTTCTAATACGAGTTTTTATTCACAAAAGAAATTTCCCCAACAACAAACAATATAATTCAGTTGTTTGTCTTTCTAAAATAAACAAAACAAAAAAAAACGAATAAATTAAAATAACTGGAAATTAACATAGTAGAAGTAGTGGATTTAGCACAAAAAAAGTTAAATATTTAAGAGATTATATTTTGATATAGCAACTGCCAGGAGAACAGAATAGAGGGAGTTGCGTGGAGAATATTAGCCAAAACATGACAGCTTAAATAAACATTGCAGATATGGGCAGACAATTTGCGATATGCGGATGACAGTCTTAATAGCAGAGACAGAGAATGAACTACAAGAAATGATAGACATAATAGTAAAAAAAGATCTCACTCTGAATAGTAAAAAAACAAAAGTAATGGTCATATAAAAGAAACAATCATCACCATCACGCAGCATAAAAATAAAAGGACAAATCTGAAACAAGTACAACGTTTCAAATACTTGGGCACAATAATAACATCAGATGGGAGATGCACCACAGAAATAAAAAGCAGAATAGCTCAGGCCAAAAAGCATTTCAGAAAATGAAAAATATCTTATGCAACAAGTCTATGTCAATAGAAATGAGAAAGAAGAATTCATCGGTGCTATATAGAACCAATTCTGACTCATGGAAGCTAATCATGGACAGTAGACAAACAAATAAAAAGACGATTAAAGGCCACAGAGATGGAATTTCTCAGAAGAATGTTGAAAGTTCCCTGGACAGCTAAAAAGACCAATGAAGAAGTTCTCAAAGAGGCCAACACAAAAAGGAAACTCCTAAAAAAACATCAGAAAGAAACAATCAACATTTTTCGGGTACATCATGAGAAGAGGAAAGTTGGAATACTTGGTTACAACTGGCAAAATAAAAGGAAAGAGAGATCGCGGACGATAAAGAGAGAAAATACTGGATAGCTTGTTGTCATGGCATGGAAAACAGTCAACAACAGAACTGATACGGTGCACTGTAGATAGAAGATTGTGGAGGGACATGATCGCCGACTCCAACCGGCATGGCACATGATGAAGTTGATGATCTTTTGCGTTGATAATGTCAGAGACGACTTCTGTGTTTGTAAAGTCAGGGATGTTTTCTGTTTATAAAGTCAAAAATCGATTCTGTGTTTGTAATGTCTCTGAAATGTTCTATGTTTGTAATGTCTCTGATATGTTCTGTGTTTGTAATGTCACTGATATGTTCTGTGTTTGTAATGTCACGGGTATTTTCTGTGTTTGTAATGTCTCTGATATGTTCTGTGTTTGTAAAGTCAGGGATGTTTTCTGTTTATAAAGCCAAAGATCGATTCTATGTTTGTAATGTCTCTGATATGTTCTATGTTTGTAATGTCTCTGATATGTTCTGTGTTTGTAATGTCACTGATATGTTCAGTTTTTGTAATGTCTCTGGTATGTACTGTGTTTGTAAAGACTCTGATATGTTCTGTGTTTGTAATGTCTCTGATATGTTCTGTGTTTGTAAAGTCTATGCTGTGGTCTGTGTTTGTAAAGTCTCTGATATGTTCTGTGTTTGTAAAGTCTCTAATATGTTCTGTTTGTAAAGTCTCTGTTATGTTCTGTGTTTGTAAAGTTTCTGGTATGTTCTGTGTTTGTAATGTCTCTGATATGTTCAGTGTTTGTAAAGTCTCTTATATGTTCTGTGTTTGTAATGTCTCGGGTATGTTCTGTGTTTGTAAAGTCTCTGATATGTTCTGTGTTTGTAATGTCTCTGATATGTTCTGTGTTTGTAAAGTCTCTGTTGTGGTCTGTGTTTGTAAAGTCTCTGATATGTTCTGTGTTTGTAAAGTCTCTAATATGATCTGTGTTTGTAATGTCTCGGGTATGTTCTGTATTTGTAAAGTCTCTGATATGTTCTGTGTTTGTAATGTCTCTGGTATGTTCTGTGTTTGTAAAGTTTCTGATATGTTCTGTGTTTGTAATGTCTCTGGTATGTTCTGTGTTTGTAATGTCTTTGATTTGTTCTGTGTTTGTAATGTCTCGGGTTGTTCTGTGTTTGTAATGTTTCTGAAATGTTCTGTGTTTGTAAAGTCTCTGATATGTTCTGTGTTTGTAAAGTCTCTGATATGTTCTGTGTTTGTAATGTCTCTTTTGTGGTCTGTGTTTGTAAAGTCTCTGATATGTTCTGTGTTTGTAAAGTCTCTAATATGATCTGTGTTTGTAATGTCTCGGGTATGTTCTGTGTTTGTAAAGTCTCTGATATGTTCTGTGTTTGTAATGTCTCTGGTATGTTCTGTGTTTGTAAAGTCGCTGATATGTTCTGTGTTTGTAATGTCTCTGATATGTTCTGTGTTTGTAATGTCTCTGGTTTGTTTTGTGTTTGTAACGTCTCTGATATGTTCTGTGTTTGTAATTTCTCTGATATGTTCTGTGTTTGTAACGTCTCTGATATGTTCTGTGTTTGTAAAGTCTCTAAAATGATCTGTGTTTGTAATGTCTCGGGTATGTTCTGTGTTTGTAAAGTCTCTAATATGATCTGTGTTTATAATGTCTCGGGTATGTTCTGTGTTTGTAAAGTCTCTGATATGTTCTGTGTTTGTAATATCTCTGATATGTTCTGTGTTTGTAAAGTCTCTGATATGTTCTGTGTTTGTAATGTCTCTGATATGTTCTGTGTTTGTAATGTCTCTGATATGTTCTGTGTTAGTAACGTCTCTGATATGTTCTGTGTTTGTAATGTCTCTGATATGTTCTGTGTTTGTAATGTCTCTGATATGTTCTGTGTTTGTTAAGTCTCTGATATGTTCTGTGTTTGTAATGTCTCTGATATGTTCTGTGTTTGTAATGTCTCTGATATGTTCTGTGTTTGTAATGTCTCTGATATGTAGAGTTTTTGTAATGTCTCTGGTATGTTCTGTGTTTGTAAAGTCTCTGATATGTTCTGTGTTTGTAATGTCTCTGATATGTTCTGTGTTTATAAAGTCTATGTTGTGGTCTGTGTTTGTAATGTCTCTGATATGTTCTGTGTTTGTAATGTTTCTGATATGTTCTGTGTTTGTAACGTCTCTGATATGTTCTGTGTTTGTAATGTCACTGATATGTAGAGTTTTTGTAATGTCTCTGGTATGTTCTGTGTTTGTAAAGTCTCTGATATGTTATGTGTTTGTAATGTCTCTGATATGTTCTGTGTTTATAAAGTCTATGTTGTGGTCTGTGTTTGTAAAGTCTCTGATATGTTCTGTGTTTGTAAAGTCTCTAATATGTTCTGTGTTTGTAAAGTCTCTGTTATGTTCTGTGTTTGTAAAGTTTCTGATATGTTCTGTGTTTGTAATGTCTCTGATATGTTCAGTGTTTGTAATGTCTCTTATATGTTCTGTGTTTTTAATGTCTCGGGTATGTTCTGTGTTTGTAAAGTCTCTGATATGTTCTGTGTTTGTAATGTCTCTGATATGGTCTGTGCTTGTAAAGTCTCTGTTGTGGTCTGTGTTTGTAAAGTCTCTGATATGTTCTGTGTTTGTAAAGTCTCTAATATGATCTGTGTTTGTAATGTCTCGGGTATGTTCTGTGTTTGTAAAGTCTCTGATATGTTCTGTGTTTGTAATGTCTCTGGTATGTTCTGTGTTTGTAAAGTCGCTTATATGTTCTGTGTTTGTAATGTCTCTGATATGTTCTGTGTTTGTAATGTCTCTGGTTTGTTCTGTGTTTGTAACGTCTCTGATATGTTCTGTGTTTGTAATGTCTCTGATATGTTCTGTGTTTGTAAAGTCTCTGTTGTGGTCTGTGTTTGTAAAGTCTCTGATATGTTCTGTGTTTGTAAAGTCTCTAATATGATCTGTGTTTGTAATGTCTCGGGTATGTTCTGTGTTTGTAAAGTCTCTGATATGTTCTGTGTTTGTAATGTCTCTGGTATGTTCTGTGTTTGTAAAGTCTCTGATATGTTCTGTGTTTGTAATGTCTCTGATATGTTCTGTGTTTGTAATGTCTCTGGTTTGTTCTGTGTTTGTAACGTCTCTGATATGTTCTGTGTTTGTAATGTCTCTGATATGTTCTGTGTTTGTTAAGTCTCTGATATGTTCTGTGTTTGTAATGTCTCTGATATGTTCTGTGTTTGTAATTTCTCTGATATGTTCTGTGTTTGTAATGTCTCTGATATGTTCTGTGTTTGTAATGTCTCTGATATGTTCTGTGTTTGTAATATCTCCGATTTGTTCTGTGTTTGTAATGTCTCTGATTTGTTCTGTGTTTGTTATGTCTCTGATATGTTCTGTGTTTGTAATGTCTCCGATTTGTTGTGTGTTTGCAATATCTCCGATTTGTTCTGTGTTTGTAATGTCTCTGATTTGTTCTGTGTTTGTAATGTCTCTGATATGTTCTGTGTTTGTAATATCTCCGATTTGTTCTGTGTTTGTAATGTCTCTGATATGTTCTGTGTTTGTAACGTCTCTGATATGTTCTGTGTTTGTAATGTCTCTGATATGTTCTGTGTTTGTAATGTCTCTGATATGTTCTGTGTTTGTAATGTCTCTGATATGTTCTGTGTTTATAATGTCTCTGATATGTTCTGTGTTTGTAATGTCTCTGATATGTTCTGTGTTTGTAATATCTCCGATTTTGTTCTGTGTTTGTAATGTCTCTGATTTGTTCTGTGTTTGTTATGTCTCTGATATGTTCTGTGTTTGTAATGTCTCCGATTTGTTGTGTGTTTGTAATATCTCCGATTTGTTCTGTGTTTGTAATGTCTCTGATTTGTTCTGTGTTTGTAATGTCTCTGATATGTTCTGTGTTTGTAATGTCTCTGATTTGTTCTGTGTTTGTAATGTCTCTGATTTGTTCTGTGTTTGTAATATCTCCGATTTGTTCTGTGTTTGTAATGTCTCTGATTTGTTCTGTGTTTGTAATGTCTCTGATTTGTTCTGTGTTTGTAATATCTCCGATTTGTTCTGTGTTTGTAATGTCTCTGATATGTTCTGTGTTTGTAATGTCTCTGATTTTTTCTGTGTTTGTAATGGCTCTGATTTGTTCTGTGTTTGTAATGTCTCTGATATGTTCTGTGTTTGTAATGTCTCCGATTTGTTCTGTTTTTGTAATATCTCCGATTTGTTCTGTGTTTGTAATGTCTCTGATATGTTCTATGTTTGTAATGTCTCTGATATGTTCTGTGTTCATAATGTCTCTGATATGTTCTGTGTTTGTAATGTCTGTGATATATTCTGTGTTTGTTAAGTCTCTGATATGTTCTGTGTTTGTAATGTCTCTGATATGTTCTGTGTTTGTAATGTCTCTGATTTGTTCTATGTTTGTAACGTCTCTGATATGTTCTGTGTTTGTAATGTCTCTGATATGTTCTGTGTTTGTAAAGTCTCCGATATGTTCTGTGTTTGTAATGTCTCCGATTTGTTCTGTGTTTGTAATGTCTCTGATATGTTCTGTGTTTGTAATGTCTCTGGTTTGTTCTGTGTTTGTAATGTCTCTGATATGTTCTGTGTTTGTAATGTCTCTGGTTTGTTCTGTGTTTGTAATGTCTCTGGTTTGTTCTGTGTTTGTAATGTCTCTGGTATGTTCTGTGTTTGTAATATCTCCGATTTGTTCTGTATTTCTAAAGTTGAAGATCTGTTTTGTATTTAGAAAGTCAGTAATCTCTTCTCTTTTTTTTTTAAGTTGAAGATCTGTCCTGTGTTTATAACATTGAAGATCTGTCCTGTGTTTATAACATTGAAGATCTGCCCTGTGTTTATAACGTTGAAGATCTGCCCTGTGTTTATAACGTTGAAGATCTGCCCTGTGTTTATAACGTTGAAGATCTGCCCTGTGTTTATAACGTTGAAGATCTGCCCTGTGTTTATAACGTTGAAGATCTGTTTTGTGTTTACAAATTTGGAAATTTGTTCTGTGTTTATAAAGTTGGAAATTTGTTCTGTGTTTACAAATTTGGAAATTTGTTCTGTGTTTATAAAGTTGGAAATTTGTTCTGCGTTTAAAAAGTTGGAAATTTGTTCTGTGTTTATAAATTACAAAATTTGTTCTGTGTTTACAAAGTTGGACATTTGTTCTGTCTTTACAAAGTTGGAAATTTGTTCTGTGTTTATAAAGTTGGAAATTTATTCTGTGTTTATAAAGTTGTAAATTTGTTCTGTGTTTACAAAGTTGGAAATTTGTTCTGTGTTTATAAAGTTGGAAATTTGTTCTATGTTTATAAAGTTGGAAATTTGTTCTGTTTATAAAGTTAATGATTTGTTCTGTGACTGAAGTCTGAGACAACTCCCATGTTTTAATTCTGAGATCTGTTCCGTCTATCTCAATTCAATGACCTCGTTTGTTTCTAAATTGAGAGAGCTGTTTTGTCTGTTTGACAACACTTATCTCTCTCGAGCAACGAGGTAGAACATCGATACAGTGGAAACAAAATAAAAATCCTCGAGGTACTTTAGATAATGAAAGAGAAGAATCAAGAAATATTTTCGTTATCCTTACTTCCTATTGTATCTGTTCAGTTTGCGGGAGATACCGAGTTCTGGATTTAAGCCTTTTTGAAGGCATCACACATTATCAATTGATGCTGTTGTAACATTTCTTCGATGTTGTCTGTCTATCTTACTCTGGGTCTGCCTCTTGCTCTTCTCCCTTCTACTTTTTTAATATCTGCTTTGTAATGTAAGGAATCCCACGGCGATTTTTTCTAGTTGGTCAAACCAGTTTATTTGTTGTGCTGTGTGTAGTTTAGGACTGGTTCAAAGCCTACTCTTATAAAATCATTTTATTTCTGATTCTGTCTTTTCTGGTCACTCCAAGCGCTTTTCGTAGACATCTCATTTCTGAGGTGACAAGCTTTCTTTTATGCTTGAACGTAAGTGACCATGTTTGGCGTTGGTAGCATAATGTTGGACTGAATATACCCTGTATAAGATGTTTCTGATGGTAATAGTTATTGCTTTTGTGTTGAAGTATAGGGGATAGCTGATGGGAGCCGCGTTAGTTCAGTGGTTAGTGAACTGGAATACAAAGGACAAGTGGTAGGGTTCGATCTCAACCGGACGGCTTCCGGGTTCACCCAGCCTTAAATGGGTACCGGATTTTTTTTTCTGGGAAAGTAAAGCGGCACGGGCGTAATACCGACCACATTACCCCAAAAATCATGTACCAAAGGTCTGTAAAATGTATGGTCACTAACACCATATTCCCTATACGCCACTTGGCGTGACGGAGGTACATTACTTACTTTTTTAAAAATAGGTATAGCTCTCCCATTATTTGGTTTCCCGTATTGCATCTTACGTCTATTTCTTTATCGATTTTACCATCTTCAGACAATGTTATTCCCAGATATGTAAAGTTTATTACTTCTTTTATAACTTGATGTTCGATAGCTATCTTTTCTTTTGTCTTCTTATTGATGCAATTCATGTTTTTTTTCAGTAAAAAAGAGTAAAGTACCCCGTCACGCCAAGTGGCGTATAGGGAATATGTCCATGGTACTCTCAACATTCTTCTGTAAAACCACATTTCTACAGACTCCAGTGATTTTCTTGTCTGTTGTCCTATTGTCCATGATTCGCATCCATATGTTAAGACTGGCTCTATATAACATTTCAGAACTCTTTTTCTTGTTTCTATTATCAAAAATGTATTGCATAGTATCTTCCTCATTATTTGGAAAGCTGCTTTTGCCTGAGCCATTCTGCATCTCACCTCTTTTGAACATCTTCCGTCTGAGGTTAACAAAGTTCCCAAATATTTAAATTAATTTACCTGTTTTAATATTGTTCCACTTGTCTTTATTCTGCACTGAGGTGATGTCTTTTTCTTTGCTATTACCATTACCTCTGTCTTATTGCTATTAAAGCTGAGTCCTTTATTGTTGTTACTATGCCCACGTCAAAATACACTGTGGGCTGGAAAGGACAAGAATGTAAGTCCTGATTCGTGGAAGATGAAAGGGCTAGGCCAAGAACGTGGTTTCAAGACATCAAAGATGTCTTGAAATTAACAACAGAAGAAATTTACCATCTGGCTAGAGATAAAGATTCTTCTACATTGGCTTGTAGTGAATGCATTATTATGTGGGAGACATGGTTAGAAACAAAGGTTCTTTCACATTGGCTTGTAGTGAATGCAATATTATGTGAGAGATATGGCTAGAAACAAAGGTTCTTTCACATTGGCTTGTAGTGAGTGCAATATTATGTGGGAGATATGGCTAGAAACAAAGGTTCTTTCACATTGGCTTGTAGTGAATGCAATATTATGTGGGAGATATGGCTAGAAACAAAGGTTCTTTCACATTGGCTTGAAGTGAATGCATTATTATGTGGGAGATATGGCTAGAAACAAAGGTTCTTTCACATTGGCTTGTAGTGAATGCATTATTATGTGGGAGATATGGCTAGAAACAAAGGTTCTTTCACATTGGCTTGTAGTGAATGCAATATTGTGTGTGAGATATGGCTAGAAACAAAGGTTCTTTCACATTGGCTTGTAGTGAATGCATTATTATGTGGGAGATTGAGTTATTGAGTTATTGAGTCAGTTGCGGGTCATCATCATTGCACTCCGAACATGTCCAGCGACTGACGACTCCAGTTCTATGTTGGTTGATAAGTCTTCTTACACGGCCACCAAGTTTCTCATTTCTGGCCGTGCCCATCTTAACTCCCATTTCCATCATCCGAAGAAGCGACGTTGATCTGTGTTTGTCGAAGTCCTGTGCTCTTCCAACATCTCGAAGGGCATTGATGATGTCCGCCCGATCCATTGGTTGCCCGTCCTCAACGACAGCGCAGCTAGCCAACCTGTCCGCTCTCTCATTTCCCCGTACTCCCGCATGTCCAGGGACATAGACAAAGGTGACCTTACGTATTTTGGATTTCTGCAACGACTCTACCCATTGCATGCGTACATAGCCCGCCTCCACTTTTTTTATCATGTTCATCGAATCACTCAGTATACATGCGTGGGTGTAGTCTTGTGACTCTAACCATTTGAATGCCTTGGTCACTGCCATCACCTCCATTGTCATGCTACTCGTGGTCATGGCGTATGCACCACTGTCTTCCTTGGCTATTCTGCCTGCTGAGCGTGCTGTAAATGCCCATGCACTTCTTTCGTGTCGTCTTACAGATCCGTCTGCATAGATGACTGCATCTTTCTCATCGGTATTATCGCAGATGAGACCGTTGACCTCAGCATTAACCACGACCGGGTTCTGTTCCCTACTTTTCCTGTCGAGTGTGACAATACATGAGAAAGTTCCCTTGAATGACGTAGGCACCGGTATCCACTCCTCACCAACGCTGATATTGGTAAGCCCACAGACCTGTTTGATGACATCTTCTGCCCGGCCCACCCATGATTTGCCTCTTTTTAGCCTGGTACCTTTCTCTGTGTTGAGCACGTGGTGCAATGGATGCTCTGTATATGTACTAATCTTCAGGTATGCTCGTGCTCTCCAGATCTTAATTCTGTCATCCATGGTTGGAAAGTCAAGAAGATACCTCATTGATACACAGGGAGTGTCCCTCGTACATCCCAGGATAATGCGCATGGCTTCATTTAGTATTTTCTCCAGCCTATCAATTTGAGTCGTACTTACAGTAAGAATTGCCAGGGCATACTCGATTGGTGCGAGAACTAATCCCTGGAACAGAAGAATAAGTAGCCTCTGCTCGATGTTGGCAGCTGCCATGACCTTCAAGGCGGCTAATCCTTTGCGGGATTTTGTTATCACATGGTCGACGTGGTCCCGAAAACACAGGCTGCGATCAAACTTAACTCCGAGGTATGTCATCAACTTGTCCCTGGTCACCTCATCAGCTCCCATTCGTACTACCGGTGTGGTTGTATTAACGATATGATTGTTAAGGGAGAACCATGAAACTGATGCTTTATTAGGATTAACCAAGGCACCTGAAACCCCACACCAGGATGAAATGCGATCGAGTTCGTCTTGCATTGTGGAGGCGATTCCCCGTCTGTCTCTTCCCTGTCGATATACCAGAATATCATCAGCAAAAGTCATAGTTCTTCCCCTCCCATCCAGCTGTTGGGCCGTGATCGTTATTGTGTACACGTTAAATAGAACTGGTGACAATGGTGAGCCTTGTGGCAGCCCAGGACAAATGGATGTTGGCTCGGAAGACCAACTTCCACATCTGAGTATCACCTTCCTCTGAAACAGTGCCGCGGCGATCCATCTAATGAGGAAGGGGTTCACCGCCAGTTTGAGAAGCATATGCATGAGATATTCAAATGGTACCCTGTTGTATGCATCCTCCAGATCTATAGCAGCAGCACATGTCTCCTCTCGTCTGTGGAAGCCTTCGAAGACATCATAGGCAAATACTGCCGCATTGAGCCATGTCTCCTTGTTATATCTATAACCTCCGAGTGTGGAAGGGAATACGCGTTTCTGTTCAAGGCGACAGGTGAGGACACGGGCAACTATTTTTTTCCAGCAGCTTGCCCACAGTGTTCTGCATTGTGATGATTCTGTAGGCACTGATCTGAGAATGGTTCTTGTTTGGTTTCGGTAGCGGTAGTAAGTAGCTGTGTAGCCACTCCTCCTTAATCTGGCCACTCCGAATACTGGCATTAAACTCATCAGCCAGTTTTGTCAAGTCGTCATCAGCTAAATCGCCTATGTCATCATACCGAACACCATCTGGACCAGGAGCAGTGTTGTGTGACCTTTTAAGTGTCGTGCGAATGGTATCGGTTGTGATTGTGAGATCTTCTTCCAGCCCTACATCCTTACACAAATTTGACAAAGATCCCCGTATCCTCATATATGTGGGAGATATGGCTAGAAACAAAGGTTCTTTCACATTGGCTTGTAGTGAATGCAATATTATGTGGGAGATATGGCTAGAAACAAAGGTTCTTTCACATTGGCTTGTAGTGAATGCATTATTATGTGGGAGATATGGCTAGAAACAAAGGTTCTTTCACATTGGCTTGTAGTGAATGCAATATTATGTGTGAGATATGGCTAGAAACAAAGGTTCTTTCACATTGGCTTGTAGTGAATACAATATTATGTGGAGATATGGCTAGAAACAAAGGTTCTTTCACATTGGCTTGTAGTGAATGCAATATTATGTGGGAGATATGGCTAGAAACAAAGGTTCTTTCACATTGGCTTGTAGTGAATGCAATATTATGTGGGAGATATGGCTAGAAACAAAGGTTCTTTCACATTGGCTTGTAGTGAATGCAATATTATGTGGGAGATATGGCTAGAAACAAAGGTTCTTTCACATTGGCTTGAAGTGAATGCATTATTATGTGGGAGATATGGCTAGAAACAAAGGTTCTTTCACATTGGCTTGTAGTGAATGCATTATTATGTGTGAGATATGGCTAGAAACAAAGGTTCTTTCACATTGGCTTGTAGTGAATGCATTATTATGTGGGAGATATGGCTAGAAACAAAGGTTCTTTCACATTGGCTTGTAGTGAATGCATTATTATGTGGGAGATATGGCTAGAAACAAAGGTTCTTTCACATTGGCTTGTAGTGAATGCAATATTATGTGGGAGATATGGCTAGAAACAAAGGTTCTTTCACATTGGCTTGTAGTGAATGCATTATTATGTGGGAGATATGGCTAGAAAAAAAGGTTCTTTCACATTGACTTGTAGTGAATGCAATATTATGTGTGAGATATGGCTAGAAACAAAGGTTCTTTCACATTGGCTTGTAGTGAATGCATTATTATGTGGGAGATATGGCTAGAAACAAAGGTTCTTTCACATTGGCTTGTAGTGAATGCAATATTATGTGTGAGATATGGCTAGAAACAAAGGTTCTTTCACATTGGCTTGTAGTGAATGCATTATTATGTGGGAGATATGGCTAGAAACAAAGGTTCTTTCACATTGGCTTGTAGTGAATGCAATATTATGTGGGAGATATGGCTAAAAACAAAGGTTCTTTCACATTGGCTTGTAGTGAATGCAATATTATGTGGGAGATATGGCTAGAAACAAAGGTTCTTTCACATTGGCTTGTAGTGAATGCATTATTATGTGGGAGATATGGCTAGAAACAAAGGTTCTTTCACATTGGCTTGTTGTGAATGCAATATTATGTGTGAGGTATGGCTAGAAACAAAGGTTCTTTCACATTGGCTTGTAGTGAATGCAATATTGTGTGTGAGATATGGCTAGAAACAAAGGTTCTTTCACATTGGCTTGTTGTGAATGCAATATTATGTGTGAGGTATGGCTAGAAACAAAGGTTCTTTCACATTGGCTTGTAGTGAATGCAATATTGTGTGTGAGATATGGCTAGAAACAAAGGTTCTTTCACATTGGCTTGTAGTGAATGCATTATTATGTGGGATATATGGCTAGAAACAAAAGTTCTTTCACATTGGCTTGTAGTGAATGCAATATTATGTGGGAGATATGGTTAGAAACAAAGGTACTTTCACACTGGCTTGTGAATGCAATATTATGTGGGAGATATGGCTAGAAACAGGTACTTTCACACTGGCTTGTAGTGAATGCAATATTATGTGGAAGATATGGCTAGAAACAGGTACTTTCACACTGGCTTGTAGTGAATGCAATATTATGTGGACGTATTGGCTAGAAACAAAGTTACTTTCACAGTGGCTTGTAGTGAATGCAATATTATATGGAGATATGACTAGAAACAAAGGTTCATTCACACTGGCTTGTAGTGTATGCAATATTATGTGGGAGATATGGCTAGAAACAAAGTTACTTTCACACTGGCTTGTAGTGAATGCAATATTCTGAAATGAACATGCAATCCAATGATGATGGTAAAGTCATAGATCCGCTCGACGTTTGAAGTTTCCAACGTGTGTAGACTTATTTCATCTTTAATGTGTGCCCCGATAGCCGACTTTTTAACAAGAAATGTGTTTATTTGTCGAAAAATAAACCATAATGTTCATCATGTAGACTAAAGATTCATTGTCGTTTCCACGGGTTTGTTTCTTTACTGAGAAAACAGAGTTAAAGAGGAAGAAGTTTTGTTAGATTTGATACCAGACCTAATCTTTCTTGACTTTTGTGTACCAGACCTAATCTTTCTTGACTTTTGTGTACCAGACCTAATCTTTCTTGACTTTTCATACCAGACCTAATCTTTCTTGACTTTTCATACCAGACCTAATCTTTCTTGACTTGTGATACCAGACCTAATCTTTCTTGACTTGTGATACCAGACCTAATCTTTCTTGACTTGTGATACCAGACCTAATCTTTCTTGACTTTTCATACCAGACCTAATCTTTCTTGACTTGTGATACCAGACCTAATCTTTCTTGACTTGTGATACCAGACCTAATCTTTCTTGAGTTGTGATACCAGACCTAATCTTTCTTGTCATGTGATACCAGACCTAATCTTTCTTGACATGTCGCTTTGGTCTAAAATAAAAACTGTGTACTCGCTTCACGACAAAATAAATGATAAAAACACCAACAACAAACACGGCCCCAGCCAGAAAAGCGATCAAATAATCCATTACAACCATATATATTGGTATCTTCTGGCTGCTGTACCGCATATAGGAGCCTCCGTGTCGCATCACGTGATCAAGCCAGAATGCTGCTTCCTTCTTTGGATCCTTGTACAGCTCTCGATATATCTCCGAAGCTGTGCCGATGGATGATCTAATCTTCTGGCTAGAGGCCACTTCTTCTATAGCGTTGACAAGTTCATCCTCTGTAGCTTTCAGGACATCGATGTTGCGGCAAAAACCTCTCTCCTCAGCTCGTTCTGCATTAGCAGCTTGATCATAGAAAAGTGGTAAACAGATCATGGACACTCCATGATAAATACCTTCATAGAGGCTGTGAAGTCCAGAATGGGTCATGTAAACTTTAACGTTTTTGTTTCCAAGAAGATCGTTTTGGGGTAACCAGGTCGATGTCAGAATCTTATCTGGGTCAGGTGACGTGATATTGGCTCTCCAGATTGTGTTCAATTTAATTCGCTTTAATACTGACACCAGTTTTAGTTCCAGCTTCTTTGGGATATTCATAAACATGGTACCAAACGACAGGACGGCTACGTCGACTCCTGCTTTTCTAGAACGTTCCACAAACGACTTGAATGGTTCCTGTAGTTCCTTTGATGGTCCGGCAGACAATCCTCCAATGAGTCTCAAATTGGGCAAGGCAGGTCTGGGTAATCAAAGATCGGATCATTCTCCACAATGTAAACTTCTGCCCGGCTCATGAGCTCATTTGCTGTTGGAACATCTGGTTCGTTAGGAAAGAGCTGCTTTGTGTATCCCCTGTCGTTAAATATGTGGAGAAATAATGGAAACATCTTTGTAGCTACCGCCCATACTTTCTCAAAGAGAGTTGCCTGGTTGCGTATATAAGGGGAGTTAAATGCTTCTGCAACTGGGCTGTAAGGCATTTTAGCTGTTACCGGAAATTGGAAAGGACTGATAATTGCAAATGGCACTTGAAGCTTGTATGGTATCGCTACGTGTTCGTTAACGCTCGGGAACCAGTCTAGAACAATGAGGTCTGGCCTCAGACTTCTGATGTGCTCTAGAAAGCATGCATTCTGAAGAGCTGGAAAGTGTCTTTCAGCTACGTCATCTTCGAGGCTAAGAAGCCAACTCCAATCAGGATCAGTTTTAGTTGAAAATGCTGTTTTGACCGTTGACTCAATTTTTAAGATACCGATGTTCACGGGTGCTTCCCAGAAGTCATCAAACCAAAATGTTTGTATTTTCTCATGAACCTTAATTGTCTCTGTCAGATCTCTGGGTAACCCCAGCCAAACATTGTGACCCATATTGGCGAGCTCTTCAGCCACAAGAACATGAAGTCCCACATGACTGGTAGAATGAAATGGAATAACGACCACGTTCTTGCTCTCCGTGTAAGACCTTGTCAAGACAATCAGGAGGACTACAACCACATATGTATGTCCTGTCATCTGAAATAAAAGATGGAACAAATATAGCAACTGATAAAGCTGGTTATACCGATATTTATTTACGAATAATTGTTTTTTGGACATCACCGTTTGTTGTTCACGTCACACGACGTCACAAACGCGTGTGCTCTAAGTGTGTCCAGACAGGCTCGGACAATGGACGTTACTTGGTGATCGTGAGCGCTCACAGATCACGTGATTTCACGGACCAATCAAATAATTACAGATATGCTCGTCCCGTATGGGTGTTCTCAAATGCGGATCGTTGTGTAGCTCTTTTCTGTGTCCAAGCGACCGTGATGACGTCACTTGGACCAATCAAATAGTCACAGATGCACTTGTCCCGTCTTGTGTATTCGCAAATGCGGATCGTTGGGTAGGATCCAGGCAAAGTAATTCACATAAATAGATCAACATACGAAGCCGTAGCGAAGCTAACAGTGAGGAGAAATGACAAATTATATATAGAACAAAATAGTATGGTTAATGTTTCCCGTAACAAATGGACAACATAAACCAGAACGACGTTTCTGCGATATAGGTCTTCAATTGAAACAAACATACAAAACAAGTAAAAAAATATATTTTAAAATAAAAACTAACAAAAAAATACAATAAAATCAAACAATTATCGTGGTGTTTCCTTGTACTATGTTCTAACGAAATGAAACACTTTAGAGCAATGTGTCCCTTGTGTTTGTCCATTTCTTATCAGACAAAGTATGTTGTATTGTTAGGAGACAAATAGTAATAAATGAATATTATTATAGAGGGCAGCTATATATATATATCTCAAGACCTACAATTAAACATCAATGTTGAAGGAATACATTTGAAGACAGTTCGGAGCTACAACTAATGGGACATACTATAACCAGTGATGGAAAATGTACATTTGAAAAAAACAAAAGAATAGGTATGGCAAAAAGTAATTTCGATGCTATAAAAATATACTAAAATCAAAACAAATAACACCCGGGCTAAAACTAAGAATAGCAAAATGTTACATCTTCTCAATATTCCTGTATGGTGCTGAAACATGGACATTAGACCAGAAAACAGAACAGAAAATTGAAGCCTTTGAAATGTGGAATTATAGAAGAATAGGTAGAATTGGATGGAAAGAAAAGAAAACAAACGATGAAGTTTTAAAACAACTAAAAATGAAAAGAGAACTACTAAACACAATTAGAACAAGACAAATGACATTTTTGGGGCATGTTAAAAGACACAACAGCCTAATAAAAGTAATATTGGTAGGGAAAATACTAGGCAAAATAGGCAGAGGCAGACCAAAACTAACATGGACGAGTAACATCAAAAGATGGACAAGTCAACCTATGATAATCTGCACCATTAAAGCAAGAGACAGGGTGGAAAGGCGCTCCATCGTAGCCAACTTTCGATGCGGAGACGGCACTCAATGATGATGATGATACTGATTATAGAGGGAAACTTCCAAGGCGATAATCAGCGAATCAATTCAGAGGAAGAGGTATGTTTACAGCACTCTGAAAAAATGACAAATAATAAACAACAGAAAAAAAAAACAAAGAACAATATATGGTCCTAATTAAGATCGAACACATATTCCTTGGCACAGCGCCTTAGCTGAGTTGGCAGTGTTCCTTAGCGTTTGGCTTTTCGCGTCTTCTCCATCCATGTTATTCCGAGTATACAAAGACCTCCATGGAGAGATGGACTCTTGATAACACCAATGGAGAAGGCAGGACACGTTTAACATCACGGATCCCACTGGCCGAAAAGAAGATCGGAGCAGGGACTAAACTTCTATAGTGAACGCTTTTACACGTCAGACTTAATAGGGTCAAAGGGAACATCGGTCAGCTCAAGGTTGGATGTGTTTGGGAGTATTTATGACTGGGTTAGTGGGTGCACGTGTGTGTGTCAGTAGGTGCACATGTGTGAGTTGGTGCACGTGCGTGTGTGAGTGCGTGTGCGTGTGTGAGTGAGTGGATGCACGTGCGTGTGTGAGTGGGTGTGCGTGTGTGTGTGAGTGGGTGTGCGTGTGTGAGTGGGTGTTCGTGTGTGTGTGTGTGAGGGAGTGCACGTGCGTGTGTGAGTAGGTGCACGTGTGTGTAAGTGGATGCACGTGTGTGGGTGTGTGAGATGGTAAAAGTGTGTGTGTAATTTCGAAAGCTTCCATACATGTAAATTTGTATCTGCTTGGACAAGATGTATCCTGTACTTGTGACTGGGATAAGATGTATCCTGTACTTTTGACTGGGACAAGATGTATCCTGCACTTGTGACTGGGACAAGATGTATCCTGTACTTGTGACTGGGACAAGATGTATCATGTAATGTGACTGGGTCAAGATGGATCCTGTACTTGTGACTGGGACAAGATGTATCCTGTACTTTTGACTGGGACAAGATGTATCCTGTACTTGTGACTGGGACAAGATGTATCCTGTATTTGTGACTGGGATAATGTGTATCTTGTAATGTGACTGGGACAAGATGTATCCTGTAATATGACTGGGACAAGATGTGTCATGTATTTGTTACTGGGACAAGATGTATCATGTAATGTGACTGTGACAATATGTATCCTGTACTTTGTACTTATGACTGGGAAAAGATGTATCCTGTACTTGTGACTGGGACAAGATGTATCCTATACTTGTGACTGGGACAAGATGTGTCCTGTAATGTGACTGGGACAAGATGTCTCCTGTATTTGTGACTGGGACAAGATGTATCCTGTACTTGTGACTGGGACAAAATGTATCCTGTACTTGTGACTGGGACAAAATGTATTCTGTTATGTGACTGGAACAAGATATATCCTGTACTTGTACCTGGGACAAGATGTATCCTGTACTTGTGACTGGGACAAGATGTATCCTGTACTTGTGACTGGGACAAAATGTATCCTATTATGTGACTGGGACAAGATGTATCCTGTACTTGTGACAGGGACAAGATGTATCCTGTACTTGTGACTGGGACAAGATGTATCCTGTACTTGTGACTGGGACAAAATGTATCCTATTATGTGACTGGGACAAGATGTATCTTGTACTTGTGACTGGGACAAGATGTATCCTGTACTTGTGACTGAGACAAGATGTATCCTGTACTTGTGACTGGGAAAAGATGTACCATGTACTTGTGACTGGGACAAGATGTATCCTGTACTTGTGTCTGGGACAAGATGTATCCTGTACTTGTGACTGGGACAAGATGTATCCTGTACTTGTGACCGGGAGAAAATGTATCATGTACTTGTGACTGGGACAAGATGTATCATATAAGGTGGCAGGTACAAGAAGTGTTTATAAAATCGGATATCTGCTCTATGTTGATAAAATCGGAGATCAGTTCTGTGTTGATAAAATCGGAGATCTGTTCTGTGTTGATAAAATCGGAGATCTGCTCTGTGTTGATAAAATCGGAGATCTGTTCTGTGTTGATAAAATCGGAGATCTGTTCTGTGTTGATAAAATCGTAGATCTGTTCTGTTGATAAAATCGGAGATCTGCTATGTGTTGATAAAATCGGAGATCTGTTCTGTGTTGATAAAATCGGAGATCTGTTCTGTGTTGATAAAATCGGAGATCTGCTCTGTGTTGATAAAATCGGAGATCTGTTCTGTGTTGATAAAATCGGAGATCTGTTCTGTTGATAAAATCGGAGATCTGCTCTGTGTTGATAAAATCGGAGATCTGTTCTGTGTTGATAAAATCGGAGATCTGTTCTGTGTTGATAAAATCGGAGATCTGCTCTGTGTTGATAAAATCGGAGATCTGTTCTGTGTTGATAAAATCGGAGATCTGTTCTGTGTTGATAAAATCGTAGATCTGTTCTGTTGATAAAATCGGAGATCTGCTCTGTGTTGATAAAATCGGAGATCTGTTCTGTGTTGATAAAATCGGAGATCTGTTCTGTGTTGATAAAATCGGAGATCTGCTCTGTGTTGATAAAATCGGAGATCTGTTCTGTGTTGATAAAATCGGAGATCTGTTCTGTTGATAAAATCGGAGATCTGCTCTATGTTGATAAAATCGGAGATCTGTTCTGTGTTGATAAAATCGGAGATCTGTTCTGTGTTGATAAAATCGGAGATCTGTTCTGTGTTGATAAAATCAGAGATCTGCTCTGTGTTGATAAAATCGGAGATCTGCTCTGTGTTGATAAAATCGGAGATCTGCTCTGTGTTGATAAAATCGGAGATCTGTTCTGTGTTGATAAAATCGGAGATCTGTTCTGTGTTGATAAAATCGTAGATCTGTTCTGTTGATAAAATCGGAGATCTGCTCTGTGTTGATAAAATCGGAGATCTGTTCTGTGTTGATAAAATCGGAGATCTGTTCTGTGTTTATAATTTTCTTTTAATAAGAAGTATCCTATAATGACTTGGACAAGATATATAAGATGCCTGATACTTTTGTATGCATTATAAAGGCTGATTGGGAAAAGATGTATCCTATAGGTGGGGGTGTTGCTATAATGTGATTGGGACACGATGTATCCTATAGGTGGCGGTGTTGCTATAATGTGATTGGGACACGATGTATCCTATAGGTGGGGGTGTTGTTATAATGTGATTGGGACACGATGTATCCTATAGGTGGGGGTGTTGCTATAATGTGATTGAGACACAATGTATCCTATACGGTGGCGAGAACAAGGTGTATGTTATAATGTGATTGGGACACGAAGTATCCTATACGTTGGCGGTGTATGTTATAATGTGATTGGGACACGATGTATCCTATAGGTGGGGGTGTATTCTATAATGTGTTTGGGACACGATGTATCCTATATTTGAGGGTGTATTCTATAATGTGATTGTGACACGATGTATCCTATAGGTGGTTGTGTATGTTAAAATGTGATTGGGACATGATGTATCCTATAAGGTGGCGAGAACAAGGTATATGTTATAGGGTGATTGGGACACGATGTACGTTATAGGGTGATTGGGACACGATGTATGTTATAGTGTGATTGGGACACGATGTATGTTATAGGATGATTGGGACAAAGATGTATGTTATAGGGTGATTGGGACACGATGTATGTTATAGGGTGATTGGGACACGATGTATGTTATAGGGTGATTGGGACAAAGATGTATGCTATAGGATGATTGGGACAAAGATGTATGTTATAGGATGATTGGGACAAAGATGTATGTTATAGGATGATTGGGACAAAGATGTATGTTATAGGATGATTGGGACACGATGTATGTTATAGGATGATTGGGGCAAAGATGTATGTTATAGGATGATTGGGACACGATGTATGTTATAGGATGATTGGGACAAAGATGTATGTTATAGGATGATTGGGACACGATGTATGTTATAGGATGAGTGGGACACGATGTATGTTATAGGATGATTGGGACACGATGTATGTTATAGGATGATTGGGACAAAGATGTATGTTATAGGATGATTGGGACACGATGTATGTTATACGATGATTGGGACAAAGATGTATGTTATAGGATGATTGGGACAAAGATGTATGTTATAGGATGATTGGGACACGATGTATGTTATAGGATGATTGGGACACGATGTATGTTATAGGATGATTGGGACACGATGTATGTTATAGGATGATTGGGACACGATGTATGTTATAGGATGATTGGGACAAAGATGTATGTTATAGGATGATTGGGACACGATGTATGTTATAGGATGATTGGGACAAAGATGTATGTTATAGGATGATTGGGACACGATGTATGTTATAGGATGATTGGGACACGATGTATGTTATAGGATGATTGGGACAAAGATGTATGTTATAGGATGATTGGGACACGATGTATGTTATAGGATGATAGGGACAAAGATGTATGTTATGGGATGATTGGGACACGATGTATGTTATAGGATGATTGGGACACGATGTATGTTTTAGGATGATTGGGACACGATGTATGTTATAGGATGATTGGGACAAAGATGTATGTTATAGGATGATTGGGACAAAGATGTATGTTATAGGATGATTGGGACACGATGTATGTTATAGGATGATTGGGACACGATGTATGTTATAGGATGATTGGGACACGATGTATGTTATAGGGTGATTGGGACACGATGTATGTTATAGGATGATTGGGACACGATGTATGTTATATGATGATTGGGACACGATGTATGTTATAGGATGATTGGGACAAAGATGTATGTTATAGGATGATTGGGACAAAGATGTATGTTATAGGATGATTGGGACACGATGTATGTTATAGGATGATTGGGACACGATGTATGTTATAGGATGATTGGGACACGATGTATGTTATAGGATGATTGGGACACGATGTATCCTATAAATTTACTTAATTTTTTTTTTTTTTTTTTTTTTGCGTTCGCCAGCTTTGTACCTCTGGCGGAGTCCCTAGAAACTAGGAACTGAATTCTACGTGCTAATCCATTTTTCCCTGGCAGCCGTGTGATCCCTCGCCGCACCATCCATTTTTGCCTAGCAGCACAGGGGTCACTCGCCGCACAGGCAGATAACTCCGACTTCGGAGGTGCTCATATTTTTTCCGTCGATGAGTAATTGATGTTTCAAGCCGGGCCTCGCTGCTGAGACCAGGGGTGGTTGCTGCAGAGAGAAATCATAAATAAAAATCCCAACTGGTGCAGCTGGGATTTGAACCCACAACCTCTTTGTCTCGAGGCCACCCAGTCCCTATTTTACTGAAATAAAATTTCTCCTGTAAGGTGGCTGTAATAAGATATATTCTATAAAGTGGCGAGAACAAGATGTAGTCTATAAGGTGGTGGGATCAGGATGTGTCTGTAAAGCGGCTGGGACAGGACACAAGAATGGACAAGTTTCCACGCAACCCAGGAATGTGTTGTATACGGAGCATGTATGTACGAATATGTCTATGTGTGCACGAATGCTGAGATTCAAGGATGTATGCACGGCCATTAGTGATAAGACTAAATAAAAGGCAATGGAGACGACCGCAGCACATTTAGAAAATATATGAATGACCTAAATATAAAATCACAATTCAGAACCGGTACAATGCAATAGAGAAGATACAATGCATTGATGGAAAGTGGGAAATGCTAAAAGAATCAATGCCGCAAACATCAATAGAGATCATACCACCAGTGAGGACAAATTCAAGAAAGAAATGGATGACATAAGACATTTTCCAGCTAACGGATACAGCAACAAGAAATAATGATAACAAAGAGGGGTATAAGAGATTAAATAAAGAAATTGTAATAAAATGCAATGAAGCAAAAGAAGCATGACTAAAAGAGAGATGCAAAGAGATTGGAATGCAACAAAAAGGAGATGCTAAAGCTATATACAAACTGAAGAATTAACAGGAAGAAAAACGCAATAAAAAACTGGATGTTTAAGATCAAGGGAAGGAGAACTGTTGATTTAACAAGAAAGTATAAGGGAACGATTGTCAGAATACATTAAAGATCTTTATAATGATAAACGAACAGAAGTAAATATTAAGGATAACGGGTAAGGACCAGAAATACTCAACAAAGAAGTGGAAGACGACTTGAGCAATATGAAAGCAGGAAAAGCTCCTGGACAAGATAATATAACTAAAGAAGAGATTGAAGCCATGGGTGATATTGGAATAGAAATAATAAAAAAATATTGAATGATATCTACAACACCGGATATATACCAGACGACATGCTCAAATCAATATTCATAGCCCTACCAAAGAAATCTGGTGCTATTGAATGTAATGATCATCGCACAATAAGCCTTATGAGTCACATGACTAAGATATTACTAAGAATCATCATGCGAAGAGTGCGAAACAAAATCAGTCCAGAAATTAGCGATGAACAGTGTGGTTTTGTTAGAGATAAAAGAACATGCAATGCCATTTATATCATAGGATCTTTAGTAGAAAGAGCCATAGAGGTGAAAACAGATCTATACTATGTTTCATAGATTACACCAAGGCATTTGATAAAGTAAAACACCAAGAAATAATCACAATTTTAGAAGGCACAATCAAAGACAACAAAGATCTAAGAATAATAAAGAACATGCACTGGCAACAAACAGCGGCCATAAGAACTAGAAATCAATTGGTAATGTTTCAATAAACAATACGGGGTGTTAGACAAGGTTATGTGCTGTTACCAGATTTATTTAATATGTATAGTAAAGTAAAGTACCCCCGTCACGCCAAGTTGCGTATAGGGAATATGGTGATAGTGACCATAAATATTACAGACCTTCGGCACATGTTTGTTGGGGTAATGTGGTCGGTATTACGCCCGTGCCGCTTTACTTTCCCAGAAAAAAATCCGGTACCCATTAAAGGTGAGATGCAAAATGGCTCAGGCAAAAGCAACTTTCCAAACGATGAGGAAGATACTGTGATACATTTTTGATAATAACAACAAGAAAAAGAGTTCCTAAATGTTATGTAGAGCCAGTCTTAACATATGGATGTGAATCATGGATAGAAGAACAACAGACATGAAAATCACTGGAGGCTATAGAAATGTGGTTTTACAGAAGAGTGTTGAGAATACCATGGACATCTAAGAAGAGTAATGAAAACGTTCTGAAAGAGGCCAAAGCAAAAAGAGAGCTAATTTCCAATATTAGGAAAAAACATTCATCATTTTTTGGCCATGTAATGAGAAGAGAACAACTGGAATATATTGTAACAACTGGGAAAATTGAGGGACGAAGAGATAGATGTTTGCAAAGAGAAAAGATACCAGACAGCTTAAGAGAATGGCTTGGCAGGAGGTCAACAACATAAATCATAAATAATTGTGGAGATCGAAAGTTGTGGAGAGACGTGATCACCTACGCCAGCAAGCATTGTACTGCGATGATGATGGATGAACTCGTGGTAAATGTTCAAAATGAAATTATATCAAAGTTAGAAGAAACAAGAGAAAATAATTATTGATTTGTTATGACCTTCCTCTTGATCTGACTTACCTCATTTGTATTACTCAATGTTTGTTTCCTCCTTCACCTCAATGAATTTAAGAAAACGTCCATAAAAAGTCTGAAGTGAAATCATAACGTGATGCTCTAATGTCCCCTTGGATAGATTCCCGGTTATACTCCTGCCTCATAAATCTATTAAGAAATATAACCTCTACTGAGATTAAATGTCTCAGACGAATGACATGTAAGAGTCTGAGAGATAAGATCAGAAATGAAGAACTGAGAAAAAAGCTAGGAATAGCCCCCGCAATATAATATATAAAGAAACAACAGATAAAATGGTTTGGCCACGTGACAAGGCAGAGTAGTCAAAACACAGCACAACGAGCCCTCAATAAACGTTGCGAGAATACCAGACCCAAGGGTCGACCACGAAAAAGATGGATCGATGGAAGACTAGAAGCACTAGGAAACATAACAGCAGTAGAGGCGAACAGAAGAACAAAAGACCGCAAATTATATCTCCCCTCGACGCTGAAAGGCAAATGAGGTAGGAAAGAAGAAGAAGAAGATAAATCCATTAGAATGTTCAAGAACATGTTTTATTTCAAACATGAACCTGTTACAACCTCTCACGTTACAGTAATCATCCTATTTACGTCCCAGCTTTCTACAGTAAAACTATTAAATTATGCGTTAACTAATATTTACCTTACGCTTTGTCAATTTGCTGTTCGGTTTCCAAGTAATACTTCTACGTATTTTATTAAAAAGTGTGGAAGGAATAATAATTGGACATCCTAGGCTCATACAGTCAGGTTTAGATCAAGCTTATCCACCTGCTTACGATGATTAAGACAAACACATGTGTTGCCATTTTATACAGTAATCATTTTAAAACGTCTGGTGTTAACTTTTAAGCTGAAGAACATCTGAAGATCTTAAGTCCCCAGTAAAAAAGCGAAACTTTAACTGTTCAACTCCTGTCTGATACCGATGCTTTGGACAATGCAAAATGACAAAGTGACAGTTGTGGTTGTAGTAAGTTGAAGGTCCCGGTATCACAGCAAACGAATTAAAATCCATAATTGATCAACTGGCAGTGTCAGTAGAATCATCCGAATTAACATCTCATCTCAATAAAGGATCCAAACAAAGAAAGGCAGCTGCAGGCCTCAGCAAGCAGCCACAGCTCACAGCTAAAATACATAAGGCTTGGCCGCACCGAAAGTGAACGTAACCGAACTATCTTTCGTCATACGATATCATCATTCATCGTAAGCAATCAGAATATAGAAACACCATCCGGATGAAGAACATGAAAGAGTGAATGAATGAATGAGATTACAGTAGTTAGTGAGTCACAAAATACGAGTCTGGCAATTGTAGTTTAAACAATACTTGAAAAATATTGACCTCGAGATGTTACAATCTTACAAGTTTGCTGTAACGCGTTCCAGGCTGACAAATCGTCAAAAATGTTCGTCCGAAGCTGAAGGGTTAATGTAAAGCAACATGCAAATAAGGTGTATAACTTCTTATCCTTCCTAGGACCCCGTATACCTGTACATTTGATTCCCTTGATTATCTTTTACTACGAGCGCGGCTGACTATCAAAGCGTGTTTTATGAAGCCGCAATGACAACGTATACCCGTATACTGACTAGCGAGTTAAGCTGCACTATCTAATTTACAGGGCTTCAGGCCTCATAAATATATTAACACTGGAAAAAAAGGACGACCTGGCTCCTGCTGCCCACAGCTCTCCCACAAAACACTCCAGTGATCAAAGTAGGAACTAACACCGTGTTATCGTACACAGTAAAAAGACGTTAGGAGCACTTTTTAAAATAAACTTATATGCGACCGATAGCGTCTTGATAGACGATTAGTAGCAAGCAATTATGATAGGTCAGTAGTTTGGTCAAATATTAGTGTCTTATGTTGGATGTTGTATTGCTGAGCAGCTTCTCTCGTGACTGAATCTGCCAATATCGGACAGACAGATCCGTCAATGAACAAAATGTATTCATGGTACCTGGCCTTGTCTCCTGCACCTTTTCTCTTCTGAATTTGACATCATCCCTTCTTCTAAAGTTGTGGTGCCATTTTTTTTAAATCTTTGTTCTCCATGTGCTACAATCTGGAGCCGGATTTTCTCAGTTTCTTTCACTGATAGAAAACTCCCTCAAGGACGCCCTGCAAACGTCCTTATATCTCAGGACTGGTCTGCCTGTTGATATCTTTCTGTCCCTATGTTCGTCGTACAATACTTGTTTGGAAATACGACTGTTGTCTATTCTTCTCACGTGACCCAGCCACCTTAGTCTCCAACTCCTAAGTATTGCCATGATGGATGGGAGTTTGGCTCGTTGTAAGACATTAGAGTTGGTTACTTTGTCCTGCCATTTGATGTTCATAATCTTTCGAAGGCAACCTACATGAAAGCTGTTTAACCTTTTCTCCTGCCCTGCATAGGTAGTCCAAGTTTCTGATCCGTATAGAAGTATACTAAGCACACAACTTTGGTAAATTAGAATCATAGTCCTGAGTGTAAGTTTGGTCTTGGTCCGTGCTCTATCTTTAAGTTTCGAAATGTTGGAGCCGCCTTTCCTATTCGGGAATTTATTTCTTCTTCAAGGAAGACAGCGATTGTGACCATAAGACCGAGATGTGTGAACTGTCTCACAGATTCATGGGGTGTGTTATTTAATGTTATAGGTGCGGGTATGACTACACCTTGTTGAAGCGCCACAGTTTTCTGGATACTTATTGACAGTGAGAATCAATCACATAATCTAACTAGATTGCCAGATAGACTACTGGTTAGTTTCATCATGAGCAGCCAATGTTGCATCATCAGTGAACTGAGGATCCGTGATTAATGTCTTAGTTGTTTTATATTTTTCCCTCAGACGTGCTAGATGAGATAAGGAGACGTTATATCCTGCATGGATGTAGATGTTTCCAGAGACTAAACTCTGAAAATAAGCGACTTACTTGAGTAGTTATATCCCAAAAGTAATCACAAGCTGGAAAATAGTCCCGAACTTACGTCATAGACATAAGTGTTGAGCTGTATAGCGGATGAAACCAGATGTCAGTGAAGGAAGTAGCTCAGAACTTATTTTTGATGCGAAATATCATAGTTTGTATATTCGTTCTCCGGGTCTACCCAACTGGAAAAACAGTTGCGTGGTGAGTGACCAAGGAAACAGATATTAGGAATGGCGGTGGTGCGGACGCCTCACTGAAGAACCTCTACTTAGTCCATACTCGGTAGCTATACATTTCTCTACATCCATTCATCATGTGTCATACCGGTTAGCATAGGCGATCATGTCCTTCCACAATGTTCTTTCTACAGTGCATCGTTTCAGTTCTGTTGTTGACTGTTTTCCATGCCATGGCACCAAGCTATCCAGCATTTTCTCTTTTTTCGTCCGCGATCTCTCTTTCCTTTTATTTTGCCAGTTGTAACCAAGTATTCCAACTTTCTTCTTCTCATGATGTGCCCGAAAAATGTTGACTGTTTCTTTCTGAAGTTTTTTAGGAGCTGTCTTTTTGTGTTGGCCTCTTTGAGAACTTTCTCATTGGTCTTTTTAGCTGTCAAGGGAACTTTCAACATTCTTCTGAGAAATCCCATCTCTGTGGCCTCTAATCGTCTTTTCATTTGTTTGTCTACTGTCCATGATTCTCTTCCATAGGTCAGAATTGGTTCTATATAGCATCGATGAACCCTCTTTCTCATTTCTATTGACATAGATTTAGTGCATGAGATATTTTTCATTTTCTGAAATGCTATTTTGGCCTTTATTCTGCTTTTTATTTCCGTGGTGCATCTTCCATCCGATGTTATTTTTGTGTCCAAGTATTTCACGCGTTGCACTTGTTTCAGATTTGTCCTGTTTATTTTTATGCTGCATGTTGGTGATGATTGTTTCTTCAATATGACCATTACTTCTGTTTTCTTACTGTTCAGACTGAAACCTTTCTTGTTGCTTTCTTTTACTATTATGTCTATCATTTCTTGTAGTTCACTCTCTGTCTCTGCTATTAAGACTATGCCACCCGCATATTGCAAATTATTTATGTTGTGACCGTTGACTTCAATTCCTTTTTTGTCTACTATTAATCTCATAATATGTTCGCTATAAAATGAAAACAGATCCGGCGACAGAACACAGCCTTGTCTGACTCCTTGTTTTATAAGTTGAAAATGTCCTGTTTGGTTAATAATTCGTATAGCTGCTGTTTGTTGCCAGTACATATTTTTTTTAATGATTCGCAGATCCTTGCCATCAATGATTAATTTCTCCAGCATATTGATTATTTTCACATGCTTTACTTTATCAAATGCTTTGGTGTAGTCTATAAAGCACATATATGTCCGTCTCTTTGTGGTACATGATGTCACATGTTCTTCTCTAAGGCTCTTGGTGGTACATGATGTCATATGTTCTTCTGTCCTTCTCTTGGTAGTACATGAAGCCACATGTTCTTCTCTCTGTCACTTAGTTGTATATGGTGTCACATGTTCTTCTGTCCGTCACTTAGTTGTATATGGTGTCACATTTTCTTCTTTCCGTGTCTTGGTGGTACATTGTGTCAAATGTTCTACTCTCTATCTCTTGATGTCACAGGTTCTTCTATCAGTCTCTTAGTGGTACGTGATGTCGCATGTTCTTCTGTCCGGCTCTTGGTGGTACATGATGTCGCAGATTATCATGTACGTCTCTTCGTGGTACATGATTTCGCAGGTTCAATTGTCCGTCGTTTGGTGGTACACTATGTCCAATGTTTTTCTGTCCGTCTCTTTTGTAGTACATGAAGTTACAGTTTTTGCTATATGTCTCTTGATGGTACATGATGTCACATGTTGTTCTATCCGTCACAGGGTGGTACATGATGTCATATGTTCGTCTGTCCGTCTCTTGGTGGTACATAGTGGCACATATTTTTCTGTCCTTCTCATGGTGGTACATGATGTCACATATTCTTCTGTCCTTCTCCTGGTCGTACATGATGTCACACGTTCTTCTGTCCGTCTCTTGGAAGTACCAGAGGTCACATGTTCATCTTTTTGTCTTTTGGTGGTACATGATGTCACATGTTCTGCTGTCCATCTCTTGGAAGTACCAGAGGTCACATGTTCATCTTTTTGTCTTTTGGTGGTACATGATGTCACATGTTCTTTCCGTCTCTTGGTGGTACATGATGTCGCAGGTTCTTCAATCCTTCTCTTGGTAGTACAATATGTCACATGTTCTTCTGTTCGTCTCTTGGTGGTACATGATGTCGCAGGTTCTTCTATCCGTCTCTTGTTAGTATATGATGTCACATTTTCTTCTTTCCGTCTCTTGGTAGTACATGATGTCACAGGTTCTTCTGTCCGTCTCTTGCTGGTACATGATGTCACAGGTTCTTCTGTTCGTCTCTTGCTGGTACATGATGTCACATGTTCTTCTGTCCGTCTCTTAGTGGTACATGATGTCACAGGTTCTTCTGTACGTCTCTTGGTAGTACATGATGTCACATGTTCTTCTGTCCGTCTCTTAGTGGTACATGATGTCACAGGTTCTTCTGTACGTCTCTTGGTGGAACACGTTGTCGCAGGTTCAATAGTCCGTCTCTTTGGTAGTACATGATGTCACATGTTCTTCTATACGTCACTTAATGATACATGATATCACATGTTCTTCTATCCGTCATTTGGTGGTACATGATATCACATGTTTTTCTGTCCGCCTTTTAGTGATACATGATGTCGCAGGTTCTTCTGTCCGTCTATTGGTGGCACATGATGTCACATGTTCTTCTGTCCGTCTCTTGGTAGCACATCAGGTCACATGTTCTGTTTTCCATTTCTTGGTGGTACATGGTGTCACATGTTCTACTGTCCATCTCTTTGTGGTACATGTCACATGTTCTTCTGTCCGTCTCTTGGTGGTACACTATGTCACATGTTCTTCTGTCCGTCTCTTGGTGGTTAATGATGTCACATGTTCTTCTGTCCGTCTTTTAGTGATGCATGATGCCTCAAATTCATCTGTCCGTCTCTTGGTGCTACCTAGGTGTCGCTGGTACTTCTGTCAGTCTCTTGGAGGTACATGATGTCTCATGTTCTTCTGTCCGTCTCTTGGTGGTTCATGGTGTCACATATTCTTCTGTCCGTCTCTTATTGGTACACGATGTCACATGTTCTACTGTCCGTCTCTTGGTGGTACATAATGTCCCATGTTCTTCTGTCTGTCTCTTTGGTGGTACATGATGTCACAGGTTCTACTGTGCGTCTCTTGATGATACATGATGTCACATATTTTTATGTCCTTCTCATGGTGGTACATGATGTCACATATTCTTCTGTCCTTCTCTTGGTGGTACATGATGTCACAGTTTCTTCTGTCCGTCTCTTGGTGTCACATGATAACGCAGGTTCATCTGTCCGTCTCTTAATGGTACATGATGTCACATGTTCTACTCTCCGTCTCTTGGTGGTACATAATGTTCCATGTTCTTCTGTCTGTCTCTTTGGTGGTACATGAAGTCACAAGTTCTACTGTCCGTCTCTTGATGATACATGATGTCACATGTTCTTCTATCCGTCGCTTGGTGGTACATGATGTCCCATGTTCTTCTGTCCGTCTCTTTGGTGGTACATGATGTCACAGGTTCTTCTGTCCGTTTCTTAGTGGTACATGATGTCACACGTTCTTCTGTCCGTCTCTTGGTGGTACATGATGTCACATGTTCTGCTGTCCGTCTCTTGGAAGTACATGAGGTCACATGTTCATCTTTTTGTCTTTTGATGGTACATGATGTCACATGTTCTTTCCGTCTCTTGGTGGTACATGATGTCGCAGGTTCTTCTATCCTTCTCCTGGTAGTACAATATGTCACATGTTCTTCTGTTCGTCTCTTGGTGGTACATGATGTCGCAGGTTCTTCTATCCTTCTCTTGTTAGTACATGATGTCACATTTTCTTCTTTCCGTCTCTTGGTAGTACATGATGTCACAGGTTCTTCTGTCCGTCTCTTTCTGGTACATGATGTCACAGGTTCTTCTGTACGTCTCTTAGTGGTACATGATGTTACAGGTTCTTATGTCCGTCTTTTTTGGTGGTACATGATGTCACAGGTTCTTCTGTCCGTCGTTCGTGGTACATGATTTCACATGTTCTTCTGTCCATCTCTTGGTGGTAAATGATATCACATGTTCTTCTGTCCGTCTTTTAGTGATATATGATGTCGCAGGTTCTTCTGTCCGTCTCTTGGTGGTACATGATGTCACATGTTCTGTTGTCCGTCTCTTGGTGGTACATGATGTCACATGTTCTGTTGTCCGTCTCTTGGTGGTACACGATGTCACATGTTCAACTGTCCGTCTCTTGGTGGTACACATTGTCACATGTTCTGTTGTCCGTCTCTTGGTGGTACATGATGACACATGTTCTGTTGTCCGTCTCTTGGTGGTACATGACGTCACATGTTTTTCTGTCCGTCTCTTGATGGTACATGATGTCACATGTTTTGTTGTCCGTCTCTTTGTGGTACATGATGACACATGTTCTGTTGTCCGTCTCTTGGTGGTACACGATGTCACATGTTCTACTGTCCGTCCCTTAGTGGTCTATAGTGTCAGAACTTCTACTGTCCATCTCTTAGTGGTACATGATGTCACAGGTACATAATGTCGCAGGTTCTCATTTACGTCTCTTCGTGGTACATGATGTCGCAGGTTCTCATGTATGTCTCCTGATGGTACATGATGTCCTATATTCTTCTGTCGATCTCATGCTGATATATGATGTCACATGTTCTTCTGTCCGTCTCTTGGTGGTACACGATGCCCCATGTTCTTTTGTTCGTCTCTTTGGTGGTACATGACGTCACAGTTTCTGCTGTATGTCTCATTATGGTACATGATGTCACATGTTCTTCTCTCCGTCTCATTTTGGTACATGATGACATATGTTCGTCTGTCCGTCTCTTGGTGGTACATGATTTCACATGTTCTTCTGTCAGTCTCTTGGTGATAAGTGATACATGATGTTACATGTTCTTCTGTCCGTCTCTTGGTGGTACATGATGTCGTAGTTCTTATTTTCGTCTCTTGGTGGTAGATGACGTCACATGTTCTTCTGTCCGTCTCTTGGTGGTAGATGACGTCACATGTTCTTCTGTCCGTCTCTTGGTGGTACATGATGTCACAGGTTCTCTTGTTCGGCTCTTGCGTGTACATGGTGTCGCAGGTTCTTCTATCCGTCTCTTGGAGGTACATTATGTCACATGTTCTTCTGTCAGTCTCTTGGTGATACATGATGTTACATGTTCTCCTGTCCGTCTCTTGGTGGTACATGGTGTCACAGATTCTCTTGTTCGTCTCTTGAAGCTACATGGTGTCACATGTTCTTCTGTATTTCTCTTGATGGTACATGTAGTCATATGTTCTTCTCTCTGTCTCTTTGTTGCATATGTTGTCACATGTTCTTCTGTCCGTCTCTTGGTAGGACATGGTGTCACATGTTCGTCTGTCCGTCTCTTGGTGGGACATGGTGTCACATGTTCTTGTGTCCGTGTCTTGGTAGGACATGGTGTCATATGTTCTTCTGTCCGTCTCTTGGTAGGACATGGTGTCACATTTTCTTCTGTCCGTGTCTTGGTAGGACATGGTGTCACATTTTCTTCTGTCCGTGTCTTGGTTGTATATGGTGTCACATTTTCTTCTGTCCGTGTCTTGGTAGGACATGGTGTCAAATTTTCTTCTGTCCGTGTCTTGGTAGGACATGGTGTCACATTTTCTTCTGTCCGTGTCTTGGTAGGACATGGTGTCACATTTTCTTCTGTCCGTGCCTTGGTAGGACATGGTGTCACATTTTCTTCTGTCCGTCTCTTGGTAGGACATGGTGTCACATTTTCTTCTGTCCGTGTCTTGGTAGGACATGGTGTCAAATTTTCTTCTGTCCGTGTCTTGGTAGGACATGGTGTCACATTTTCTTCTGTCCGTGTCTTGGTAGGACATGGTGTCACATTTTCTTCTGTCCGTGTCTTGGTAGGACATGGTGTCCCATTTTCTTCTGTCCGTGTCTTGGTAGGACATGGTGTCACATGTTCTTCTTTCCTGGTTTTGGTTGTGCATGGCGTCACATGTTCTACTTTCCATCTCTTAGTTGGTCATGATGTAACAGGTTCTTTTATCCGCCTCATAGTGGTACACGATGTCGCAGGTCCTTCTGTCCGGCTCTTTGGGTACATGATGTCGTAGGTTCTCATGTACGTCTCTCCGTGGTACATGATGTCACAGGTTAATATGTCCGTCTTTTTGTGGTACACTATGTCCCATGTTCTTCTGTCCGTCTCGTTGATAGTACATGAAGTCACAGATTTTGCTAGATGGTACATGATGTCACATGTTGTTCTGTCCGCCACAGGGTGGTACATGATGTCATATGTTCTTCTGTCCGTCTCTTTATGGTACATGGTATCATATATTCTTCTGTCCGTCTCTTGGTGGTACATGATGTCACATGTTCTTTTGTCAGTTTCTTCATGGTACATGATATCACATGTTCTTCTGTCCGTCTCTTTGGTGGTACATGAAGTCACAGGTTCTGCTGTCCGTCTCTTGATGATACATGATGTCACATGTTCTTCTATCCGTCAGTTGGTGGTACATGATGTCACATGTTCTTCTGTCTGTCTCTTGGTGGTAGAAAAATTCACATGTACTTCTGTCCGTCTCTTTGGAGGTAAATGAAGTAACAGGTTCTGTTGTTAATCTCTTGATGATACATGATGTCACATGTTCTTCTATCTGTGACTTGGTGGTACACGATGCCATATGTTCTTATGTCCGTCTCTTGGTGCTATATGATATCGCAAGTTCTGATGTACTTCTTTCGATGGTACATGATGTCATATATTTTTCTATCCGTCTCTTGGTGGTACATGTTGTCACAGATTCTTCTGTCCGTCACTTGGCGGTACATGTTGTCACATGTTCTTCTGTCCGTCTCTTGGTGGTACATGATGTCGCAGGTTCAATTGTTCGTCTTTTGGTGGTACACGATGTCCCATGTTCTTTTGTTCGTCTCTTTGGTGGTACATAATGTGACATGTTCTTCTGTTCATCTCTTTGATCGTACATGATGTCACAGGCTCTGCTGTCCGTCTCTTGGTGGTACATGATTTCACTTGTTCTTCTTTTCGTCTCTTGGTGGTAGATAAATTCACATGTTCTTCTGTCCGTCTTTGGTAGTACATGAGGTCACATGTTCTTGTGTCAGTCTCTTGGTGATACACGATGTCTCATGTTCTTCTGTCCGTCTCTTTTTATGGTACATGATGTCACATGTTCTTTTGTCAGTTTCTTCATGGTACATGATATCACATGTTCTTCTGTCCGTCTCTTTGGTGGTACATGAAGTCACAGGTTCTGCTGTCCGTCTCTTGATGATACATGATGTCACATGTTCTTCTATCCGTCACTTGGTTGTACATGATGTCTCATGTTCCTGTATTCGTCTCTTGGTGGTAGATAAATTCACATGTTCTTTTGTCCGTCTCTTGGTGGTACATTATGTCACATGTTCCTCTGTCCATTTCTTGGTGGTACATGATGTCACAGGTTCTTCTATCCGTCTCTTGGTAGTACATGATGTCACATGTTCTTCTGTCCGTCTCTTGTCTGTGTACATGATGTCACATGATCTTCTGTCCGTTTCTTGGTGGTACATGATGTCACATGTTCTTCTGTCTTTTTCTTCGTGGCACATTATGTCACATGTTCTTCTGTCCATCACTTTGGTGGTATATGAAGTCACACGTTCTGCTTTTCGTCTCTTGATGATACATGATGTCACATGTTCTTCTATCCGTCACTTGGTGGTACATGATGTCACATGGTATTCTGTCTGTTTCTTGTTGGTACATGAAGTCACATGTTCTTCTGTCCGTCTCTTGGTGGTACATGATGTCGCAGGTTCTTCTATCCGTCTCTTGGTTGTACATGATGTCGCAGGTTCATCTGTCCGTCTCTTATTGGTTCAGGATGTCACATGTTCTTCGGTACGTTTCTTGGTGGTACAATATGTCACATGTTCTTCTTTCTGTCTCTTAGGCATACATGATGTCACATGTTCTTCTGTCCGTTTCATGATGTCACATGTTCTTCTGTCCGTTTCTTGGTGGTACATGATGTCACATTTTCTTCTGTCTGTCTCTTGGTGGTACATGATGTTACATGTTCTTCTGTTCGTTTTTTGGTGGTACAATATGTCACATGTTCTTCTTTCTGTCTCTTTGTCATACATGAATTCCCATGTTCTTCTGTCCGTTTCATGATGTCACATGTTCTTTTGCCCGTCTCTTAGTGGTACATGATGTCGCAGGTTCTTCTATCCGTCACTTGGTTGTACATGATGTCTCATGTTCTTCTGTCCGTTTCTTGGTGGTAATTGATGTCACATGTTCTACTTCCGTCTCTTTGTGGTACATGATGTCACATGTTCTTCTTTCCGTCTCTTGGTGGTACATGATGTCACATATTCATCTGTCCGTCTCTTGGTGATACATGATGTCACATGTTCTTCTGTCCGTTTCTTGGTGGTACATGATGTCACATGTTCTTCTTTCTGTTTCTTTGTGGTACATTATGTCACATGTTCCTCTGTCCATTTCTTGGTGGTACATGATGTCGCAGGTTCTTCTATCCGTCTCTTGGTAGTACGTGATGTCACATGTTCTTCTGTCCGTCTCTTGGTGGTACATGATGTTGCAGGTTCTTCTACCCGTCACTTGATGTACATGATGTCTCATGTTCTTCTGTCCGTCTCTTGGTGGTACATGATGTCGCAGGTTCTTCTATCCGTCACTTGGTTGTACATGGTGTCTCATGTTCTTCTGTCCGTTTCTTGGTGGTAATTGATGCCTCATGTTCTTTTGCCCGTCTCTTGGTGGTACATCATGTCACATGTTCTTCTGTCCGTCTTTTGGTGGTACATGATGTCACATGTTCTTCTGTCTGTTTCTTGGGGGTACATGATCTCACATGTTCTTCTGTCCATCACTTTGGTGGTATATGAAGTCACACGTTCTGCTGATCGTCTCTTGATGATACATGATGTCACATTTTCTTCTATCCGTCACTTGGTGGTACATGATGTCACATGGTATTCTGTCTGTTTCTTGTTGGTACATGAAGTCTCATGTTCTTCTGTCTTTTTCTTCGTGGCACATGATGTTACATGTTCTTCTGTCCGTCTCTTGGTGGTACATGATGTCACATGTTCTTCTGTCTGTCACTTGGTAGTACATAATGTCGCAGGTTCTTCTATCCGTCTCTTGGTAGTACATGATGTCGCAGGTTCATCTGTCCGTCTCTTATTGGTTCATGATGTCACATGTTCTTCTGTCCGTCACTTGGTGGTACATGATGTCACATGTTCTTCTCTCCGTCTTTTGATGGTAGATAAATTCACATGTTCTTTTGACTGTCTCTTTGGTGGCACATGATGTCACACGTTCTTCTGTCCGTCTCTTGGTAGCACATGATGTCACATGTTCTTCTGTCTGTCTCTTGGCAGTACATGATGTAACATGTACTTCTATCTGTCTCTTGGAAGTACATGATGTCACATGTTCTTCTGTCCTTCTCTTGGTGGTACATGATGTCACATGTTCTTCTGTCCGTCTCTTGGTGGTACATGATGTCGCAGGTTCTTCTATCTGTCTCTTGGAAGTACATGATGTCACATGTTCTTCTTTCTGTCTCTTGGTGGTACATTATGTCACATGTTCTTCTGTCCGTCTCTTGGTGGTACATGATGTCACATGTTCTTCTGTCCGTCTCTTGGAGGTACATGATGTCACATGGTATTCTGTCCGTTTCTTGTTGGTACATGATGTCTCATGTTCTTCTGTCCGTCTCTTTGTAGTACATGATGTCACATGTTCTTCTATCCGTCTCTTGGTGATACATGATGTCACATGTTCTTCTGTACGTTTCTTGGTGTTACATGATGTCACATGTTCTTCTGTCCGTTTCTTTGAGGTACATGATGTCACATGTTCTTCTATCCGTCTCTTGGTGATACATGATGTCATAGGTTATCTTGTCCTCTTTATGGTTCTGTCTAAAATATGTGAGTTTTCTCTTTTATAGAGAGAAAGAGGAAGATAAATAAACATAGAGAAAACAACTAACAATCAATAATCATGCACACAAACAACATACACTGTCACTCAAAAT
Source organism: Megaustenia siamemsis (assembly GCA_032433765.1). Classification (NCBI taxonomy): domain Eukaryota; kingdom Metazoa; phylum Mollusca; class Gastropoda; order Stylommatophora; family Ariophantidae; genus Megaustenia; species Megaustenia siamemsis. The sequence goes on along the minus strand of JAVIAB010000091.1, from coordinate 14,780,918 downwards.
GAACATAAACACATATAACAAATATTTCGACAAACTATGAACAATTGTGACATACAATAAACATGAACACAAACAATAAACATGAACACAAACAATAAACATGAACACAAAGAATAAACATGAACACATACAACAAACGTGAACACAAACAACAAACATTGCCACAAACAATAAACATGGACACAAACAATAAACATGAATGCAAACAATAAAAATGAACGAAAACAACAAACATTGCCACAAACAATAAACATGAACACAAACAATAAACAATAAACATGAACACAAATAATAAACATGAACTCAAACAACAAACATGAACTCAAACAACAAACATGAACACAAACAATAAACATGAACTCAACAACAAACATGAACTCAAACAACAAACATGAACACAAAAATAAACATGAACTCAAACAACAAACATGAACTCAAACTATAAACAGGAACACAAACAATAAACATGAACACAAACAATTAAAATGAACACCAACAATAAACATAAACACAAACAACAAACATGAACACAAACAATAAACATGAAGACAAACAATAAACATGAACACAAACAATAAACAATAAACATGAACACAAACAATAAAAATGAACACAAACAATAAACAATTAACATGAACACAAACAATAAACATAAACACAAACAATAAACATGAACACAAACAATTAAAATTAACACAAACAATAAACATAAACACAAACAATAAACATGAACACAAACAATAAACAATTAACATGAACACAAACAATAAACATGAACACAAACAATAAACATGAACACAAATAATAAACATGAACACAAACAATAAACATGAACTCAAACAACAAACATGAACTCAAACAACAAACATGAACACAAAAAATAAACATGAACTCAAACAACAAACATGAACACAAACTATAAACATGAACACAAGCAATAAACATGAACTCGAAAACAAATATGAACTCAAACAACAAACATAAACACAAACAATAAACAATAAACATGAACTCAAACAATAAACATGAACACAAACAATAAACTTGAACACAAACAACAAACATGAACACAAACAATAAACATGAAGACAAACAATAAACATGAACACAAACAAAAAACAATAAACATGAACACAAACAATAAACATGAACACAAACAATAAACAATAAATATGAACACAAACAATAAACATAAAAACAAACAATAAACATGAACACAAACAATAAACATGAACTCAAACAACAAACATGAACACAAACAATAAACAATAAACATGAACACAAACAATGAACCTGAACACAAACAATAAACATGAACACAAACAACTAAGATAAACACAAACAATAAACATGAACCCAAGCAACAAACAGGAACACAAACAATAAACAATAAACATGAACACAAACTATAAACATGAACACAAACAATAAACATGAACACAAACAATAAACACTAATTCAAACAATAATCAATAAACATGAGTACAAACAACAAACATGAACACAAACAATAAACAATAAACATGAACACAAACAATAAACATGAACACAAACAATTAACATGATTACAAACAATAAACATAAACTCAAACAATAAACATGAACACAAACAATAAACATGAACACAAACAATAAACATGAACACAAACAATAAACATGAACACAAACAATAATCTTGAACACAAACAATAAACAATAAACATGAACTCAAACAATAATCATGAACTCAAACAATAAACATGAACACAAACAATAAACATGAACACAAACAATAAACATGAACACACACTATAAACATGAACACAAACAATAAACATGAACACAAACAATAAACATGAACACAAAAAATAAACTTGAACACAAACAATAAACAATAAACATGAACTCAAACAATAAACATGAACTCAAACAATACACATGAACACAAACAATAAACAATAAACATGAACACAAACAATAAACATGAACACAAACAATAAACATTAACACAAACAATAAACATTAACACAAACAATAAACATGAACACAAACAATAAACATGAACACAAACAATGAACTTGAACACAAACAATAAACATGAACTCAAACAATAAACATGAACACAAACAATAAACATGAACACAAACAATAAACAATAAACATGAACACAAACAATAAACATGAACATATATTTCCCGCTGCTAGCACTTGATCGAGACATATCATTGATTTGTTTATTTGTCTATCTTCTACAGAATGTCCAGGTCTATTGATCTCGCTAAAGTGACCTACTATTGTGGTGCAATAATGAGTGAGGAAACAACGTGAAGTCCTGGTAGCAAGTGTATTTCTTGATTGTTTCCCCTGATCTCGCTAGTGACTGACACACTCGGTCTTTAGCAGCCTTTATTTTTATTCTAATGAACTATTTCCTTAACGTTGTCCATAGTTCACATCCATAAAACAATATTGGTTTCATACTCACGGTGTGATTATCGTTATATATGCTTGAAATTCGGACATTTGTTATTAATTTGTGTTTAAATGTTACGTAAAGATTTTCATGACGTAAGGGACAAAAAACCATTTATAAAATGTACATCCAACTATAAAATCCTGAAATCTGAAGTAGAAAAAGCTATAAAAACAATGAAAAAGGGAAAAGCAGCAGGACCTGACAATATACAGATAGAGATGATATAGGCACTAGAAGAATTTGGCATTGAAGTGATCACAGACATATGCAATGACATATACCATACAGGATACATACCAAATGAACTAAAAACATCAACTTTCATTGCATTGCCTAAAAAGAATGGTGCAGTTGAATGCAGTGACTTTAGAACAATAAGCCTAATGAGCCAGGTAACCAAAATTTTCCTAAAAGTTATACAAAGAAGGATTCAGAATAAAATTAATACTGAATTAGATGAGCAGCAATTCGGATTTCGGAAAAACAGTGGGACAAAAGAAGCCATATTCAGCATGAGGACAGTGAATGAAAAGTACATAGAAGTAAACAAACCAATATATGCCTGCTTCATAGACTACACCAAAGTATTTGATTGAATACACCATAATCAACTTATAGACTGCCTAAAAGATATAAATCTGGATGACACAGACATACGACTGATATGTAATTTGTATTGGAAAAAACAACAATAATAAAATATAACAAAGAGAACTTTACACCCATTGATATATAAAGAGGAGTAAGACAAGGATGCATCCTATCACCAAGCTTGTTCAATTTATACACTGAGTAAATCTTTTAAAACATCACAGAGATGCCAGGCCTAAACGTTAATGGGAAGATAATCAATAACCTAAGATATGCTGATGATACTGTACTACTAGCAGAAAATCCTAAAGATCTATAACAATTACTTAATGTAATAAACATGACAAGCAAAAAATATGGACTAGATATGAGTATCAAAAAGACTAAAACTATGATCATAAACAAAGAAAACTCTCAAGACCTACAATTAAATATCACAGTGGAAGGAATACATCTAGAGACAGTTCAGAGCTACAACTACCTGGGACATACTATAACCAGTGATGGAAAATGTACAACTCAAATAAATAAAAGAATAGGTATGGCAAAAATTAATTTCAATGCCATGAAAAATATATTAACATCAAAACAACACCAGGGCTAAAACTAAGAATAGCAAAATGTTACATCTTCTCAATATTCCTGTAAGGTGCAGAAACATGGACATTAGACCAGAAAACAGAACAGAAAGTTGAAGCCTTTGAACTGTGGATTCATAGAAGAATAGGTAGAATAGGATGGAAAGAAAAGAAAACAAACGAGGAAGTTTTAAAACAACTAAAAATGAAGAAAGAACTACTAAACACAATTAGAGCAAGACAAATGAAATATGTTGGGTCATGTTAAAAGACACAACAGTCTAATAAAAGTAATATTGGAAGGGAAAATACAAGGTAAAAGAGGCAAAGGCAGACCAAGACTAACATGGACGAGTAACATCAAAAGATGGGCAAGTCAGCCTATGACAATCTGCACCATCAAAACAAGAGACAGAGTGGAATGGCGCTCCATGGTAGTCAACCTTCGATGCGGAGACGGCACTCAATGATGATGAAATGTTACGTTATCATATTCTATTCTATTCTATCATATTCTACTATATCCATGGAACCAGTTTTATTGCGGTCAGGAATTTCCCATACCCGCTCCATTACTAGTGACAACATTTCCCAAAGTTCATCGATAAACTCTGTTGGTAAGGTCGCTCCGTGCACGTCCTACTCCACAACACAGGCGACGATTTCAAACCTCCCTAGACACCTCTTACAACATGTGTGACCGGTTACAGTGACACTATCTTGACTCTCCCTCACCGTGTTGACGCCGCTAGATCACACTGTTGTTACATTATCCATCTGTTCTCTTCCCATTACATGGCCAAAAAATGATGATTGTTTCTTCTTAATATTGGAAATTATGTCTCCTTTTGCTTTGGCCTCTTTCAGAACGTTTTCATTACTCTTCTTAGCTGTCCATGGTATTCTCAACATTCTTCTGTAAAACCACACTTCTACAGACTCCAGTTCTTTTTTTGTCTGTTGTCCTATTGTCCATGATTCACACCCATATGTTATGCCTGGTTCTACATAACATTTAAAAACCCTTGTTTTTGTTTTTATTGTCAAAAATGAATTTGCATATTATCTTCCTCATTTTTTTTGGAAAGCTGCTTTTGCCTGAGCCATTCTGCATCTCACCTCTTTTGTACATCTTCCGTCTGAGGTTAACAAACTTCCCAAATATTTCAATTCATTGACCTGTTTTAATATTGTTCCACTTGTCTTTATTTATATGCTTATTTCATTTACGTTGCTTAAATGGCACCTATTTGTCGTCCTTGTATGTCCTTACACAACTGAATCCATGTTGTGAGTAATGATATGTCTCTGTTTATGATCTCAGCTGTAGTGACAAGAATCCGAATTTCTTTAACTTTAAATATCAGACCTAATCTTCTTTGACTTTAGATATCAGACCTAATCTTTCTTGACTTTAGATATCAGACCTAATCTTTCTTGACTTTAGATATCAGACCTAATCTTTCTTGACTTTCGATATCAGATATAATCTTTCTTGACTTTAGATATCAGCTCTAATCTTTCTTGACTTTAGATATCAGTCCTAATCTTTCTTGACTTTAGATATCAGTCCTAATCTTTCTTTGACTTTAGATAACAGACCTAATCTTTCTTTGACTTTAGATATCAGTTCTAATCATTCTTGACTTTAGATATCAGACCTAATCTTTCTTTGACTTTATATATCAGTCCTAATCTTTCTTGACTTTAGATATCAGATCTAATCTTTCTTGACTTTAGATATCAGCTCTAATCTTTCTTGACTTTAGATATCAGTCCTAATCTTTCTTGACTTTAGATATCAGTCCTAATCTTTCTTTGACTTTAGATAACAGACCTAATCTTTCTTGACTTTAGATATCAGTCCTAATCATTCTTGACTTTAGATATCAGAGATAATCTTTCTTTGACTTTAGATATCAGTCCTAATCATTCTTGACTTTAGATATCAGACCTAATCTTTCTTGACTTTAGATATCAGTCCTAATCTTTCTTGACTTTAGATATCAGTCCTAATCTTTCTTTGACTTTAGATAACAGACCTAATCTTTCTTGACTTTAGATATCAGTCCTAATCATTCTTGACTTTAGATATCAGAGATAATCTTTCTTTGACTTTATATATCAGTCCTAATCATTCTTGACTTTAGATATCAGACCTAATCTTTCTTGACTTTAGATATCAGCTCTAATCTTTCTTGACTTTAGATATCAGTCCTAATCTTTCTTGACTTTAGATATCAGTCCTAATCTTTCTTTGACTTTAGATAACAGACCTAATCTTCTTTCTTGACTTTATATATCAGTCCTAATCTTTCTTGAATTTAGAAATCAATTCTAATAATTCTTTATTTTAGATATCAGGCCTAATCTTTCTTGACTTTAGATATCAGTCCTAATCTTTCTTACCTTAGATATCAGACCTAATCTTTCTTGACATGTGATAACATACCAAATCTTTCTTGACATGTGATACCAGACCTAATCTTTCTTGTCATGTGATACCAGACCTAATCTTTCTTGACATGTCGCTTTGGTCTAAAATAAAAACTGTGTACTCGCTTCACGACAAAATAAATGATAAAAACAGTAACAACAAACACGGCCCCAGCCAGAAAAGCGATAAAATAATCCATTACAACCATATATATTGGTATCTTCTGACTGCTGTACCGCATATAGGAGCCTCCGTGTCGCATCACGTGATCAAGCCAGAATGCTGCTTCCTTCTTTGGATCCTTGTACAGCTCTCGATATATCTCCGAAGCTGTGCCGATGGATGATCTAATCTTCTGGCTAGAGGCCACTTCTTCTATAGCGTTGACAAGTTCATCCTCTGTAGCTTTCAGGACATCGATGTTGCGGCAAAAACCTCTCTCCTCAGCTCGTTCTGCGTTGTTAGCTTGGTCAGAGAAAAGTGGTAAACAAACCATGGGCACTCCATGATAAATACCTTCATAGAGGCTGTGAAGTCCAGAATGGGTCATGTAAACTTTAACGTTTTTGTTTCCAAGAAGATCGTTTTGGGGTAACCAGGTCGATGTCAGAATCTTATCTGGGTCAGGAGACGTGATATTGGATCTCCAGATTGTGTTCAATTTAATTCGCTTTAATACTGACACCAGTTTTAGTTCCAGCTTCTTTGGGAGATTCATAAACAGGGTGCCAAACGACAAGACAGCCACTCCGATTCCAGCTTTTCTAGAACGTTCCACAAACGACTTGAATGGTTCCTGTAGTTCCTTTGCTGGTCCGGCAGACAATCCTCCAATGAGTCTCAAATTGGGCAAGGCAGGTCTTGGGTAATCAAAGATCGGATCATTCTCCACAATGTAAACTTCTGCCTGGCTCATGAGCTCATTTGCTGTTGGAACATCTGGTTCGTTAGGAAAGAGCTGCTTTGTGTATCCCCTGTCGTTAAAAATGTGCTGAAACAGTGGGATCATATGGTGAGTTACCGCCCTTACTTTCTCAAAGAGAGTTGCCTGGTTGAGTATATAAGGGGAGTTAAATGCTTCTGCAACTGGGCTGTAAGGCATTTTAGCTGGTACCGGAAACGGAGTGGCACTGAGAACTGCAAATGGCACTTTAAGCTTGTATGGTATCGCTACATGTTCGTTAACAGTCGGTCTCCAGTCCAGAACAATGAGGTCAGGCTTCAGACTTCTGATGTACTCCATAAATGCTCCATTGTGAAGACCTTCAAAGTACTTTTTAGCAAGAGTACCTTCATATTTTTTAATCCGACCCCAGTCGGGATCGGTGTCACCTTCAATAGCTCGTATAACTGTTCCTTCTATGTTAGAGACAATATTTTCACAAGACGATTCCCAGAAATCGCTGTACCAAAAGACCTGCACTTTCGGTGACCTCTGAACTCTCTTGTCCAGGTCTCTAGGCAACCCTACCCAAACATTGTGTCCCATATTGACGAGCTCTTCTGCCGTAAAGATAAAAAGTTGTACATGGCTTGTGACAAGAAATGGCAGTAAAACGACATTTTTGCTTTCAGTGGAGGACCTCATCAGGACAACAAGAAATAGTATCCCAACAGAGCGTCTGTGTTGCCACATCTGAAATGAATGATACAATAAATATCATTGTAGTGATACAACAAATATCATTGTAACTATACAAAAGAGTCACTGTAGTGATAGAATATGTATCTTTGTAATGATACAACATTTATCATTGTAGTAATACAATAAACATCGTCGTAGTATTACAACAAATATCATTGTAATGAGAGAACAAATGGCATTGCTGGTAAAGACAACGGAAAATCATAACGTTTAGTATTACTATATTTGGGGTAGTTACCGTTATTAGCAAATAAGTGTCCAGAGAGGTAGCAATTGTTACAATCAGCTTTATTAGGTTACAATAGAACGAACTTCAAAACATAGACTGTCTTTTAGTTTCTGATATGATGACGATCCTCCTCTATCTCTCTCTTTCTCTCTCTCTCTCTCTCTCTCTCTCTCTCTCTCTCTCTCTCTGCGATCAGGACTCAATCAGAGTAGGACCCCAGACTCTCACACGAAGATAGCTGTCTGTTTAAGCCTGTTAGATCCACTCCGATTGAATACCTGTTAAAACGTTGCACTGTGTTCTGCGCCAGTGGCCCAGTGCATCCGATTTCAGCCAGCATTTTTTCAGGTTTGTTTTCCTTAGCCTTTGATTGTCCCCAATCTTCCTGCAAGGCAGCAATTGATCTTTTCTGTAGGGGGATTCTGCCCTTAGATGGTCGGCCTTCCCAGGTTTACGAGCACCATCTGCCCGAGTCACTAGAGGTGACTAACACAGACATGCAACTTGTAATATGAGGAAACTGCAACAAGGAACACTTTTCATGCATAGCCTTCAATTGTTCCCGCCGCCTATCCCCATATACCGGTAAGTCACGTCCTCTTGAAAAGGATGATCGTCGTAGCACTTGATGATGTTAGGCCATCGTTGATGACTCCAGTTCCGAACATATAGACAGACAGTCAGTCGTCAAATTATCCCCGTCGCACATCAAATAGCAGACCGTAAGATTTGCGCACGGCCGGTCTAGGGAACCATTACGATGACATTATCTCAGTTTAACGTCTAGGCTACATCAGTGGTATCCTTTGACCTAATAGTATCTTGTAAGTCATATTAGTAGTATCCTTTGACCTAATACTATCTTGTAGGTCATATTAGTAGTATCCTTTGACCTAACAGTATCTTGTAGGTCATATTAGTAGTATCCTTTGACCTGATAGTATCTTGTAGGTCATATTAGTAGTATCCTTTGACCTGATAGTATCTTGTAGGTCATATTAGTAGTATCCTTTGACCTGATATTATCTTGTAGGTCATATTAGTAGTATCCTTTGACCTAATAGTATCTTGTAGGTCATATTAGTAGTATCCTTTGACCTGATATTATCTTGTAGGTCATATTAGTAGTATCCTTTGACCTAATAGTATCTTGTAGGTCATATTAGTAGTATCATTTGACCTGATAGTATCTTATAGGTCATATTAGTAGTATCATTTAACCTGATAGTATTTTGTAGATTATATGTATATATATTTTTTTCGTTCGCCAGCTTTTACCTCTGACGAAGTCCCTAGAGACTAGGAACTGAATTTTGCACGTTAATCCATCTTTCCCTGGCTGCCGTGTGCACAGGGGTTCCTCGCCGAAAGAATAGTGGGCTTAATAAGGTCAAAGAAAACATCTATCAGCTCTAGATTGGATGTGTTTGGGAGTGTTTGTTTGTGTGTCTATTGGTGCGTGTATGTGTGTAAAATAGATAACTTGATTTTCCGGTGAAAACCTTCCTGACGTCTATTGTTTATCTGCTGGGACGCTAAGTATTATCATTTAATGTGATAGGGACAAGATATATCATTTAATGTGATAGGGACAAGATATATCATTTAATTTGAACGAGACATGATGTATCCTATAATGTTACTGAAACAAGATGTATCATTTAATGTGACTGGGACAAGATGTATCATTCAATGTGAACGAGACAAGATGTAACATTTAGTGTGAACGAGACAAGATGTATTATTTAATGTGACTGGGACAACAAGTATCATTTAATGCGACTGCGACAAGATGTATCATTTAATGTGACTGGGTCAAAATGTGTCATTTAATGTGACTGGGACAAGATGTATTATTTAATGTCAAAGGGACAAGATGTATCATTTAAAGCGAAAGGGACAAGATGTATCCTATAATGTAACTGGGACAAGACGTATCCTATAATATGAACGAGACTAGATGTATCATTTAATGTGACTGGGAAAGGATGTATTATTCAATGCGAAAGGGACAAGAAAAAATCCTAAGTCCTATAATGTGACTGGGACAAGTCTTATCCTATTGTAAACGAGACAAGATGTATGATTTAATGTGACTGGGACAAGATGTATCATTTAATGTGAACGATGCAAGATGTATCATTTAATGTCACTGGGACAAGATGTATCATTTAATGTAACTGGGACAAGATGTATCATTTAATGTGAACGAGACAAGATGTATCACTTATTGCGACTGTGACAAGATGTATTATTTAAAGTGAACGAGACAAAATGTATCCTATAATGTGACTTGGACAAGATGTATCATATAATGTGAACGAGACAAGATGTATCATTTAATGCGACTGTGACAAGATGTATTATTTAAAGTGAACGAGACAAAATGTATCATTTAATGTGACTGGGACAAGATGTATCATTTCATGTGAACGAGACAAAATGTATCATTTAATGTGAAAGGGAGAAGTTGTATCATTTAATGCGAAAGGAACTAGATGTATCCTATAATGTGACTTGGACAAGATGTATCATATAATCTGAACAAGACAAGATGTATCATTTAATGTGAACGGGACAAGTTGTATCATTTAATGCAAAATGGACAAGATGTATTCTATAATGTGACTGGGACAAGATATATCATTTAATGTGAACGAGACAAGATGTATCATTTAATGTCACTGGGACAAGATGTATCATTTTGCGCAACTGGGACAAGATGTTTCATTAAATGTGAACGAGACAAGATGTATCATTTAATGCGAAAGGGACACGATGTATCCTATAATGTGAGTGGGACAAGACGTATCCTATAATGTGAACGAGACGTCATATATCATTTAATGTGACTGGGACACGATGTATCATTTAATGTGAACGAGACAAAATGTATAATTTAATGTGACTGGGACAGGATGCATCATTTAATGTGACTGGCCAAGATGTATCATTTAATGTGAATGTGACAAGATGTATCCTATGATGTGAACGAGCATTTAATGTGAACTAGACAAGATGTATAATTTAATGTGACTGGGACAAGATGTAACCTATAATGTGATCGAGACAAGACGTGTCATTTAATGTGACTGGGACAAGATGTATCATTTAATGTAACTGGGACAAGCCACAAGGATGAACAACAACCACACCCGCCCCTCCCCCCCAAAACAAAAAAAAAGCAAAAAAAAAAAAAAACTTGTATGGGGAGTATCTCATTGGGAATCGATCTAATGGATGATTAACGCTGAGGTACAAAGACCTCTGTACGTGAAGTCGCCAATTGCGATAAGACTGGAAAAAAAGGCAGGCAAATAATCGTAGCAGATGGAGAGAATTATATGAATGAAGTCACGGTTACATTTACAAATAAGATGAAACCAAAGAAGAAAAAATAAATAAGAGAAAATAATTATTGACTTGTTAAGACTTTCCTGTTGTTCTAATTTACCTCTTTTCTCTTACACAACTTCAGTTTTCTCATTCACCTTAATTCTTCTTCTTCTTCTTTCCTTCCTCATTTGCCTTTCGAGTTTCGAGAGGAGATATATTTTGTGGTCTTTTGCTCTTCTGTTCGCCTCTGCTGCTGCTATTTTTCTTAGTGCTTCTAATATTCCATCCATCAATCTTTCTCGTGGTCGACCATTGGGTCTGGTATTCTCACAACGATTGTTGACGTCTCGTTGTGATGTGTTTTGATCTTTCTGCCTTGTCACGTGTCCAAAACATTTTATCTGTTGTTTCTTTATATATTATAGGGCGGGGGCTATTCCTAGCTTTCTTTTCTCAGTTCTTCATTTCCGACCTTATCTATCAGACTGTTTCCTGTCATTCGTCTAACACATTTCATCCCAGTAGAGGCTATTTTTCGTATTGTTCTTGCATCTAGGGTCCAGGTCTAGAATTTGTAGCACAACGTTGGGATAAAGATTGTATTTCACTTCAATGAATTTAAGAAAACGTCCATGAAAAGTCTGAAGTGAAATCATAACGTGATGTTCTATGTCCCCTTGGATAGATTCCTGGTTATACTCCTGCCTCATAAATCCATTAAGAAAAATAACCTCTACTGAGATGAAATGTCTCGCTGAAAGACAAATGATGAAGGAAAGAAGAAGAAGATAAATCCATTAGAATGTTCCAGAACATGTTTTATTTAAAATATTAACCTTTTACAACCTCTCACGTTACAATAATCATCCTATTTACGTCACAGCTTTCTACAGTAAAACTATTAAATTATGTTGTAACTAATATTTACCTTATGCTTTGTCAATTTGCTGTTCGGTTGCCAAGTAATTCTTGTACGTATTTTATTAAAATGTGTGAAATGAATAATAATTAGACATCCAGGCTCTTACAGTTTGGTTTAGATCAAACTTGTCCACCTGCTTACGACGATAAAGAATATATTAATAACATGTGTTGCCATTTATAGGGTCATCATTTTACAACGTTTGTTAACTCTTGAGTTGACGAACATCTGGAGATCATAAGTCCCCCAAAAACAAAAAAAACTTTAACTCCTCAGCTCCTGTGTGAAACCAGTGCAAACATATGGTGGAAAGATGGTAATCAAGCCGGTTGTTGATAGTTACTTAAATGCTTTGAGAACAAGTGTCTTCGTAGGATCTCAAAAATAAGTTGGAAAAAATATATTTCAAACGAAAAGATTAGAGCCGAATCAAAACAAGAATACGTGACGAGCTTAATAAAAATAAGGCGATAGAAATACATCGGTCATGTGCTGAGAATGAATAAAGAAAGACTTCCTCATCAGGCATTCATGTGAAAATCATCTAGTAAAAGAAAACAAGGCAGACCAATAGAATAGCTATGTAGAACAATTACTAGAGAAGGCTCAAGCATGGGACTAAGAGACAAAAGGGAATAATAGAACAAAGAAGTATGTGTTAGCACTCGGAAAAATTGACAGACAAACAACAATAGAAAAAAACGAAGAACAATATATGGTCCGAAGTGGGATCGAACCCGTACTCAGTGGCACCGCGCCTTGCCACGAGAAGCCGAACGCTTGGCACACTGCCACGCAGCCAACTAAAAAATTGGCTATTGCAGCAGTGTCTTGCACGAAAGGCGTTCTCAATGACTATAGCATAGGGTAACGATCACAGACCGGAAATAAATTGTATATTTGTACTTTCCTATTAATGCAAGTATCTCCCAGTAGGGCTGAATACTTGTGTTGTAGACAAACATTTATTGGACGAAACAGCACGAATAGTAGTTCCCAGTGGTTATATACTGGGTACAAATAATAATACATAAATATTATTATATGGGGAACTTCCGAGGCGATAATAGGGAATAATAGAACAAAGAAGTATGTGTTAGCACTCGGAAAAATTGACAGACAAACAACAATAGAAAAAAACGAAGAACAATATATGGTCCGAAGTGGGATCGATATTATTTGTACCCAGTATATAACCACTAGGAACTACTATTCGTGCTGTTTCGTCCAATAAATGTGTGTCTACAACACAAGTATTCAGCCCTACTGGGAAATACTTGCATTAATAGGAAAGTACAAATATACAATTTATTTCCGGTCTGTGATCGTTACCCTATGCTATAGTCATTGAGAACGCCTTTCGTGCAAGACACTGCTGCAATAGCCAATTTTTTAGTTGGCTGCGTGGCAGTGTGCCAAGCGTTCGGCTTCTCGTGGCAAGGCGCGGTGCCACTGAGTACTGGTTCGATCCCACTTCGGACCATATATTGTTCTTTGTTTTTTTCTATTGTTGTTTGTCTGTCAATTTTTCCGAGTGCTAACACATACTTCTTTGTTCTATTATTCCCTATTATCGCCTCGGAAGTTCCCCATATAATAATATTTATGTATTATTATTTGTACCCAGACTAAGAGACAAGCAAGACCTACACAAATTAACAGCAAATCATCAATCCAGAGAACTATGACCCGTCTTTTGTACCATCTCGCACCGAGAGAAAAAAATGAATGAATGAATGAATGAATGAATGAATGAATGAATGAATGAATGAATAAATGAATGTATGAACCCTTTAGCTCCATATTTGCTTTGGTCAGAGCGACAAAATCTCATCAAATTAACATTGTTGTTTACACACTTATTTCAAACATGTCGGGATGTCAAGTGTCAATCAAAATAAAGTGAATGATTCATAATATGAAAATACAGTTCAGATGACAAAACCAAATGTGAACATACAAGTTGCATTTTTTTTTGTTTCTAAAGAAAGTTTACAGAACTCTATTCCCCAACTCCATAAAAAGATCAAAGAGAAACACCAGGTCTCTGAAGCTCTGTTTAATTGTTAAGAGAACTATAAAGAAAACTTTTCAAGATGTTGATTGATTATCTGCCCTCTTCTCCGAAGTCACTCCTTTAAAATTGAAATATTAAACTACACCAAAAGACTTCACTATTAAATGTACCACTGTTAATTTTTCTAACTTCAAATAACTCAACATGCGAGTATCAGTGTCTTTAATCATGAGAAAAGTTTGTGGCATAATTCCCCTGTAGGTACGTCAAGTCAAGATCAAACAAGTGGTGTAGCTTTGTCCTTAGTATCGGTATAAAGAAAGGAGGTGGATGGTAGATACTTTTATAAAGAACCAGCGAGAACCCAGGAAGTGTATTTCACTGCGCACAGAAACTTATCTTTATCACAAATTGTGCACACATACCATTTGTTAATCATAGCTTAATTACAGTAGTTAGTGAGTCACGAAATACGAGTTCGGCAAACGTAGATTAAAAAAATAATTGTAAAACATATACTTCAGGATGTTACAATAATACAAGTTCGCTGCAACGCGTTCCAGCCTGACAAATCGTCAAAAATGTTCGTCTGAAGCTAAAGGGTTAATGTAAAGCAGCATACAATTAAATTGTGACCATTATCAACTTTCCTAGGACCCCGTATGCCTGTACATTCCCTGGATTATCTTTTACTACGACAGCGGCTGAGCACAACGCATGTTTTGTGAAGTCACAATGACAACGTGTACCCGTATTCTGACTAGCGAGTTAAGCTTGGTGTCATGGTAAACAGTCAACAACAGAACTGATGCGATGTACTGTAGATAGAATATTGTGGAAGGACATAATCGCCTACACCATCCGGTATGACTCATGATGATGATTTGTTAAAATGTAAATAACGACCATGAATTTCGATGAATATTTTCATTAAAACCTTAGAATTTTTAGCAAATAAAATAGCAAATGGATTATCTGTATAATGTGACTAAAATGATAATCAAACTTAAATTAACGAATCATCACAACTTTGTCAGCCTATCTGGTCCCTTCCTTCTTTGGGGCCGCCCACTTGATGCGATGTTTACAATCTTTCGCCATTACCTCTGTTTCTGGATTTGTTCCGCTATTTTCCCCGTCCTGACTTTGATACAATCGACACATTTGGTTAGTGGCCAGGAGATCTGTGCCAAGGCGAGTTTCTTGTTTATTGACTGACACAGGCTGTAGCCAGCCTGGTAGGTTTAAGATTACCGAATAGAATACGTGCACAACAAGCAGACTTGCACATTCACTTCTTAATGTTAAGACGTTTAGCTGCCACGGATGCGTCGTGTAGCTATAGCTCGTTTCAAATCATGTGCCCAACTTCAAAACGCTATTACTCTCTAACCGTTTGTTAAAAACTTTTGAAATTTTCCAAATGTTATTAGAATGCAAAAGACCCTTTAAATGTACATTTAACAAATATCTTGCAGCTGCAGTTTTCTTAAAGCGGCGATATTTCTTTGATGTTTGTCAAAATTATAAATTGTGAAGCCCTAAAGAATAGAAATTACCGTAGTTGCTGGTCTATGATTAATTTTCACTTGGTAAAGGCGTGGCCGTAATGGGGAAATAACCTAATAAGACAAAACACCAGGAGAATTATTGTCTGCTCAGTTCGAGGACGGCTTCGCCGCTGAATGAACGGAAATGGAACACACAATGCCTCGTGTTTTCTACAAGTGTCTAATTGTGTCAGAAAGCCCACGTGGAATGCGTGCAAAAACGTCAATTGTACCGTGTATAGATTTTTAATCGCTATTTTTAACTTAAAATACTGTAAACATTAAGTTTTGACTACATCAATGGGTCGTTATAAATTTATATAAATCAAATAAGCAACAATAATAACCAAATGTTTTTTTTTAATGAAATTAATTCCCTGTTGGCTTCTAATCATTATAACTTTACATGCAAATTTTGAAAAAAATTACAAAAAGAGATTAAAAAGATATCGATTTTAACAGTTTGGCACATGTTTTGAAACGAGCTATAGTGTACGATAGAGCTGCGACATCTGCGCTTTTCTGTTCGACACATCCACCTCTGGTATGGGTCATCATGTGCCATACCGATTCTCTCTCTCTGCGATCAGGACTCAATCAGAGTAGAATCCCAGACTCTCACATGAAGTCAGAGTCTGCCAGATCCACTCTGATTGTACACCCGTTAAAACGCTGCACTGTGTTCTGAGCCAGTGGCCCAGTGCATCCGATTTAAGCCAGCATTTTATTCAGGTTAGCTTTGCATACCGATTGACGTAGACGATCATGTCCTTCCGCAATTCTCTGTCCTACATCACATAAATTCTAGTGCTGACTGTTTACCGTGTCACGACACCAAGCTATTTAGTATATTCTCTCTGTGTCGTCCGTGATCTCTCTGTCCTTATATTTGCCAGTTGTAACAAAGTACCCCAACTTTCCTCTTCTCATGATGTGCCAAAAAAATATTCAGTTTCTTTCTGATGTTTTTAAGGGTTATCTTTTTGTCTTGACCTCTTTGATAATGTCCTCGTTGATCTTTTTAGCTTTCCAGTGTTCTCTCAACATTTTTCAGAGAAACACCATCTCTCTCTGTGGTCTGTAATGGTCTTTGCATTTATTTGTCTACTGTCGGCATATATATGTATATTATCTTAACAGTTTTGCCCCGACTTTGACCATTTTAGCCTACTCTTTTCCATTTTAAGTGTCAAAATTTATTTAACGTGCGCGAGTGCACACGAAAGTTCCTGTTTTCATAGTTTTTCGGGGAGGATAGACATCGGATCCAACTGACCAGAGGGGGTAAACATCGGATCCCACTGGCCAGAGAGGGGTCTAGACATCGGATCCCACTGGTCAGAGGGTGCTAGACATCGGATTCCACTGGCCAGAAGGGGCTAGACATCGGATCCCACTGGCCAGAGGTGGCTAGACGTCGGATCCTACTAGTCAGTGCTGGCTAGACAACGGATCCTACTACACAGAGTGGGCTAGACAACGGATCCTACTACACAGAGTGGGCTAGACAACGGATCCTATTACACAGAGGGGGCTAGACAACGGATCCTACTACATAGAGGGGGCTAGACAACGGATCCTACTACATAGAGGGGGCTAGACAACGGATCCTACTACACAGAGTGGGCTAGACAACGGATCCTACTGTCCAGAGTGGGCTAGACAACGGATCCTACTACACAGAGGGGACTAGACAACGGATCCTACTGTCCAGAGTGGGCTAGACAACGGATCCTACTACACAGAGTGGGCTAGACAACGGATCCTACTGTCCAGAGTGGGCTAGACAACGGATCCTACTACACAGAGGGGACTAGACAACGGATCCTACTGTCCAGAGTGGGCTAGACAACGGATCCTACTACACAGAGGGGGCTAGACAACGGATCCTACTGTCCAGAGTGGGCTAGACAACGGATCCTACTACACAGAGGGGGCTAGACAACGGATCCTACTGTCCAGAGTGGGCTAGACAACGGATCCTACTGTCCAGAGTGGGCTAGACAACGGATCCTACTGTCCAGAGTGGGCTAGACAACGGATCCTACTACACAGAGGGGGCTAGACAACGGATCCTACTGTCCAGAGTGGGCTAGACAACGGATCCTACTACACAGAGGGGGCTAGACAACGGATCCTACTGTCCAGAGTGGGCTAGACAACGGATCCTACTGGCCAGAGTGGGCTAGACATCGGATCCTACTACACAGAGGGGACTAGACAACGGATCCTACTACACAGAGGGGACTAGACAACGGATCCTACTACACAGAGGGGGCTAGACAAGGGATCCTACTACATAGAGGGGGCTAGACAACGGATCCTACTACACAGAGGGGGCTAGACAACGGATCCTACTACACAGAGGGGACTAGACAACGGATCCTACTACACAGAGGGGACTAGACAACGGATCCTACTACACAGAGGGGGCTAGACAACGGATCCTACTACACAGAGGGGACTAGACAACGGATCCTACTACACAGAGGGGACTAGACAACGGATCCTACTACACAGAGGGGGCTAGACAACGGATCCTACTACACAGAGGGGACTAGACAACGGATCCTACTACACAGAGGGGACTAGACAACGGATCCTACTACACAGAGGGGACTAGACAACGGATCCTACTACACAGAGGGGACTAGACAACGGATCCTACTACACAGAGGGGACTAGACAACGGATCCTACTACACAGAGGGGACTAGACAACGGATCCTACTACACAGAGGGGGCTAGACAAGGGATCCTACTACACAGAGGGGACTAGACAACGAATCCTACTACACAGAGGGGGCTAGACAAGGGATCCTACAACACAGAGGGGGCTAGACAACGGATCCTACTACACAGAGGGGGCTAGACAAGGGATCGTACTACACAGAGGGGGCTAGACAAGGGATCCTACTACACAGAGGGGGCTAGACAAGGGATCCTACTACACAGAGGGGACTAGACAACGGATCCTACTACACAGAGGGGGCTAGACAAGGGATCGTACTACACAGAGGGGGCTAGACAAGGGATCCTACTACACAGAGGGGGCTAGACAAGGGATCGTACTACACAGAGGGGACTAGACAACGGATCCTACTACACAGAGGGGGCTAGACAAGGGATCGTACTACACAGAGGGGGCTAGACAACGGATCCTACTACACAGAGGGGACTAGACAACGGATCCTACTACACAGAGGGGACTAGACAACGGATCCTACTACACAGAGGGGACTAGACAACGGATCCTACTACACAGAGGGGGCTAGACAAGGGATCCTACTACACAGAGGGGGCTAGACAAGGGATCCTACTACACAGAGGGGGCTAGACAAGGGATCCTACTACACAGAGGGGGCTAGACAAGGGATCCTACTACACAGAGGCGGCTAGACAACGGATCCTACTACACAGAGGGGGCTAGACAAGGGATCCTACTACACAGAGGGGGCTAGACAACAGATCCTACTACTACACAGAGGGGGCTAGACAACAGATCCTACTACTACACAGGGGGCTAGACAACAGATCCTACTACTACACAGAGGGGACTAGACAACGGATCCTACTACACAGAGGGGGCTAGACAACAGATCCTACTACTACACAGAGGGGGCTAGACAACAGATCCTACTACTAAACAGAGTGGGCTAGACAACGGATCCTACTACACAGAGGGGGCTAGACAACGGATCCTACTACACAGAGGGGGCTAGACAACGGATCCTACTACGCTGAGGGGACTAGACAACAGATCCTACTACTACACAGAGGGGGCTAGACAACATATACTATTACACAGAAGTGGACTAGACAACAGATCCTATTACACAGAAGGGGGCTAGACAACAGATCATACTAAACAGAGTGGGCTAGACAACGGATCCTACTGGCCAGAGTGGGCTAGACAACGGAGCCTACTACACAGAGGGGGCTAGAAAACGGATCCTACTACACAGAAGGGGCTAGACAACGAATCCTACTACACAGAAGGGACTGGATAACAGATCCTACTACACAGAGGGGGCTAGACAACAGATCCTATTACACAGAAGGGCTCTAGACAACAGACCCTACTACACAGTGGGGGCTAGACAACAGATCCTACTAAACAGAGGGGGCTAGGCAACGGATCCTACTACACAGAGGGGGCTAGACAACAGATCCTATTACACAGAAGGGGGCTAGACAACAGATCCTACTAAACAGAGGGGGCTAGGCAACGGATCCTACTACACAGAGGGGGCTAGACAACAGATCCTACTACACAGAAGGGGGCTAGACAACAGATCCTATTACACAGAAGGGGGCTAGACAACAGATCATACTGCACAGGGGGGCTAGACAACGGATCCTACTAGCCAGAAGAGGCTAGACTTTGGATCCCTCTAGTCAGAGGGGTCTAAACATTGGATCCTACTAGTCAGAGGGGTATAGACATCGTATCTCACTAGTCACAGGGGTCTAGATATTGGATCCCACTAGTCAGAGAGGTCTAGACATCGGATCTTACTAGTCAGAGGGGTCTAGACATCGGATCACACTACCAAGACGTGTCTAGACATCGATTCAAAAATCAAATCGCAAAATTCATTTCCTGTCTTCTAGGGACTGAAAAAAAAAAACTACCAACCAAAATCTTTTAACAAACATTAACTCTGGCAGTCAATGAAGTCAAATCAAAACGGTAAAGTGGAAATGAAATGTGTCAGCAGAATGACAGGAAACAGCTTAGAGGGAGAAAGTAAGAAACACCGACCTGAGGAAGAAACTCGAAATTGAACCAGCCATAGAATACATAAAGAAACAATAGATTAATTGGTTCGGCTACATAACAAGACAAAAAGAACTAACAATGACTCAAAGAGCCATAAACAAACGCTACAAAAACGCCAGATTATGAGGAAGACCGAGAAAGAGATGGATAAAGGGAATACTAGTCACTAGGAGGGATAACACCAGAAGAGGCCAACAGAAGAGCAAAGAATCGCAGATTGCATCTCCGTTCGACGCTAATGGCAATAGAGGAAGGATAGAAGAAGAAGAAGAGGAAGAACAAGGTGGAACCATTTCTTGTCAATTTGTATTTTTTAAAAAGTAAAGAGCTCCATCACACCAAGTGGCGAATAGAGAATATGCTGTTAGTGACAATAATTTTACAGACCTTCGGCACATGATTTTAGGGTATTGTGGTCGATATAACGCCTGTACCGCTTTACTTTCCCAGAAAATCCAGTACCCATTAAAGTCTTGGTGAACCTGGAAGCCCTCGATCAGGATCGAACCCTACCTCTTGTCCTTTGTAGTCCAGTTCATTAACCACTGAGCTATCGCGGTTGCCAGGTCACTTTGTATAAGTTTACAATAAATGTAGCGCTGTGGTTAATGAATTGGTCTATTGACGAGGTCACACAGCTCACCATAGACATAGATAACATCGTTAATACACAAGAAATAAGGTTGATGATGTAACGGATTCCAACACACCAGAAAATGACAAGTCAGATACATGATGTCCCATGTTCTTCTGTCCGTCTCTTGGTGGTACATGATGTCCCATGTTCTTCTGTCAGTCTCTTGGTGGTACATAATGTCTAATGTTCTCCGGTCTTCTGTCCGTCTCTTGGTGGTACATGATGTTCCATGTTCTTCTGTCCGTCTCTTGGTGGTACATAATGTCTAATGTTCTCCGGTCTTCTGTCCGTCTCTTGGTGGTACATGATGTTCCATGTTCTTCTGTCCGTCTCTTGGTGGTACATAATGTCTAATGTTCTCCGGTCTTCTGTCCGTCTCTTGGTGGTACATGATGTTCCATGTTCTTCTGTCCGTCTCTTGGTGGTACATGATGTTCCATGTTCTTCTGTCCGTCTCTTGGTGGTACATGATGTTCCATGTTCTTCTGTCCGTCTCTTGGTGGTACATGATGTTCCATGTTCTTCTGTCCGTCTCTTGGTGGTACATGATGTTCCATGTTCTTCTGTCCGTCTTTTGGTGAACAACAAACATTTCAACAAACTATAAACAATTGCCACAAACAATAAACATGAACACAAACAATAAACATGAACACACACAATAAACATGAACACAAACAATTAACATGAACAAAAACAATAAACATAAACACAAACAATAAACATAAACATAAACACAAACAATAAACATAAACATAAACACATACAATAAACATGAACACAAACAATAAACATAAACATAAACAATAAACATCAACACAAACAATAAACATCAACACAAACAATAAAAATGAACACAAACAACAAACATGAACACAAACAACAAACATGAACAGAAACAATAAACATCAACACAAACAATAAACATGAACAGAAACAACAAACATCAACACAAACAATAAACATGAACAAAAACAATAAACATAAACACAAACAATAAATATCAACACAAACAATAAAGATGGACACAAACAATAAACATGAACACAAACAATAAACATCAACACAAACAATAAACGTGAACACAAACAATAAACATCAGCACAAACAATAAACATCAACACAAACAATAAACATGAACACAAACAATAAACATCAACACAAACAATAAACATCAACACAAACAATAAACATCAACACAAACAATAAGCATGAACACAAACAATAAACATGAACACAAACAATAAACATCAACAGAAATAATAAACATCAACACAAACAATAAACATCAACACAAACAATAAACATGAACAGAAACAATAAACATCAACACAAACAATAAACATCAACACAAACAATAAACATGAACACAAACAATAAACATCAACACAAACAATAAACATCAACACAAACAATAAACATGAACAGAAACAATAGACATGAACACAAACAATAAACATCAACACAAACAATAAAGATGGACACAAACAATAAACATGAACAGAAACAATAAACATCAACACAAACAATAAACATCAACACAAACAATAAACATGAACAGAAGCAATAAACATCAACACAAACAATAAACATCAACACAAACAATAAACATCAACACATACAATAAAGATGGACACAAACAATAAAAATGAACACAAACAATAAACATGAACATATATTTCCCGCTACTAGCACTTGATCGAGACATTTCATTGATTTGTTTGTCTCCCTGCTACAGCATGTCCAGGTCTATTGATCCCGCTAAAGTAATCTACTGTTCTGGTCCAATAATGAGTGAAGAAACAACGTGAAGTCCTGGTAGCAAGTGTATTTCTTGATTGTCTCCCCTGATCCCGCCAGTGACTGACACACTCCGTCTTCAGCAGCCTGTATTTTTATTCCTTAATATAACTATTTCCTTAACGTTGTCCATAGTTCACATCTATAAAAACAATATTATAGCTCGTTTCAAATCATGTGCCCAACTTTAAAAATCGATATCTTTTTAATCTCTTTTTGTAATTTTTTCAAAATTTGCATGTAAAGTTATAATGATTAGAACCCAACAGGGAATTAATTTCATTTAAAAAAAACATTTGGTTATTATTGTTGCTTATTTGATTTATATAAATTTATAACGACCCATTGATGTAGTCAAAACTTAGTGTTTACAGTATTTTAAGTTAAAAATAGCAAGTCAAAATCCATACACACGTTTTTGCACGCTTTCCGCGTGAGTTGTCTGACACAATTAGACACTTGTAGTAAACACGAGGCATTGTGTGTTCCATTTCCGTTCATTCATAGGTGTGGACGTGGAACGCTAACATTTATCATGAGTCTTAAAATGAAATTCTGCAGTTTACAAAACATCGCAATAAAAATGTATGACTATTTTTGCAAAGAGGCTAAACGAGGAAGATTATTTCATTCTTTAGAAAACCCTGAGAATAGGACAAGACACATTTTGGATTTATCTAATCGGTCATTTAATCGCTGGATTCAAGCACGTGACCGTCAATGTTCAAAATATACAAAATCACAAGGAAGAGCAAAAATGTTGGATAATTTCGACAGTGAACTTATTAGAAGTGAAATTCGCAAAATGTTGGGTATGAATGAAACTGTTACAATAAGAAAATTAAAAGTATCGCTGAAAAAGAACAACAGTATTGAAATATCAAAGTCTACATTATGGTGGAATGTGAGAGCTGCAGGCTTTACATTCAGAAAGTATTCCAATGGACGAAACATCATCTGTGAGAAGCCACATATAGTAGTCATGAGAAGCAAGTACTTACGTGAAGTAAAAGAGGTGCGCAAGCAAGGTTATGATATTGTGTACTTGGATGAAACATGGATCAATGCTCACCACACTAACCAAAGAGAATGGCAGTCATCAGATGGAAAGATTAAGAGATTAATACCTAGCAGCAAAGGACAGCGCTTGATAATTGCTCATGCAGGTAGTGGACAACATGGACTAATACAGAATGCAGAGCTCATTTTTCTTTCAAAATCCATTGACAATCGGGATTATCACTCTGAGATGAATGGTCACATATTTAGACATTGGATTGAAAATTCTGTTCTCCCATCACTAGATCGACCATCTTGCCTAATAATGGACAATGCAGCGTACCACAACATTGTTGCACTTGAAGATAAAGTCCCGACGTCATCCAGTACAAAAGATGCTATTAAGATATGGCTCACAAAGGAGCACATACAATTTAAAAACATGTACTTAAAACCTGAATTACTATCTCTAGTAAAGCAAAAACAGAGGACAAAGATTTTTCAAATAGATAAGATTATCCAAGAGCACGGTCATATAAGTTTGAGGCTGCCACCTTACCATGCTCATTTAAATCCAATAGAACTAATCTGGGCAAAATTAAAAGGACAAGTGGCAGATGAAAATACAACATTCAAAATATGCGATGTAAAGACTCTTGTTAATCTCGCTTTATTAAATATAGACAAAGATTATTGGGCTAAATGTGAAGACCACGTCTTAAAACAGGAAGAGGAATATTGGAAAAATGATGGTTTGTGGAATGTTCAACCCCAAACAGTTATTAATCTTTTAGACTCGTCTGATTCAGAATGAAAGTATATAGCCCCCACAATGTTGGCCCCTATATTACCTTAAATTAGTTCAACAAACGGTCCTTTTCAGGACCACACAACTATGAAAATTGGACATACAGGTATACCTTGATATTATCGTCAGTCCTCGAACTGAGCAGACAATAATTCTCCTGGTGTTTTGTTTTATCCAGTTATTTCCCCATTACGGCCACGCCTTTACCTAGTGAAAATTAATCGTAGACCAGCAACTACGGTAATTTCTATTCTTTAGGGCTTCACAATTTACAATTTTGACAAACATCAAAGAAATATCGCCGCTTTAAGAAAACTGCAGCTGCAAGATATTTGTTAAATATACATTTAAAGGGTCTTTTGCATTCTAATAACATTTGGAAAATTTCAAAAGTATTTAACAAACGGTTAGAGAGTAATAGCGTTTTGAAGTTGGGCATACGATTTGAAACGAGCTATAGTTACATACCCACAGTGTGATTATCGTTATATATGCTTGAAAGTCGGATATCTGTTATTAAATTGTGTTTAAATGTTACGTTATCATATTCTATTCTATTCTATCATATTATATTGTATCCATGGAACCAGGTTCATTGCGGTCAGGAATTTCCCATACCCGCTCCACTACTAGTGACAACATTTTCCAAAGTTCATCGGTAAACTCTGTTGACAAGGTCGCTCCGTGCACGTCCTACTCTACAACACAGGCGACGATTTCAAACCTTCCTATACGCCTCTTACAACATGCGTGACCGGTTACAGGGACCTTATCTTGCCTCTTACAACATGCGTGACCAGTTACAGGGACCTTATCTTGACTCTCACAACATGCGTGACCGGTTACAAGGACCTTATCTTGACTCTTACAACATGCGTGACCGGTTACAGGGACCTTATCTTGACTCTTACAACATGCGTGACCAGTTACAGGGACCTTATCTTGACTCTTACAACATGCGTGACCGGTTACAAGGACCTTATCTTGACTCTTACTCACCGTGTTGACACCGCGAGATACGACTTTTGTTATATTTTCCTACTTTAGCCTACGCGATTCTCTCTCTCTCTCTCTCTGCGATCATGGCTCATTTAGAGTAGCAGTCCAGACTCTCTCATGAAGTCAGCTGTCTGTTTAAGTGATTCGATTGTCCCATATAGTTTCTCTTCCAGGAAGTGGGTGTGGAGCACATTCTTCTTCTCAGGTCTGTGTACTGGGGGCAATCCTGTAGAACATGTTTTGTAGTCATATTGTCCAGTGTACAGTGGCATAGGCTGGTTGTACCCCTTTGAATTTGATGAACATGTGATTTCTCATTCTATTGTGGCCAGTGCGTAGGCGAAGTATGATGGCTTGATCCCTCTTTGATAGTTGGAGGTATCCGTCCCTCTCGTTATGCTTTGGGTGTTCTCGTTTCCATTTTTCATGGAACTGACCCTTGAGGATGTATTTGGCTTCGTCATAACTGACGCGATTCTATTTTTATTCAACTATTTTCCATTATTCTGTTATGAAGATTACCAGCTACTTCCGCCTCATCATCAAAGCATACCTCACAACAACAACAACAAATAATGACGTATTTGGGTAGGTTGTTTTATACTTTTAAACATTTCAACCACTCCCACTCCAGCTCATACTTTCCCTAATTTATTTTTCTCCCACTCCACACACACAAACAGTTACACTAGCCTCATATGTATACGTGTATTGTGATCTTCATAGCTTAATACTGTATATAAATATGAGCGATTTGTTCCTGACTAGTGGCATGTCATTGCACTTGCAGCTTTTCTCAAATAGCTTGACGTTTATTCTCGTCTGTTGTCATTACTTCCTTGCCAGATGTCAGAAATGAATAAACAACAACCGATTGTCATTCTTGATAAATATTTATTTAATTTACTTTGCTTAATATCAGGCATTTGTCGTCCTTTTATATCCTTACACAAGTGAATCCATTTTGTGAGTGGTGATATGTCTCTGTTTATGATCCCAGCTATTGTGGCAAGGATCTGAATTTCTTTCAGTTTTGTGTACCAGACCTAATCTTTCTTTGACTTTAGATACCAGACCAGATCTTTCTTTGACTTTAGATACCAGACCTGATCTTTCTTTCACTTTAGATAACAGACCTAATCTTTCTTGACATTTCGCTTTCGTCTAAAATAAAAACCGTGTACTCGCTTCGCGACAAAATAAATTATAAAAACACCAACAACAAACACGGCCCCAGCCAGAAAAGCGATCAAATAATCCATTACAACCATATATATTGGTATCTTCTGACTGCTGTACCGCATATAGGAGCCTCCGTGTCGTATCACGTGATCAAGCCAGAATGCTGCTTCCTTCTTTGGATCCTTGTACAGCTCTCGATATATCTCCGAAGCTGTGCCGATGGATGATCTTATCTTCTGGCTAGAGGCCACTTCTTCTATAGCGTTGACAAGTTGATCCTCTGTAGCTTTTAGGACATCGATGTTCCGACAAAAACCTTTATTCTCAGCTCGTTCTGCATTGGCAGCTTGGTCATAGAAAAGTGGTAAACAGACCATGGGTACTCCATGATAAACACCTTCATAGAAGCTGTGAAGTCCAGAATGAGTCATGAACACTTTAACGTTTTTGTTTCCAAGAAGATCGTTTTGGGGTAACCAGGTCGATGTCAGAATCTTATCTGGGTCAGGAGACGTGATATTGGATCTCCAGATTGTGTTTAATTTAATTCGCTTTAATACTGACACCAGTTTTAGTTCCAGCTTCTTTGGGAAATTCATAAACAGGGAACCAAACGACAAGACGGCTACGTCGACTCCAGCTTTTCTAGAACGTTCCACAAACGACTTGAATGGCTCCTGTAGTTCCTTTGATTGTCCGGCGGAGGATCCTCCAATAAGTTTCAAATTGGGCAAGGCAGGTCTTGGGTAATCAAAGATATGATCAATCTCCACAATGTAAACTTCTGCCTGGCTCATGAGCTCATTTGCTGTTGGAACATCTGGTTCGTTAGGAAAGAGCTGCTTTGTGTATCCCCTGTCGTTAAAAATGTGCTGAAATAGTGGGATCATTTTGTGAGTTACCGCCCTTACTTTCTCAAAGAGAGTTGCCTGGTTGAGTATATAAGGGGAGTTAAATGCTTCTGCAACTGGGTTGTAAGGCATTTTAGCTGTTAACGGAAACTGAGTGGCACAGAGGACTGCAAACGGCACTTTAAGCTTGTATGGTATGGCCACTTGTTCGTTAACAATCGGGTGCCAGTCCAGAACAATGAGATCAGGCTTCAGACTTCTAATGTACTCAATAAATTCTCCATTCTGAAGGCCTTTAAAGTATGTTTTAGCAAGATTATCGTCAAACTTAAAAACCCAACCCCAGTCGGGATCGGTGTCACCTTCAATTGCTCGTATGACTGTTCCTTCTAAGTCAGAGACAAGCTTTTCACAAGACGATTCCCAGAAATCGCTGTACCAAAAGACCTGCACTTTCGGTGACCTCTGAACTCTCTTGTCCTGGTCTCTAGGCAACCCTACCCAAACATTGTGCCCCATCTTGACGAGCTCTTCTGCCGTAAAGATAAAAAGTCGTACATGGCTTGTGACAAGAAATGGCAGTAAAACGACATTTTTGCTTTCAGTGAAGGAACTCATCAGAACAATAAGAAATAGTATCCCAGCAGAGCGTGTGTGTTGCCACATCTGAAATGAATGAAACAACAAATATCATTGTAGTGATACAACAAATATCATTGTAGTGATACAACAAATATCGTTGTAGTGATACTGTCACAGCGTTGTGATGTTCTTTGTGGTATTGTATATATCTTGACAACACATCACATTACATTGATGTTACTACATGTAACAGATAAGATCATGACAGAGTCGTTTGCTTTAATATATAATGATAATCACATTTATTGAATTTTCTGCTGGCACTCATGATCTATAGTCTTGGATGCAACGTTTAATTAATGTCACACAATTTATTATAATTTATCTACTTACGACATGTAAGATGAACACACACAATTCTTGAAACACTTGGAAGTGGAACTCATCACTGCACTACTACTGTCATCATATTCTTGTCAACTTCTTTCTCTAGTTTCTATCAATGTCAATTCCTACTGACTTGACTACTCAAGACTTCTACTCTTAACTTCTCACTGTTCTGACTCTAACTGTTTCTAAACTGCTTAACTGTTTCTACTTCTAACCTTCCGACTGTCTCTTCTAGTTCGCTCTGTCCTAACTTAACTTTCTGACTCTGTCCTAACCTTTTGACTTGTTTCTCACTCTGTCCTAACTTAACTGACTCAAACTGTTGTGCAGGACTTTAAGTACTCCACAACTCTCTTCTACCTGCGAGATGGTGACCAATAAGATCATCGCAAATTGACCACTCGCAATGTGATCTGGTCACTTGCAGTACCCGTGTCCGATGACTTGCTTATTCGGTGACTAACACCTGAATTTTCCCAAATTTGAACAAAAGCATCCTGTTTCCCCGAATCTCTACGACCTATTTGGAATAACAGTACCTCATCCTGGTAGCTGGATGACTACTTGACCGTTCCATTATTCTGGACCTCTCCTTCGGTGCGTGTCACTTACCCACCCTCTACAACTGGTGAGTGGGGATCATGGAAAATCCCATCGCTTTGTCCAATTCTCTGAACCTCACTCCTTCCTCCTGGTTACTACCCTTCTCCTATAACCTCTACTGTAACTAAACTTCTGACTCACTAGTTATACTGAAATACCATCATTGTAGTAAAAATCTGCTGGTCGCCACTATATGATACTGCTATTGACCATTGAGAAGCGGGTAACAACCTAAGTCTGTTACATTATCTCCCTTCAACGTTCAAATGTATATACATAGTATTAAATTTTGTAACATCAGAATAAAGCAGCAACAGTATACATATATAACATCATAGAGTCTATAGTTGAACTGAATTATAAAATCCCTTATCAGATTATAAGTTCTCTAAAAAAATTACGTAAATTGTTCACTCAATACTAATACTTAAGCATCAAAAAAAATCTTGGTGACAGGGCACTGAACAAGAACATTTTCCTTAACACAAAGTTATTAACATTCTGTTAAAATTTACCAAAAAAAATAAAAGGGAGACAATCTTCTCTATATATATATATATATATATATATATATATATATACAGTTGTGTCCCCTGATAATAAAAAAATTCAAGTCTTCTTGAGCATTCTAACTACTTCTGATGACTGATTGCCAGCTTCTTGAGGAGAGCTACATTGCAGGCATCAGCAGAACCTCTGTTGACTGGCATCTGTGATCCCAGTATCCAATCTAAAAATAGACTCATATAAATAAACCATTTACAACATTTATTATCATGCATTAATATTACAAGTCTTTATGCTTTATAACATATCCGCTCAATTGACATATAACATATACTGACAAAAACTTAGACAATGCACATATCTCCGGAGACCACGAATCACAAACAACACTTAGCTTGATCAACACAGATAGATATACATACATATTTCAGACAGCTCTATTTACAACATACCTTCTTTTAGCTCTATTTACATCATTTTAAAACTCAACTTCTTCATGATTCTCTCTTTTAGTATCTCCTCTCTACTCTCAATATCAGAATTATCTGGATACAGTCCACTTGACAGCATCTGCTAGTCATATTCATTTATTCGACTCAGATATTTCTATTTACATCTCTTATACTCACAGGACTACCATTTAGTCTCTATAACTTCTGGAAACTCTCTCTCAAGTTCCATTTCTCTTTATATAACCTTTTACGAGTTACCACTCTGGTTACACGATTATTTTCACACGAGTCTACTTCTTTAGACTCATCTTCTTCAGGTTATTACCTCTCATACAACTTAAAATCTCTTAATTTCTTATGTAACCTTTCTGAGTTATCACTCAGTTACATAATTTCACATGAGTCTCCTCTAGACTCATTTTCTTCAATTTAAAAACCTAATTCTTTTAGGTCTCACACAAACACAGAATATTACCTTGTTTCTCATATCTCCTTACTACACTTATATTGGTAAGTTGTTCTTTTTGGACTACCGTCCAACTTCGCAAGTTGAAAACCTCTGACCAACTCGCAGTTAGTTACTCTATGTTCCTCTTTGGTAACTCTTCTAACTCCTAGTTCATCTGAGGTAATCTCTCTATTCCTTCAGGTCTCTTGTCTTCTATATTCTCTTGACATTACTATATAGTTCTTCTCCATATCTCTTTACAATTCATCTCCTGTCTACATAGTGCATGATAATATTAACTTCTCAACTTATTTATTCTTCTAATTAGTGAGTCATTACATCTCACTGTATTATCTCATCTCCATGGGATGTTTACCCTTACACTTGCTGGCATGCTCCAGGAACTCACTCATTCTTCCTAGTCTGCGAGCAAAAAACATGTCTGTTTTTACACGTTCATCATCTTGTCTTTTTCTTTCTTCTATTATTTTGGTCCTTTCTGGGGATCCGAGTGGCCAAAAGACTACTCCTGAATTAATATCTTCCTTTAAATCGTTATCTTTACTGACACAAACTGTAGCAACTTGTCTATCCTTTTTCTTCTTTGTCTTTGCTGTACATTTCTTGGAGGATTTCTGTCCTGTCGTATAACCTTGCGAGCCTTCCGCTTTCCTCACCTTACCGTCTTCTATCGTTGTCCCCCAATACTCTCTACGGATCTCTGTTCCATTGTCACTATCATAATCCACTGTGCACTGGTCTGGATATAGTGGATGCATATAACGTGGTCGGTCTGAATCGGTAGGCCACAAGACAACCGAATTAATGTCTAATCTTGATTGAATTTTCCTGGTTCTCACCGAATTTTGTCTCTCCGGATGGACCTTTACTTTCTGTCTATCATCTTCTGTGTCTGTCATCTTTGAAAATTTCTCTTGAAGCTGTAGTTTATCATGCGTCAGTTGTCCAATATATTCCTCCGCCTCCATTATATCAGTTTCTATTTTGTCTACTTCTTTCTTCAAGCCTTTGTTCTTCGTCTTTAACCTATCAACTGTCTCTGTCAACTCTACAATCTTTTTATTATTTTTCTCATTAGCTTGCTTTAGTATCCTAATCTCATGATCTTGTTTTATTAATTTCTCATTTAATTCTTCTATTATTTTGTTACTTTCTTTATTCTTCTCAATCCATTTAGTTTCATATTCTTGCCATGTGTTACTGTCACTACCTACACAGGCATCTATATAAGTCTTTAAAACTGTAGTCTCTACTTCAGTCTGTGTACTCCTTGTCTCTTGTTCAGTGTCTGTATTTCTAATAATCTCTTCTCTAATAATTATATTTGGTTTTAAACTATATAGTCTATAGTCTGGTTTAGCGTATGTTGTTTTATGGTTTACTTGAGTGTATGTCTTTGGATTTATCATTGTATACTTTTGTAATGGCCTATAAACTATTACTTTTATTTTGTTGTTATTAATCGTGTGCTGACAATTTAAAATCTTATTAACAATGTTACTGTCTCTGTACAGTATTATAGCTCTGTTTGTCTCTTCTTCAGGCCTATCAATTAATTTCACAAATATTATTCCTCCATACGTATTAAAATAATTTCTAATGTGCCTTTCATCAAGGTTTTTATCTAAATTTGCTATCAATATTTTGCAGCTATTAGTATTTATAATTTGTTTACTGTCCATGTCTAATTGTAATATTAGTATAATAACTCGTGTAAATTTGAATATAACTAAGTGATAACTACCACCACCGACTAGTCGTGAAGGATCCAACTGTTGAAAGAACAAAACAATTACAATTTATTATATGTTATAAAATATAAGACTATAAAATATCAGCACTTTATGACTTTATGAACACCTCAGTTTCTGGAATAAATATAAATTTATTATTATTTAATTTCCCTGTGAAATAAAACAATGTAGTATAGAAATTATTATTATTTAATCTCCCTGTGGAATAACAATGTAGTATTTCAAACACTAATTAAAGAATATATCCAGTACAATTTAAAAATGGTTACAGAACAATATAAAATATGATATGTCAATTTACTAATAATTAGAATATTTTTAAAATTACTTATTTTTTTAAACCAAACTACATAACAGTACTATTTAAAAAAATTCAACCAGCTGTTAAAAAAATGGTTTACAATCAATACTTGCTGGTATGTCAAATCACCAATAATAGTATTTAAAAATTAATTATTTAACCAAAATACACAACTTAATTAACTATTTAATACATTAATATTTAACTACTTAATAACTTAATTACTTAACTACTTAATTAAATTTAATAACCAACTACTTAATAAATTCTAATTAAATAATTATTTTATTGTTTCTCATCTGTGCTGACGATCGGATCGGTCTCCTTTCCTGTTTCCTTCTGGTCTTCTAAGTCTTATGTTAATTTATTTTAATTTAATTTCTAACACACACGAATGACCATTCTATTGTAACACTGAAATATTAAACTCTTACTTGATTTGTTCTCCAATATAACTACACCACTTGAAATTATTAATTATTAATTATCAATCACAATTCCCAATAAATTGACACATGTGGAACGCAACAAATTGGCAGATTTGTGAATTGACCAAAATGGCAGCTTATTTATATTCGAGCTATGGACTAAGCAATGTTTACATTGAACAACACGATATATTTTATTGCTGCGAGTTGGCAGATTTTTGAAAATGTTTTCAAGGGTTTGAACATATATGTTTGTTCACAGTTCGTTAACCTTCGCTGTAGATAAAGTCGTTAATTCGATGGCTTCGTTTCAGACATTTGTGACGTTGGTAGCTAAGGCCCTAACTTGTGCAAACGGATGGCATTGGCAGGGATCATTTTGAATCTATGAAGTGGGCTCATTGTGTTTTTAACTCAAAAGCATATGTGCTTTTTAACCAAAGACCTTTTTTGGGGACTCAATGAAGATATCCCCAATGGAAGAATAAATTGTACTATTAGTCCCATAAATGATTCGCTTCCAGAGGTTTATGATGTAAACAAAGCAGTTTTGTCATTGCAAGTGAATAATGTCCACACCTATAATTGGTCAGGATTGTGTAGCAGCAGCAGCTTTATAGCGAACACAGAAAACATCATAGGATTGTGCTGTTCTGAAACAGCTATGCCATGCTATCCTAGAATTGCCTTTAATGGGATTACTGTGACCACAAACCACTCTCCATGTGTGTGCCACATATTTACACCCCAGAAAGAAATACTGAATATAACAACATCATGTGCCGTCTGTGATATTAATGACCACAGATAAGGAGCCTCCAGTATGATTGATACAACTGTTGCACCAAGCATTTCATCAGCAGAGCCATATCTATGGAATGTTAATCTGACATTGTTCTTGAATGATGTCCAAGTTAATGAGACATCAGAATCGTGTGGCGGCAGCTACAAGAAGGGAGCGGAGAACATAAAGTTCTGCTACTATAAAGGAGACTTGCCTTGCTATCCCAGAATTGCCTTAAATGGGATCACTGTAGTTGAAAACTTCTCCTCTTGTGTAAACTACACATTCACATCTAAGAGTGAATCAGTGAAGGTCACAAAATCATATTCTCTCTGTGGTTTTACTAACTACAGGTCATGTGGCTTCTGTTGGATTGGAAATGATAACTTACCACCACTGTGTGTCTATATGTTTGGAATTGGAGTCATCAACGACGGCCTAACATCATCAAGTGCTATGACGATCATCATTTTCGGGAGGACGTGAACTCCCATGGTATATGGTGGATAGGCGGCAGGAACCATTGAAGGCTATGTCTGAAAAGTGTTCCTTCTTGCAGTTTCCTCATATTCCAAGTCCTGCTTGTTGCAGGAGCTACTGAGTTAAGTGCTCTGTGCACACCGTGAGCTGTGTGTCTCATCCGTTTTGATCCTGCTTCGATATCCCGCTTGTTTACGATGAATGATGATATCGTATGACAGGGAACAGTTGGCTGTGTTCACTTTCTGCGCGGTTTCGCCTTATGTCTTTTGGCGTGTGCTGAGACTGCTACGATGCGGACTATAGTTACCTTTCTTTGTTTGGGAGATGAATTAGTAATTCGGATGATTCCACTGGCACGGGCGGTTGAGCAATTATGGATTTTAATTCGTTTGCTGTGATACCGAGGCCTTCCATAACCAATAACCAATAATCAACACATATCGGACAATTTCGTCGAGAGTTATCGGTCCTTTCTACATACACAATAATGACGTTTCAAAACAACCGGTGTTGCGTCAAAGGTCAGCTTATTGATGAAATGAAACTTGAAATTCAGGTGGACGAAATTATGTTCGACTTGACACCGACAGGTAATATTGATAGGCCAGATTTTAAGCTGACCAATAAAATTGACAGTCAGATTTAAGCTGACTAGAACTTTTGCACGAAGGACAGGTATTGGCTGACCCATAAAGTTGACAATTTTCTCAATGATGGTCAGTTGTATGTTGACAAAATAAATCTAGTGCCGCTCTTGTCTTGACACAGGTAAATTTTAGACTTGTAACAGCGTAATTTGACTTTTTGACCTGAAGGACAGGTACTCTTGATTGGTAAAATTGACAATCTCAGCTGGCAGGAGTGCAACACAGATAGAATTGTGGCGTGTTGAACTTTTGACCCGGTAGACGGTGATTTCTAGGTTGAAAACGGTGTCGTATCTTGTTCCTCCGTAAACTTTTCTGTCACTCTTATTTGATTTCTCTCCGCGACAAACCGAGGTTTGAATCCTTTGATCACTGACAACAAATAATAAAATCTGTTGCAGATTGTGATGTTCTTTGTGGTATTGTATATATCTTGACAACACATCACATTACATTGATGTTACTACATGTAACAGATAAGATCATGACAGAGTCGTTTGCTTTAATATATAATGATAATCACATTTATTGAATTTTCTGCTGGCACACATGATCTATAGACTTGGATGCAACGTTTAATTAATGTCACACAATTTATTATAATTTATCTACTTACGACATGTAAGATGAACACACACAATTCTTGAAACACTTGGAAGTGGAACTCATCACTTCACTACTACTGTCATCATATTCTTGTCAACTTCTTTGTCTAGTTACTATCAATGTCAATTCCTACTGACTTGACTACTCAAGACTTCTACTCTTAACTTCTCACTGTTCTGACTCTAACTGTTTCTAAACTGCTTAACTGTTTCTACTTCTAACCTTCCGACTGTCTCTTCTAGTTCGCTCTGTCCTAACTTAACTTTCTGACTCTGTCCTAACCTTTTGACTTGTTTCTCACTCTGTCCTAACTTAACTGACTCAAACTGTTGTGCAGGACTTTAAGTACTCCACAACTCTCTTCTACCTGCGAGATGGTGACCAATAAGATCATCGCAAATTGACCACTCGCAATGTGATCTGGTCACTTGCAGTACCCGTGTCCGATGACTTGCTTATTCGGTGACTAACACCTGAATTTTCCCAAATTTGAACAAAAGCATCCTGTTTCCCCGAATCTCTACGACCTATTTGGAATAACAGTACCTCATCCTGGTAGCTGGATGACTACTTGACCGTTCCATTATTCTGGACCTCTCCTTCGGTGCGTGTCACTTACCCACCCTCTACAACTGGTGAGTGGGGATCATGGAAAATCCCATCGCTTTGTCCAATTCTCTGAACCTCACTCCTTCCTCCTGGTTACTACCCTTCTCCTATAACCTCTACTGTAACTAAACTTCTGACTCACTAGTTATAGTGAAATACCATCATTGTAGTAAAAATCTGCTGGTCGCCACTATATGATACTGCTATTGACCATTGAGAAGCGGGTAACAACCTAAGTCTGTTACAATACAACAAATATCGTTGTAGTGATACAACAAATATCAATTGTAGTGATACAACAAACATCATTGTAGTGATACAACAAATATCGTTGTAGTGATACAACAAACATCATTGTAGTGATACAACAAATATCATTGTAGTGATACAACAAATATCGTTGTAGTGATAGAACAAATATCATTGTAGTGATACAACAAATAT
Organism: Megaustenia siamemsis; assembly: GCA_032433765.1. Taxonomy (NCBI): domain Eukaryota; kingdom Metazoa; phylum Mollusca; class Gastropoda; order Stylommatophora; family Ariophantidae; genus Megaustenia; species Megaustenia siamemsis. Next base: position 14,744,041 of record JAVIAB010000091.1, on the reverse strand, counting down.
CGTTGTAGTGATACAACAAACATCATTGTAGTGATACAACAAATATCATTGTAGTGATACAACAAATATCGTTGTAGTGATACAACAAACATCATTGTAGTGATACAACAAACATCATTGTAGTGATACAACAAACATCATTGTAGTGATACAACAAACATCATTGTAGTGATACAACATACATCATTGTAGTGGTACAACAAATATCGTTGTAGTGATACAACAAACATCATTGTAGTGATACAACAAACATCATTGTAGTGATACAACATACATCATTGTAGTGATAGAATAAACATCATTGTAGTGATACAACAAACATCATTGTAGTGATACAACAAACATCATTGTAGTGATACAACAAACATCATTGTAGTGATACAACAAACATCATTGTAGTGATACAACAAACATCATTGTAGTGATACAACATACATCATTGTAGTGGTACAACAAACATCATTGTAGTGATACAACAAACATCATTGTAGTGATACAACAAACATCATTGTAGTGATACAACAAACATCATTGTAGTGATACAACAAACATCATTGTAGTGATACAACAAACATCATTGTAGTGATACAACAAATATCTTTGCTGGCAAAAACAAAGGGAAAACTAAAAGTTTAGTCAAATTTAGTATTACTATATTTGGTATAGTTACCGTAATTAAAAAATAAGTGACCAGAGAGGAAGATACAATTAGCTTTGTTAGGTTACAATAGAACGATCCTCAAAACATCATAGACTGTCTTCTAGTTTCTGATATAATGACGATCATTCTATCTCAATCTAAGGTCTAAGTTATATTACTAGTATCGTTTGACCTGATAGTATATTGTAGGTTATATTAGTAGTATCATCTAACCTCATAGTATCTTTTAAGTTATATTAGTAGTATCATTTAACCTCATCTTATCGTCTAGGTTATATTAGTAGTATCATTTAACCTCATATTATCTTCTAAGTTATATTAGTAGTATCATTAAACCTTATATTATCTTCTAGGTTATATTAGTAGTATCATTTAACCTCATATTATCTTCTAAGTTATATTAGTAGTATCATTTAACCACATATTATCTTCTAAGTTATATTAGTAGCATCATTTAACCTCATATTATCTTCTAAGTTATATTAGTAGTAGCATTTAACCTCATATTATCTTCTAGGTTATATTAGTAGTATCATTTAACCTCATATTATCTTCTAAGTTTTATTAGTAGTATCATTTAACCTCATATTATCTTCTAGGTTATATTATTTAAAATGGAAATTTTAAAGAACCCGTGAAACTAACTCAACCCCACCCCCCACCACCAACTAATATAGTCTGAAATTAATGTAATCGAGAATTATCTTTAGATTGTCTCCCTTCAAGTAATTTATTTTACCTCCCTAATAGAGCCCCTTTGTCCAACATTTGAGATCTCTCCCTGACTTGAAGCATTCAATGTTTAAAACACGTTGGTTCATGTTTCTCCCTAATTGTCTAGTCCACCCATCTGAATGTGTTATGGCGACTTTGTGAACGAGAACAAGAGGACATAACTTTCAAAAGTGTTACACTTGTCATGGCCATTATTGCACAATCTACATGGTCATAATTAAACTATCATCATCATCATCATGTTCCCTGCCGGTTGGCGTAGGCGATCATGTCCCTCCACAATCTTCTATCTACAGTGCACCGTATCAGTTCTGTTGTTGACTGTTTTCCATGCCATGACACCAAGCTATCCAGTATTTTCTCTCTTTGTCGCCCGTGATCTCTCTTTCCTTTTATTTTGCCAGTTGTAACCAAGTATTCCAACTTTCCTCTTCTCATGATGTGCCCGAAAAATGTTGATTGCTTCTTTCTGATGTTTTTTAAGAGCTCCCTTTTTGTGTTGGCCTCTTTGAGAACTTCCTCATTGGTCTTTTTATCTGTCCAGGGAACTTTCAACATTCTTTTGAGAAATCTCATCTCTGTGGCCTCTAACCGTCTTTTCATTTGTTTGTCTACTGTCCATGATTCGCTTCCATAGGTCAGAATTGGTTCTATATAATTAATATAATTAAACTATAATTGAATTAAAACATACCTTCTTGTAGTTACTCTTGTCACTTGTCACTTTGTTAATGAATCTAGTTCACATCTGATGTTGAGACATGTCCTTCAAGAGAAGAGGTGTCCGAGGCCAAGGGTCCAGCAGTACTTCAGTTAGTTCTTGTCATGAGCTACTTTTATGCAGGTAACAGGCTACATCAAATCTTGGCACGATCTGGTACCAGGAACGATAAAAGTTTTATTTGTGTGTGTGGTGGAACCACTAATCTGTTGTCAGTTAATTGCTGTAAATTTTGCTGACCTGACAATGATGACAATGCAGTTTTACCTGGCAGTGGTCGATCACGTGACATCGACAGTATTTAAGGTTGGAGAAAAATCGACCCTGTCGGAGTAGAACATGACGTCATATCACTTTGTTCACTACTCCGATATACGTCATTTGTAGAAGTGTGATGACGTCACCTAATGCTTGTAATCGGATCTCAGAACTATGTACCTACGATGTGTTGGCTACAATAATTGCCCTATTTGTTATTGGAAAGCTAAAATCAATTATTTTTTTAAAAATTGAACTTGTAAAATTATGGGTCTCTTAACTACTAATTGATCGGTAAAATGTGTATTTTCCTAATTATTTATGATGAATTTGCTAAAATTATCGATCTTTATGTTATTGATATGCTAAATATATTGGTCTCTTTATTATTAATTGATACGCTTAAATTAAAGTTATTTATTTCTTCAGTCACTGAAATCAGTCAAATCTCCATCGATCCGTTGTTGAAGGACATGATACAAGAATCTTCCCTCCATCCATCCCTATTCTCCGACATTTTCTCTCCGGTCTAGACCACAGGCAAGGTCCCTCCATCAATATTCTTGGACATTTTCTCTACTTCTCTCCAGTCTAAGCCACAGACACTGACCATTCATCCATCCATCCATCCATCCATCCACCCATCCATCCATCCATCCATCCATCCATCCGTCCATCGATCCATCCATCCACCCATCCATCCATCCATCCATCGATCCATCCATCCATCCATCCATCCATCCATCCATCCATCCATATATTTGGACATTTTCTCAACTTCTCTCCAATCTAGGCCACAGACATCGTCCATCCATCCACCCATCCATCCATCCATCCATCCATCCATCCATCCATCCATCCATCCATCCATCCATCCATCCATATATTTGGACATTTTCTCTACTTCTCTAAAATCTAGGCCACACACACAGTCCATCCATCCATATATTTGGACATTTTCTCTACTTCTCTCAAATCTTGGCCACAGACAAGGTCCCTCCATCTCTGTATTTGGACATTCTCAACACCTCTCTCCAGTCTAGACCACAGACAAGTCCCTCCATCTCTGTATTTGGACATTTTCTCTGCCTCACTCCAGTCTAGTCCACAGACAAGTCCCTCCATCTCTGTATTTAGACATTTTCTCTACCTCTCTCCAGTCTAGACCACAGACAAGGTCGCTCCATCTCTGTATTTGGACATTCTCTACACCTCTCTCCAGTCTACACCACAGACATGGTCCCTCCATCTCTGAATTTGGACATTCTCTACACCTCCCTCCAGTCTAGACCACAGACAAGGTCCCTCCATCTCTGTATTTGAACATTCTCTACACCTCTTTCCAGTCTAGACCACAGACAATGTCCCTCCATCTGTGTATTTGGACATTTTCTACACTTCTCTCCAGTCTAGACTACAGACAAGGTCCCTCAATTTCTGTATTTGGACATTCTCTACACATCTCTCCAGTCCAGACCACAGACAAGGTCCCTCCATCTCTGTATTTGGACATTCTCTCTACACCTCTCTCCAGTCTAGACCACAGACAAGGTCCCTCCATCTCTGTTTTTAGACATTTTCTATACCTCTCTCCAGTCTGGACCAATATTCTTGATGGTTTCCATGACTTATCTTCTCCGTGTACTCCTGGACCCCCCCCCCCCTAACTTTCCCAATTCCTGTGGGTTCTCTGACATTTTCTGTCTTGCTATGTTGGTACCAGGTGTTGTGAGAGACTAAAATGTGTTGTGAGAGTGTGTTGTTGAAACCTATTTTCCAGTAAATGCAGCCGTAGTGGTTATGGCACTCGTCAACCGATCTGATGGGTCTCCGTTCAAATCTGGAATGTAAAAAGTGTATTATGTATACTAAATGCTGTTGAATGTTGCATCTTGGTCAGCGTTTCTCAAACTGTAGTCCGCGGTCTCCCAGTGGTTCGCTGTGCCAACATAGAGGGTCCGCGAATTCTTAAAGAATAGTATGATATTTTGTAGCTGAATGAAAAGAGAGAATGAAAGTATAACAGAAAATGAATATTAAAAAGTAGAAACCTTAATTTGAAGTTGAATCCTGATGGTCCGCGGCTATAAAATACATTGTATGGGGGTCCGAGGAGAAGGAATGTTTGAGACGCGCTGGTCAAGATTTTGAAAACTTCTTGAAGAAATTATCTCTGGGAAAAATAAGGCGACCTGGTGTAATGTGTACCATTTATAATTGAAGGGAATTATCACGTGTTGTGAGGTACTGTATGGTGAGGAGAAATGAAAAAAAAAAAAAAAAAAAATATATATATATATATATATATATATATATATATATATATATATATATATATATAAAATTGCAAGGTTAAAACTTCACGTAACAAGGGCACACCACAAATTAGAACGACATTTCGGCGCAAAGGCCTTCAACAGGAGCAAACATACAACACGCATACACATATGTTTTTTTTATGTATTTGCATTTCTTTGCCTTGACTCTAGTGGTACTGGATGGCTGGTTGTGAGGTACTAAATGACATCTTGTTAGGTACTATATTGCATGTTATGAGGTATTGTTTGACATGTTGTGAGGTACTGTACGACATAGTGCGAGGTACTGTATAACATGTTGTGAGGTACTGTATGACATGTTGTGAGGTACTGTATGACATGTTGTGAGGTACTGTATGACATGTTGTGAGGTACTGTATAACATGTTGTGAGGTACTGTACGACATAGTGCGAGGTACTGTATAACATGTTGTGAGGTACTGTATGACATGTTGTGAGGTACTGTATGACATGTTGTGAGGTACTGTATAACATGTTGTGAGGTACTGTATGACATGTTGTGAGGTACTGTATGACATGTTGTGAGGTACAGTATAACATGTTGTGAGGTACTGTATGACATGTTGTGAGGTACTGTATGACATGTTGTGAGGTACTGTATAACATGTTGTGAGGTACTGTACGACATGTTGTGAGGTACTGTATGACATGTTGTGAGGTACTAGTAGTGTGGTATCCACTTAATGACCCGTAAAATCTAATTACACGCAGAAAAATTGAGGTTTTTTTCCCCTATATAAAAAGTATATACGCAGGAAGACGGACCGACCAACAGCGTGATCTCGGTGAGCGTAGGTGACCCCGTGATTGGTGACCGTAAGGTGTGTTGAGGAAAGTGTGTGTTCCTCTCCTGAGTGTATGATAATTTTTACGACACATCTAGTGATATTGTTTACATGAACTCGGATGTCACGACACATCTAGTTATATCGTGTACATAAACTGGGATGTCACGACACATCTAGTTATATCGTGTACATAAACTGGGATGTCACGACACATTTAGTTATATCGTGTACATAAACTGGGATGTCACGACACATCTAGTGATATCGTTTACATCAACTGGGATGTCACGACACATCTAGTGATATCGTTTACATAAACTCCGGTGTCACGGCAAATCTATTGATATTGCCGGTTTCTGAGAATAAGATGGTAACCACAGTTAATTTTAAAACGGGTTGTCTGACTATCAAACACATCCCTTAGAACAGCAGACCAGTCTGTGGTGAATGGACTAGCTGGTGAGAGGAAGAAATTATATGTGGAAATTGTCTTATTGATACTAGCGTGAGTGTTTATAACTGACCAGTTGTGTTGATATACAACCCGCACATCATCGGGCAGTGGTGCTAAAGGGTCATCGGGTTTGTGCTTTTTAACCTCAGATTGTTCCTCATTTAGCTCTCGTTTGGTCGATGAAGAAGGGGCAGCCGGGGCTGACGGTTAAGGTGGTGTTGTAGCAGGTACCGACGGTGAAGCTGGTGATGTAGACGGTACCAATGGTGAAGCTGATTCCTTTGTTTAGTGTTTTAGTCGCCTATGGCTGGCTAAAGAACTTCGACTCGTACATGAGAGTTAACATATGGAACAAACATGGCGTATAAGGCGATGTGCGGCCCGTATATGCTGAACTATAGCTTGGCGCCGTTTAAACATCTTTGAACATAATGGACACTGATGCTCACCAGAAGATGTTTCATTATGAGAAACCATCTGTAGAAGATCAAATAACCCTTTTTCAACAATACTTAACACACCTAGTTTAAACACATTAATATCATTGAATATCCAATCACAAGACTAAAAATATCTCCTTTATAAGCAAACAATAAGATAAACATATGAAAAACGAAGGAATAATACACTCAACAAGGCTTAACATACATAATTTATTCACATTAGCATTAATATGATTGAATATCCCTTTATCAATAAACCTTAACGCATCGTTATGAGATAAGAGAAAAAAATACAGAAAAATATTCCACTTACAGCGTAAAATATACCCTCAACACAGGTCGCTATACTGAGTAGTAGTTTTAAAATAAGCTTCCTTGAATCAATCACGCTTGTAACACGAAATCTCACATGCGACTGGTTTAAATATAATCTGGTAAAAAATGTGGATGACACATTCGTCGTGTCATCGGTGGGGGAGATAATACGGGTTATGTGATAACCTTTATGTCTGCTGTAGCACATACTTGTCTTAGGTATCTCCACATCTTAATCAGACAATGTTCGTTGTTCCCGTCAGTCATAGTCTAATGTTGACCTCATTCGCACCTCCACCATGGAGCCTAACATTTTAATGATAGTCAAGAGGTGATATCTTCACAGATTTTATTGTGGAATATTACCAGTGACACACTCATCCAAATGTAGACACTTTTATGATTTTTACTCCCTTGACCATTTGTTATAGATACGCCTTTGAAATCATTAAAAGTAGTAAACAAACACTTTAGGCCTACCACAAACTTTATATTAGGCATCTCCATATCAAGAATTTCCTTTAAAAGTCACTTTCATGATTTTTACTGCCTTGACCATTTTTATTGGTACGCCAATGAAATCATTATAAAAATGAAATTTAACATATAGGATTATCACAAACTTTAGTTTAGACATCCCCATATCAAGAATTTCCTTAAAAAATAACTTTTATTATTTTTACCCCCTGACAATTTCTTAGAATAAAAATAGTAAATTTACACCATTAGGCTTACCGCAAGTTTCATATTAGACATCCCCATAGCAAAATTTTTATTTTAAAAATCACTTTAATTATTTTTATCCCCGATCATTTTTCAGGGATACGCCTATGAAACTGTTTAAAATAGTAAATTTAACCTCTAGGCTTACCTCAAACTTTATTTTTGATACGCCCATATATCAAATTTACGTAAAAAAGCAACTAAAAATTAGTAGTGAAGTAACCACTTAATACCCCGTAAAGTGTATCGGCGTTTAAATTTCCCTTTTATAAAAGACTACTGGTGCATGTTTTTTTCACAGCAGTGAGTTTTTTCTTATATAAGAGTGTACATGTGAATTTTTTGTTGCAAGAAGTCTTTACTTCACTACTAATTTTTAGTTGCTTTTTTACGCAAATTTATAATATAGGATATAACTATCTGCTCGTTGTGTCTAACTACTATGACTTATTGGAAATACATTTTTAGAGTTTGAGTTCAATTTATTTGTTATGAGACTAAATTTTTGTGTTTTGGGGCTAATTTTTTTTCTGTTTTGAGTTAGTGATTTGTTCTGTGTTTGAAGTTAGAGATTTGTTCTGTGTTTGAAGTTAGAGATTTGTTCTGTGTTTGAAGGTAGAGATTTGTTCTGTGTTTGAAGTTAGAGATTTGTTCTGTGTTTTAAGTCAGAGGTTTCATTTGTGTTTGAAGTCAGAGATTTGTTCTGTATGTGAAGTCAGAGATTTGTTCTGTGTTTGAAGTCAGATATTTGTTCTGTGTTTGAAGTTAGAGATTTGTTCTGTGTTTGAAGTCAAAGATTTGTTCTGATCTTCAAGTCAGAGACTTGTTTAGCAACATAAATGTACATTTATTTAATCTTTGACGTGTGTTCAGATTGCCATCTTTTTTTTTGCAGAAATGTGTTCATTCACCTAATGTTAAGTCATAGTGTTCCTCATATATGCTATGTTCTCATTATCGTTTCCATTGGTTTGCTTCAATAACAGGAGAACGGAGTTGAAGAAGATTTTAAATTCGAGTATGATTGTGAAATCAGGTTTAGTACTTCTTGACATGTGATACCAGACCTAATATTTATTGACATGTGATACCAGACCTAATCTTTCTTGACATGTGATACCAGACCTAATCTTTCTTAACATTTGATACCATACCTAATCTTTCTTGACATGTGATGCCAGACCTAATATTTCTTGACATGTGATGCCAGACCTAATCTTTCTTGATCATTTAATATGACTGGGACAAGATTTATCATTTAATGTGACTGGGACAAGATGTATCATTTAATGTGACTGTGACAAGATGTATCATTTAATATGACTGGGACAAGATTTATCATTTAATGTGACTGGGACAAGATGTTTCATTTAATGTGATTGGGACAAGATGTATCATTTAATGTGATTGGGACAAGCCACAAGGATGAACGACAACCACATCCGCCCCCCCCCCGCCCAAATAAAAAAAATTGTATAGGGAATTTCTCGATCTAACTGGTGACGAACGTTGAGATACAAGGACGTCTGTTTGTGAATCTGCCAATAGCGATAAGATTGGAAAAATGCAGGTAGATAACCGTAGCACATGGATAGGATATATAAATGGCGTCACGGTTACATATAAAAATAAGATGAAACCAAAGAAGAAAAAATACGTAAGAGAAAGCAATTATTGACTTTATATGACCTTCCTCTTGTTCTAATTGATCTCATTTCACTTACTCTTATTTTCCTTCTTCTTATTCTTCTTCTTTACTTCCACACTTGCCTCTCAGCGTCGAGAGGAGATATAATTTGCGGCCATTTGCTCTTCTGTCGCCTCTGCTGCTATTATGTTTCCTAATGCTTCTAATATTCCATCCATCCATCTTTCTCGTGGTCTACCCTTGAGTCTGGTATTCTCACAACGTTTGTTGAATGCTCGCTGTGTTGTGTTTTGAACTTTCTGCCTTGTCAGGTGGCCAAACCTTTTTATCTGTTGTTTCTTTATATATTATATGGCGGGGGCTACGATCAAGACTCAATCAGAGTAGGATTCCAGACTCTCTCAAGAAGTCAGCTGTCTGTTTAAGTTATTCGATTGCCCCATATAGTTTCTCTTCCAGGGAGGTGGGTGTGGACCACATTGCTCTTCTCAGATCTGTGTACATTTCATCTCAGTAGAGGTTATTTTTCTTATTGTTCTTGCATCTAAGGTCCAGGTCTGGCATTGGTAGGATAACGTTGGGATGAAGATTGTATTTCACCTCAATGAATTTAAGAAAATGTCCATGAAAAGTCTGAAGTGAAATCATAACGTGATGTTCTAATGTCCCCTTGGATAGATTCCTGGTTATACTTCTGCCTCATAAATCTATAAAGAAAAATAACCTCTACTGAGATTAAATGTCTCAGACGAATGACAGGAAAGAGTCTGAGAGATAAGATCAAAAAAGAAGAACTGAGAAAAAAGCTAGGAATAGCCCCCGCCATAAAATATATAAAGAAACAACAGATACAATGGTTTGGCTATGTGACAAGGAAGATAATCAAAACACGACACAACCCGCCCTCAATAAAAGTTGCAAGAATACCAGACCCAGTGTCGAGCACAAAAATAATTGATCGATGGAATACTAGAAACACTAGGAAACATAACAGCAGCAGAGACGAACAGAAGAGCAAAAGACAGCAAATTATATCTCTCCTCTACGCTGAAAGGCAGATGATGAAGGAAATAAGAAGAAGATAAATCCATTAGAATGTTCCAGAACGTGTTTTATTTAAAACATGAACCTGTTACAACCTGTCACGTTACAGAAATCATGATATTTACGTCACAGCTTTTTACAGTAAAACTATTAAATTATGTTTTAACTAATACTTACCTTTTGCTTTGTCAATTTGCTGTTCGGTTGCCAAGTAATCCTTGTACGTATTTTATTAGAAAGTGTGGAAGGAATAAGAATTTGACATCCAGGCTCTTACAGTTAGGTTTTGATCAACCTTTTCCACCTACTTACGATGATAAAGAATATATTAATAACATGTGTTGCCATTTTATAGGGTCATCATTTTAAAACGTTTGTTAACTCTTGAGTTGACGAACATCTGGAGATCATAAGTCCCCAAAAAACAAACAAAACTTTAACTCTTCTGCTCCTGTGTGAAACCTGTGTAAACATGTTTGTGAAAGTTGGTAATCAAGCCAGTTGTTGGTTGTTAGTTAAATGCCATTTTATGACCTCAAAACATGTTCTACAGGATTGTCCCTGTACACAGACCTGAGAAGAGTAATGTGGTCCACACCCACCTCCCTGGAAGAGAAACTACATGGGGCAATCGACTCATCAAACAGATAACTGACTTCATGAGAGAGTCTGGAATCCTACTCTGATTCAGTCTTTATCGCAAAGAGAGAGAGAGAGAGAGAGAGAGAGAGAGAGAGAGAAATGCCTGTAAGAACAAGTGTCTTTGTAGAATATCAAAAATAAGTTGTAAAAATATATTTCAAACGAACCGATTAGAGACGAATAAAAAAAAATACGTGACGTGCTTAATAAGAATAAGGCGTTAGAAATTCATCGGTCATGTGCTGAGAATGAATAAAGAAAGTCTTTATCATCAGGCATTCATACAAAGTGACACAAAGTGGTTCCACCCTACCGTTTAAGATTTGGCTTCAGTGACTGACAGAGTTATTGTTTGTTAAAAGATAGTGCTTGGCATTTTGTTTTGTTTAGTCTCTAGAACACAGAAACTGAATTTTGCGTGTTAATCCGATTTTCCAAGGCACCCGTGTCCACAGGGGTACCTCGCCGCACAGGCAGATAACTCCGATTTCGGAGATACACATATCGTTTTCCTAAAATGAATGATTGGCATTTCAAGCCGTGCCTCGCTGCCGAGACCAGGGGTGGTTGTCGCAGAGAGAAATCACAAATAAAAGTCAAATCTGGTGTTACCGGGATTTGAACTCCCAACCTATCTGTCTTGTGACAAACCAGTCTCCCGTGGCTGGCAGTCAATTCCGTTATTATAATTTAGCATGTTGAGAGAGACTGGATGGTCTAGACGTAAGACGTTGGTCTCTGAGAGGGAATTTCCGGTGTCGAATCCCGCTACAGCGGTTGTAATTTTTCTGTTCAAATTCGTGGCTTGCTCGTGACTCTATCCTCCCCTGGTCTCTGGCTAGTGGGATCCGATGTCTAGACCCCTCTGAGTAGTGGGATCCAATGTCTAGCCCCGTCTGGCCTGTGGGATCCAATGTCTAGCCCCATCTGGGTAGTGGGATCCTATGTCTAGCCCCCCTCTGGCTAGTGGTATCAGTTGTCTAGCCCCCTCTGTGTAGTAGGATCCGTTGTCTAGTCCCCTCTGTGTAGTAAGATCCGTTGTCTAGCCCCTTCTGTGTAGTAGGATCCGTTGTGTAGCCCCCTCTGTGTAGTAGGATCCGTTGTGTAGCCCCTTCTGTGTAGTAAGATCCGTTGTCTAGTCCCCTCTGTGTAGTAAGATCCGTTGTCTAGCCCCCTCTGTGCAGTAAGATCCGTTGTTTAGTCCCCTCTGTGTAGTAAGATCCGTTGTCTAGCCCCCTCTGTGCAGTAAGATCCGTTGTCTAGTCTCCTCTGCGTTTCCTCACGTTATTTAACGTGACAATAATTTTACAGACCTTCGGCACATGATTTTTATGGTAATATGGTCGGTATAACACACTTGCCGCTTTACTTTCACAGAAAATCTGGTACCCATTAAAGTCTTGGTGAACCTGGAAGCAGTCAATCAGGAATCGAACTCAACCTTTTGTCCTTTGTATTCCAGTTCATTAACCACTGAGCTTTCGCGGTTGCCAGGTCACTTTGTATAAGTTTACAATAAATGTAGCGCTGTGGTTAATGAATTGATCTATTGACAAGGTCACACGGCTTACCATAGACATAGATAACATCGTTAATACACAAGAAATAAGATTGATAATATAACGGATTCCAACACACCAGAAAATGACAAGTCAGATGCATCAGCTAGGAGAGGAACCAGACAGACTCAATTTAACACCGAGATATTATTAAACACAGCCAAACAAATCATATACTCTAACAGAAGACTGGCTAAATGGCTAGCCTATGAGAAAAACAGGAAGAGATCTTTTCCCCAGCGACAACATTAACAACATAAAAAGAAGAGACCAAACTACTATCTTTAGACTGAGAACTGGTCATGTATCACTGAAAAACCACATCAATAGAATACAACAACAGTCATGTACCACTGAAAAACCACATCAATAGAATACAACAACAGTCATGTACCACTGAAAAACCACATCAATAGAATACAACAACAGTCATGTACCACTGGAAAACCACATCAATAGAATACAACAACAGTCATGTACCACTGGAAAACCACATCAATAGAATACAACAACAGTCATGTACCACTGAAAAACCACATCAATAGAATACAACAACAGTCATGTACCACTGAAAAACCACATCAATAGAATACAACAACAGTCATGTACCACTGGAAAACCACATCAATAGAATACAACAACAGTCATGTACCACTGGAAAACCACATCAATAGAATACAACAACAGTCATGTACCACTGAAAAACCACATCAATAGAATACAACAACAGTCATGTACCACTGGAAAACCACATCAATAGAATACAACAACAGTCATGTACCACTGGAAAACCACATCAATAGAATACAACAACAGTCATGTACCACTGAAAAACCACATCAATAGAATACAACAACAGTCATGTACCACTGAAAAACCACATCAATAGAATACAACAACAGTCATGTACCACTGAAAAACCACATCAATAGAATACAACAACAGTCATGTACCACTGAAAAACCACATCAATAGAATACAACAACAGTCATGTACCACTGAAAAACCACATCAATAGAATACAACAACAGTCATGTACCACTGAAAAACCAAATCAAGAAAAAACAACGAAACCAAATTCCAGCACGTCCACTCTTTGAACTCCCACAGGAAACAGTAGGACATCAACATTTTTAACTCTAAAGCTCACTGACATCAGAACAACTCTGCTTCCTCAAAGACCTGATAAATGGACCACCTTCTACGGAACAACAAATTCGCTCTGAAATACCTGCAGATATCATTACATGGCATTGGGCCGAAGGGCGTCAGCTCACAGGCTTCTGGATCCATAACAACAATCGAGGAGTCCCGGGTTCGATTCTTAACTACAACTTCTGGATTCACCCATTTGTAGCGGAGATTATTCTGAGAGAGAAAGATGGATCTACGTATTGCTGACCAGGGCATCAACATCCTATATGCAATAAGGCACGCTCATGATGCAACGTCGTCCTTTTCCTTTTGTGGTTTCATTTAAGATTAATTAGAACATTGAAGTCCGTGGCCTGTACATACATAGCATTACAAAAGCGTCAGCAGTAAACACGGGACATTACAAAGACAGTGTTGTTCTGTTGTCCACAGTCGTTCATCATCATCTTGTGCCGCATCGAAGGTTTCCTACCATGATTCACCATTTTATTTTTCCACATGTCTTGGTTGTACATGGTGTCACATGTTCTTCTGTCCGTCTCTTGGTGGTATATGGTGTCACATGTTCTTCTGTCCGTCTCTTGGTGGTATATGGTGTCACATGTTCTTCTGTCCGTCTCTTGGTGGTATATGGTGTCACATGTTCTTCTGTCCGTCTCTTGGTGGTATATGGTGTCACATGTTCTTCTGTCCGTCTCTTGGTGGTATATGGTGTCACATGTTCTTCTGTTCGTCTCTTGGTGGTATATGGTGTCACATGTTCTTCTGTTCGTCTCTTGGTGGTATATGGTGTCACATGTTCTTCTGTCCGTCTCTTGTTGGTATATGGTGTCACATGTTCTTCTGTCCGTCTCTTGGTGGTATATGGTGTCACATGTTCTTCTGTCCGTCTCTTGGTGGTATATGGTGTCACATGTTCTTCTGTTCGTCTCTTGGTGGTATATGGTGTCACATGTTCTTCTGTCCGTCTCTTGGTGGTATATGGTGTCACATGTTCTTCTGTCCGTCTCTTGGTGGTATATGGTGTCACATGTTCTTCTGTCCGTCTCTTGGTGGTATATGGTGTCACATGTTCTTCTGTCCGTCTCTTGGTGGTATATGGTGTCACATGTTCTTCTGTTCGTCTCTTGGTGGTATATGGTGTCACATGTTCTTCTGTCCGTCTCTTGGTGGTATATGGTGTCACATATTCTTCTGTCCGTCTCTTGGTGGTATATGGTGTCACATGTTCTTCTGTTCGTCTCTTGGTGCTATATGGTGTCACATGTTCTTCTGTCCGTCTCTTGGTGGTATATGGTGTCACATGTTCTTCTGTCCGTCTCTTGGTGGTATATGGTGTCACATGTTCTTCTGTCCGTCTCTTGGTGGTATATGGTGTCACATGTTCTTCTGTTCGTCTCTTGGTGGTATATGGTGTCACATGTTCTTCTGTCCGTCTCTTGGTGGTATATGGTGTCACATATTCTTCTGTCCGTTTCTTGGTGGTATATGGTGTCACATGTTCTTCTGTCCGTCTCTTGGTGGTATATGGTGTCACATGTTCTTCTGTCCGTCTCTTGGTGGTATATGATGTCACATGTTCTTCTGTCCGTCTCTTGGTGGTATATGGTGTCACATGTTCTTCTGTTCGTCTCTTGGTGGTATATGGTGTCACATGTTCTTCTGTCCGTCTCTTGGTGGTATATGGTGTCACATGTTCTTCTGTTCGTCTCTTGGTGGTATATGGTGTCACATGTTCTTCTGTCCGTCTCTTGGTGGTATATGGTGTCACATGTTCTTCTGTCCGTCTCTTGGTGGTATATGGTGTCACATGTTCTTCTGTCCGTCTCTTGGTGGTATAGGGTGTCACATGTTCTTCTGTCCGTCTCTTGGTGGTATATGGTGTCACATATTCTTCTGTCCGTCTCTTGGTGGTATATGGTGTCACATGTTCTTCTGTCCGTCTCTTGGTGGTATATGATGTCACATGTTCTTCTGTCCGTCTCTTGGTGGTATATGGTGTCACATGTTCTTCTGTTCGTCTCTTGGTGGTATATGGTGTCACATGTTCTTCTGTTCGTCTCTTGGTGGTATATGGTGTCACATGTTCTTCTGTCCGTCTCTTGGTGGTATATGGTGTCACATGTTCTTCTGTCCGTCTCTTGGTGGTATATGGTGTCACATGTTCTTCTGTCCGTCTCTTGGTGGTACATGATGTAACATGTTCTTATGTCCGTCTCTTGGTGGTATATGGTGTCACATGTTCTTCTGTCCGTCTGTTGGTGGTACATGATGTCACATGTTCTTCTGTCCGTCTCTTGGTGGTACATGATGTAACATGTTCTTCTGTCCGTCTCTTGGTGGTACATGATGTCACATGTTCTTCTGTCCGTCTCTTGGTGGTACATGATGTCGCAGGTTTTCTTGTCCGCTTCATGGTTCTGTCCAAAATATGTGAGTTTACGACTTTTATAGAGATAGCGAGGAAGATAAATAAACATTGCGGAAACAACCAACAAACAATAAACATGAACACAAACAACAGACACTGTCACACAAAATAAACATAAACACAAATAACAAACATTTTAACAAACTGTAAACAATTGCCATAAACAATAAATATGAACACAAACAATAAACGTGAATACAAACAATAAACATAAACACAAACAATAAACATCAACACAAACAATAAACGCGAATATACACAATAAACATGGACACAAACAATAAACATGGACACAAACAATAAACATGAACACAAACAATAAACGTGAACACAAACAATAAACATGAACACAAACAATAAACGTGAAAACAAACAATAAACATGGACACAAACAATAAACGTGAACGCAAACAACAAGCATTTCGACAAACTATAAACAATAACCACAAACAATAAACATAAATACAGACAATAAACATGAATACAAACAACAAACTTGAACATAAACAATAAACTTGAACACAAACAATAAACATGGCCATAAACAATAAACATGGCCACAAACAATAAACATCAACACAAACAATAAACATGAACACAAACAATAAACATGAACATATATTTCCCGCTACTAGCACTTGATCGAGACATTTCATTGATTTGTTTGTCTCCCTGCTACAGCATGTCCAGGTCTATTGATCCCGCTAAAGTAATCTACTGTTCTGGTCCAATAATGAGTGAAGAAACAACGTGAAGTCCTGGTAGCAAGTGTATTTCTTGATTGTTTCCCCTGATCCCGCCAGTGACTGACACACTCCGTCTTTAGCAGCCTAGTATTTTTATTCTAGTGAACTATTTCCTTAACGTTGTCCATAGTTCACATCTATAAAACAATATTGGTTACATACCCACAGTGTTATTATCGCTATATATGCTTGAAAGTCGGATATTTGTTATTAAATTGTGTTTAAATGTTACGTTATCATACTCTATTTTGTTCTATCCTATTATATCGTATCCATGGAACCAGTTTCATTGCGGTAAGAAATTTCCAATACCCGCTCCACTACTATAGTCCGTTCACAAATTCATAACCACACTTGAATTAGCTTTACGTGATAACCGTTTGTTATTTTGCTTTCAACTTTTGCATGTAATCTTATAATATTGATGTCGTTATAGAAATATTTTTTGCTCTAGTTTAAAAGTTTTCTTCTTTAGGCTATATTAAATTCACCCTGTTCGAATTTGACACCATTTTAGGATATATACATTAATTTGTTGCGGTCGTTCACGTAAAATAGTTTGGCTATTGCAGAAACACTAAGTTCAGGAAAATCCCGTGCACAAAACTGAATTGTTATTGAACGACATGACGCACCACGGCCTGGGCATTAATTACCTAAGTGAAGGCGTATCTTTATTAATTTTGTGAAGACTCAGTAGACAATTTGTTGACTTTAAATACCAACATTTATATCTAAATTACAATGAGTTTGAAATGCAAATTTATAACTATGCAAAAGGTTACTTTTTTACTATATCAGCACTTCCTTAGGGAATTCAAGATGGGACAAAGTGCCTACTGCATCAAATACAAAAGAGCAAATTAGGACATGGCTTGCGAATGAAAATGTCAAATTTGACGACACATATTTAAAACCCGAATTGTTACAACTTGTGAAGAATACGAATAAGAAAAAGGTGTACCATGTTGACAAAATTATTGAGAAATACGGCCACACTAATTGTAACCAATTGAATTCATGTTTGCAAATACACATAACGAACAACACCCACAATTAAGCACTATGTAGATACGCTTCTATAGTCCGTTCAGATTCGTTTGCCTAGACATTAATTTATTTTTTTCAAAAACTTATTGTTCATTTGCATTGATCTTTTGAAGTTAGGTTTAGAATACTAATGTCGCTATAAAAATATTTTTTTATCAAAGAAATGTGATCCAGTTTCAAAGATGCCTTATTTAACCTATATTTAAAAAAAGTTAATCGATATTATAAACACCGGCGGGATTATGTAGATGCTTACATCTCACAGCTGATTCTTTAACATATAGGCATGACCTTCACGGCTGAATGCGCACCGTCCTAAAATAGTTATGTTTCCACTATAAATTTTTATAAAGAAATGTTACATATGAAATTTCCCGTTTAGCACAAAATGACATTTTAGCCGAAACCGGAAATTATGTGACGTCAAAATCACGGCCGTAGACTCGAGTTCGAGTCATAATTCAGAGGCAAATCTCAATATTTACAGAAAGGAGGCGGCACTATCCATATTATCTTCTGCAAGTCTATGTGAGAATGAATATAAAGGCAAAATATTTTACTGAGCATAACATTGTTATAAAGATTTATACAAGAACATGGCCATAGATGTTTGAGACTACCTCAATATCATGCACACTTAAATCCTATAGAACTAGTTTGGGCAAAAGTTAAAGGACACGTAGCATATACAAATAAAACTTTCAAATTATGCGATGTTGAGACACTTACAAATCAGGCTCTATCAAATATAAATAAAGACTACTGGGTAAAATGTGAGGATCATGTGTTACGACAAGAAGAGGAATATTGGAAAAAGGATGGTTTGTTGTTTGTTCAGCCGAAAGCAGTAATCGACCTATTTGACTCGTCTGATTCTGAATGATCATTACTCTGATTAAGTCTACAGATAAATAGTTTGATTTGCAAAATTTCCTAGTTGATTTGTTAAACAGTTTATTGTTCAAGACCACCCAAGCAATCAAAAATATGTTATAAGCAAACCAACAACCATTACTTTGAATGGAAGCCTGCTTGAGTCAGTACAGAAGTTCAGCTATCTTGGATCCACTATTACAGCCACACTTTCCTTAGATGAGGAACTAAATGTACGTATTTGAAAGGCAGCGACAACATTTGGGAAACTCACACCAAGAGCATGGAACTATATCAAATTGACTCTACGAACAAAAGTTCTATATATAATTTAAAATTTGTATACTTGCCACCAAGTAAAATTTTATGGACACGCCTATGGGTCATCGTTGCACTAGATTACTGTAAAACATTTTGATTAGGGTCAAAATAATAGTTACATGGGCAAAGATCAAAGGAATTCGCCGCTTTAAGAAAACCGTTATAGCTAGACATCGAGTAACACATATGTTCTCGTGACATGGACATTTTAACACCGTATGCCAAAAATCATGTGAAATCATCAAGAACTTTTTGAATTATAAATCATAACATCTCGGCAAACGAATCTGAACGGAATATAGTGACAACATTTCCCATAATTCATCGGTAAACTCTGTTGACAAGGTCGCTCCGTGCACGTCCTACTCCACAACACAAGCGACGATTTCAAACCTCCCTAGAAGCCTCTTACAACAGGCGTGACCGGTTACAGGGACCCTATCTGGACTCTCCCTCACCGTGTTGACGCCGCTAGATCACACTGTTGTTATATTATCCTACTTTCGACTAAGCGATTCTATTTTTATTCAACTATTTTCCATTATTCTGTTATGAATATTACCAGCTACTTCCGACTTGTCATCAAAGCATAACTCACAACAACAACAACAAATAATGACGTATTTGGGTAGGTTGTTTTATGCTTTTAAACATTTCAACCACTCCCACACCAGCTCACTCTTTCCCTCATTTATTTTTC
This sequence comes from Megaustenia siamemsis, assembly GCA_032433765.1. NCBI lineage: Eukaryota > Metazoa > Mollusca > Gastropoda > Stylommatophora > Ariophantidae > Megaustenia > Megaustenia siamemsis. Next base: position 14,724,435 of record JAVIAB010000091.1, on the reverse strand, counting down.
TCCCACTCCACACACACAAACACTCACACTAGCCTCATTTGTATACGTATATTGTGATCTTCATAGCTTAATACTGTATATAAATATGAGCGACTTGTTCCTGACTAGTGGCATGTCATTGCACTTGCAGCTTTTCTCAAATAGCTCGACGTTTATTCTCGTCTGTTGGCATTACTTCCTTGCCAGATGTCAGAAATGAATAAACAACAACCGATTGTCATTCTTGATAAATATTTATTTAATTTACTTTGCTTAAATGTCAGGCATTTGTCGTTCTTTTATATCCTTACACAATTGAATCCATTTTGTGAGTGGTGATATGTCTCTGTTTATGATCCCAGCTTTAATAACAAGGATATGAATTTCTTTCACTTTAGATACCAGACCTAATCTTTCTTTGACTTTAGATATCAGACCTAATGTTTCTTGACATGTGATACCAGACCAAATCTTTCTTGACATGTGATACCAGACCTAATGTTTCTTGACATGTGATACCAGACCTAATCTTTCTTGACATGTGATACCAGACCTAATCTTTCTTGACATGTGATACCAGACCTAATCTTTCTTGACATGTCGCTTTGGTCTAAAATAAAAACTGTGTACTCGCTTCACGACAAAATAAATGATAAAAACACCAACAACAAACACGGCCCCAGCCAGAAAAGCGATCAAATAATCCATTACAACCATATATATTGGTATCTTCTGACTGCTGTACCGCATATAGGAGCCTCCGTGTCGCATCACGTGATCAAGCCAGAATGCTGCTTCCTTCTTTGGGTCCTTGTACAGCTCTCGATATATCTCCGAAGCTGTGCCGATGGATGATCTAATCTTCTGGCTAGAGGCCACTTCTTCTATAGCGTTGACAAGTTCATTCTCTGTAGCTTTCATGACATCGATGTTGCGACAATAACTTTTCTCCTCAGCTCGTTCTGCATTAGCAGCTTGGTCATAGAAAAGTGGTAAACAGACCATGGGCACTCCATGATAAATACCTTCATAGAGACCGTGAAGTCCAGAATGGGTCATGTAAACTTTAACGTTTTTGTTTCCAAGAAGATCGTTTTGGGGTAACCAGGTCGATGTCAGAATCTTATCTGGGTCAGGTGACGTGATATTGGCTCTCCAGATTGTGTTCAATTTAATTCGCTTTAATACTGACACCAGTTTTAGTTCGACCTTCTTTGGGAGATTCATAAACAGGGAACCAAACGACAAGACGGCCACGTCGACTCCAGCTTTTCTAGAACGTTCCACAAACGACTTGAATGGCTCCTGTAGTTCCTTTGCTGGTACGGCGGAGGATCCTCCAATAAGTTTCAAATTGGGCAAGGCAGGTCTTGGGTAATCAAAGATATGATCAATCTCCACAATGTAAACTTCCGCCCGGCTCATGAGCTCATTTGCTGTTGGAACATCTGGTTCGTTAGGAAAGAGCTGCTTTGTGTATCCCTTGTCGTTAAAAATGTGCTGAAACAGTGGGATCATTTTGTGAGTTACCGCCCTTACTTTCTCAAAGAGAGTTGCCTGGTTGCGTATATAAGGGGAGTTAAATGCTTCTGCAACTGGGCTGTAAGGCATTTTAGCTGTTACCGGAAACTGAGTGGCACTGAGAACTGCAAACGGCACTTTAAGCTTGTATGGTATCGCCACATGTTCGTTAATACTCGGGTGCCAGTCTAGAACAATGAGATCAGGCTTCAGACTTCTAATGTACTCCATAAATTCTCCATTCTGAAGACCTTTAAAGTACGTTTGTGCAAGGGTATCGTCATATTTCAAAAGCCACCCCCAATCCGGATCGGTGTCACCTTCAATAGCTTCTATAACTGTTCCTTCTAAGTCTGAGACAAGCTTTTCACAAGACGATTCCCAGAAATCGCTGTACCAAATGACCTGCACTTTCGGTGACCTTTGAATTCTCTTGTCCAGGTCTCTAGGCAACCCTACCCAAACATTGTGTCCCATCTTGACGAGCTCTTCTGTCGTAAAGACAAAAGTCGTACATGGCTTGTGACAAGAAATGGCAGCAGAACGACATTTTTGCTTTCAGTGAAGGAACTCATCAGGACAATAAGAAATAGTATCCCAACAGAACGTGTGTGTTGCCACATCTGAAGTGAATGATACAATAAAATATAATTGTAGTGATACAACAAATGTCGTCGTAGTGATACAACAAATATCATTGTAGTTTTTCTTCTTCTTCTACGTTTCAACTCCCTGTGGAGCATAGGTATTCAACAAACACTTTCAACTCCCTGTAGAGCATAGGTCTTCAACAAACACTTTCCAAGTCGTTCTGTTTCTTGCCATTCTTTTAAGATCATTCCATGTCTTCCCCATCATCTTCATCTCTGCTTCAATCTGCCTTCTCCAAGAATTCCTTGGTCTTCCTCTTTGTCTTTTCCCCTGGGGATTCCAAAAAAGGGCCTGCTGTGTAATACTCTCAGTTGGCTTCCGCAGTGTATGTCATATCCAGCGCCATCGTCTTCGCTGTAACTCTTTATCCACTGGTACATTTCCATAATTCTATGTTAGTGATTTTGTCCTGCCATTTCGATCCTTTTATCCTGCGTAAGCATCCATTAATGAAGGTCTGTATCTTCATGTTTCTCGATTTTGTTATTCTTATCATTGTAGTGATAGAACAAATATCATTGTAGTGATAGAACAAATATCATTGTAGTTATAGAACAAATATCATTGTAGTGATAGAATAAATATCATTGTAGTGATAGAACAAATATCATTGTAGTGATAGAACAAATATCATTGTAGTGATACAACATATATTATTGTAGTGATATAACAAATATCATTGTAGTGATAGAACAAATATCATTGTAGTGATAGAACAAATATCATTGTAGTGATACAGCATATATCATTGTAGTGATAGAACAAATATCATTGTAGTGTTAGAACAAATATTATTGTAGTGATAGAACAAATTTTATTGTAGTGATACAACAAATATCATTGTACTGATAGAACAAATATCATTGTAGTGATACAACAAATATTATTGTAGTGATACAACAAATATCATTGTAGTGATACAACAAATATTATTGTATTAACACATCAAATGTCGTAGTGATAGAACAATTATCATTGTAGTGATAGAACACATATCATTGTACTGATAGAACAAATATCATTGTACTGATAGAACAAATATTATTGTAGTGATACAACAAATATTATTGTAGTGATACAACAAATATCATTGTAGTGATACAACAAATATTATTGTAGTGATACAACAAATATCATTGTAGTGATACAACAAATATTATTGTAGTGATACAACAAATATCATTGTGGTGATACAACAAATAGCTTTGCTGGCAAAAACAACTGGAAATCTGAAAGTTTAGTCAAATTTAGTATTACTACACTTGGTATATTTACCGTTATTAGCAAATCTGTGTCTAGAGAGGAAGATACAATTAGCTTTATTAGGTTACAATAGAACGATCCTCAAAACATAGACTGTCTTCTAGGTTCTGTTATGATGACGATCCTTCTATCTCAGTCTAACTTCTAGATAACATCAGTAGTAACCTTTGACCTGATATTATCTTGTAGGTTATTTCAGTAGTAGCATTTAACCTCATATAATCTTGTAGGCTATGTTAGTAGTAGCATTTAACCTCATTTTATCTCGTAGGCTATGTTAGTAGTAACATTTAACTTCATTTTTTTTTTTTTTTGCGTTAGCCAGCTTTCACCTCTGACGAAGTCCCTAGAGACTAGGAACTGAATTTTGCGTGATAATCCATATTTCCCTATCAGCCGTGTGTACAGGGGTCCCTCGCTATTCAGGCAGATAACTCCGTCTTCGAAGGTACTCATATTTTTTTTTCCGTCGATGAGTAATTAACGTTTCAAGCCGGGTCTCCCTGCTGAGATAGGGGGTGGTTACCGCAGAGAGAAATTATAAATAAAAACCCCAACTGGTTCAGCCAGGATTTGAACACAAAACATCTCTGTCTCTAGGCCGGCGTCTTGCCTTGAGACCATCCAGTCCCCCAAGCTCATATTATCTTGTAGGTTATATTAGTAGTATCATTTAACTTCATATTATCTTCTAAGTTATATTAGTAGTATCATTTAACTTCATATTATCTTCTAAGTTATATTAGTAGTATCATTTAACCTCATATTATCTTCTAAGTTATATTAGTAATATCATTTAACTTCATATTATCTTCTAAGTTATATTAGTAGTATCATTTAACCTCATATTATCTTCTAAGTTATATTAGTAATATCATTTAACTTCATATTATCTTGTAGGTTATATTAGTAGTATCATTTAACCTCATATTCTCTTCTAGGTTATATTAGTAGTATCATTTAACTTCATATTATCTTGTAGGTTATATTAGTAGTATCATTTAACCTCATATTATCTTCTAAGTTATATTAGTAGTATCATTTAACCTCATTCTTGTAGGTTATATTAGTAGTATAATTTAAGCTCATATTATCTTGTAGGTTATATTAGTAGTATCATTTAACCTCATATTATCTTGTAGGTTATATTAGTAGTATCATTTAACCTCATATTATCTTCTAAGTTATATTAGTTAAAATGGAAATTTTAAAGAACCCGGGAAACTAACTCAAACCCCCTTTGTCCAACATTTGAGATCTCTCCCTGACCTGGACTACTCAATGTCTAAGACACATTGGTCAACGTTTCTCCCTAATTGTCTGGTCCACCCATCTGAATGTGTTATGGCGACTTTGTGAACGAGAACAAGAGAATATAACTTTCAAAAGTGTTACACTTGTCATGACCAATACAGCACAATCTACATGGTCATAATTAAACTATAATTGAATTAAAACTTACCTTCTTGTAATTACTTTTGTCGCTTGTTACTTTGTTCATGAATCTAGTTCACATCTGATGTTGAGACATGTTCTTCGTGAATCTAGTTCACTTCTGATGTTGAGACATGTTCTTCATGAATCTAGTTCACATCTGATGTTGAGACATGTTCTTCATGAATCTAGTTCACATCTGATGTTGAGACATGTTCTTCATGAATCTAGTTCACATCTGATGTTGAGACATGTTCTTCATGAATCTAGTTCATATCTGATGTTGAGACATGTTCTTCATGAATCTAGTTCACATCTGATGTTGAGACATGTTCTTCAAGAGATGAGGTGTCCGAGGCCAGGTGTCCAGCGATACTTAAGTTAGTTCTTGTCATGAGCTACTTTTATGCAGGTAACAGGCTACATCAAATCTTGGCACGATCTGGTACCAGGAACGATGAACGTTCTATTTGTGTGTGTGGTGGAACCACTAATCTGTTATCAGTGAATTGTTTCAAGTCTTGCAGAGCTGACGAAGTGATGATGACAATGCAGTTTTACCTGGCAGTGGTCGATCACGTGACATCGACAGTATTTGAGGTTGGAGATAAATCGACCCTGTCGGAGTAGAACATGACGTCATATCACTTTGTTCACTACTCCGATGTACGTCATTTGTAGAAGTGTGATGACGTCACCTAATGCTTGTAATCGGATCTCAGAACTATGTACCTACGATATGTTGGCTACAATAATTGCCCTATTTGTTATTGGAAAGCTAAAATCAATTCTTTTTTTTAAAAATTGAACTTGCAAAATTATGGGTCTCTTAACTACTGATTGATCGGTAAAATGTGTATTTTGATAATTATTGATGAATTTGCTAAAATTATCGATCTTTATGTTATTGATATGCTAAATATATTGGTCTCTTTATTATTAATTTATACGCTTAAATTAAAGTTATTTATTTCTTCAGTCACTGAAATCAGTCAAATCTCCATCGATCCGTTGTTGAAGGACATGATACAAACAACTTCCCCACATCCATCCCTATTCTCCGACATTTTCTCTACTTCCCTCCAATCTAGACCGCAGACAATGTCCTTCCATCCATCCCTATTCTTGGACATTTTCTCTACTTCTCGCCAGTCTAGACCACAGATAATGTCCTTCCATCCATCCATCCATCCATCCATCCATCCATCCATCCATCCATCCATCCATCCATATATTTAGACATTTTCTATACCTCTCTCCAGTCTGGACCACAGACAAGGTCCCTCCATCTCTGTATTTGGACATTTTCTCTACTTCTCTCCAATCTTGGCCACAGACGAGGTCCCTCCATCTCTGTATTTGGACATTTTCTCTACTTCTCTCCAGTCTGGACCACAGACAAGGTCCCTCCATCTCTGTATTTGGACATTTTCTCTACTTCTCTCCAATCTTGACCACAGACAAGGTCCCTCCATCTCTGTATTTGGACATTCTCTCTACTTCTTTCCAATGTTGACCACAGACAAGGTCCCTCCATCTCTGTATTGAGACATTCTCTCTACTTCTCTCCAATCTTTACCACAGACAAGGTCCCTCCATCTCTGTATTTGGACATTCTCTCTACTTCTCTCCAATCTTGACCGCAGACAAGGTCCCTCCATCTCTGTATTTGGACATTCTCTCTACTTCTCTCCAATCTTGACCACAGACAAGGCCCCTCCATCTCTGTATTTGGACATTCTCTCTACTTCTCTCCAATCTTTACCACAGACAAGGTCCCTCCATCTCTGTATTTGGACATTCTCTCTACTTCTCTCCAGTCTGGAACAATGTTCTTGATGGTTTCCATGACCTCTTCTCCGTGTACTCCTGGACCCTCCTGACTTTCCCAATTCCTGTGGGTTCCCTGACAATGTCTGTTTTGCTATGTTGGTACCAGGTGTTGTGAGGGACTAACGTGTCTTGTGAGAGTGTGTTGTTGAACCCTATTTTCCTGTAAATGCAGCCGTAGTGGTTAGGGTACTCGTCAACCGATCTGATGGGTCTCCGTTCAAATCTAGAATGTAAAGAGTGTATTGTTTATACTAAATGCTGTTGAATGTTGCATCTTGGCCAGCTTTTCTCAAACTGTAGTCCGTGGTCCCCCAGTGGTTCGCTGTGCCGACATAGAGGGTCCGCGAATTCTGAAAGAATAGTATGATAATTTGTAGCTTAATGAAAAGAGAAAAAAATGAAAGGGTAAATGAACAACAAAAGTACAACAGAAAATGAATAGTAAAAAGCAGAAATCATGATTTGAAGTTGAATCCTGGGGGTCCGCGACTAGTAAACACATTTTATGGGGTCCGCGGAGAAGGAATGTTTGAGACTGGTCAAGATTTTGAAAATCGTCTTGAAGAAATTATCTCGGTGAAAAATAGGTGTAATGTGTACCATTTATAATTGAAGGGAATTATCACGTATTGTGAGGTACTTTATGACATGTTGTGAGGTTCTGTGAGAGGAGAAATGAAAAAATATATAAAGAAAAGAAAATGGCAAGGTTAAAACTTCACGTAACAAGTGCATACCACAAATTAGAACGACATTTCGGCGCAAAGGCCTTCAACAGGAGCAAACATACAACACACATACACATATGTTTAAAAAAAATATATTTGCACTTTTTTTTTGCCTCGACTCTAGAGGTACTAAATGGCATCTTGTGAGGTACTGTATTGCATGTTATGAGGTATTGTTTAACATGTTGTGAGGTACTGTACGACATAGTGCGAGGTACTGTATAACATGTTGTGATGTACTATAGTAGTGTAGTATCCACTTAATGACCGGTAAAATTGAATTACACGCATAAAAATAGAGGTTTTTTTACCTATATAAAAAGCATACACGCAGGAAGACGGATCGACCGGCAGCGTGACCACGGTGAGCGTAGGTGACCCCGTGATTGGTGACCGTAAGGTGTGTTGAGGAAAGTGCGTGTTCCTCTCCTCAATATATGATAATTTTTACGATCTAGTGATATTGTTTACATAAACGACACATCTAGTGATATTGTTTACATGAACTGGGATGTCACGACACATTATATCGTTTACATAAACTGGGATGTCACGACACATCTAGTGATATTGTTTACATGAACTGGGATGTCACGACACATCTAGTGATATCGTTTACATAAACTGGGATGTCACGACATATCTAGTGATATCGTTTACATCAACTGGGATGTCACGACACATCTAGTGATATCGTTTACATAAACTCCGGTGTCACGGCAAATCTATTGATATTGCCGGTTTCTGAGAATAAGATGGTGACTGACCATAGTTAATTTTAAAACGGGTTGTCTTACTATCAAACACATCCCTTAGAACAGTATACCATTCTGTAGTGAATAGACTAGCTGGTGAGTGGAAGAAATTATATGTGGAAACTGTCTTATTGATAGTAGCGTGAGTGTTTATAACTGACCAGTTTTGTTGATATACATCCTGCACATCACCGGGCAGTGGTGCTAATGGGTCATCGGGTTTGTGCTTTTTAACCTCAGACGATTGTTCCTCATTTAGCTAACGTTTGGTCGATGATGAAGGAGCAGCCGGGACTGACGGTGATGGTGGTGTTGTAGCAGGTACCGACGGTGAAGCTGGTGATGTAGATGATACCAATGGTGAAGCTGATTCCTTTGTTTAGTGTTTTAGTCGCCTATGGCTGACTAAAGAACTTCGACTCGTATATGAGCGTTGACAAATGGTACAAGCATGGCATATAAGGTGATGTGCGGCCCGTATATGCTGAACCATAGCTTGGCACCGTTTAAACTTCTTTGAACATAATGGACACTGATGCTCACCAGAAGATGTTTCATTATGAGAAACCATCTGTATAAGATAAAATAACCCTTTGTCAACAATACTTAACATACCTAGTCTAACACATTAATAACATTGGATATCCAATCACAAGACTAAAAATATCTACTTTATAAGCAACCAATAAGATAAACATATGAAAAACGAAGGAATAATACACTCAACCAGGCTTAACATACATAATTTATTCACATTAGCATTAATATGATTGAATATCCCTTTATCAATAAACCTTAACGCATCGTTATGAGATAAGAGAAAAATACAGAAAAATATTCCACTTACAGCGTAAAATATACCCTCAACACAGGTCGCTATACTGAGTAGTAGTTTTAAAATAAGCTTCCTTGAATCAATCACGCTTGTAACACGAAATCTCACATGCGACTGGTTTAAATATAATCTGGTAACAAATGTGGATGATAAATTCGTCGTGTCATCGGTAGGGGAGATAATACGGGTTATGTGATAACCTTTCGTCTGCTGTAGCACATACTTGTCTTAGGTAGCTCCACATTTTAATCAGACAATGTTCGTTGTTCCCGTCAGCCATAGTCTAATGTTGCCCTCATTCGCACCTCCACCATGGAGACTAACATTTTAATGATAGTCAAGAGGTGATATCTTCACGGATTTTGTTCTGGAATATTACCAGTGACACACTCATCCAAATGTAGACACTGTATGATTTTTACTCCCCTGACCATTTGTTATAGATACGCCATTCAAAACATTAAAAATAGTAAACAAACACTCTAAGCCTACCACAAACTTTATATTAGACATCCCCACATCAAGAATTCCCTTTAAAAATGACTTTATGATTCATACCACCTTGATCATTTTTATGGATACGCCAATGAACATTATAAAAATGAAATTTAACATATAGGATTACCACAAACTTTAGTTTAGATATCCCCATATCAAAATTTACTTTGAAAATAACTTTTATTATTTTTACCCCCTGACCATTTTTTTTAGAAATACGCTTATGAAATCGTTAAAAATAGTAAATTTTAACCTCAAGGCTTACCGCAAGAATCATATTAGACATCCCCATAGCAAAATTTTGATTTTAAAAATCACTTTAATTATTTTTACCCCCGATAATTTTTGAGGGATACGCCTATGAAACTGTTTAAAATAGTAAATTTAACCTCTAGGCTTACCTCAAACTTTATTTTTGACACGCCCATATATCAAATTTACGTACAAAAGCAACTAAAAATTAGTAGTGAAGTAACGACTTAATACCCCGTAAAGTGTATCGGCGTTTAAATTTCCCTTATATAAAAGTCTACCGGTGCATGTTTTTTGCACCGCAGTGAGTTTTTTCTTATATAAGAGTGTACATGTGAATTTTTTGGTGCCAGAAGTCTTTACTTCACTACTAATTTTTAGTTGCTTTTTTACGCAAATTTATAATATAGGTTATAACTATCTGCTCGTTGTGTCTAACTACTATGACTTATTGGAAATAAATTTTTAGAGTTTGAGTTTAATTTTTTTTTATTTTGAGACTAAATTTTTGTGTTTTGGTTTAAAAAAATTTTCTGTTTGGAGTTAGAGATTTATTCTGTGTTTGAAGTTAGAGATTTGTTCTGTTTTTGAAGTCAGAGATTTGTTCTGTGTTTGAAGTCAGGGATTGTTCGGTGTTTGAAGTCAGAGATTTCATCTGTGTTTAAAGTCAGAGATTTCATCTGTGTTTGAAGTCAGAGATTTCATCTGTGTTTGAAGTCAGAGATTTCATCTGTGTTTGAAGTCAGAGATTTCATCTGTGTTTGAAGTCAGAGATTTGTTCAGCGACTTAAATGTACATTTATTGAATCTTTATTTGTTCAGATTGCCATCTTTTTTTAAAGAAATGTGTTCATTCATCTAATGTTAAGCCATAATGTTCATCATATATAAGTTTTCATTATCGTTTCCATTGGTTTGCTACAATAACTGGAGAACGGAGTTGAAGAAGATTTAAATTCGAGTTTGATTGTGAAATCAGGTTTAATACTTCTTAACATGTGATACCAGACCTAATATTTCTTGACATGTGATACCAGACCTAATCTTTCTTGACTTTAGATACCAGACCTAATATTGCTTGACATGTGATACCAGACCTAATCTTTCTTGACATGTGATACCAGACCTAATCTTTCTTGACATGTGATACCAGACCTAATCTTTCTTGACATGTGATACCAGACCTAATCTTTCTTGTTATGTCGCTTTGGTCTAAAATAAAAACTGTGTACTCGCTTCACAACAAAATAAATGATAAAAACACCAACAACAAACACGGCCCCAGCCAGAAAAGCGATCAAATAATCCATTACAACCATATATATTGGTATCTTCTGGCTGCTGTACCGCATATAGGAGCCTCCGTGTCGCATCACATGATCAAGCCAGAATGCTGCTTCCTTCTTTGGATCCTTGTACAGCTCTCGATATATCTCCGAAGCTGTGCCGATGGATGATCTAATCTTCTGGCTAGAGGCCACTTCTTCTATAGCGTTGACAAGTTGATCCTCTGTAGCTTTCAGGACATCAATTTGGCGGCAAAAACCTTTCTCCTCAGCTCGTTCTGCGTTGGCAGCTTGGTCATTGAAAAGTGGTAAACAGACCATGGGCACTCCATGATAAATACCTTCATAGAGGCTGTGAAGTCCAGAATGAGTCATGTAAACTTTAACGTTTTTGTTTCCAAGAAGATCGTTTTGGGGTAACCAGGTCGATGTCAGAATCTTATCTGGGTCAGGAGACGTGATATTGGCTCTCCAGATTGTTTTCAATTTAATTCGCTTTAATACTGACACCAGTTTTAGTTCCAGCTTCTTTGGGAGATTCATAAACAGGGTACCAAACGACAAGACGGCCACATCGACTCCAGCTTTTCTAGAACGTTCCACAAACGACTTGAATGGTTCATGTAGTTCCTTTGCTGGTCCGGCAGACAATACTCCAATAAGTTTCAAATTGGGCAAGGCAGGTCTTGGATAATCAAAGACATGATTATTCTCCACAATGTAAACTTCTGCCTGGCTCATGAGCTCATTTGCTGTTGGAACATCTGGTTCGTTAGGAAAGAGCTGCTTTGTGTATCCCCTGTCGTTAAAAATGTGCTGAAACAGTGGGATCATTTTGTGAGTTACCGCCCTTACTTTCTCAAAGAGAGTTGCCTGGTTGAGTATATAAGGGGAGTTAAATGCTTCTGCAACTGGGCTGTAAGGCATTTTAGCTGTTACTGGAAAGTAAAATGCACAGAGGACTGCAAACGGCACTTTAAGCGTGTATGGTATCGCTACATGTTCGTTAATTCGCGGATACCATTCAAGCACTATGAGGTCAGGTTTCAGACTTCTGGTATACTCTACAAATGTTCTGTTCCGAAGAGCTGAAAAGTGTCTTTCAGATACGTCATCTTCGAGGCTAAGAAGCCAACTCCAATCAGGATCAGTTTCCACTTCAAATGCTGTTTTCACCACTTCCTCAAGTTTTAAGACGATCTTGTTAAAAGGCGTTTCCCAGAAGTCATCGAGCCAAAACGTTTGAACTTTCTCATGAACCTTAATTGTCTCTCGCAGGTCTCTAGGCAACCCCAGCCAAACGTTGTGTCCAATCTTGACGACCTCCTCAGCCACAAGGACATGAAGTCTGACATGGCTGGTAGCATGGAAAGGTATAAAGACCACGTTCTTGCTCTCAGTGTAAGACCTTGTCAAGACAATCAGGAGGACTACAACCACATATGTATGTCCTGTCATCTGAAACAAAAGATGGAACAAATATAGCAACTGGTAAAGCTGGTTATACCGATATTTATTTACGGACAATTGTTGTTTGGACATCACCGTTTGTTGTTCACGTCACAGACGCGTGTGGTCTAAGTGTGTCCATACAGGCTCGGACAATGGACGTAACTTGGTGACTGTGAGCGTTCACAAATCACGTGATTTCATAGACCAATCAAACAGTTACATGTATACTAATCCTGTCTGTGTATTCTCAAACGTGAATCGTTGTGTAGCCCTGTTCTGTGTCCTAGCGACCGTGATGACGTATCTTGGAGCTGTTTGTAACTTCTGTTTGGTCATTTCTTGTAGCAGTAAAATACAAATCGATGTTACAACACCAGGACTGTGATATAAATGTACACAAGAGTCTGTCCACGTAACGATGTGCCCAACAAAACGAATTGAACTGGCATGTACTACTGTTACTAACATCGAACTATATATGTTGGCTCTGATGGCTATGACACCAGGACACGCAAATGTTTGGGTGAAGGGCAATTTGATTACGTTTTGTACCACAAGACTGTCACATTGACAATTCAGGGAGACTGAAAACCTGACCAACACAAAACTCTAACATCATCTATAGCTTGTTTCATAACTCGTGCCCAAATTTTAAAATCGATAGCTTTTTAACCGCTTGTTGTAAGTTATTCAAAATTTGTATATAAAGTTATAATGATTATAACCCAACAGGGAATTAATTTCATTTAAAAAAAACATTTGGTTATTATTGTTGCTTATTTGATGTATATAAATTTATAACGACCCATTGATGTAGTCAAAACTTAATGCTTACAGTATTTTAAGTTAAAAATAGCGAGTAAAAATCCATACACGGTACAATTGACGTGTTTGCACGCTTTCGCCGTGGTTTTTTTGACACAATTAGACACTTGAGAAATTGTGTGTTCCATTTCCGTTCAGAGGTGTAGACGTGAAATTCGCAAAATGTTGGGTATGAATGAAACTGTTACAATAAGAAAATTAAAAGTTTCGCTGAAAAAGAACAACAGTATTGAAATATCAAAGTCTACATTATGGAGGAATGTGAGAGCTGCAGGCTTTACATTCAGAAAGTATTCCAATGGACGAAACATCATCTGTGAGAAGCCACATATAGTAGTCATGAGAAGCAAGTACTTACGTGAAGTAAAAGAGGTGCGCAAGCAAGGTTATGATATTGTGTACTTGAATGAAACATGGATCAATGCTCACCACACTAACCAAAGGGAATGGCAGTCATCAGATGGAAAGATTAAGAGATTAATACCTAGCAGCAAAGGACAGCGCTTGATAATTGCTCATGCAGGTAGTCTAACATGGATTAATACAGAATGCAGAGCTCATTTTTCTTTCAAAATCCATAGACAATCGGGATTATCACTCTGAGATGAATGGTCACATATTTAGACATTGGATTGAAAATTATGTTCTCCCATCACTAGATCGACCATCTTGCCTAATAATGGACAATGCAGCGTACCACAACATTGTTGCACTGGAAGATAAAGTCCCGACGTCATCCAGTACAAAAGATGCTATTAAGATATGGCTCACAAAGGAGCACATACAATTTAATAACATGTACTTAAAACCTGAATTACTATCTCTAGTAAAGCAAAAACAAAGGACAAAGGATTTTTCAAATAGATAAGATTATCCAAGAGCACGGTCATATAAGTTTGAGGCTGCCACCTTACCATGCTCATTTAAATCCAATAGAACTAATCTGGGCAAAATTAAAAGGACAAGTGGCAGATGAAAATACAACATTCAAAATATGCGATGTAAAGACTCTTGCTAATCTCGCTTTATTAAATATAGACAAAGATTATTGGGCTAAATGTGAAGACCACGTCTTAAAACAGGAAGAGGAATATTGGAAAAATGATGGTTTGTGGAATGTTCAACCCCAAACAGTTATTAATCTTTTAGACTCGTCTGATTCAGAATGAAAGTATATAGCCCCCACAATGTTGCCCCTATATTACCTTAAATTAGTTCAACAAACGGTCCTTTTCAGGACCACACAACTATGAAAATTGGACATACAGGTATACCTTGATATTATCGTCCGTCCTCGAACTGAGAAGACAATAATTCTCCTGGTATTTCCCCATTACGGCCACGCCTTTACCTAGTGAAAATTAATCATAGACCAGCAACTACGGTAATTTCTATTATTTAGGGGTTCACAATTTACAATTTTGACAAACATCAAAGAAATTCGCAGCTTTAAGAAAACTGCAGCTGCAAGATATTTGTTAAATATACATTTAAAGGGTCTTTTGCATTCTAATAACATTTGGAAAATTTCAACAGTTTTTAACAAACGGTTACTGAACAATAGCGTTTTGAAGTTGGTCAAGTGATTTGAAACGAGCTATAGCTGCTTATCACTGTTGAAACTTATCTCGTGATATCCACTGATGTTTTCTGTTTTACGCAAATTATTAGGCATCTATATCACTCAATCCTAACTCGTATGTGCCATCTTGTACCTATTTTCTTCCTAGTCTTCCTCTACCTCTCTCTCTCTCTCTCTCTCTCTCTCTCTGTCTCACCTCTACCTGCAACTAAGCCCTCCAGTATTATCTGTGTTCTTTAACAGCCAGATCTGGGCAATATGGACTTCTTTCTTCGCCTTCTCCACCCACGCTAGTCAGAGTAAACAAAGACCTACATGGAGCGTCGAACTCTTGGTAACGTCAACAAAGAAAGCAGAACACGTCTAACGTCACGGATGGCACTGGCCGAAAAGAAGGACGGAGCAGGGACTAAACTTATATAGAGAACACCTTTAAAGGTCAGTCTAAATAAGGTCAAAGAAAACATCGGTCAGCTCAAGGTTGGATGTGTTTGGGAGTGTTTGTATGTGTGTCTATTGGTGCGTGTATGTGTGTAAAATCGACAACTTGTTCTTCCGGTGAAAACCTTCCTGACATGTCGATTGTTTATCTGCTGGCACACGATGTATCATTTAATGTGACTGGGACATGTTTATCATTTAATGTGACTGGAACATGTTTATCATTTAATGTGACTGGAACAAGATTTATCATTTAATGTGACTGGGACATGTTTATCATTTAATGTGACTGGAACAAGATGTATCATTTAATGTGACTGGGACAAGATGTATCATTTAATGTGATTGGGAAAAGATGTATCAGTTAATGTTACTGGGACAAGATGTATCATTTAATGTGACTGGGACAAGATGTATCATTTAATGTGAATGGGACAAGATGTATCATTTAATGTGACTGGGACAAGATTTAAAATTTAATGTGACTGCGACAAGATGGATCATTTAATGTGACTCGGACAAGATGTATCATTTAATGTGACTGGGACAAGATGTATCATTTAATGAGACTGGGACAAGATTTATCATTTAATGTGACTGGGACAAGATGTATCATTTAATGTGACTGGGACAATATTTATAATTTAATGCGACTGGGACAAGATTTATCATTTAATGCGACTGGGACAAGATGTATCATTTAATGTGATTGGGACAAGATGTATCATTTAATGTGACTGGGACAAGATGTATCATTTAATGTAACTGGGACAAGATGTATCATTTAATGTGACTGGGACATGATGTATCATTTAATGTGAATGGGACAAGATGTATCATTTAATGTGACTGGGCAAGATATATCATTTATTGTGACTAGGACAAGATGTATCATTTAATGTGACTGGGACAAGATGTATCATTTAATGTCACTGAGACAAGATGTATCATTTAATGTGACTGGGACAAGATGTATCATTTACTATGACTGGGACAAGATTTATCTTTTAATGCGACTGGGACATGTTTATCATTTAATGTGACTGTGACAAGATGTATCATTTAATGTGACTGGGGCAAGATGTATCATTTAATGTGACTGTGACAAGATGTATCATTTAATGTGAAAGGAACAAGATATATCATTTAATGTGACTGGGACAAGATGTATCATTTAATGTGACTGTGACAAGATGTATCATTTAATGTGACTGGGACAAGATGTATCATTTAATGTGACTGGGACAAGCCACAAGGATGAACGACAACCCCATCCGCCCCCCCCCCCCAAATCAAAAAGAAAAAAAAATAATTGTATAGGGAATTTCTCGGTCTAACAGGTGACGAACGCTGAGATACAAGGACGTCTGTTTGTGTATCCGCCAATAGCGATAAGATTGGAAAAATGCAGGCAGATAACCGTAGCAGATGGATAGGATATATGAATGACGTCACGGTTACATATAAAAATAAGATGAAACCAAAGAAGAAAAAAATAATAAGAGAAAACAATTATTGACTTTTTATGACCTTCCTCTTGTTCTAATTTATCTAATTTCTCTTACTCAACTTTTGTTTTCTCCTTCACCTCGATTCTTCTTCTTTACTTCCTTATTTTCTCTCAGCGTCGAGGGGAGATATAATTTGCGGTCTTTTGCTCTTCTGTCGCCTCTGCTGCTGTTATGTTTCCTAGTGCTTCTAATATTCCATCGACCCATCTTTCTCGTGGACGACCCTTGAGTCTGGTATTCTCACAACGTTTGTTGAAGGCTCGTTGCGTTGTGTTTTTATCTTTCTGCCATGTCACTTGGCCAAACCATTTTATCTGTTGTTTCTTTATATATTATATGGCGGGGGCTACTCCTAGCTTTTTTCCTCAGTTCTTCATTTCTAATCTTATCTCTCAGACTGTTTGATGTTATTCGTCTAACACATTTAATCTCTCTCTCTCTCTCTCTCTCTCTCTCTGCGATCAAGACTCAATCAGAGTAGGATTCCAGACTCTCTCATGAAGTCAGCTGTCTTTTTAAGCGAATCGATTGCCCCATATAGTTTCTCTTCCAGGGAGGTGGGTGTGGACCACATTGCTCTTCTCAGATCTGTGTACATTTCATCTCAGTAGAGATTATTTTTTTTATTGTTCTTGCATCTAAGGTCCAGGTCTGGCATTAGTAGCACAACGTCGGGATGAAGATTGTATTTCACCTCAATGAATTTAAGAAAATGTCCATGAAAAGTCTGAAGTGAAATCATAACGTGATGTTCTAATGTCCCCTTGGATAGATTCCCGGTTATACTCCTGCCTCATAAATCTATTAAGAAAAATAACCTCTACTGAGATAAAATGTTTCAGACGAATGACAGGAAAAAGACTAAGATATAAGATCAGAAATGAAGAACTGAGAAAAAAGCTAGGAATAGCCCCCGCCATATAATATATACAGAAACAACAGATAAAATGGTTTGGCCACGTGACAAGGCAGAGTAATCAAAGCACAACACAACCAGTCCTCAATAAACGTTGCGAGAATACCAGACCCAAGGGTCGACCACGAAAATAATTGATCGATGGAATATTAGAAACGCTAGGAGAAACATAACAGCAGCAGAGACAAACAGAAGAGCAAAGGACCGCAAATGATATCTCCCCTCGACGCTGAAAGGCAAGTGTTGAAGGAAAGAGGAAGAAGATAAATCCATTAGAATGTTCCAGAACGTGTTTTATTTAAAACATGAACCTGTTACAACCTCTCACGTTACAGTAATCATCCTATTTACGTCACAGCTTTTTACTGTAAAACTATTAAATTATGTTTTAACTAATACTTACCTTTTGCTTTGTCAATTTGCTGTTCGGTTGCCAAGTAATCCTTGTACGTATTTTATTAGAAAGTGTGGAAGGCATAAGAATTTGACATCCAGGCTCTTACAGTTAGGTTTTGATCAACCTTTTCCACCTACTTACGATGATAAAGAATATATTAATAACATGTGTTGCCACTTTATAGGGTCATCATTTTACAACGTTTGTTAACTCTTGAGTTGACGAACATCTGGAGATCATAAGTCCCCAAAAAACAAACAAAACTTTAACTCTTCTGCTCCTGTGTGAAACCTGTGTAAACATGGTTGTGAAAGTTGGTAATCAAGCCAGTTGTTGGTTGTTAGTTAAATGCCATTTTATGACCTCAAAACATGTTCTACAGGATAGTCCCTGTACACAGACCTGAGAAGAGTAATGTGGTCCACAACCACCTCCCTGGAAGAGAAACTATATGGGGCAATCGACTCACTTAACACAGACAACTGACTTCATGAGAGAGTCTGGAATCCTACTCTGATTGAGTCTTGATCGCAGAAAGAGAGCGAGAGAGAGCGAGAGAGAGAGAGAGAGAGAGAGAGAGAGAGAGAGAGAGAAATGCCTTTGAGAACAAGTGTCTTTGTAGGATATCAAAAATAAGTTGGAAAAAATATATTTCAAACGAACAGATAAGAGACGAATAAAAAAAAAACACGTGACGAGATTAATAAGAATAAGGCGTTAGAAATACATCGGTCATGTGCTGAAAATGAATAAAGAAAGACTTCATCATCAGGCATTCATGTGGAAACCATCTAGTAAAAGAAAATAAGGCGGACAAAGAGAATAGCTATGTAGAACAATTACTAGGGAAGGCTCAACAATGGGACTAAGAAACCATCAAGACCTACAATGGAAGGCTCAACCATGGGCCTAAGAAACAATCAAGAACTACAATGGATGGCTCAACAATGGGACTAAAAAACAATCAAGACCTACAATGGAAGGCTCAACAATGGGACTAAGAAACAATCAAGAACTACAATAGAAGGCTCAACAATGGGACTAAGAAACAATCAAGACCTACAATGGAAGGCTCAACCATGGGACTAAGAAACAATCAAGAACTACAATGGAAGGCTCAACAATGGGACTAAGAAACAATCAAGACCTACAATGGAAGACTCAACCATGGGACTAAGAAACAATCAAGAACTACAAGGGAAGGCTCAACAATGGGACTAAGAAACAATCAAGACCTACAATGGAAGACTCAACCATGGGACTAAGAAACAATCAAGACCTACAATGGAAGGCTCAACAATAGGACTAAGAAACAATCAAGACCTACAATGGAAGGCTCAACAATGGGATTAAGAAACAAACAAGACCTACAATGGAAGGCTCAACAATGGGACTAAGAAACAATCAAGACCTACAATGGAAGGCTCAACAATGGGACTAAGAAACAATCAAGACCTACAATGGAAGGCTCAATCATGGGACTAAGAAACAAACAAGACCTACTATGGAAGGCTCAACAATGGTACTAAGAAACCATCAAGACCTACACAAATTAACAGCAAATCACCAATCCAAGAGAACTATGACTTCTGTCCTTTGTGCCGTCTTCGCACCGAGAGAAGAATAAATGAATGAACGAATAAATGAATGAACGAATGAATGAATGAATAAACTCTTTAGCTCCAGATTCGTTTTGGTCAAAGCAACAAAATCTCATCAAATTAGCATTGTTGTTTACACTCTTATTTCAAACATGTCGGGATGTCAAGTGTCAATCAAAATAATGTGAATGATTCAGAATATGAAAACACTGTTCAGATGACAAAACCAAATGTGAACATACAAGTTGGATTTTTGTTTCTAAAGTAAGTTTACAGAACTCTATTCCCCAAGTCCATGAAAAGATAAAAGCGAAAAACCAGGTCTCTGAATCTCTGTTTAATTGTTAAGAGAACTATAAAGAGAACTTTTCAAGATGTTGAGTGGTTGTCTACCCTCTTCTCGGAAGTCACTCCTTTAAAATTGAAATATTAAACTACACCAAAAGACTTCATGATAAAACGTTCCACTGTTAATTTTCCTGACTTCAAATAACTCAACATGCGAGTATCAGTGTCTTTAATCATGAGAAACTTTGGTGGCATAATTCCTCTGTAGGTACGTCAAGTCGAGATCAAACGAGTGGTGTAGCTTTGTCCCTAGTATCGGTATAAAGAAAGGAGGTGGATGGTAGATACTTTTATAAAGAACCAGGGACTTCCGTTTCAAAATGGTGGAACGTTTCACGTTCTCTCGATCGCTGCAGAAAATACATCTGGGGTTTGATTCATTTCGGCTCACTGATGCAATTTTCTGTGTTGAAATCAAAATGACGTTCTACTTAGCAAATCTGCGCTGACGAAGTGGACAAATCTGCGCCGCCGAGTACATACAGCTATGTTTCTTTTTGACAAGTCTAGTTTTGTAAAAGCGACCTTCACCGTCTAGTGTTGACAAACGGTTTACGTCACATTGAGTGCTGTTCAATGGCCGACGTTTGAATTGTTTGACGCAAGTTAGTTACATGCTGAAACGCATTAATGGATTGTTTCGTCAAGTCGACCGAATATTTTCCTCTTTGGGGAATTTGCACCGTGTTTCGTTCGTTGTGCGCTAACCGCAGGGTCTGTTGTTTGATGTGTGACGGGGATAATTCGACGACTACCTATGTGTTTATATATTCGGTTGGAGTCAAGAACGATGTCCTAACATCATCAAGCGCTATAAATGTGTTGTTCTCAATGTGATGATCATCATTTTCGGGAGGACGTGAACTTCCATGGTATATGGTGGATAGGCGGCAGGAAGCGTTGAAGGCTATGTCTGAAAAGTGTTCCTTGTTGCAGTTTCCTAATATTCCAAGTCCGGCTTGTTGCAGGAGCTACTGAGTTAAGTGCTCTGTGCACACCGTGAGCTGTGTGTCTCATCCGTTTTGATCATGTTTCGATATTCCGATTGTTTACGATGAATGATGATATCGTATGACAGGGAACAGTTGGCTGTGTTCACTTTCTGCGCGGTTTCGCCATATGTCCTTTGGCGTGAGCTGAGACTGCTACGATGGGGACTACAGTTGCCTTTCTTTGTTTGGGAGATGAGTTAGTAATTTGGATGATTCCACTGGCACGGGCGGTTGAGCAATTATGGATTTTAATTCGTTTGCTGTTTACCGAGGCCTTCCATAACCAATAACCAATAAAGAACCAGCGAGAATCCAAGAAGTGTATTTCACTGCGCACAGTAACTTATCTTTATCACAAATTTTGTACACATACCATTTGGTAATCATAGTTTAATTACAGTAGTTAGTGAGTCACAAAATACTAGTTCGGCAACCATAGTTTTAAAATACTTGTAAAATATTTACTTCAAGATGTTACAATAATACAAGTTTGGTGTAACGCGTTCCAGCCTGACAAATCGTCAAAAATGTTCGCCTGAAGCTAAAGGGTTAATATAAAGCAACATTAAATTAAATTGTGACCATTATCAGCTTTCCTAGGACCCCGTATGCCTGTACATTTTATTTCCTGGATTATCTTTTACTACGACCGCGGTTGAGCACAACGCATGTTTGGTGAAGCCGCAATGACAACGTGTACCCGTATTCTGACTAGCGAGTTAAGCTGCACTTTCTAACTCACAAACAAGACTTCAGGCCTCATAAATATATTAACACTGGAAAAGAGGACGACCGGGCTCCTGCTGCCCACAGCTCCCACCAAACACTCCAGTGATCATAGAAGGAAGCAGGAACTAACACCGTGTTATCGTACACATTAAAAAGACGTAAAGAGCACTTTTAAAAATAAACTTATATACGGCGGTTAGTCTTTTGACAGACGGTTGATAGCAAGCAATTATGATAGGTCAGTAGTTTGGTAAAATATTAGTGTCTTATGTTGGATGTTGTATTGCTGAGCAGCTTCCCTCGTGACTGAATCTGACAATATCGGACAGACAGATCCGTCAATGAACAAAATGTATTCATGGTGCCTGACCTTGTCTCCTGCGCGTTTTCTCTTCTGAATTTGACATCATCCCTTTTTCTAAAGTTGCAGTGCCATTTTTTTATTTATTTTGTTCTCCGTGTGCTACGATCTGCAGCCAAATTTTCCCATTTTCTTTCACTGATAAAGAATTCACTCAAGGAAGCCTTGCACACATCCTTATATCTCATCACAGGTCTGACTGTTGATCTCTTTCTGTCCTTATGTTCGTAGTACAATAATTGTTTTGTTTTTGCGTTCACCAACTTTCACCCCTGGCGAAGTCCAGAGCTGAACCCTAATATGAATCAACTCCTATCAATGTTTCCAGTAATTGTATATTCTGGTATGTTCTACCCACCTCCACATATTTTTAGAACCCTTCCCTTTTACTGTATTTCACACCTGTGACCGCCCTGTCAGCCGGACTTATCAATTACAGTCCGGTCGGAACCTAACCAAGCTCCGGACCACAGGGAAGTGACTTAATTTCCTTGTTTGAGAATCTAGAATATTATCGCCATGTAGTTAGATTTCTGTGTATGTCCGTATATGTTTGTGTGTTAGTGTTTCTTGTCCCTGCTGAAAGCCTTGTCAGTCAAAACGTCGTTCTACTTTTGTTTGGTTTCTCCCCTACGTACAGCTGTTACCATACCACTTTTGCATTTGTAAAAATGTTTCTTTATTATGATCAGCTTTACATCAGATACGAATATCTATGCATCTGGATAACTTTATCCTTAAGCAAGATATCTAGGTCGGGTTATTAGTGCGCATGCGCAAAATTACAAATCAGCTGGCCTCTAAAATGCAATTATAAATTATTACTCATTTATTATATATACTCTACAAGAGAACATTTAAGAGAATAAAATTGTCTGATTAATATAATTAAATTCTGTTTTACGTATTTGCAGATGTATTTTAAAACACAATTAGGAACTACATTTTACAAAGGTGTAGCGATGACCTCATTGTTTTCTTTAACATTTCCAATTAGACCCCATTAACCAGACATAGACATAGGATCCAACTACCCTGAGAGGGCTAGACATTGGAAATCACTAACCTCAGAGGGCTACACATTGGATCCAACTACCCTGAGAGGGCTAGACATTGGATCCAACTACACTGAGAGGGCAAGACATTGGATCCAACTACCCTGAGAGGGCAAGACATTGGACGCAGCAACCCTGAGAGGGCTAGAGATTTGACCCCTACTACCATGAGAGAGCTAGACATTGGACCCCACTACCCTGAGAGGGCTAGACATTGGATCCCACCACGCTGAGAGGGCTATACATTGAATCCCAATACTCAGAGGGGGCTACCCATTGGTTCCCACTACCCTAGTAGGGCTAGACATTGGATCTCACTACCCTGAAATGGTTAGACATTGGATCCCACTACCCTGAGAGAGCTAGACATTGGACCCCACAACCCTGAGAGGGCTAGACATTGGATCCCACTACCCTGAGAGGGATATATAGTAGATCCCACTAAACTGAGAGGGCTAGACATTGGACCCCATTACCCTGAGAGGGCTAGACATTAGATCCCACTACCGTGAGAGGGCTAGATATTCGTTCTCACTAATCAGAGAGGGATAGAATTTAGATCTCACTAGCCTGACAGAGCTAGACATTAGATCACATTAGCCAGAGAGGGCTAGACATTGGATCCAACAACCCTGAGAGGGCTAGACATTAGATCTCACTACCAGAGAGGGCTAGAAATTGGATCTCACTACCAGAGATGGCAAGACATTGGATTCCACTACTCTGAGAGGGCTAGTCATTGGATTCCACTACCATGAGAAGACTAGACATTTGATCTCACTAGTCAGAGAGGGCTAGAGATTGGATCTCACTACCCTGAGAGGGCTAGACATTTGATCTCACTATCCAGAGAGGGCTAGACATTTGATTTCACTACCCTGAGAGGGCTAGACATTTGATCTCACTATCCTGAGAGGGCTAGACATTGGATCTCACTACCCTAAGAGGGCTAGACATTGGATCTCACTACCCTCAGAGGACTAGACATTGGTTCTCACTAACCTGAGAGGGCTAGACATTGGATCTCACTACCCTGAGAGGGCTAGACATTGGATACCACTACCCAGAGAAGGTTAGACATTGGATCACACTACCCGGAGAGGGGTAGATATTAGATCACACTAACCTAGAGGGCTGGATTATTAGATCACACTACCCTGAGAGGGCTAGACATTGGATCTCACTACTACTGAGAGGGCTAGACATTGGACCCCACTACCCTGAGAGGGCTAGACATTAGATCCCACCACGCTGAGAGGGCTATACATTGAATCCCACGATTCAGAGGGGGCTAACCATTGGATCCAACTACCCTGGTAGGGCTAGACATTGGATCCCACTACCATGAGAGGACTAGACATTGGACCCCACTACCCCGAGACGGCTAGACATTGGACCCCACTACCCTGAGAGGACTAGACTTTGTACCCCGCTACCCTGAGAGCGCTAATCATTTGATCCCACTACCCTGAGAGAGTTAGACATTGGATCCCACTACCCTGAGAGAGCTAGACATTGGACCCCACAACCGTGAGAGGGCTAGACATTGGATCCCACTACCCTGAGAGGGCTAGACATTGGACACCACAACCCTGAGAGGGTTAGACATTGGACGCCACTACCCTGAGAGGGCTAGATATTGGAACCCACTACGCTGAGCGGGCTAGACATAGGATTCCACTACCGAGAGGGTGCTAGACATTGGACCCCACTAACCTGATAGGGCTAGACATTGGATCCCACTACCCAGAGGGTGCTAGATATTGGATTCCACTACCCTGAGAGGGCTAGACATTGGATCCTACTACCCAGAGAGGGCTAGACATTGGATCCCACTACCCTGAGAGAGCTAGACATTGGATCCCACTACCCTGAGAGGGCTAGAC
Source organism: Megaustenia siamemsis (assembly GCA_032433765.1). Classification (NCBI taxonomy): domain Eukaryota; kingdom Metazoa; phylum Mollusca; class Gastropoda; order Stylommatophora; family Ariophantidae; genus Megaustenia; species Megaustenia siamemsis. Next base: position 14,699,304 of record JAVIAB010000091.1, on the reverse strand, counting down.
ATTTGATCCCACTACCCTGAGAGGGCTAGACATTGGATCCTACTAACCAGAAAGAGCTAGACATTGGATCCCACTACCATGAGAGGGCTAGACTTTAAATCCCACGACCGAGAGGGTCTAGACATTGGTTCCCACTACCCTGATAGGGCTAGACATTGGATCCCACTACCAAGAGGGTGCTAGACATTGGATTCCACTACCCTGAGAGGGCTAGACATTGGATCCCACTACCCTGAGAGGGCTAGACATTTGATTTCACTATCCTGAGAGGGCTAGACATTTGATCTCACTATCCTGAGAAGGCTAGAGATTGGATCCCACTACCCTGAGAGGGCTAGACATTTGATCTCACTATCCTGAGAAGGCTAGACATTGGATCTCACTACCCTGAGAGGACTAGACTTTGGATCTTACTACCCTGAGAGGGCTAGACTTTGGATCTTACTACCCTGAGAGGGCTAGACATTGGATCTCACTACCCTCAGAGGACTAGACATTGGATCTCACTAACCTGAGAGGGCTAAACATTGGATCTCACTACCCTGAGACGGCTAGACATTGGATACCACTACCCAGAGAAGGTTAGACATTGGATCACACTACCCGGAGAGGGGTAGATATTAGATCACACTAACCTAGAGGGCTGGATTATTAGATCACACTACCATGAGAGGGCTAGACATTGGAACACAATACCCTGAGAGTGCTAGACATTAGATCACACTACCCTGAGAGTGCTAGACATTAGATCACACTACCCTGAGAGGGCTAGACATTGGAACACACTACCCTGAGTGTGCTAGACATTAGATCACACTACCCTGAGAGTGCTAGACATTAGATCACACTACCCTGAGAGGGCTAGACATTGGAACACACTACCCTGAGAGTGCTAGACATTAGATCACACTACCCTGAGAGTGCTAGACATTAGATCACACTACCCTGAGAGGGCTAGACATTGAATTTCACTATCCTGAAAGGGCTAGACATTGGATCTCACTACACTGAGAGGGCTAGACATTGGACCCCACTACCCTGAGAGGGCTAGATATTGGAGCCCACTACCCTGAGAGGGCTAGACATTGGATCCCACTACCCTGAGATGGCTAGACATTGGACCCCACTACCATGAGAGGGCAGATATTAGATCCCACTACCCTGAGAGGACTAGACATTGGAACCCACTACCCTGAGAGGGCTAGACATTGGACCCCACTACCCTGAGAGGGCTAGACATTAGATCCCACCACGCTGAGAGGGCTATACATTGAATCCCACGATTCAGAAGGGGCTACCCATTGGATCCCACTACCCTGGTAGGGCTAGACATTGGATCCCACTACCAAGAGAGGACTAGACATTGGACCCCACTACCCCGAGAGGGCTAGACATTGGACCCCACTACCCTGAGAGGACTAGACTTTGTACCCCGCTACCCTGAGAGCGCTAATCATTGGATCCCACTACCCTGAGAGAGTTAGACATTGGATCCCACTACCCTGAGAGAGCTAGACATTGGACCCCACAACCCTGAGAGGGCTAGACATTGGATCCCACTACACTGAGAGGGCTAGACATTGGACCCCACAACCCTGAGAGGGCTAGACATTGGACGCCACTACCCTGAGAGGGCTAGATATTGGATCCCACTACGCTGAGCGGGCTAGACATTGGATTCCACGACCGAGAGGGTCTAGACATTGGATCCCACTAACCTGAGAGGGCTAGACATTGGATCCTACTAACCAGAAAGAGCTAGACATTGGATCCCACTACCATGAGAGGGCTAGACATTGGATCCCACGACCGAGAGGGTCTAGACATTGGTTCCCACTACCTTGATAGGGCTAGACATTGGATCCCACTACCAAGAGGGTGCGAGACATTGGATCCCACTACCCTGAGAGGGCTAGACATTGGATCCCACTACCCTGAGAGAGCTAGACATTGGATCCCACTACCCTGAGAGGGCTAGTCATTGGATCCCACTACCCTGAGAGAGCTAGACATTGGATCCCACTACCCTGAGAGGGCTAGACATTTGATCCCACTACCCTGAGAGGGCTAGACATTGGATCCCACTAACCAGAGAGAGCTAGACATTGGATCCCACTACCATTAAAGTGCTAGAAATTTGATCCCACTACCCAGAGGGGGTTAGATGTTTAATCTACATTTGTTTTCTTTTATCCAAGTGAACTACTCTCTTAATGTCGTCTTTTTTTAAAATATACTTTTGCGTACATATGTGCTGGAGCCGTTTAAGGCATGTCAAGCATTCCTCACAGGAACCATTCTTTTGTTTGTTTGTTTGTTTGTTTGTTTGTTTGTTTGACTTTTTAAATTATTTTTTTTTATCTCAATTTTGTTTTACCTGTTGTCCATGGTTGACATATATAAAATAATTTTCGTCGAATTTTTTTATGATCAATTGTGTTTAAATGTTACATAATCATATTCTATTCCATTCTATCCATGGAACATAATTCACTGCAGCCAGGACTTCCCCATATCCGCACCAGCACTTGTCAAAGTATTTCCCAAAATGCATCTGTAAACTCTATTTATAAGTTTACTCCGTGCATGTCCTACTTGACAACAGAGGTGGAAAAAGCTATAAAAACAATTAAAAAGGGAAAAGCAGCAGGACCTGATAGCACACAGATAGAGGTGATACAGGCACTAGACGATTTTGGCATTGAAGTGATTACAGACATATGCAACGACATATACCACACAGGATACATACCAAATGAACTAAAAACATCAACTTTCATTGCATTGCCTAAAAAGAATGGAAATTTCAGATTGTCTAGAAACATTGAGTTGATGCCATCTTACTGCCTGCCACTGGAGGACTTGAAGAAGATTCTGCTTGTAGAAGGCTTCACCAACTCCATAAGAAGACAGTGACAATTGTAAGGATCCACTTTTATGACAGTGACAAATTGTAAGGATCCACTTTCATGACAGTGACAATTGTAAGGATCCACTTTCATGACAGTGACAATTGTAAGGATCCACTTTCATGACAGTGACAATTGTAAGGATCCACTTTCGTGACAGCGACAATTGTAAGGATCCACTTTCATGACAGCGACAATTGTAAGGATCCACTTTCATGACAGCGACAATTGTAAGGATCCACTTTCATGACAGTGACAATTGTAAGGATCCACTTTCATGACAGCGACAATTGTAAGGATCCACTTTCATGACAGCGACAATTGTAAGGATCCACTTTCATGACAGTGACAATTGTAAGGATCCACTTTCATGACAGCGACAATTGTAAGGATCCACTTTCATGACAGCGACAATTGTAAGGATCCACTTTCATGACAGCGACAATTGTAAGGATCCACTGTCATGGTCATTCAAGGGGCCGCAGCAGGAAAAGGTGTCTGCAGTTGTAAAAAAAAAAGCTAATAGATTTGCTTTGAGGACTCACCAAATGTTGGAACTGAAAAGTTTGATAAAAAAGACAAGTGGAAACTTCTCTGTGGTCATGTAAACAAAATAATAGAATGGCAAAACCATTTGTAACAACATGAAATATACACTTGCACAAAACAAACAACATAATTGATAATAAAGTTTTTAATCTGCCAGACACTCCAGAATATAACTCAGACTCCATAGTTACTTGTATACAAAATTCAAGATTGGCTCCTCAGCCACATGTACATGACATCAGCCACCCCAGACTGCTGAGCACTTAACTCAAGACTATATTGAACATTTTGGCAGAAAAGTGGCTATAAAATCTGGCAAGTGTGGCATTACATTATCCAGAATGAGAATGGAGATAGAAGCAGCCACGGTAGGGATAACATGTCTGGTTGCACAGAAGGTGGTTCACGCAGTCTTGGTGACAGACTTGTAGAATTACAGAAAATTGACAGACAGTCATATAATGCTATTTATATATGCCTCCCATAACCAACTTATAGACTGCCTAAAGGATATAAATCTAGACGACGCAGACATACGACTAATATGTAATTTGTACTGGGAGCAAACAGCAATAATAAGATATAACAAGGAGAACTCTACACCCATGGACATAAAAAGAGGAGTAAGACAAGGATGCATCCTATCACCAAGCTTGTTCAATCTATACACTGAGCAAATCTTTAAAAACATCTCAGAGATACCAGGTCTAAACATTAATGGAAAGATAATCAATAACCTAAGATATGCTGATGATACTGTTCTACTAGCAGAAAAGCCTAAAGACCTACAACAATTGCTTAATGTGATAAACACAACAAGCAAAAAGTATGGACTAGAAATGAATATCAAAAAGACTAAAACTATGATCATAAACAAAGAAAATTCTCAAGACCTATAATTAAATATCACAGTTGAGGGAACACATCTGGAGACAGTCCAGAGTTACAACTACCTAGGACATACTATAACCAATGATGGAAAATGCAAAACTGAAATAAACAAAAGAATAGGTATGGCAAACAGTAATTTTAATGCCATGAAAAATATACTAACAACAAAACAAATATCAGCAGGGCTGAAACTGAGAATGGCAAAATGTTACATCTTCTCAATATTCCTGTATGATGCAGAAACATGGACATTAGACAAGAAAACAGAACAGAAAATTGAAGCCTTTGAAATGTGGATTTATAGAAGAATAGGTAGAATTGGATGGAAACAAAAGATAACAAACGATGAAGTTTTAAAACAACTGAAAATAAAAAGAGAACTACTAAATACAATTAAGACAAGACAAATGAAATTTTTGGGGCATGTTAAAAGACACAACAGCCTACTAAAAGTAATATTGGAAGGAAAAATACAAGGTAAAAGAGGCAGATGCAGACCAAGACTAACATGGACGAGTAACATCAAAAGATGGACAAGTCAATCTATGTCAGCGATCCATGGTAGCCTACCTTCGTTGCGGAGAGGGCACACGATGATGATGATGATGACAGACAGTGTTTGCAGCAATAGTGGATACAGATCTTGGGTGACTGCAGTGAGCACATTAATCTGGGTGTACTGTCTAGGGCATGCCGGTGTGCACGGCAATGAAATAACTAAGCTCGCTGGCAGCTCTGGTATTGAGTGTGGCCTTACTCTGGACAAAGAAGACATCATGAAGTTTGTTCTTCATTCCTTAAAAGAGGAGGAGAATGGATGGTGCAATGATGTATACATTGAGAGATTGAGGAGTCTAAAGGTGGAAAAGGGATCTGGTTGATCCAAAGTGCTTAGCAGGAAAAGCAGGTGTATCTACAATCAGCATCTTACAGGAGCAGTCAGTCTGCAAACACTTTGAGAAATGCTGGGATGGAAGGTGGAGTAGATATGGGTATGACGTACAATGAAACAGATTCCATGAATAGAATAGTATTGAATATAGTAGACTGAGGACAATCCATTAGCTCATAGATACAACACTGCAGACAAAACTATAAGGGCTTGTGCAAGAAGTACACAAATTAGTAAAATGAATACAAGAAACGACACTACAGATATAGACAAGACTTCAAGTAAACACACGACAGATATAGACAAGACTTCAGGCAAACACACGACAGATATAGACAAGACTTCAGGCAAACACACGACAGATATAGACAAGACTTCAGGCAAACACACGACAGATATAGACAAGGCTTCAAGCAAACACACGACAGATATAGACAAGACTTCAGGCAAACACACGACAGATATAGACAAGACTGCAGGCAAACACACGACAGATATAGACAAGACTTCAAGCAAACACACGACAGATATAGACAAGACTTCAAGCAAACACACGACAGATATAGACAAGACTTCAAGCAAACACACGACAGATATAGACAAGACTTCAGGCAAACACACGACAGATATAGACAAGACTTCAAGCAAACACACGACAGATATAGACAAGACTTCAAGCAAACACACGACAGATATAGACAAGACTTCAAGCAAACACACGACAGATATAGACAAGACTTCAGGCAAACACACGACAGATATAGACAAGACTTCAGGCAAACACACGACAGATATAGACAAGACTTCAGGCAAACACACGACAGATATAGACAAGGCTTCAAGCAAACACACGACAGATATAGACAAGACTTCAGGCAAACACACGACAGATATAGACAAGACTTCAGGCAAACACACGACAGATATAGACAAGACTTCAAGCAAACACACGACAGATATAGACAAGACTTCAGGCAAACACACGACAGATATAGACAAGACTTCAGGCAAACACACGACAGATATAGACAAGACTTCAGGCAAACACACGACAGATATAGACAAGACTTCAGGCAAACACACGACAGATATAGACAAGGCTTCAGGCAAACACACGACAGATATAGACATGGCTTCAGGCAAACACACGATAGATATAGACAAGGCTTCAGGCAAACACACTACAGATATAGACAAGACTTCAAGTAAACACACGACAGATATAGACAAGACTTCAGGCAAACACACGACAGATATAGACAAGACTTCAGGCAAACACACGACAGATATAGACAAGACTTCAGGCAAACACACGACAGATATAGACAAGGCTTCAAGCAAACACACGACAGATATAGACAAGACTTCAGGCAAACACACGACAGATATAGACAAGACTTCAGGCAAACACACGACAGATATAGACAAGACTTCAAGCAAACACACGACAGATATAGACAAGACTTCAAGCAAACACACGACAGATATAGACAAGACTTCAAGCAAACACACGACAGATATAGACAAGACTTCAAGCAAACACACGACAGATATAGACAAGACTTCAAGCAAACACACGACAGATATAGACAAGACTTCAAGCAAACACACGACAGATATAGACAAGACTTCAGGCAAACACACGACAGATATAGACAAGACTTCAAGCAAACACACGACAGATATAGACAAGACTTCAAGCAAACACACGACAGATATAGACAAGACTTCAAGCAAACACACGACAGATATAGACAAGACTTCAGGCAAACACACGACAGATATAGACAAGACTTCAGGCAAACACACGACAGATATAGACAAGACTTCAGGCAAACACACGACAGATATAGACAAGACTTCAGGCAAACACACGACAGATATAGACAAGGCTTCAAGCAAACACACGACAGATATAGACAAGACTTCAGGCAAACACACGACAGATATAGACAAGACTTCAGGCAAACACACGACAGATATAGACAAGACTTCAAGCAAACACACGACAGATATAGAAAAGACTTCAGGCAAACACACGACAGATATAGACAAGACTTCAGGCAAACACACGACAGATATAGACAAGACTTCAGGCAAACACACGAGAGATATAGACAAGACTTCAAGCAAACACACGACAGATATAGACAAGACTTCAGGCAAACACACGACAGATATAGACAAGGCTTCAGGCAAACACACGACAGATATAGACAAGGCTTCAGGCAAACACACGACAGATATAGACAAGGCTTCAGGCAAACACACGACAGATATAGACAAGACTTCTTCAGGCAAACACACTACAGATATAGACAAGGCTTCAGGCAAACACACGACAGATATAGACAAGACTTCAAGCAAACACACGACAGATATAGACAAGACTTCAAGCAAACACACGACAGATATAGACAAGACTTCAAGCAAACACACGACAGATATAGACAAGACTTCAGGCAAACACACGATAGATATAGACAAGACTTCAGGCAAACACACGACAGATATAGACAAGACTTCAGGCAAACACACGACAGATATAGACAAGACTTCAGGCAAACACACGACAGATATAGACAAGGCTTCAGGCAAACACACGACAGATATAGACAAGACTTCAAGCAAACACACGACAGATATAGACAAGGCTTCAAGCAAACACACGACAGATATAGACAAGACTTCAGGCAAACACACGACAGATATAGACAAGACTTCAGGCAAACACACGACAGATATAGACAAGGCTTCAGGCAAACACACGACAGATAGATACTCAACTATCTATATTGTGCAGAAATATGGACACTAAATAAGAAAAGAGAGAAGAAAATAATGCTCTTGAAATGTGGATTTATATAAGAAGTTGGCCATATGAAGAGATGAAACAAATAAAAGAGTCTCAAAGCAGGCCCTCAAATGGGACCCAAAGGGTAGAAGAAAAAGAGACTAACCCAGTAAAAAAGCGCTAAAAAGAACGCTGAGGCGAGAGGCAACCACAGCTGACATGCCGAGATTAAACAAATTGCCCAGAAGAGGGTCATGTGGTGAGATACAAGTCCTGTGAGAGGCAACCACAGCTGACATGCCGAGATTAAACAAATTGCCCAGAAGAGGGTCATGTGGTGAGATACAAGTCCTGTGAGAGGCAACCACAGCTGACATGCCGAGATTAAACAAATTGCCCAGAAGAGGGTCATGTGGTGAGATACAAGTCCTGTGAGAGGCAACCACAGCTGACATGCCAAGATTAAACAAATTGCCCAGAAGAGGGTCATGTGGTGAGATACAAGTCCTGTGAGAGGCAACCACAGCTGACATGCCGAGATTAAACAAATTGCCCAGAAGAGGGTCATGTGGTGAGATACAAGTCCTGTGAGAGGCAACCACAGCTGACATGCCGAGATTAAACAAATTGCCCAGAAGAGGGTCATGTGGTGAGATACAAGTCCTGTGAGAGACAACCACAGCTGACATGCCAAGATTAAACAAATTGCCCAGAAGAGGGTCATGTGGTGAGATACAAGTCCTGTGAGAGGCAACCACAACTGACATGCCGAGATTAAACAAATTGCCCAGAAGAGGGTCATGTGGTGAGATACAAGTCCTGTGAGAGGCAACCACAGCTGACATGCCAAGATTAAACAAATTGCCCAGAAGAGGGTCATGTGGTGAGATACAAGTCCTGTGAGAGACAACCACAACTGACATGCCGAGATTAAACAAATTGCCCAGAAGAGGGTCATGTGGTGAGATACAAGTCCTGTGAGAGACAACCACAACTGACATGCCGAGATTAAACAAATTGCCCAGAAGAGGGTCATGTGGTGAGATACAAGTCCTGTGAAAGGTCTGATGCTAACAAGACTAATCGGACACAAAGAGTCTAGAATTTCTGTCCTATGTGCCACCTTTCAGCTTAAAGGACAATAGATAGATAGAAGGTGACACAATAAATTACTTACAAGTCAACTTGGCAGGGATAATACAAGGTAGAGGCAGACATAGACCAAAGTGAATTGACTTCCAGAAATGGACAAACTGCAAGAAAATTAATGAAAATTGAATTAAAACACACAGTTTGTTGGGACAATTTGATCAAGAGGTCAGAAAAGAGGGTAAGGGAGTGACAAGGTTTTAGTGGAAGTTATTGTGAAAACATCAATAAAATGAAAGCCACAAAACCCAGTTCCTGGGTTTCTCACATCAGTAACTAGATGTAGTTACGAAACTAGTTGCAGTTTCCTCATATTCCAAGTCCGGCTTGTTGCAGGAGCTACTGAGTTAGGTGCTCTGTGCACCCCGTGAGCTGTGTGTTTCATCCGTTTTTATCATGTTTCGATATTCCAATTGTTTATGATGAATGATGATATCGTATGACAGGGGACAGTTTGCTGTGTTCACTTTCTGTGCGGTTTCGCCTTATGTCTTTTGGCGCGTGCTGAGACTGCTATGATGGGGGCTACAGCTACCTTTCTTTGTTTGGGAGATGCGTTAGTAATTCGGATGATTCCACTGGCACGGGTGGTTGAGCAATTATGGATTTTAATTCGTTTGCAGTGATACCGGGACCTTCCATAACCAAATAACCATAGGCGACGATTCCAAACCTCCTTAGATGATTCATAGAGCACTCGTAGTAGGTAACACTCGCTCTATGCGTGCCTCCCCTCACCGTGGGGACCCCGGTAGATCATACATTTGTTATATTATCCTACTTTAGACTAAGCGATTCTATTTTTATTCAACTATTTTCCATTATTTTGTTATGAAGATTACCAGCTACTTCCGCCTTGTCACTGAACTCACATCAACAACAAATAGTGACGTATTTGGGACGATTAATTTAAACATTTCAACCACTCCCACTCCAGCTCACACTTTTCCTCATTTCATCTTTTTTCCCACTCCACACACACACACACACACATACACACATACTATTCACAAACACACACACATATATATATATATATGATCTTCATATATCATCTTCATATATCATCTTCATATATCATCTTCATATATCATCTTCATATATCTTCATATGAATATCAAAAAGACTAGAACTGTGATCATAAACAAAGAAAATACTCAAAACCCACAAGTGGATATCAAAATTGAAGGAGTACCCCTGGAGACAGTTCAGAACTACAACTACCTTGGACATACTATAACCAGTGATGGAAAATGTACAACTGAAATAAACAAAAGAATAGGAATGGCAAAAAGTAATTTTAATGTCATAAAGAACATACTAACATCAAAACAAATAACACCAGGGCTAAAACTAAGAATAGCAAAATGTTACATCTTCTCAATATTCCTATATGGTGCAGAAACATGGACATTAGACAAGAAAACAGAATAGAGAATTGAAGCCTTTGAAATGTGGATATATAGAAGAATATGTAGAATTGGATGGAAAAAAAAAGAAAACAAACGATGAAGTCTTAAAACAACTAAAAATTAAAAGAGAACTACTAAACAAAATTCAATCAATCCTGGAGGGGAAAATACAAGTTAAAAGAGGCAGAGGCAGACCAAGATTAACATGGACGAGTAACATCAAAAGATGGACAAACCAGCCTATGACAACCTGCACTATCAAAGCAAGAGACAGGGCAGAATGGCGCTCCACGGTAGGCAACCTTCGTTGCGGAGATGGCACTCGATGATGCGATGATGATGATGATGATGATAATGATGATGTGGAACTTCATAGCTTAATATTGTATTTAAATGTGAGCAATTTGTTGTTGACTAGTGGCTTGTCTTTGCATTTACATATTTGTCTGAATATAGCTTGACGTTTATTCTCACTTGTTGTTATCACTTCTCTGCCAGATATCAGAAATTGACAGCCATTTGTCGTCCTTTTACGTTCTAATAATTATATGTTGTAGTTAGTCGAAGGCCCCGGTATCATTGCAAACGATTAAAATTCATAATTGCTTAACCGCCCGTTCCTGTGGAAATATCCGAATTGATATCTCATTTCATGGAAGTATCCAACCAAAGAAAGGAAAGGCCGCTGCAGTCCCCATAATAGCAGCCACAGCACACGCCAAAAGAAATAGGGGTACCGAAAGTGAACGCAACCGAACTGTCCTTCGACATACGATATCATCATTCATTGTAAGCAATCGGAATATTGAGGAACAATATATACATATATATGGAGGAACACATTGAAAAGCAAAAACCTTTTGTACTTAACTTCATCGACTTCAAAAAAAGCATTTGATAGTATTCATAGAGATTCTTTGTGGAAAGTTCTGAAGCAATATGGCTTACCATCAAAATTCATAAATATTATCAAAGACATGTATGACGGTTACACATGTGCAGTTCGAACAGAGGAAGGACTGAGCGAATGTTTCCCAATAGAAACTGGGGTTAAACAAGGATGTATGTTATCGCTCTTGTTATTTGGAATTGTTATGGACTTCATAATGAAGAAATGCTGCACTGGTAATAAAGGCATCGAATGGATACAAGGAGACCATTTGGAGGACCTCGACTTTGCTGATGACATAGTTCTCATCAGCAGTCAGTTAAAAACGATGCAGGAAAACACAAATGAACTATCATCAATAGCCAGCAAAATGGGGCTAAAGATCAATCATGAAAAGACTAAAGTCATGAAAAGTTTAATTCCAACAGATGACAAAATATACATGGAAAACAAACCAGTAAAAGAGATCGATCACTTTATCTATATTGGAAGTCACATTGATCGAGAAGGGGATACAAATAAAGAAATTAGAATCAGAATAGCTAAAGCAGTAATGTCTATCAGAAGCCTTGAAAAGTTGTGGAAATCAAAACTCATCAGCACAAACACAAATCTTAGACTATTCAAATCAAATGTACTAACAACTCTTACGTATGCGTGTGAGAGCTGGAAAACAACAAGAGACATAGAAACAAAGTTGAACGCATTCGAAAATAAATGTCTAAGGAAAATACTTGGTATAGCGTGGAACGAATTCAAGACAAACGAGTAAATTAGAGAAATCACCAATCAACCATTAATATCTTCAGTAATCAAGAAAAGTACGATGGTCATATGTCGGACATGTGATGAGAAGAGATAATAACCGAATAGCAAAGCAAGCCCTCATATGGGAAACGACAGGTAAGATAAAAAGAGGAAGACCCAGGGAGACACTGAGAAGAACATTGATGAGAGAGGCAAGAGCAGCAGGATTCGGCTCCCTCAATGAGATGGAGCTGCTTGCACAGAACAGAGACAAATGACGAGATTTGATAAAATATCTTTAAAAGAATTGAAAACTGCTAGAACAAAAATTCAAATAGAAGAAGGTGTATCTTGGTCTACGCCCTATGGCCGGCTACGGCTCGAAAGGTCAATAGATAGATAGATAGATTAAATCGGAATATCGAAACACGACCCGGTGTGTGCAGAGCACTAAACTCAGTCGCTCATGCAGCTAGCCGGACTTCGAATATGAGGAAGCTGCAACAAGGAACACTTTTCAGACAAAGCCTTAACAGTTCCTGCTGTCTATCAGCCATGTTGGCCGGTAGTCCATGTCCTTACACAATTAAATCCATTCAGTGATCAGTGTTACTTTTCTGTTGATGATCCTAACTGTAGTAGAAAGCATTTGAATTTCCTTGACTAATGATACCAGACCTAATCTTTCTTGACATGTGATACCAGACCTAATCTTTCTTGACATGTGATACCAGACCTAATCTTTCTATGACTTTAGATACCAGACCTAATCTTTCTTTGACTTTAGATACCAGACCTAATCTTTCTTTGACTTTAGATACCAGACCTAATCTTTCTTTGACTTTAGATACCAGACCCAATCTTTCTTTGACTTTAGATACCAAACCTAATCTTTCTTTGACTTTAGATACCAGACCTAATCTTTCTTTGACTTTAGATACCAGACCTAATCTTTCTTTGACTTTAGATACCAGACCTAATCTTTCTTTGACTTTAGATACCAGACCTAATCTTTCTTTGACTTTAGATACCAGACCTAATCTTTCTTGACATGTGATACCAGACCTAATCTTTCTTGACATGTCGCTTTGGTCTAAAATAAAAACTATGTACTCGCTTCACGACAAAATAAATGATAAAAACACCAACAACAAACACGGCCCCAGCCAGAAAAGCGATCAAATAATCCATTACAACCATATATATTGGTATCTTCTGACTGCTGTACCGCATATAGGAGCCTCCGTGTCGCATCACGTGATCAAGCCAGAATGCTGCTTCCTTCTTTGGATCCTTGTACAGCTCTCGATATATCTCCGAAGCTGTGCCGATGGATGATCTAATCTTCTGGCTAGAGGCTACTTCTTCTATAGCGTTGACAAGTTCATCCTCTGTAGCTTTCAGGAAATCGATGTTGCGGCAATAACCTCTCTCCTCAGCTCGTTCTGCATTGGGAGGTTGGTCATAGAAAAGTGGTAAACAGATCATGGGCACTCCATGATAAATACCTTCATAGAGGCTGTGAAGTCCAGAATGGGTCATGTAAACTTTAACGTTTTTGTTTCCAAGAAGATCGTTTTGGGGTAACCAGGTCGATGTCAGAATCTTATCAGGGTCAGGTGACGTGATATTGGCTCTCCAGATTGTGTTCAATTTAATTCGCTTTAATACTGACACCAGTTTTAGTTCCAGCTTCTTTGGGAGATTCATAAACAGGGTGCCAAACGACAGGACTGCCACGTCGACTCCAGCTTTTCTAGAACGTTCCACAAACGACTTGAATGGTTCCTGTAGTTCCTTTGCTGGTCCGGCAGACAATCCTCCAATGAGTTTTAAATTGGGCAAGGCAGGTCTTGGGTAATCAAAGATCGGATCATTCTCCACAATGTAAACTTCTGCCTGGCTCATGAGCTCATTTGCTGTTGGAACATCTGGTTCGTTAGGAAAGAGCTGCTTTGTGTATCCCCTGTCGTTAAAAATGTGCTGAAACAGTGGGATCATTTTGTGAGTTACCGCCCTTACTTTCTCAAAGAGAGTTGCCTGGTTGCGTATATAAGGGGAGTTAAATGCTTCTGCAACTGGGCTGTAAGGCATTTTAGCTGGTACCGGAAACGGAGTGGCACTGAGAACTGCAAATGGCACTTTAAGCTTGTATGGTATCGCCACAAGTTCGTTAATTCTCGGGTACCAGTCTATAACAATGAGATCAGGCTTCAAACTTCTGATGTACTCAACAAATATTTCTTTCTGAAGGGCTTGAAAGTAGTTTTCTGACACTTCATCTTGTAGATTCAAAAGCCGATGACAGTCCAGTTCTGTTCCAGCTTCAATGGTTTGCTTAACTGTATCTTCACGGTAGAATGTGATCTTGCCCACAGAGGAATCACAGAAATCGTTATAGCTAAAGATCTGCACCTGTGGAGAGTTGTTAATATCTCGACTAAGATCGGACGGTATCCCCAGCCAGACATTGTGTTCCTTCTTGACGAGCTCTTCTGCAACAGTGTGATGAAGTCTGACGTGGCTGGTGACGTACATTGGCAGAAAGACCACGTTTTTGCTCTCAGTAAGAGTTGTTGTTAAAGTTAAAAGTAATCCAACAGCGTGCACATATCCCGCCATCTGAAACACAAGATGGAAACAGCAATAACTGGCAGCCGCCGTTAAAAATGAATATTATTAACTACACTACATTGGCCACACTTTTGACAAATCTCTTCACAGAGCCTCATAGTCTAGTATGGTTCGCTGACCCCACGAGGCATGAATGTATCACACTCGTACACATAGTTTCCTTCCGGTTACTCCTTCCCTTTTGCATAGCCTTCTCTACTACCCATGTTTGGGCTCTTTAGTCTATCCACTATGCCATGCTATTCATAGTTCTCCTCCACTAGTCCCCACTGAGACACTTCGGTGTTCTCCTATACTCCTTTTTTTCTGTGCTACTTACCCCTATGTTTTTATTGTACCCCACTCTCAGACATCTCACTCTTTCCGTCTTTTGAGTACTTGTTATTCTACTGTTCTACTCTTTCTCCTTTGTGTTTGCACACTGACCCCGGTGTGAACTCTTCTAGTTATGTGTGCGTTATGCGCACATTTCTACACATATGATTGTCCCGGTATGGGTGTGCACATGCTTGTATGCGTTCATACGTATGGGTATTGGTATATAAATATTTATATATGCAGGTATGTGTTTGCATGTATGTATGCATATATATGTATATATGTGTATGTTGATATGTATAAGTATGTGCATGTCTATACGTGTATATATGTATACACGCATATGTGTGTGTGTATACATGTATTTATGAGCCCTTAGATACTTTTAGACATTGTCACTGTCTTTGCAGTCGAGGTAACCTAGACAGCGTTCCCCCCACTTGTGTTTTTTTAGAACCCTTCACCTGACCAGAGGGTATAATTACAGCTACACCCGTGTGACCATTCCTTTCCCATTCTGACCACGGTCCACGACACAGGGAAGTCATTCTTCCTTTCTTTAACCAGTTTCGATCATTTTGTTTTTGATGTTTCATTACTAGTTAGCTATGTAGGATTAGTTTTATTTACTTACATATCTGTGTGTGCATGTGTTGATTGTTTATTCCTGCTGAAGGCCTATTGAACCAAAACGTCGTTCTAATCTGTGTCGTCTACTAATCACGTAAAGCTTTTACCATACCATTTTTTCGATTTTTTTTTTCTATTTTCCCTCCCTTTTGACTAATCTGCTGGAGATTTTGTGTCGCAATTGGAACTAAATGCAACATACCCCAATTTGTTCTTCATTTAGCTGGCAGACCAAAGTATTTGTTTCAGAAAAAAAACCTTTTCTTTTTTATGTGTATAATATATACATGTGTATATATATATATATATATATATATATATATATATATATATATATATATATATATATATATATCATCACCATCAAGTACCGGGCCTGCTGGCGTATGTGATTATGTCTTTCCACAACTTTCAATCTTGACAGCTATTTATCATTTCTGTTGTTGCCTTTCTGCTACGCCATTCTCTTAAACTGACTGGTATTTTTTCTCTTTCGTTCCCTCTATCTCTTCGTCCCTCAATTTTCCTAGTTGTTACAATATATTCCAGTTGTTCTCTTCTCATTACATGGCCAAAAAATGATGATAGTTTCTTCCTAATATTGGAAATTAGCTCTCTTTTTGCTTTGGCCTCTTTCAGAATGTCTTCATTACTCTTCTTAGCTGTCCATGGTATTCTCAACATTCTTCTGCAAAACCACATTTCTACAGACTCCAGTGATTTCCTTGTCTGTTGTATTATTGTCTATGATTCACATCCATATGTTACGACTTGCTATACATAGCATTTAAGAGATCTTTTTCTTGTTTCTATTGTCAAAAAAGGATTGCATAGTATCTTCCTCATTTTCTGGAGATGCTGCTTCAGCCTGAGCCATTCTGCATCTGCATATATATATATATACGCTAGCAAAACATGGGTTGCGGATTTATAATGAACAAGAAAAGTTTGGAATACGTCAATTTCAGTAATTTAGTATGAGCGACCAGGATGTATAGATAAGGAAACAACAGATGGATTGGCCACGTGACAAGGCAGAAAGATCAAAACACAACACAACGAGCCTTCAGCAAACGTTGTGAGAACACCGGACCCAAGGGTCCACCACGAAAAAGATGGATCGATGGAATATTAGAAGCACTAGGAAACATAACAGAAGCAGAGGCGAACAGAGGAGCAAAAGACCGTAAATTATATCTTCCTACGACGCTGAAAGGCAAATGAGGAAGGAAAGAAGACGAAGAAAACAATCAGGATGAATACTGTTGATTGCTGCAACGGGGGGCTGAAAGGTTATGGTTATGGAAGGTCCCGGTATCACTGCAAACGAATTAAAATTCATAATTGCTCAACCGCCCGTGCCAGTGGAATCATCCGAATTAATATCTCATCTCCCAAACCAAAAAATGTAGCTGCAATTCCCATCATAGCAGTCTCAGCACACGCCAAAAGTCATAAGGCGAAACCGACAGAAAGTGAACACAGCCATCTATTCTCTATCATACGATATCATCATTTATCGTAAGCAATCGGAATATTAAAACACAATACGGATGAAACGCAGCTCACGGTGTGCACTGAGCACTTATCACTTTTCAGGCTGAGCCTCAATGATTCTTGCCATCTATCCGCCACATTGATCGGTATTCGGTGTGCTAGTAGGTATGTAAATGTAACGTCTGCAGTGACGTCAATTCGTTCTTAGGTATACATTCTAAAATAATTGAAGATAAACAAGCAATCTCCCATGTTCACAATCTCCAATGTCGACAGTTGTCTCCATGTCCACAATCTCCCATGTTCACAATCTCCAATGTCGACAGTTGTCTCCATGTCCACAATCTCCCACTCTCACAACCCACACCCTCCCCCCCCTCCCGTGATTACTGCGTGCAGAAAGGTAACGTATCCCTCGCAGGCCTGATGACTCAGAACTGGGGTGGTCACTCTCAACACGTCGAGCGAATTACTAAGATTGCCATCCTAGCACATAATCTGCTGTTGAAGTGATGTTATTGCTATGATGGCTCATTACATTTTATAACATTTAGCTTCATAGACTTTTAGGGAAATAAAAAACGTTTTTTTTTTTAAATATAAAAAAGGAAGATATATTTATACTGAAGGGAGGTCAAAAAGTAATGCACACCAATTTTTTTCTCGGAAACTATTCGGGCAAAATGTGTGAAATTTTCACAGATTGTAGCTGAACATCCCCTTTACACTACCTATTTTTCAACATAATCTCCGTCCAAGCGTATTGCCTTACGCCAACGCGAAACTAGGTCATGAATGCCCCGTTTGTACCAAGTTTTGTCCTGCTCGCGTAGCCATTTTTTAACTGCACGGATCACATCCTCATCATTGTCAAAGTGTTTCCCACGCAGGAATTTTTTGAGTGGTCCAAACAGATGGAAATCTGAGGGAGCCAGATCAGGGCTGTAAGGAGGATGGGGCAGTACAGTCCAACCAAATTTGTTGATTGCTTCCCGTGTTACCAGACTTGTGTGAGGGCGTGCATTGTCATGTTGAAGCAACAAATCTGCAGATGGCTTATTAGGCCGAACTCTGTGGAACCGATTTTTGAGTTTTGTCAGTGTATTGATGTAAGCTGTCGAGTTGATTGTCTCACCTCTTGTCATTACATCAACAAGAATCACACCAGCAATGTCCCAGAAGACAGTGATCATCACCTTTCCGGCTGATGGAGATGTTTTGAATTTTTTTCTTTTTGGTGACTGCGGATGATGCCATTCCATTGACTGCATTTTTGTTTCAGGCTCATAATAATGTGCCCACGTTTCGTCACCGGTAACAATTTTTGACAAAACACTTTTCTCCTTCAACACCGAAACGCTCCAACAATTCAGAACAGAATGTTTTCCTTTGAACTCTGTGATCATTTGTTAGGCACCGAGGAACCCATCGAGCGCAAATCTTTGAATATCCGAGAGTTTTAAAAATTGCGATTGCACTTCCCTTGCTGACTGTAAGCTGCAATGCCAATTGCTGACTAGTGATACGCCTATCCTTACGAATAATGGCATCAGCCCGGTTTAACATGTCTGTGCTGGTAGCCGAGGCAACACGTCCAGAACGCGGTAAATCATGCAGCTCCACTCGTACACTTTCTGCAGCTTTAATTCTCTGAACCCAGCGACTAACTGTGCTCCTATCGACTGCAGAACATTTGTACACTGCACACAGTCGTTTATGAATGTTTGCCACAGTTTCTTTTTCCGCAACCAGAAATTCTATGACAATTCGCTGTTTGTAACGGACATTGTTGACAAGCTCCATTTTAACGGTTCATAGATTGCGTAATATTTTTCAGAATGCTGTGCAATTTGGTGCACATAATTGGAACATGTCATATTCCAAGTGTGCAAAATTGCATATTCCTATCTTTATTATTAGCCGAGAAAAAAATTGGTGTGCATTACTTTTTGACCTCCCTACGTATAATGGCCAATGACTGCTCTGGCGGACAATTTGAATTTACTGATTCCAAGGCTGCCACATCTGAAAGGAAAATGGATTTTTTAACAAATGAATGAACAAAATAGTACCTGATAAGGTACATCATTTTAATATTGAAGTATGATTAAGGTTGGTAAAAACTGGGTAGAGTGGTTTTAATATTGAAGTATGATTAAGGTTAGTAACAACTGGGTAGAGTGGTTTTAATATTGAAGTATGATTAAGGTTGGTAACAACTGGGTAGAGTGGTTTTAATATTGAAGTATGATTAAGATTGGTAACAACTGGGTAGAGTGGTTTTAATATTGAAGTATGATTAAGGTTGGTAACAACTGGGTAGAGTGGTTTTAATATTGAAGTATGATTAAGGTTGGTAACAACTGGGTAGCGTGGTTTTAATATTGAAGTATGATTCATCATCATCATCATGTCCCATACCGGGTGGCGTAGGTGATCATGTCCCTCCACAATCTTCTATCTACAGTGCATCGTATCAGTTCTGTTGTTGACTGTTTTCCATGCCATGACACCAAGCTATCCAGTATTTTCTCTCTTTGTCGCCCGCGATCTCTCTTTCCTTTTATTTTGCCAGTTGTAACCAAGTATTCCAACTTTCCTCTTCTCATGATGTGCCCGAAAAATGTTGATTGCTTCTTTCTCATGTTTTTTCAAGAGCTCCCTTTTTGTGTTGGCCTCTTTGAGAACTTCCTCATTGGTCTTTTTAGCTGTCCAGGTAACTTTCAACATTCTTCTGAGAAATCCCATCTCTGTGGCCTCTAATCGTCTTTTCATTTGTTTGTCTACTGTCCATGATTCGCTTCCATAGGTCAGAATTGGTTCTATATAGCACCGATGAACTCTCTCATTTTTATTGACATAGATTTGTTGCATAAGATATTTTTCATTTTCTGAAATGCCATTTTGGCGTGAGCTATTCTGCTTTTTATTTCTGTGGTGCATCTCCCATCTGATGTTATTATTGTGCCCAAGTATTTGAAACGCACTTGTTTCAGATTTGTCTCGTTTATTTTTATACTGTATGATGGTGGTGATTGTTTCTTCGATATAACCATTACTTCTGTTTTCTTACTATTCAGACTGAGACCTTTCTTGTTGCTTTCTTTCACTATTATGTCTATCATTTATTGTAGTTCATTCTCTGTCTCTACTATTAAGACTGTGTCATCCGCATATCGCAAATTATTTATGTTGTGACCGTTGACTTCAATTCCTTTTTTGTCTACTATTGATCTCATAATATACTCACTGTAAAGTGAAAACAAATCCGGCGACAGAACACAGCCTTGTCTGACTCCTTGCTTTATATATTGGAATTGTCCTGTTTGGTTGTTAATTCGTATAGCTGCTGTTTGTTGCCAGTACATGTTTTTTATGATTCGCAGATCCTTGCCATCAATGTTTAATTTCTCCAGGATATTGATTATTTCCACATGCTTTACTTTGTCACATGCTTTCGTGTAGTCTATAAAGCACATATATAGATCTTTCTTTGAAGTATGATTAAGGTTGGTAAAAACTGGGTAGAGTGGTTTTAATATTGAAGTATGATTAAGGTTGGTAAAAACTGGGTAGAGTGGTTTTAATATTGAAGTATGATTAAGGTTAGTAACAACTGGGTAGAGTGGTTTTAATATTGAAGTATGATTAAGGTTGGTAACAACTGGGTAGAGTGGTTTTAATATTGAAGTATGATTAAGATTGGTAACAACTGGGTAGAGTGGTTTTAATATTGAAGTATGATTAAGGTTGGTAACAACTGGGTAGAGTGGTTTTAATATTGAAGTATGATTAAGGTTGGTAACAACTGGGTAGCGTGGTTTTAATATTGAAGTATGATTCATCATCATCATCATGTCCCATACCGGGTGGCGTAGGTGATCATGTCCCTCCACAATCTTCTATCTACAGTGCATCGTATCAGTTCTGTTGTTGACTGTTTTCCATGCCATGACACCAAGCTATCCAGTATTTTCTCTCTTTGTCGCCCGCGATCTCTCTTTCCTTTTATTTTGCCAGTTGTAACCAAGTATTCCAACTTTCCTCTTCTCATGATGTGCCCGAAAAATGTTGATTGCTTCTTTCTCATGTTTTTTCAAGAGCTCCCTTTTTGTGTTGGCCTCTTTGAGAACTTCCTCATTGGTCTTTTTAGCTGTCCAGGTAACTTTCAACATTCTTCTGAGAAATCCCATCTCTGTGGCCTCTAATCGTCTTTTCATTTGTTTGTCTACTGTCCATGATTCGCTTCCATAGGTCAGAATTGGTTCTATATAGCACCGATGAACTCTCTCATTTTTATTGACATAGATTTGTTGCATAAGATATTTTTCATTTTCTGAAATGCCATTTTGGCGTGAGCTATTCTGCTTTTTATTTCTGTGGTGCATCTCCCATCTGATGTTATTATTGTGCCCAAGTATTTGAAACGCACTTGTTTCAGATTTGTCTCGTTTATTTTTATACTGTATGATGGTGGTGATTGTTTCTTCGATATAACCATTACTTCTGTTTTCTTACTATTCAGACTGAGACCTTTCTTGTTGCTTTCTTCTACTATTATGTCTATCATTTATTGTAGTTCATTCTCTGTCTCTACTATTAAGACTGTGTCATCCGCATATCGCAAATTATTTATGTTGTGACCGTTGACTTCAATTCCTTTTTTGTCTACTATTGATCTCATAATATACTCACTGTAAAGTGAAAACAAATCCGGCGACAAAACACAGCCTTGTCTGACTCCTTGCTTTATATATTGGAATTGTCCTGTTTGGTTGTTAATTCGTATAGCTGCTGTTTGTTGCCAGTACATGTTTTTTATGATTCGCAGATCCTTGCCATCAATGTTTAATTTCTCCAGGATATTGATTATTTCCACATGCTTTACTTTGTCACATGCTTTCGTGTAGTCTATAAAGCACATATATAGATCTTTCTTTGAAGTATGATTAAGGTTGGTAAAAACTGGGTAGAGTGGTTTTAATATTGAAGTATGATTAAGGTTGGTAAAAACTGGGTAGAGTGGTTTTAATATTGAAGTATGATTAAGGTTGGTAACAACTGGGTAGAGTGGTTTTAATATTGAAGTATGATTAAGGTTGGTAACAACTGGGTAGAGTGGTTTTAATATTGAAGTATGATTAAGGTTGGTAACAACTGGGTAGTGGTTTTAATATTGAAGTATGATTAAGGTTGTTAACAGCTGGGTAGAGTTGTTTTAATATTGAAGTATGATTAAGGTTGGTAACAATTGGGTAGAGTTGTTTTAATATTGAAGTATGATTAAGGTTGGTAACAATTGGGTAGATTTGTTTTAATATTGAAGTATACCGATTGGGATTTTTATTTATGATTTCTCTCTGCGGAAAAACCCCCTGGTCTTGGCAGTGAGGCCCGGCTTGAAACGTAAATTACTCATCGACGGAAAAATTATGAGTACCTCCAAAGTCGGAGTTATCTGCCTATGCGGCGAGGGACCCCTGTGCACAGGGTTAAAAGGACACACAATTCAGTTCCTAGTCTCTAGGGACTTCGTCAGAAGTTAAAAAAAAAAAAAAAAAAAAAAAAAAGCTGACGAACGAAAAAAAAAATTTTGAAGTATGATTAAGGTTGGCCAACAACTGGGTAAAGTGGCTTTAATATTTAAGTATGATTAAGGTTGTCAACAACTAGGTAAAGCAGAAGAAAAGAAATATACTAACCAAGGTATTCATCAGACTCTGCAGGGAGTGCTGCACCTAGAAATATAAAGCCACTGAGATCAGATTAAGGGAGTCCATCGAAAAACTATCATCACCTAAGTGTGCTGTATATGGACAGTTCAGTGTCTTCACAGCCAGCAAAGCAGCAGTCGGAAATTTGTGGATTTACAAGCGTCGTCCAGGAACCATGTCATCCATTACTGTTCTTTCCAGTCTGCTGTGTCTTGTGATGTGGCCATAGTATTTTAATTTCCTCTGTAGAATGGTGTTTATAAACCAGTTCTTATTGTTGAAATCTTTTAATTTCTTCATTGCTCTTTTTTATTATCTAAGGTAACTTTAAGGATTTTTCTGTAGCATTTTGTTTTGAATGAATAGATTTTCCTGTTTAATGTGGATTGCTCTGTCAAGTCAGCCGAAGTTTAATATCTTTAGGAAATTTGCACCGTGTTCCGTTCGTTGTATTCACTAGAATAATCAGGAATCTATGGGTGCGGCCATTGTTGTGTGTGCTACATCATAATAATGGCTCGTCGTATATCCCTAGACTGGCCATACGCTAATCTTACGGTCTGTTGTTTGATGTGCGACGGGGATAATCCGACGACTGTGTTTTATATGTTCGGAATTGGAGTCAAAAACGATGTGCTAACATCATCAAGCGCTATACATTTTTAAAGATATGACGATCATCATTTTCAGGAGGATGTGAACCTCCTGTCAATATGTTCGATAGGCGGTAGGAACCATTGAAGGCTATGTCTGAAAGCGTTCCTTGTTGCAGTTTCCTCATATTCTAAGTCAGGCTTGCTGCAGGAGCTACTGAGTTAGGTGCTTTGTGCACACCGTAGGCTGTGTGTTTCATCCGTTTTGATCATGTTTCGATATTCCGATTGCTACAATGAATGATGATATCGTATGGCAGGGAACAGTTGGCTGTGTTCACTTTCTGCGCGGTTTCACCTTATGTCTTTTGGCGTGTGCTGAGACTGTTATGATGGGGACTACAGCTACCTTTCTTTGTTTGGGAGATGAGTTAGTAATTCGGATGATTCCACTCGCACGGGCGGTTGATCAATTATGGATTTTAATTCGTTTGCAGTGATACCGGGGCCTTCCATAACCAAAGAACGAATACTATTTATTTTTATAATTAATTTATTGGTGTAGTAATACTAATATCACATACAAAAGCAATACAAAGCTGGAAAATAGTCCCGAACTTACGTCATAGATGTAAAGCTTTGCTCTTTATGGCGGATGAACCTGGTGACAGCCCTCACCACCTCCAACAAACTCACTAAAATACAATGACCGACAAGGGCACAACTATGTGCTATCGTGCTTGACCGTAGTTCATCATCATCAAGTACCATACCTGCTAGCGTAGGTGATTATGTCTCTCCACAAAATTTTATCTCGACAGCTATTTATCATTTCTGTTGTTGACCTTCTGCCAAGCCATTCTTTTAAGCTGTGTGGTCTCTTTGCTTCATTCTATCTCTTGGTCCCTCAATTTTGCCAGTTGTAATATATTCCAGCTGTTCTTTTCTCATAACATGGCCAATAAATGACCGTATGATGCAAATTAGTTCCTGTCGATGGCTAATAAAACACACCCCTACGTCCTTTGCCTTATCCCACCTTAGTCGAACCCAGATGGACTGATGATTCGCAGGATCTCGTGTCTGTCGCTCATCAATCAGAGTATCAATCCCCCTCAAACCCACCCCTCCAAAAAAACCACCATAGGAAAACGTCAATCGCACATGCCAAGCTGCAACATTCCCACATCTGAGACCTTGAAGTCGACCTATCAGGTCTATTATGGTCATGAATTCCTGATTAAACAAGACAGTAGATCCACACAATTACACGAAAGTCCCCAGATATTCAATCTTTTCAATTGAACCATTCAATAAAAGAAAGCCAACCCGTCCTGAACTCAGGAACTACCGGTCGTACACAGCAACAACTTTTATAATAAGAGACACCAGCAGAGAGCACCCACAACCGTTTTAAGCTGCCACGCAGTATTCACCATACCATCAGCCAAAAGTCATACATTTGTTATTATAATGATCACGTTCTAAATTCATCAACATTAATTTCTCACAAAACCTGCGGGCATGCCAGTTGTAAGCTCAATCATTTTATTTTAGAGAAAACCCAAAAACATGAAACATAAATTGCCCCGCACAAAAATGATGTCAATAAACGTAACCTTCATTTAAAGTGTAAGCATGAAAGGTCACGGTCGTAAAAATAAAGTTCAACACGTCATGGCCGTCGAGCAAAAGTCGAAGGTTATTATGTAAATAAGACGGTAGGGTAGCTCACGCCAGATGAACGCTCACACTCTGTTTATTGTGTCCGTTCCAGCGGTACAAATCGACAGACCATAATTTTGCGGTAATCCTGTGGACACAATCTGGCAATTGTTCAGGGACAGCACGTCAGAGAGAGATGGCGCAGATTTCAATTCATTTCTTCACGATCATGACAAATCTGAATAGTAGACTATCATCCAGTGCCGTCTCATCATCGAAGTTTGGCTACCATAGAGCGCCATTCTGCTCTGTCTCTTGCTTTGATAGTGCAGGTTGTCATAGGCTACCTTGTCCATCTTTTAATGTTACTCGTCCATGTTAGTCTTAGCCTGTCTCTTCCTCTTTTACCTTGTAGTAGTCCAGTTCACTAACCACTGAGCTATAGTATGCTATTATTTATATCAAAGTGATCAGCTATATTCGTTTTTCATGCCCTGAATATGTCTCTCGTGTGCCTCACACTTTTCTGTTTTCCCAAGCAGATCCGTTAATTATTTCTTATTCATCTGCCACATTTGGTTGACGTATACAGACAAAAATAGCGCTATAATAGGGAAAAGAGAGGCAAGGGCAGCAGGAATCGCTCCCTCATTGAGATAGAGTTGTTAGCACAGAACAAACAAATGGCGCGATTTAATAGAAGGCCTTTACAAGGACTGAAAACTGCTGGAACAAAAAATGTAGATAAGAGAAGGAGCATTTAGGTCTGTGCCCTATGGGCCGGCTATGGCTCGAAAGGTCAATAGATAGATATATAGATAGGTAGGTAGTTAGTTAGACAGACAGGTAGATAGATAGATAGAATAGAGACACATGCAGCATACACATTAATGGAACATTATAGCACATGAATTTAATGGGCACCGGATTTTTTTCTGGGAAAGTGAAGCGGCACGGGCGTAATACCGACCACATTACCCCAATAATCATGTGCTGAAGGTCTGTAAAATTTATGGTCACTAACACCATATTCCCTATATGCCACTTGGCGTGACGGGGGGTACTTTACTTTTTTTTTTAATAGCACATGAAGAATAAATATTAAAAGTTCAGAACAACAACATTCGAAGAATAGTTGATGTTAAATCCAGAAGACAAAAAGCTGGAATGTGAGAACACTGCAGATTACATGAACCATGATCTAGTTTTATACATGAGTGTGATGAAAACAATAACATCGGATGGGAGATGCACCACAAAAATAAAAAGCAGAATAGCTCAGGCCAAAATAGCATTTCAGAAAATGAAAAATATCTTATGCAACAAATCTATGTCAACAGAAATGAGAAAGAGAGTTCATCGGTGCTATAAAGAACCAATTTTTACCTTATTTAGAGGCCACAGAAATGGGATTTCTCAGAAGAGTGTTGAAAGTTCCCTGGACAGCTAAAAAGATCAATGAAGAAATTCTCAAAGAGGCCAACACAAAAATGGAGCTCCTAAAAACATCAGAAAAAAACAATCAGCATTTTTCGGGCACATCATGAGAAGAGGAAAGTTGGAATACTTGGTTACAACTGGCAAAATAAAAGGAAAGAGAGATCGTGGGCGACAAAGAGAGAAAATACTGGATAGCTTGGTGTCATGGCATGGAAAACAGTCAACAACAGAACTGATACGGTGCACTGTAGATAGAAGATTGTGGAAGGACATGACCACCTATGCCAACGGTATGGCACATGATGATGATGATATTAAAACACATAAAATCAAGAAATAGACCAAGTATATGAGATTGACTTTGTTGCATTTTCAAGTGATGAAGAGTTCTTTTAGTAGGAGGTCACAGCAAGTTCCGCGTACAATGTTTGCTTTGATCGTAATGTAATAGGGAAATGACAACACTTTACAGACAGAAAATTACATTGCTTTACACAAAAATAGAAATAACATCACTTTACACAAGCGTAGAAATGACATCTCTATACAGAGAAATTATATCGTTTTACCCAGAGAAGGGACATCACATTACTTTACACAAACAGAAATACTACTTTACATAGAAATATCACATCACACAGAGAAATTACATCGCTTTAAGCACAAACAGAAATAACACCACTTTAAACATAGAAATATATTACAGAGAAATGACATCACTTTAAACAGAGAAATATATTACAGAAAAATGACATCACTTTATACAGAGAAATATATTACAGAAAAATGACATCACTTTAAACAGAGAAATATATTACAGAAAAATGACATCACTTTATACAGAGAAATATATTACAGAAAAATGACATCACTTTATACAGAGAAATATATTACAGAAAAATGACATCACTTTATACAGAGAAATATATTACAGAAAAATGACATCACTTTATACAGAGAAATATATTACAGAAAAATGACATCACTTTATAAAGAGAAATATATTACAGAAAAATGACATCACTTTATACAGAGAAATATATTACAGAAAAATGACATCACTTTATACAGAGAAATATATTACAGAAAAATGACATCACTTTATACAGAGAAATATATTACAGAAAAATGACATCACTTTAAACAGAGAAATATATTACAGAAAAATGACATCACTTTAAACAGAGAAATATATTACAGAAAAATGACATCACTTTATACAGAGAAATATATTACAGAAAAATGACATCACTTTATACAGAGAAATATATTACAGAAAAATGACATCACTTTATACAGAGAAATATATTACAGAAAAATGACATCACTTTATACAGAGAAATATATTACAGAAAAATGACATCACTTTATACAGAGAAATATATTACAGAAAAATGACATCACTTTATACAGAGAAATATATTACAGAAAAATGACATCACTTTATACAGAGAAATATATTACAGAAAAATGACATCACTTTAAACAGAGAAATATATTACTGAAAAATGACATCACTTTAAACAGAGAAATATATTACTGAAAAATGACATCACTTTAAACAGAGAAATATATTACAGAAAAATGACATCACTTTATACAGAGAAATATATTACAGAAAAATGACATCACTTTATACAGAGAAATATATTACAGAAAAATGACATCACTTTATACAGAGAAATATATTACAGAAAAATGACATCACTTTATACAGAGAAATATATTACAGAAAAATGACATCACTTTATACAGAGAAATATATTACAGAAAAATGACATCACTTTATACAGAGAAATATATTACAGAAAAATGACATCACTTTATACAGAGAAATATATTACAGAAAAATGACATCACTTTAAACAGAGAAATATATTACAGAAAAATGACATCACTTTAAACAGAGAAATATATTACAGAAAAATGACATCACTTTAAACAGAGAAATATATTACAGAAAAATGACATCACTTTAAACAGAGAAATATATTACAGAAAAATGACATCACTTTATACAGAGAAATATATTACAGAAAAATGATATCACTTTATACAAGTGGGATCTTTATGAGCTTTATAGAAAGATAATGTGAACTTAAAGATGATTGTTTAAGAGGGAGTGTAATCTTTGAGAGCTTATCTAAAAAGATAGTTTGAAGTTTCTCTATGATTGTTTACTGGGGAGTGGATCAGTGAATGATGAGCATTCAGGTATGACACTTTAAGCATCTGGAGTCAAGCTTGGTACAAGTAGGATAGGATAACTCAAAGACAGACCAAGAGACTGCATAAAAAAACAGACATACTTTATGTTACCTGTTGTGTAGAGGTTTGTACCTATGTGTCTGCCCAGTGTGTACTGAGGTTAACTCCTTCTATTAATAATCTTCCATTATGGTAATCAACAGACAAAATATGTAGTTCTGGAATAATTAGGACAACTTCTTATAATTCCAAGAATATTTGGATTTTTAAAAAAGTTTATATTTTTTCTTATTCTAGTTTTAGGAACAAACCAGAATATTTTCTGTTCCCAACGGTTGGAAAAAAATTGCTGCACTTTTGTTCTTGCAATTCAGACAAATTTGGTAATCTTTTCTCATTCTGTAGGGGAAAAACCATGGAAATAAATAGAGAAATACTCAAAGAACAAATAAAAATATTTGAATGTTTCAGTATAGAAAAGGGCAGAAAATGTAGACAAATGATGGTGGATAGCAACTACAAAGCAAGATTGAATGAAAGAGACCACATAAGAATAAAGAGAAATGACAAATATTTGATATACTGGTGCATTTATTACAAATAATGACAAGAAAAAAAAACATTTCCAAGGTAATAGCAGAAGTTGTCAAATAACAATTTAACAACATCATCAAGCAGATATTAACATTCAACCAATGAATATTAACTCATGTTTTACTTTTGCATAAGTTGGAACACAAACTCAACCCCAATGTTGTGCTACCAATGCCAGACTTGAATTCTAGACACGCAACACAATCTTCATCCCAATGTTGTGCTACCAATGTCAGACCTGAATTCTAGACACATAACACAATCTTCATCCCAATGTTGTGCTACCAATACCAGACCTGAATTCTAGACACACAACACAATCTTCATCCCAATGTTGTGCTACCAATACCAGACCTGGACTCAAGAACAATAAGAAAGAAAATACTGAAATGAAATGAGTCACAGGGATGACAGGAAACAGCCTGTGAAATAAGGTCAGAAATGAAGAACTGAGATTAAAGTCAGGAATAATTCCAGTCATATAGCACATAATGAAACAACAGATAAAATGGTTTGGCCACATAAGGTAGAAATCAAAACACAATGAGCCCGTTACATCAGACCCAAGGTAACAAAAAAGGACACATTGAGTATTATAAACACTAGGAAACATAACAAGAAAAGCCTAAAAATTTTTAGTAGCAAATTAAACATTGCTTTGGCGTTTAGAAACATAGCAAAAGCAGATTCTCATGGTATAGACTTGATGAAGTTTGAGTGTTAGAGGATTCTCAAGGTATAGACTTGATGAAGTTTGAGTGTTAGAGGATTCTCATGGTATAGACTTGGTGAAGTTTGAGTGTTAGAGGATTCTCATGGTATAGACTTGGTGAAGTTTGAGTGTTAGAGGATTCTCATGGTATAGACTTGGTGAAGTTTGAGTGTTAGAGGATTCTCATGGTATAGACTTGGTGAAGTTTGAGTGTTAGAGGATTCTCAAGGTATAGACTTGGTGAAGTTTGAGTGTTAGAGGATTCTCATGGTATAGACTTGGTGAAGTTTGAGTGTTAGAGGATTCTCATGGTATAGACTTGGTGAAGTTTGAGTGTTAGAGGATTCTCAAGGTATAGACTTGGTGAAGTTTGAGTGTTAGAGGATTCTCAAGGTATAGACTTGGTGAAGTTTGAGTGTTAGAGGATTCTCAAGGTATAGACTTGGTGAAGTTTGAGTGTTAGAGGATTCTCAAGGTATAGACTTGGTGAAGTTTGAGTGTTAGAGGATTCTCAAGGTATAGACTTGGTGAAGTTTGAGTGTTAGAGGATTCTCAAGGTATAGACTTGGTGAAGTTTGAGTGTTAGAGGATTTTCACAGTGAGACTTGGTGAAGTTTGAGTGTTAGAGGATTCTTACGGCATAGACTTGGTGAAGTTTGAGTGTTAGAGGATTCTCAAGGTATAGACTTGGTGAAGTTTGAGTGTTAGAGGATTTTCACAGTGAGACTTGGTGAAGTTTGAGTGTTAGAGGATTCTTACGGCATAGACTTGGTGAAGTTTGAGTGTTAGAGGATTCTCAAGGTATAGACTTGGTGAAGTTTGAGTGTTAGAGGATTTTCACAGTGAGACTTGGTGAAGTTTGAGTGTTAGAGGATTCTCATGGTATAGACTTGGTGAAGTTTGAGTGTTAGAGGATTCTCAAGGTATAGACTTGGTGAAGTTTGAGTGTTAGAGGATTTTCACAGTGAGACTTGGTGAAGTTTGAGTGTTAGAGGATTCTCATGGTATAGACTTGGTGAAGTTTGAGTGTTAGAGGATTTTCACAGTGAGACTTGGTGAAGTTTGAGTGTTAGAGGATTCTCATGGTATAGACTTGGTGAAGTTTGAGTGTTAGAGGATTTTCACAGTGAGACTTGGTGAAGTTTGAGTGTTAGAGGATTCTTACGGCATAGACTTGGTGAAGTTTGAGTGTTAGAGGATTCTCACAGTGAGACTTGGTGAAGTTTGAGTGTTAGAGGATTCTCACAGAGCGACTTGGTGAAGTTTGAGTGTTAGAGGATCCTTACGGCATAGACTTGGTGAAGTTTGAGTGTTATTGACTAACGAGAATACTCAGGGCAAACTATCGGAAGTGAAACTCAACGGGTATATTATTTTTATGCACAATGGAGAAGCTAAAGAAGTAGCAACCTTGAAATTAACTAGATATGCACTTTAGTGGAACCCACAGATAAAGAAAAGTTGAGACTTTATCAAGTAAATCATTGGAGAACAATTTCAGCTGACATTTGAAAGGGAATGACAGAAAGAAATGCGAGTGTATCAAGGAAGCGTTAGACTGGAAATTCAGGAGAGCTCATTTTTTATGGGAAACGATTAATGACTTGAAAGTGTGCACATGTGGGCTTTTATTTTCAATGAAAGACTGTCACACACAAACACATCCTGCTTCAAATTTGTTTTTAACCCTACCAGACCTGAGGCCCTGAACTTAATTGCTCCATATACCTGGCCTCCTGAGCATTAAAGAGAAAAATCCAACATGATATAGAAGATGTTAGTTACATGCAAACAAGTGGTTAGAATAAGATGAAACTTGGAGACATTGTAGATCCATCTTTCATCTAGCATCAATATTTCACCTTTGTGTGTAAAGCCACCCAGCAGGATGAGCCTTGTTTCACACTGAGGTACCCCCATCATCTATTTGAGGGACCTGCCGAACATCTCTTACTATTAATCTAGCTCTAGATCTATAAGATTCAAGATTCTCCTCATCACTCGAGCTCTCACTGTAACTTGAACTGGAAACATATTCTTTATGAAAATCTGACTCCTCAAAGTCTGAATCAACCAAAGTATTGATCACCTGTTGGAATGTGAAAAGCCTAGACCTACTTCACTTTCCTGTTGAAGTGCTTGGTTCATCAGCCGCTCGTTTCATTGTGAATTTTCATAATTTTTTCATGTCAAACCACACAAAGTCAATTCATACACACTGGGGCAGACATTTGCAATGGCTAACCATGAGATTTGACCACGATTGGTTTTTTTTTTTTATTTGTGACGCATTTTTTCACGTACTAGGCAAAGTACCGAAAATTAGGGACAGCGGCAGATTTGGAAATTACCGGAAACTAGGACAGCGGTCTGGTAGGGTTAACACAATCATTAATAAATGTCTCAGAGATCATCAACGATTCTCGTGTTGGTGTGTGATGATAAGATCAATGATAGCATCAAGTGGTCCTTGACACCTGCAGACTAATACAAGTTGTATTGCAGACATGGAAGAATGTTGTTTATGTTTGAACATTGAGAACATGAAGAGAGATATATAAATTGAATGGATTTTGTGGCATTCATGAAAGCATTTACTTATTCCAAATGTTTTATCAATTTCAAAAGTAGAAAGTAATTACTTACTATGTTAAAACAGTTTCACCCAAAACTTACATTCATTCTTTATTTAAAAAAAAAAAAAAAAAAAAATAACCAAGTTATGTTAAAGAATGAACATCAATTGATGAGTTTCAAAATCAACATTTTGATAATTGAGTTGAGTTTGTTCTTTAGTCTCAGAGATAAGGAGATGAGAGTGTCAATAAGCCAGTAGCTTAGTGGATAAATGGTCATATAACAGAAACAGATGAGATGACTTGATCAGGACCCAAGTTGTGTCTAGACCTCTATCTTATTGGGGATGCCTGGGATGTTGCTCTTGGCTTGAGGCTCCATGTTGGCGTAGATGAGGTACAGGAGGACCAAGACGACAGCTGCAGCAAGAACCTTCAACCACAAGGGAATGCCCTTAGTTTTCTCTTGCGACCTGAGTACAGATAATTTAGAAAAATTCATTTTAAAAAACGTAAAATACCAGCCTTCGTCACAACTCAAACACCTGCATGTTTATAGTGTAATAGAAAGAACTAGTGAGATCATCAATGCTATCAGCGTCTCACACCAATTATATCTAAGGAACAACAAATAAAGATACTCTGAGAGAAACCAATAATGTCACAAGAAAGGACAGAAACAAAACAGATGACATCTTATATCCTTTCATTGCTGTCAGACATCTCACAATGTACCTCCCCCAAAGTCCCTATCCTGGGTGACCCTCTCATCCTTATTAAGGAAGATACTCTCTACAAATTGTGCCTCTCTTGTCAGGGTCCCTCAGGTTGGCTTCTTCTTCATGTCATTTCCACATTGAAGAACAAATTCTGTAATTCTCTAATTATTTCTCCATTGAAGAACAAATTCTGTAATTCTCTAATTATTTCTCCACTGAAGAACAAATTCTGTAATTCTCTAATTATTTCTCCACTGAAGAACATGTTCTATAATTCTCTGATTATTTCTCCATTGAAGAACATGTTCTGTAATTCTCTGATTATTTCTCCATTGAAGAACATGTTCTGTAATTCTCTGATTATTTCTCCATTGAAGAACATGTTCTGTAATTTACATATTATTTCTCAATTGAAGAACATGTTCTATAATTCTCTGATTATTTCTCCATTGAAGAACATGTTCTATAATTCTCTGATTATTTCTCAATTGAAGAACATGTTCTATAATTCTCTGATTATTTCTCCATTGAAGAACATGTTCTGTAATTCACATATTATTTCTCAATTGAAGAACATGTTCTATAATTCTCTGATTATTTCTCCATTAAAGAACATGTTCTGTAATTCTCTGATTATACTATTTCTCCATTGAAGAACACGTTCTATAATTCTCTGATTATTTCTCTACAGCACATGATCACAGATCTACGCCAACCTTTTCCTGATTATCTTTAACACTGTTGGCTTTGATCAATCTCTTATTTCTGCACTTACAAAAATGAAAAATAAAAACAGAACAACTTTAGGAACCAAACTGTCCGCATCAAAGCCCACAAGCTAACATGGTAAAACAGCCAATGAACTGGCTTCAGACTTTGAGAGATATCAAGAGAAAATCGATAGAAAGTGTGATAGAAATTCTGCATCAGCACATGTGGGATCTATCAGTATGACATACATGGTCCAGGATAGAAAACTGCAATCCCTCAACAGCACCTCTTATGTTTATATGGTAAGTGGTAGTGAGCAGTCATGGTCATGTAATGAGATGAGAACAGCTGGAATATATTGTGACAACTGGGAAAATTAAGGGATGAAGAGATAGAGGGAAGCAAAGTGAAAAAATAGCAGCACAAACGAGTGATTTAGTTCAAAGATCACATCCCACAGCACTAGCCACACTAAAAGCAAGAACCACGAAGGATACAAAACACATGAAGCCAGAAAAGCAGAGGGAACAAACCATGTAAGCAAGAGTCTCACTTCTCTAACACAGAAACAAATAATCAACATAAGGAAAGAAAAGTCAACATAATGAAAGAAAACTTTTCTTTCATTGATTCGCCAATTAACATAAGGAAAGAAAAGTCAACATAATGAAAGAAAACTTTTCTTTCATTGACGTGCCAATCAACATAAAGCCCTGCTGGAAAAAATGATTAAAAAATGTAGTTAGAAATAAAATGTTTGTTCCTGTTGAAGGTCCATTGAGCCGAAATGTTGTTCTGGTTTGTGTTGTCCACTTGTTATGTGAAACTTTATCCAACCGCATTTTTCTATATTTTTTCATTTCTACTCAGAAATAAAAACAAGGAACAAAAGCACAAGGCCTTGCAGGAAATAAAAGCAAGAGAACTTGATTCACGGAGGACAACAAACATAAATGACAAACATCGGGGCATGATATTTTCTTTAAAAAAGAAGTTATAAATGTACTAACGAAGCACTTGACTTGTACAAACAATATTGGTGTCTCAGCAAAGGGGTCATTAGTGGGGAAATTACTCAAACCAGAAAAATATACTAACTCTACATCTCATGATGGTTGATTTAATCATTGAAGAAGGGAACTCACTCTTGCTGGACTTTACATTAACACTATCTCTGGGTAAACCTACTTGTGTTCGTCATCATCATCAATTACCATACCTGCTGGCGTAGGTGATCATGTCTCTTCACAACTTTCGATCTCTACATTTAGTTATCATTTCTGTTGTTGACCTTCTGCCAAGCCATTCTCTTAAGCTGTCTGGTATCTTTTCTCTTTGCTTCCCTCTACCTCTTCATCCCTAAATTCTCCCTTTTGTCACAATATATTCCAGTTCTCTTCTCATTTCATGGCCAAAAAAAATTATGATTGTTTCTTCCTAACATTGGAAATCAGCTCTCTCTCTTTTATTTGGCCTCTTCAGAACATTTTTATTTCTCTCCTTAGCTGTCCATGGTATTCTCAACATTCTTCTGTAAAACATTTCTACAGCCTCCAGTGATTTTCTTGTCTGTTGTCCTATTGTCCATGACTCGCATCCGCATGTTAAGACTGGCTATACGTAACATTTAAGAACTCTTTTTCTTGTTTCTATTGTCAAAAATGAATTGCACAATATCTTTCTCATTTTTTATGAAAGCTGCTTTTTGCTTGAGCCATTCTGTATCTCACCTCTGTTGTAAATCTTGTATTCAGTAGATAACAAAACTACGAGCATTTATGTTCCAGTAGATTAGGTTATGTGCACACCTATCTATCATTACCACTGTTTTCCAATATTGGGCCATGCCAGCGTGGGTCGGCAAATATTGGCTTTTATCTATTAGGCCACATACTCTCTCACCGGAGCTTCCGTTTCTGGAGAATTTGTCATTTTTTTTTCACAATGTAGAGTAACCCCCCAGTCGGTTTAGAACTTAAGATCTGCTAGCATTGTCCATGAGTGAAACAATAATAACAACAATAATTGCTTACACTTTGGTTGGGTTTGATCTGCTGGTTGTAGTGCTGTACGATGTGGCTGTTCCTCTGTTTGAGAGTAACGAAGGTCTGCTTTCTATCCGTGGAGAAAACTCTGGTTCCTTTCCTCTGCGTAACTGAACTTGAGGGGGCTGGTACCTAGAAGTAGAATTAATATTTGGTCCTCATGTCTTGTTAAAACTACCTAGCTTCATAGAATTAAGATTTAGTTCTCATGTTAAACCTAACTAGCTTCACTACTTCATAGAATTAATATTTGGTTCTCATGTCATGTTAAACCAAACTAGTTTCATAGAATTAAGATTTGGTTCACATATTTTGCTAAACCTAACTTGCTTCACGGAATTAAGATTTGGTTCACATGTCTTGCTAAACCTAACTAGCTTCACAAATTAAAAAAAAAACAAAATTTTATGTCAATTACTTTAGGCACATAACCTCAACACTGAGAAAAATAAGGAGAAGAGTCTTTTTCTTCTTAGCTCTTTCTCACTGATACCGAAAGGGTCATGGTTATATCATTTGTCGTTCTTGAGCTGCTCGAACTGTCTGAATTAGTGATTTTCCTTTGTTGTTACATGTCTCTATCACTGCATCTATCCATCTTCTTCTAGGTCTTTCTCTTGGTCTTTTTCCATGCATTCTTGAGAAGAATGCCCTTGATGGTTATTGGTGAGGATTCATTCTGACCAGGTTGCCCAACTATTTAAGTTGTTGTTGCTCTATATTCTTGGCAGGGTTTTATTCCTACCATTTCTCTTATGGTTTCATTTGGTATTCTATCTCTTCTTGTGTTGTTACTTTTCTCAAGCATCGCATCTCACATGTATTGAGCTTTCTTGTGTGTGATTTAGAAAGGATCCATGTTTGACTTTCATAGCACAAAGTCCCCATCAAGGCCAGCTCCTTGTCGTGGGGATGGGGCTTAACAGTCACCAGGGACTGAAAACCAAGACTGGCCAGGCCTTCCTACACCCGTGCAAGACCACAGTCTGCTCTAGCAATTTTAAGTGCTGAAGTCGGAGGCAACCAGCCAAAAGGCGCACTACAAAAATCAGGATGCCACGCACTCACGCCAATGGGAAGCATGCCTATAACTGCAAATCGATATGGCACTCGCCCTGTGATGGACACTCAGGCAGGTGCAGCGCCGGGCCCTCAGCCTCGAAAGGGCCCAACCTATATTACTGGATGTCCTTCTCAATCGCTCTGTGGAGTCAGGGGGCGAGAGAATAGAGTTACTGGCCAACCCAAATAAGACCACTCAAAATAATGCACTGGAATGCTGAAGGCATCAACAGCAAAAGAGATGGGTACAGTAAAAAGATAGAATTAGAAAATATCCTGCATGAAGAACAAGTAAGCATATGCTGTTTGCAGGAAACCCATCTAAACAACGACATAGCCTTGAAGATTAGGGGATACCAGTGCTACCGATCTGACAGGAAAAACAGACAAAAGGGCGGAATACTGACTCTTGTAAGGAACAACATTAATGCATGTCAGATTGAAGTGTATATGGATGGGGCGGAATATCAAATACTGCACCTCAGGACAGGAAATACAGACTTCCATCTACTAAACTACTACTGTCCGAGTGACCGCCCACTAGCACTAGACACAATTACATTAAAAGAAAGAATAATTGTATGTGGAGACTTTAACAGCCATTCACAGAGCTGGGGCTATGAAGATATGGACAAGAGAGGTGAAGAGCTTGAAAATTGGCAGGATGACAATGGGCTTATACTATTAAACCAGGCAACAGATCCACCAACATTCTATTCCAGATCATGGCGTGCCACATCTACACCAGACCTTGCTTTCCATTCGCCAGACCTGGATTGGAATATCGCGCGTATTGTTGGGAGGCAGCTTGGGGGCAGCGACCACCGACCTGTCTTTTTAGTGGTGCGGGATGGGGCCGTCGGGGAGAGCGGCACTCTCTCCGGATGGAATTGCAAGGGGGCAGGCTGGAAGGTGTATCGACATTGCACCAGTGTGCTGACTGAGATCTAGATACAGACAGAGACATCGACAGGATAGTTGATGAATTCGGTAGACTGATGGTACAAGCTGCCAGTGAAACAGTGCCCAGAGGGGCACGGGGGCACTACAAACCATGCTGGAGTGGTGAGCTGGGGCGGCTGCACGGTGACATGGAGGCATCTCGAGGGCAGGCGGAGGATGGCCCCTGCCAGGAACACCACAATAACTGTCGGCATGCTGGGGCCAGGTTTCAATGGGCTGGACTGCAGGCCGGACGGAGAGGTTGGAAAGAGAAAACAGAGTACTTGAATCTAGAACGAGACACAAGAAAAGTGTGGAAGCTTGTAAAACAGCTGAATGATGAGGGTACAGAAAGGAACACAGAAATTACACTGAAGAAGGATGGAAGCATTCTAACAGGTGGACATGCAGCAGGTCACTTTGCAGACTCCTTTGCAGGTGACAGCGGTATTGAAATTGGCCTAGAGAGACGTCAGGAGACCCGTCTGAAACAACAGAGTGCAAGACGGGAGGAGACTGCACGTGAGGTCATGGAGATACCCATTACACAAAGAGAGCTAGAGCTGGCAATATCCAAATTAAAAATGAAAAAGTCACCAGGTAGTGATGGAGTGTCTAATGAAATGATTAAGAACTTGGGAACTGCAGCTAAAGCAAAACTACTGCAGATCTACAACATTTGCTGGATCACAGGGAGAGTGCCACAGGCATGGAGAGAAGCAATTATGATACCATTACTAAAGCCAGGAAAAGATGGTTCAACGACATCTAGCTATAGACCAATCAGCCTTACAAGCTGTTTGTGTAAAACGGTGGAACGTATAATCAATCTCAGACTGCAGTGGTACCTGGAAAGTGAAAATCTCCTTGTCCCACAACAAGCGGGCTTTAGACAGTGTTACTCTACCGAAGATCAGGCAACCTATCTTTCCCAGGAAATTGAGGATGCGTTTCAAGAGGGGAAACTGGTGCTGGCAGCATGGATGGACCTAAAGAAGGCATTTGATGGGGTATGGAGGGAGGGGCTTTTGAAGAGACTGAGAAATTGTGGAGTAAATGGCGGGGTGTACAAATGGGTCAAAGCATACCTGCATAACAGGAGAGCCAGAGTGCAACTGGATGGTCTTAAGAGTAAGAAGGTCCTACTGCGCCAGGGCGTTCCACAGGGAGGGGTACTATCTCCAACACTTTTTCTGATCTACATCAATGACCTAGTTACTGAATTACCACATGGTATCAAAGTGGCAATGTATGCAGATGACTTGGTAATGTGGTGCACAGAGGAGTATGCAACAGTGGCCTCCAAATTGTTACAAAGAGCTATGAATGCACTGAATTCATGGACAAATAGATGGTGTATCAGCATCAATACAGACAAATGCAGTACTACACTTTTCACTCTTTCCCCAAAACAAAAAGCAGGAGCCATCTGTATAAACAATGAGCCTGTGAAAGAAGACATACAGGCTACGTATCTCGGAGTTACATTTGATAACAAACTATCTTGGAAACAGCAGATAAATAAGGCAACCCAAAAAGCAAGGAGAAAATTGGCTATTCTAAGAAAGCTGTGTGGAACTACGTGGGGTGCGAGTGGGAAAATACTCAGTAAAGTTTACCAACAGAGTATACGCCCACATTTAGAATATGGATCATCTGCATGGTGTTCAGCATCAAACACCACACTTCAAGAACTGGATAAAGTACAAAACCAGGCACTTAGGGTCATCACAGGAGCAATGAATCAACACCAATATTAGAGATGGAGAAATTGTGGAGGATACCAGCACTGAGAGAACGGAGGGACACAAAGGTGCTGATACAGGCAGAGAGATTTGCTTGCATGCCGAGACATCCAATGAAGGACCGATTCCAAGGTCTTGCATTGGGACGACTTAAGAGAAGCGGTTTTATCCACCGGGCCAAGCGTGTTAGTAGACAAACACCAGACATGCCAAGAGCTGTTAACCCCCTACTGCCCATGCCGGAGCGGACTCCCTGGACAGAGGAATCAGGATTGTCGGTTCAAATACGGACAGAGGTGAAGGGAGTGGTTGATAAGGAGGAACGGAGTGGTCTGCAGCGAGGAGCAATGGCTCTCGGTTTCCTGGGTGAAGAGTGCCCACAAGACCTATGGATTCGTGTGTATACAGATGGATCAGCACAGAATGCAGTAAAAAATGGGGGAGCAGGTGCATGTATGGAATGCCCAAATGACACTGGGGATGTGGGTAAAATAGCAACAGGGAAATATTGTCACAATTGTGATGCAGAGATGCAGGCGATGGAGTTGGCAATGGAAAAACTGCTGAACATTAATCTTAGCCCGCAGCCTGTAGTGTTTTTGACAGATGCAAGATCAGTACTCCAGGCACTACAATCCAGAAAATTACCACATTTGCAGACCTTATTGACTGAACTCTGCAAGCACCACAGGGTTGCCCTGCAGTGGATCCCATCTCACTGTGGAATACCAGGAAATGAGAAAGCAGATCAGTTGGCAAAGGAAGGTTCAACAGGCACACAACTAGATACACCTGTTACATACCATCATAAGAAACAGATAATCAAATCAATCAGAGGACCACAAGCCCCAAATCAGGATGCCTTTTATAATATGAATAGATATGAACAAGTTATCATTATACGTCTCAGAACAGGACACAATCGACTCCATAGTCACATGTATACAAAATTCAAGATCGGCACCTCAACTACTTGTACATGTGGACAGGTGCCCCAGACTGCTGAACACATACTTCAAGACTGCACTGAATATAGTAGACTGAGGAAAATCCATTGGCCCATAGATACAACACTACAGACAAAACTATATGGGCCACTGCAAGAATTACAAAAGACAGTAACATTTATACAGGAAACGACATTGCAGATATAGACAATGCTTCAGGCGAACGAAAGATAGATAGATAGCACAAAGTTGGTATGAAAATGCTATTTATCATTTGTTGTTTAGCTGGCATAGAAATGTTTGGATGTCTTAACAATGGTGAAAGCTGGTATGTGACAGCATTTGCTTTTTGTATTCTCATGTCAATTTCTCTGTCTAGTTTTTAATCTGGAGTCAGTAGAAATGTGGTTTTACAGAAGAATGTTGAGAATACCATGGACAGCTAAGAAGAGTAATGAAGAGGTCAAAGCAAAAAGAGAGCAAATTTCCAATGTTAGGAATGAATGAATCATCATTTTTTGGCCATGTAATGAGAAGAGAACAACTTGAATATATTGTAACAACTGGAAAAATTGAGGGATGAAGAGATAGAGGGAAGCAAAGAGAAAAAATAACAGACAGCTTCAGAGAATGACTTGGCAGAAGGTCAACAACAGAAATGATAAATAGCTGCCGAGATCGAAAGTTGTGGAGAGACATGATCACCTACGCCACTAGGCCCGGTACTTGATGATGATGATGAGTTTTTCATCTTCTGTAAACATTGTGCCCCAAATACTGAAGATAGAATAGGAGAAGAGTAAAGCTGGAAAACAACACTGTTGTCAGTGGCCTGTAAGCTTGTATCAGGTGCCTTTGTTTTATTTCTATAAATGTTATCATTGATACAAGGATAATGCTTCTACTTAACACAGCTGCTATTGTGTCGCAATGATGCGGTACAGCTGTCAACAAATAGCTCAACAATATGCTTGCTTGCTTGCGTTTGCCCGATGACTCAAGTATTCTAGAGTATTCTAGTAGACTACAGAATTACTCTTCATCATCCGCCCTTAAAAGGATGTTAAGTGGGCGTGTCTGCGTTGTGTTGTGGTTTACAGTATAACTGTGATATTTGCGCCTTTCGGCCCAACACATCCGACTTCAGCACCTGCTCAACAATATGATTGTGAATCTCTACAATAACAAGGTGAGCACACAGGACATATACAATGACACACAGAGAATTCATGTAAATACATCACACATGTATTTAGATGTGACATTTGATATGTCTCAGCAATGTTACCTGTGTCCTTTTTTACTATAGACCTTACACAATGGCTAACCCTGTCAACCTGCCAGCCATTTCATTGCTATAAACTCCTTCCTGTATGTCCAGAGCAATATATCCAAGCTACCCTACATGAACAAATACATCTCTTACATTAGCTATTGTCTTATATTGATGTGTATACCATTTTTTTCAGCCAGTTCTTCAATTTATTGTGCCTACCCTAAGCTGGTAATCAGTGCACTATGTCGACCAACCACAATAGAAGAGAAATGAAGAACACAACAAGAAGGGAATTCTGTATTGAAAACTGATTTTAGTTTTGAATTTTGGGTCAAGAGTTGAAAACACTGATCTTGATTAGAATTTATCATTTTGACCTAGGAGAGTCAAGATTTCTGTTTCAATTATTTCTTAAAAGCACACACACAAAAATTGATAATCAATTATATTATCCACCCTTTCATATGCATGGAAGAGCTGGAAAACTAAAGAAAAAAGAAAATAATTTAGATCCACTTTAAAACAGGTGTCCCAGGAAAATACGTTGAATACCATTGATTGAGTTCAAAACTAGTACAGAAATAAGAGAAATGACGAAGCATCCAGAAATATCTATAATCAAGAGAAGAAGGTAGTAATATATTGGCCATGTCACGAGAAGAGACAACAAGAGAATCTAAAGCAGGCCCTTAAATGGTAACCAGAGGGTAAAAGAAAAAGCGGCTGACCTAGAAGAAAACACTAAAAAGAACACAGACAAGAAGCAACAACAGCAGGCATCAATTCCCTCACTGAAATTGAGAGCCTCATTCAGAAATGGATTATGTGAGATACAATGCACCTCCTGTGCAAAGTCTTGGGTGAACTCCCTAACCTAGCGGTTTGCCACATTTGGGAATTAACTAGGATCGAGATGAAAGTTACACAAATCACTTAGGATTAAAAAAGAGGGTTCATCATATAATGACAGTGTGGCCTTGATGCTGCATACGTGAAGACAGAGATCTGTGTCTAACGGCTGAATGTTGGTGACATAATCAGCAAACCAGAACTCACCATAACCCTAATCCATCTCTCAATGAAGTGATCCATGAAATAGATTACTAAGCCTGTCTGAGAGAGCAAAGATCAAAAGGTTGCGTCAACTTGGTCAGGTGTGATAACTTGATATGTTGGAATAGCTTAACTATAAAGTGTCACGTCACATAACCTCATTTTCCACAGAAAATAATAACATGAATATAACTGGTGGCATATTTAAACATTATAAATAGCAACTTACGAAACTGGAGAAGGTCTGCTGCTGAATTCTGGTCGTTTCAGATCTGGAACAGCGGAGAATGATTTATATAAATTATTTAAAAAACATAAATGATAAAATACAGAATCTAATTTATAGATTTTTTTTCCATCCCTGTTACCTTTCAACGTTTGCAATGTTCAGGTCAACGCTCTGTTGTGTCTCATACATCGTCCCTCAATTTTCCCAGTTGTTACAATATATCCCAACTGTTCTCTTCTCATTACATGGCCAAAAAATGATTGTTTCCTTCCAATATTGGAAATTAGCTCTCTTTTTGCTTTCATCTCTTTCAGAACGTTTTCATTACTCTTCTTAGCTGTCCATGGTATTCTCAACATTCTTCTATAAAACCACATTTCTACAGACTCCAGTGATTTTCTTGTCTGTTGTCCTATTGTCCATGATTAACATCCATATGTTAAGATTCTATGGATCTACATAACATTTAAGAGCTCTTTTTCTTGTTTCTATTCTCAAAAATGGAGTGCATAGTATCTTTCTCATTTTTTTCCCAAATATGTAAATTCACTTACCTGTTTTAATATTGTTCCGCCCATCTTTAATTTGTACTGAGGTGATGTCTTTTTCATTTCATCATATAGAGCTGTTAATAAGCTCATAATCATGTACAGAAACAATACAAGATAAAACTAGCCAGATTGATGAATTTATCCCAAAATGAAATGTGATAATTTTCTTGAAAGTATCATAAGGATATATAACCAATATATGCCTGCTTTATAGACTACACCAAAGCTTTCGATAGAATACACCATAACCAACTCATAGACTGCCTAAAGGATATAAATCTAGACGAAACAAACATACGACTAATATGTAATTTGTACTGGGAGCAAACAGCAATAATAAGATATAACTAGGAGAACTCTACACCCATGGACATAAAAAGAGGAGTAAGACAAGGATGCATCCTATCACCAAGCTTGTTCAATCTATACACTGAGCAAATCTTTAAAAACATCTCAGAGATACCAGGCCTAAACATTAGGAAAGATAATCAATAACCTAAGATATGCTGATGATACTATTCTACTAGCAGAAAATCCTAAAGACCTACAACAATTGCTTAATGTGATAAACATAACAAGCTAAAAATATGGACTAGAAATGAATATCAAAAAGACTAAAACTATGATCATAAACAAAGAAAATTCTCAAGACCTACAATTAAATATCACAGTTGAGGGAATACATCTGGAGACAGTCCAGAGCTACAACTACCTGGGACATATTATAACCAGTGATGGAAAATGCCAAACTGAAATAAACAAAAGAATAGGTATGGCAAAAAGTAATTTTAATGCCATGAAAAATATACTAACAACAAAACAAATATCAGCAGGGCAGAAACTAAGAATGGCAAAATGTTACGTCTTCTCAATATTCCTG
The DNA here is from genome assembly GCA_032433765.1 of Megaustenia siamemsis. NCBI lineage: Eukaryota > Metazoa > Mollusca > Gastropoda > Stylommatophora > Ariophantidae > Megaustenia > Megaustenia siamemsis. The sequence continues at coordinate 14,654,331 of JAVIAB010000091.1, read as the reverse complement.
TATGGTGCAGAAACATGGACATTAGACAAGAAAACAGAACAGAAAATTGAAGCCTTTGAAATGTGGATTTATAGAAGAATAGGTACAATTGGATGGAAACAAAAGATAACAAACGATAAAGTTTTAAAACAACTGAAAATAAAAAGAGAACTACTAAATACAATTAAGACAAGACAAATGAAATTTTTGGGGCATGTTAAAAGACACAACAGCCTACTAAAAGTAATATTGGAAGGAAAAATACAAGGTAAAAGAGGCAGAGGCAGACCAAGACTAACATGGACGAGTAACATCAAAAGATGGACAAGTCAATCTATGTCAGCCTGCACCATCAAAGCAAGAAACAGAGTAGATTGGCGATCCATGGTAGACAACCTTCGTTGCAGAGAAGGCACGCGATGATGATCATAAGGAGCCCTCATCAATGATACATAGCTCACGCACTATACGGGGAACTTCTTTTGAGGTCAGGAAAAAGAGCATATGAGCTACCTTCTCTGTGGGGGGGCCTCTGTAGTCTAGTTGGGAAAACCACCCGACTTGGCTACTGACGTTCGGACAACCCATGTTCAATTCCCGGTAGAACCAGTGTGAATTGTACTCATGGTTGGAAAAAATATACCCCCGTGGTCAACCCAGCCCCTGGCAGAAATGGGTACCAAGGGTGATACTCTAGGAAGGTGAGGAATGTCGCTTCGCATCGTGAGTTTTGATGCTTGAAGCGACACTATCCTGAAGTCTCCGCACACTTCTGGATAGGCAGCCGAGAACATCTGGATGAAAACTCACATGCTAAGACGCTGATTCAAGTCTCGTACTTGGCTTTTCTGTAACAAAATAGTGATAACTCCTTTCAGTTTCTATGTCTCCAGACAGGCATTTCTGCCACAGAGTAAACACCTTGCAGCAGGTTCTTATCTTTGCTCTCTTCTTTTTTATTTTTTCATCATCCTACTTTTTTCTTTTCTATCCTCTTCTTCCGATCATGTATTTATAGATAATTGTGTTTCATCGTTTGTTTTCGTTGTCCTTGAACTCTGAAAAAGGCCCCTGGCCGAAACGTCAGTATTGTGTTGTGTTCCTCCCTTGTGAAGCTGTCTTCATACCTTGGAGTGTTCTACACTCCTCACCACTGGCAGCTTGCAGCAGCACAAGATTAGTAAAGCACAAGATTAGTAAAGCACAAGATTAGTGCTACCAAGAAATACCCATGGCATACCTTCGTACTGGTTTGTTGTCTGATAGCGTGGAGATGTCGCAGCATCTGTCTTAGGTTTCACTACATTTTGTGCTGGTGTCTTTCTCACGCTCACTGGTTTTTGAAAGAAAAAAAAATGTATTTTTAAAGAGCGTTTATAATAAAATGAAGATCAGCTGAGCTCCTTTTAATTAAAAGAAAATAATTTTTGCAAAAGAACAAACGAAGTCGCAGCAAGGTGGGAGAAAATGCAAAAGTTGGACAAGAAAGATAGAGAAATCAGTAAGTGATAAGAAATGTATATAAAGAAATTTGTTATCACAGACATAAGATATGATAATTATGATACACATATAGATAAGAGGCAGTGCGGCTAAAACCACTGTTCCGCTGGATGAAAAGCCGACGTTCGGTGTTCGAAGCCCGCGGTAGACAGAAGGATTTTTTCTATCGGGGGTGAAATAAAAATTCTGAGTCTCACACGTCGTGGCGACTGCTTTGACCAAGCAGCCTTTATTTCCCTGGTTCTATCGTTGCCCCCCGTCATACACCAGCAATGGTACTATGTGACGTAAAGATAGTTTTTTTTTTTATATAGATAAGAAAATAAAAAAAAATACACAATGCTGTAGAACTATCTTTACATCAATAATAAATATTTCTTTATTAAGCTGTTGATATAATTTTGTGGGCGTTGTTAATTACAAGCACCACATTTCATGACATTTAATCACACTTTAACACACATAACAACTAACATACAAATATGTGGCAAATACAAACATACACAAACACCTACAAATAAAATTATGTGTAATATATATATGCCTGGGAGCCGCGATAGCTCAGTGGTTAGTGAACTGGACTACAAAGGACAAGAAGTAGGGTTCGATACCAACCGGCGGCTCCGGTTCACCCAGCCTTTAATGGGTACCGGATTTTTTTCTGGGAAAGTAAAGTGGCACGAGTGTAATACTGACCACATTACCCCAAAAATCATGTGCCGAAGGTCTGTAAAATTTATGGTCACTAACACCATATTCCCTATACACCACTTGGCGTGACGGGGGTACTTTACTTTTTTTTTATATATATGCCTGAGTGGTCATAGGACGTTCTGTAAACAGACAATCTCAAGTGTTGATTTTGTACAATGTCTTACAAGACAAGGAGGCCTATTATTATTAATTGTTCAGAAATGTTATATAAATTTAATAAAAAAAGAAGTATATAAAAAAAGTAAAAGTTCCCTCCCTTACCTTGCTAGCCGTATGGTGAATATGGTGTCAGTGACCATATTTTTCTATGACTACAGCACTTTTTTGGGATTTTTGGGTGATGTGGTTGGTATCATGCCAGGCCGCCTTTATTTCCCAGAAAAATCTTTGGTACCCATTTTTAGAGGCTGGGTGAACCCTGGAGGGTTGTTAGTCCAAAAAAAAATCTGCCCTTGCTGGGGGATTGAACCCTGACCTTCTGGTCAGGAAGTGAGCACAAAAATAGAAGTACGGATATTTGAATTTAAACAATTCAAAAAATACTCAGAGTAAAGTTATTAACTCCGTAATTCCATGTTTAACTCTTTTTTTTTACTCCCCAGCAGCTCTCCCAGCATTGCAGCTTTTTTAACCCTAAGATGATCTAGCAACGCTGTAAAAGTTTATTATGATAATGTATGAATTTTTTTTCGTACCTTCATCATCTTCGTCATCGTCTACTGTCTGATAGCGTGGAGCTGGCTCTACTCCCGTCTTTAATTTCACAAGTTTACGTTCATACGTCCTTCTTGTGGCCTCTGGTTGATATTTTTAAATTTAAAAAATGTCATCAACATACAGATATAAATAGCATTGACAATAAATCTTTCAAAAATTAAAGGAACAAACTCTGTAAATATACCCTTGCTATTTCACAGCAATAAGATTAGGGAAGTATAGAACGTTTTGTTAATACGGTTGCATGAAGAGGTAGACTAGATGCTTGAGGCAAGTAGATGACATCTAGGGATGGACCTCAAGTAGCTTGTGAGAGAATACCAACAAGGTATGATGAGGTGCATTAGCGATGAAGAATGGAGGGAAATGATGAGATCTAGGGATAGATTTCAAGAAACATATACCAGCAAAACATGAAGAGACATACTAGAGGGCAAGACTGAAGGCAAATATATGGCATCTTGGGATGGACCTTAAGCAGCATATACCAACAAAACATAAAGATTTTGATGACGTCAGAGATTCATTACAAACAAGTCTCAGCAGCTGAGGTGTTTGATATCACCATTATAAACAAGCCTCAGCAGCTGAAGTGTTTGATATCACCATTACAAACAAGCCTCAGCAGCTGAAGTGTTTGATATCACCATTATAAACAAGCCTCGGCAACCGAGGTGTTTGATATCACCATTATAAAAATCTTCAACAGCTGAGGTGTTTAATACCACCATTATAAAAAAAAAATTAAAATTTATGTCTATTTTTTTTTTAAAATTAAAATTCCACAAACTGTCTTCAAATCACTATCATTTGTCCTGCCCACTAAGACAGGAGCCCTGCCACTCTTATGTAAAATACCGTATTTAATGTCCATTACGTTAACGCTATTCATTTTTCTGTAGACCATTCACACCTGTTGGAACCCTCTCAATTCTACCCCTCCCTTTCCAGCAGTAATTTCTTTCTGAAGACACATCATCATCATGTGCCACACCGGGTGGCGTAGGCGATCATGTCCTTCCACAATCTTCTATCTACAGTGCACCGTATCAGTTCTGTTGTTGACTGTTTTCCATGCCATGACACAAAGTTATCCAGTATTTTCTCTCTTTGTCGTCCGTGATCTCTCTTTCCTTTTATTTTGCCAGTTGTAGCCAAGTATTCCAACTTTCCTCTTCTCATGATATGACTAAAAAATGTTGATTGACAAAGCACAACTAAGACACAAGCAAGTCAAAAATCCTTTGAGGCACAAGTCAAACTCTCTACATATTTATTTTCACCAACCCTCATGTCAGAAATAAACTTTATGTTGCAGACCATTTTCCTTTCATTCACCATGAGTAGTTTGGTCTCCGCTCAGAAGACCACATTGATGCTGAAAGGCAAAAGAGGAAGGAAAGAAGAAGAGATTATAACAGAAAATTAACCCAAGATTGTAACAGCTGGAAAAATCAAGGGATGAAGAGATAGAGGGAAGCAAAGAGAAAAGATTCCAGACAGTTTAAAAGAATGGCTAGGCAGAAAGTCGACATGGGAGATGATAAATAACTGTTGCGATCGAAAGCTGTGGAGAGACATTATCACCTACGCCAGCAGGCACGGTACTTGATGATGATGAGTATTTTTCACTAAGCACGCGTGGCATTTGAAAAAAAAAAATTTGTCAGCAATGACTTCTCAGGGGTCACTGGCAGAAATAATTAGGAACGTATAAGGAGGGAACAATCTCTTTATCAAGAGATTGTTTCCTCCTTGTACGTTCCTAATTATTGGGTAAAGAAATTAATGAATAAAGAAATACACCAAACAAGATGGCACTGGATAGGACACACACTGCAGAAGCCAGCTGAGAGTATTACACAACAGGCTCTTTTTTGGAATCCCCAGGGAAAAAGACAAAAAGAAAGACCAAAGTATTCTTGGAGAAGAGACAGATGGAAGCAGAGATGAAGATGATGGGGAAGACATGGAATGATCTTAAAAGAATGGCAAGAAACAAAACGGCTTTGAAAGTGTTTGTTGAAGACCTAGGCTCCACAGGGAGCTAAAAGTTAGAAGAAGGAGTGAAAAAATGTGTGTGAGTGGCGAACTGTCTAATTCCAAGAATTTTTATTTTGATAGCATCATTTTTATGAAGGTACCATCATCTAGTGTTAAAACATACAATAGCATCAGCATTCCACCTGCTGGAATTTGTTGTTCAAGAAATATCTGTTTTTTCCAATTATCAACGACTTAAGATTGTGTCTTCCATGTGCAAATTTCTCTGTACAGTATCTAGTTATGACATAAACATCACATGCAGCTTCCCTATACTACTATTTCACAAGGTAGGCTTAGATTTGGTAAAACTCTTACCATTAATGGGTCCGACATCAACTCCATAATCTTTCAACATCTGTGACAGTTCTGAATTACTTAGGTTGCTGAAATCTACCTGTCCAACTGGCGGCATGGTTAACCTCTCAAATCAGTCTGGCACACGTTAAAATATTACTGGAGAAGGACGCCAAATATTTAAACATTTAAATTATATACTAAAACACATGGTATAAAAGTGTATGTTAAAGATTTTCAAAAATTACTTAATGAAATGAACATAACAAGCAAAAAAATATGGATTAGATATGAATATCTAAAGGACTAAAACTATGATCATAAACAAAGATAATACTCAAAACCTACAAGTGGATATCAAAGTTGAAGGAACAACCTGGAGACAGTTCAGAGCTACAATTACCTGGGACATACTATAACCAGTGATGGAAAATGTAAAACTGAAATAAACAAAAGAAAAGGTAAAAAGTTATTTTAATGCCATGAAAAATATACTAACATCAAACAAATAACACCAGGGCTAAAACTAAAAATAGCAAAAATAGCAATCTTCTCAACATTCCTGTATGGTGCAGAAACATGGACATTAGACAAGAAAACAGAACAGAAAATTTAAGCCTTTGAAATGTGGATTTATGGAATAGGAAGAATTTGTTTGAAAGAAAAGAAAACAAATGATGAAGACACAGCAGCCTACTAAAAGTAATCAAGGAAGGGAAAATAGAAGGTAAAAGAGGCAGAGGCAAACCAAGACTAACATGGACAAGTGACATCAAAAGATGGACAAGTCAGCCTACACAACCTACACTATCAAGGCAACAAACAGAGCAGAATGGCGCTCCATGATTGCCAACCTTCAATGAGGAGACAGCACTCGATGACAAAAGTCTGGGCCCAGCAGGAAAGGCAAGAAGGAACATATAGTTGGTCAGTATGACACTGTTTCCAAATTAATGCATATTTACAAAGTTAATTAAACATACTACCTACCTAAAATGTTAGATTTGTCTGGATTTATATTTGTGCTAATCTCCCTTATCTGATGGACAGAAGTTTGATGAAAAGATACAGATATATATCTACTTTTTCTTTCCTTCCTCATTCACCTTTCAGCGTCGAGGGGAGATATAATTTGCGGTTTTTTGCTCTTCTGTTCGCCTCTGCTGCTGTTATGTTTCCTAGTGCTTCTAATATTCCATCAATCGATCTTATTTGTGGTCGACCCTTGGGTCTGGTATTCCCACAATGTTTATTGAAGGCTCATTGTGTTTTGATCTTTCTGCCTTGTCACGTGGCCAAACAATTTTATCTATCGTTTCCTTATATATTCTATGGCAGGGGCTATTCCTAGCTTTTTTCTCAGTTCTTTATTTCAGATTTTATCTCTCAGACTGTTTCCTGTCATTCGTCTAACACATTTCATCTCGGTAGAGGTTATTTTTCTTATTGTTCTTGCATCTAGGGTCCAGGTCTGGCATTGGTAGCACAACGTTGGGATGATTATTATATTGTATAGTGCCCAGTTTGCCTCTAGAGTTATTTCCTTGTTGGACAATAATGGTGACAACTGTCCAATGATTTGACAAGCTTTGTTGCATCTTGATTCTATCTCTGCTGTTTGTGAATTATCGTTTGTCACTAAACTTCCTAGTTATTTGAATTCCTCTACATACATTAGTTGCCTGCACTCTATAGTTATGCTCATGTTCTGTTTATTTTTGGCGACATTCATAACTTCTGTTTTGTTGATGTTGATTTTCATGTTGTCAGATGAAAGATACAGATATCAGAGATTAAATAAACATCATATATAAGCATAAGGGTCAGGGTCATCATGATATACCTGACCTTCGAAGTGCTGGTGCACTTATAATTGTATGGATATCATATGTATCAATTTATATTATGAGCACCAGACACCCATCAACATATGTATGATATGACAGTGGTCAGTGACCCCAGCTGAGTGCATGCAACAACAGAACTAATCAAGAACTCTATCTGGTAAAGTCCTAGTTTAGCATCTTTCTGCTTGGAGTAACATCCCCTTGCACTTTAAAGTAGGTCATTCTCTAATCCATCATTAGAAGACTCTGCAGTTAGGAATACCCTAAGCCTAACTACAAATGTTGAAACAAATTAGATTAAATGCACAAAAACTGGAAGCAACTGATACATTGAAATGTGCAGTTAATCAGGGAAGATCACTCACACATTTAGCAAAAAGATGTTTAGCTAGGACATTACCCTTGTTCCACCTTCCAGCTGTGCTCCTGGAAGCAGAGAATTCAGTCTAGCCAAGCAACTTCAGCTAGAATTAAATAAGCATATATTTTTTATATGGATGTGAATCATGGACAATAGGACAACAGACAAGAAAATCACTGGAGGCACATTTCTAAAATGTGGTTTTACAGAAGAATGTTGAGAATACCATGGTCAGCAAAGAAGAGCAATGAAAACGTCCTGAAGGAGGCCAAAGCAAAAAAGAGAGGTAATCCCAATATTTTTTTTTAATATATCAAATTTTGGCCATGTAATGAGAAGGGAACAGTTAAAATAAATTGTGACAACAGAAAAATTGAGGGATGAAGAGATACTATCTCTGTCAATTTATCTTTGACAGAGAAAAGATACCAGACAGCCTAAAGAGAATTAGAATAGAGTTGCTTGGCAGAAGGTGAACAACAACAGAAATGATTTTTTTTTTTAAATAATTCTCATCTCGTGATGGAGAGAGTAGAGAGAGTTGTCACGTTGAGAGACATGATCACCTAGTCCTACGCCAGCACTCCAGCAGGTATGCCACGGTATGGTACTTGATGATGATGATACTAATACTAATATAATATTATATCTATCTAACTCTAACTATTGTCGTTTCGAGCCGAAGACGGCTCATAGGCCACAGAAATTCTTTGACTCTTCCTGTGTCCTCCTGTGTGACCCGACTTCTCAGAAGTCTTCTCTATGTCAGACCTTAAACAACACTGAACACATGATGACACATACACTGTAACTGTTGTTGAGTACACAGACAACAAGTGGCACTCACACTCACCACTGTGACATTATTAGGATTAGGTAGGATCTGCATGCGCATGCAATCATCATGCATTGTTGATTGTGTCTCGCCACATATCACATAGCTAATTATACTAATACTTAAATTGTATAATAGTACAATAATAATTATCACAACTTATTTACACATACTGAAATGAAAAGTGGTAGAAGAGTAGTAGTGTCACTTCTTGATTCCTCAGTCATTCACTTTCAGTGAAAGTTTCACAAAACTCGGTGCAGCTGAGAACTGTCCTGCGTGTTTGTCACTTACTTTATTAACTTTACTTTTTTTGCGACGTTTCTTCACTTTATTTATTTTTGAAAATCTGAAACCAAATCCATTGTACTTAAATGCTATATAAAACTTAAAATAATTACTAACAAATCTGACAGAAGCCATGACTACCAGAGAGAATAACTTACATTCAAACAAGTTTTATGTCGAAGACTTCAAGCAAGCAGAACCAAGAGATCAATGGCGCGGACTTATTATTTATAGATCGCACCGAAACAAAAACATAATGTTCAACAATGAAAATTTACTGAAATTAGGTATGAGAGTTTCAATTGATCCTATTTACATAAAGAATTGCTTATAAATTTTATAAAATTAATTTAGACTAAAACAGCTAATCATTGAGGATAAATTACATTTTAAAATGATTGCGTTTTGGTTTGTAGATTTGTTTCCAGTTTTTATATAAATGGCTCGTACAAAAACTATTTCAAAAAGTATCGGTACTTTAAACTTACTAACATTCGTATTTTCACAGGACAGACTCATACCTAGGTAAAGATACATGCGTGATTTATTTAGCCCAAGTTAAAATATTATTAGTACGCATCAAACAGTATCAGCATCATCATCAAGCTTACTCCTGTTTTAACTTGATTTCCACGGCAGCGACTTTGAAGCTCTCTAATCTGAGCCTTCTTTGGTTCTCTGGTTATGGGAGGCCCCTCTATCACTGCAAACGAATTTTAAAACACCACAATTGCCCTACCGCCTGTGTCAGTGGAATCATCCGAATTATTATCTCATTTCCCAAACAAAGAAAGGTAGATGTAGTCCCCATCATAGCAGTCTCAGCACACGCCAAAAGACATAGGCGAAACCGCACATAAAGTGAACACAGCAAACTGTTCCCTGTCATACGATATCATCACTCATCGTAAACAATCGGAATATCGAAACACAATAAAAACGTATGAAACACAGATCTCACGATGTGCACAGAGCACCTAACTCAATAGCTCCTGCAACACACCGGACCTGGAATATGAGGAAACTGCAACAAGGAACACTTTCATACATAGCCTTCAATGGTTCCTGCCGCCTATCCACCATATTGACCAGAAGGTCATGTCCTCCTGAAAATGATGATCGTCATATTTTTAAAAATGTATAGCGCTTGATGATGTTTGACAAAGTTTGTCGTCAGATTATCCCCGTCGCACATCAAACAACAGACCATAAGCCGTAAGATTAGCGTATGGCCGGTCTCGGGATATAGCCACTATGATGACGTAGCCCACACAACAATGGCAGCGCCCATAGGTTCCTGATTACTCTAGTGAATGCAGCCTACAACGAACGAAACACGGTGCAAATTCCCTAAAGAGATAAAACTGTGGCTGACTTGACGAAGCCGTTCACATTAATGAGTTGTAACATGTAAATAACTTGCGTCCAGCAATTCCAACAACGGTCATGAACAGCACTTAATCTGACGTAAGGCGCAGATCAACTCTAGATGGTGAAAGGTCGCATTCACAACACTTGATTTGTCAAAAAGGAATATTGCCGTGCGTACTACTCCGCTTCATCGGCGCAGATGTGTTAAGTAGATCATCATTTTGACTTTAACAAATCTGAGCGTATGTCCTCGCAGTAGGCAATCCAGGTTTGTCTGTAGCATTTCACATCCAACTTTTTCTCAGTTTCTCTTTCTCACGTCTTCCAGGCACAATGCCCTCCATAGTGATCTTCTCTATGCCATTATGTCGTTTTATATTACAAAACTATTTAATTTCCCCCGTTTGTATGCTTATAATAGCAACCAGTTTTCTGGAATATTAAGGTGTAAAATAAACATTTATGTTCTTTTGTCCTACCACGATATTTACCAAACAATATAACATATAATAAATATTTGGTCATCTGGATTGTCAACCCAGTACCAGATTTAATATAGAATCTTTTACCGGCAGAACAGTGGTTATTGAACCTGCTTTGTTTGGGACATGAGATGGGTTCGATTCCCATCGACGGCTGGTATTCACCAGCTATAAGAGAGTACATGGGATTTATTGTGGGAACATTCGAGAAAAAGTGCCTTCGAAGACTGATAAACATCTTTAGGCCAGACTTCAAACCAATTACAGAAATAAGACATGAAACTAAATAGGATCATGTATCCAATTACGTTAGAAAGCGACGCTGGAAATACCTTTGCCATGTTCTCAGAATGGACATTAGAAGGCTACCTTATAAGGCCATTATATGAAGACCAGAAGATAAAAGAAAACGAGGAAGATCGAAAGAAATCCTGCGTAGAACCTTCATTAAAGAGAGCGCAGCTATGGCTCGCAGGAACAACCAAGAAATAAAACATGTTGCGGCTGATCGTCAGACATGGAAAACTATGACTTCTGCCCTGAGCGCCGTATTCGGCCTAAAAGAACAAATAATCAATCAATAAATAAATAAATCGATCGATCGATCAATCAATCAAAATAGTATAATTGTAGCTCGCTGACTGCGATATGTAAACATGAGTTCGACCCAAACTTTAAGCTCTCCCATTCGACTGAAGTAATAAATGTCTACATGACACAATGAGTTGGGGTGTGGCAAACATCAGCAAGGGGAAGCAATTTCGTATTCTCAAATGTTATGGCTCAGTTCAGTAGAGTTTCATTCTTCCCTCCCATGCGACAATTAAAATATGCCATAAGCACACTTGACTTAACACATATTTCTGTTTCGTTTGAATGCGTCATGCATATGCTCCTCAAACTGGCGATGCACCCCTTCTTCATTAGATGGATCGCTGCAGCACTGTTTCAAAGGAAGGTGATACTCAAATGTGGAAGTTGGTCATCCGAACCAATATCCATTTTTCCGGGGCTGCCACAAAGGCTCACCATTATCACCAATTCTATTTAACGTGTTCACAATAACGATCACGGAACAACAGCTGGATGGGAGGGGAAGAACTATGACTTTTGCTGATGATATTCTGGTTTATCGACAGGGAAGAGACAGAGGTCAAATCGCCTTAACAATGAAAGACGAACTCGATCGCATATCTTTATGGTGTGGAGTATCAGGTGCTTTGGTTAATCCTAATAAAGCATCAGTTGCATGGTTCTCACTTAACAATCATATCATTAACACGGAAACACCAGTGGTACGAATGGGAGCTGATGAGGTGACCAGGGACAGGGTGATGACGTACCTCGGAGTTAAGTTTGATCGCAGCCAGTGTTTTCGAGACCAAGTCGACCATATGATAACAAAATCCCGCAAAGGATTAGCCGCCTTGAAGGTCATGGCAGCTGCCAACATCGAGCAGAGGCTACTTACCCTTCTGTTCCAGGGATTAGTCCTTGTACCAATCTAGTATGCCCTGGCAATTCTCACAGTTAGTAAGACGCAAATTGACAAGGTGGAGAAAATATAGAATGAAGCCATGTGCATTATCTTGGAGTGTACGAGGGACACTCCCTGTGTAGCAATGAGCTATCTTCTCGACTTTCCAACCATGGATGACAGGATCAAGATCTGGAGGGCACGAGTACACATGAAGATTAGCGCGGATAATGAGCATCCATTGCATCATGATCTCGAAACAGGGAGGGGTGTCAGGCTAAAAAGAGGCAAATCATGGGTGGGCCGAGCAGAAGATGTCATCAAACAGGTCTGTGGGCTTACCAACATCAACGCTGGCGAGGAGTGGATACCGGTACTACGTCATTCAAGAGGATTGGTTATTGTTTATTGGTTATGGAAGGCCCCGGTATCACTGCAAACGAATTAAAATCCATAATTGCTCAACCGCCCGTGCCAGTGGTATCATCCGAATTACTAACTCATCTTCCAAACAAAGAAAGGTAACTGTAGTCCCCATCGTAGCAGTCTCAGCACACGCCAAAAGACATAAGGCGAAACCGCGTAGAAAGTGGACACAACCAACTGTTCCCTGTCATACGATATCATCATTCATCGTAAACAAGGTGGCTATCGAAACAGGATCAAAACGGATGAGATACACAGCACACGGTGTGCACAGAGCACTTAACTCAGTAGCTCCTGCAACAAGCCGGACTTGGAATATGAGGAAACTGCAAGAAGAAACACTTTTCAGACAAACCCTTCAATGGTTCCTGCCGCTTATCCACCATATACCATGGAAGTTCGCGTCCTCCCGAAAATTATGATCGTCGTAGCACTTGATGATGTTAGGCCATCATTGATGACTCCAATTCCAAACATATAGACACACAGTGGTGGTAAGTTATCATTTCCAATCCAACAGAAGCCACCTGACCTGTAGTTAGTAAAACCACAGAGAGAATATTATTTTGTGACCTTCACTGATTCACTCTTAGATGTGAATGTGTAGTTTACACAAGAGGAGAAGTTTTCAACTACAGTGATTCCATTTAAGGCAATTCTGGGGTAGCAAGGCAAGTCTCCTTTATAGCAGCAGAACTTGATATTCTCCGCTTCCTTCTTGTAGCTGACGCCACACGATTCTGATGTCACATTAACTTGGACATCATTCAAGAACAATGTCAGATTAACATTCCATAGACCTGGCTCTGCTGATGAAGTGCTTGGTGAAACAGTTGTATCAAACATACAGGAGGCTCTTGGTTTGTGGTCATTAATATCACAGACGGCATATAATGTTGTTATATTCAGTATTTCTTTCTGGGGTGTAAATATGTGGCACACACATGGAGAGTGGTTTGTGGTCACAGTAATCCCATTAAAGGCAATTCTAGGGTAGCATGGCATAGCTGTTACAGAACAGCAAAATCATATGATGGTTTTGTGTTCGCTATAAAGCTGCTGCTGCTACACAATCCTGACCAATTATAGGTGTGGACTTGCAATGACAAAACTGCTTTGTTTACATCATAAACCTCTGAAAGCGAATCATTTATGGGACTAATAGTACAATTTATTCTTCCGTCGGGGATATCTTCCTTGAGTTCCCCCCCCCCCAAAAAAAAAGTCTTTGGTTAAAAAGCACATATGCTTTTGAGTAGGACACAAAATGAACCCACTTGATAGATTCAAAATGATCCTTGCCAATGCCATCCGTTTGCACAAGTTAGGTCCTTAGCTACCAAGGTCATCAAATTAAAGACTTTATCTACAGCGAAGGTTAACGAAATGTGAACAAACAATTATGTTCAAACCCTTGAATATATTTTAAAAAAAAAACTGCCAACTCGCTGCAATAACAGATATCGTGGTTTTCAAAGTAAACATTGCTTAGTCCATGGCTCGAATATAAATAAGCTGCCATTTTGGTGCGTCCCATGACGTCATCTCCATTCAAGGGGATATTCTTGTGTATTGTCACACTCGACAGGAAATGTAGGGAACAGAACTCAGTCGTGGTCAATGCGGAGGTCAACGGTCTCATCTGGGATAACACCGATGAGAAAGATGCAGTCATCTATACAGACGGATCTGTAATACGACACCAAAGGAGTGCATGGGCATTTACAACACGCTCGGCAGGAAGAATAGTCAAGGAAGACAGTGGTGCATACGTTATGACCACGAGTAGCATGACGATGGAGGTGATGGCAGTGGCTAGGACATTCATCTGGTTAGAGTCACAAGACAACACCCACGCCTGTATATTGAGTGATTCGATGAGCATGATACGAAAAGTGGAGGCGAGATCTGTACGTAGGCAATGGATAGAGTCATTGCAGAAGTCAAAAATACGTAAGGTCACCTTTGTCTATGTCCCAGGACATGCTGGAGTACGGGGAAGTGAAAGGGCGGACATGTTGGCTTGCTGCGCTGTCGTTGAGGACGGTCAACCAATGGATCGGGCGGACATCATCAATGCCCTCTGAGAAGTTGGAAGGACGCAGGACTTCGACAACCATGAGTCCACGTCACTCCTTCGAATGAAAGAGATGGGAGTTAAGATGGGCACCGCCAGAAACGAGAAACTTAGTGGGCGTGTAAGAAGACTTATCAACCAACACAGAACTGGAGTCGTCAGTCGCTGGACACTGCGGGACTTAATGAGGAGGGGGATCTGAGCACCTATGGACGTGTTCGGTGTGCAATGATGATGACCCGCTAATAACTCAATAGCTGAATATTTCTGTTTATTTTTAGTCAATGTCATCTCCCATATCATCACAGGAGTCGATGGTGTAGCTATATAGACATAGCAAAGACCTGCCAAGCAAGGAACTGAGAAATGGTCGAGGAGAGAGAGAGAGAGAGAGAGAGAGATAGAGATAGAGAGAGAGAGAGGATGGGAGGAGATAGAGAATGGGAAGAAAAATAGATGGGAAGATAACAGAATAATAAGTGACATGTATCCTCAACTTTGCCAGTCCCAAAGTTTGACTAAAGTAAGTGAAGATAGAGAAAAATGGAGAAAGTTTACTGAAGAAAGTTGACTGGAGGATGTTGACTGAAGAATGTCGAATGGAGAATGTTGACTGAAAAATGTTGGCTGGGGAATGTTAACTGAAGAATGTTGACTGGAGAATGTTGACTGAAGAATGTCAGATGGAAAATATTGACTGGGTAATGTTATCTATAGAATGTTGACTGGAAAATATTGGCTGGGGAATGTTGACTGGAGAATGTTGACTGAAGAATGTTGACTGGAAAATGTTGGCTGGGGAATGTTGACTGGAGAATGTTGACTGAAGAATGTTGACTGGAGAATTTTGGCTGGAGAAGGTTGACTGGAGAATGTTGCCTGAAGAATGTTGACTGAAGAATGTTGGCTGGAGAAGGTTGACTGGAGAATGTTGACTGGAGAATGTTGACAGAAGAAGGTTGACTGGAGAATGTTGCATGGGAATGTTGACTGAAGAATGTTGACTGAAGAAGGTTGAATGGAGAATGTTGCATGGGAATGTTGACTGAAGAATGTTGACTGAAGAATGTTGACTGAAGAATGTTGACTGAAGAAGGTTGACTGGAGAATGTTGCATGGGAATGTTGACTGAAGAAAGTTGACTGAAGAATGTTGACTGACGAAGGTTGACTGGAGAATGTTGGCTGGGGAATGTTGACTGGAGAATGATGACTAAAGAATGTTAACTGGAGAATGTTGACTGAACAATGTTGGCTGGAGAAGGTTGGCTGGAGAATGTTGGCTGGAGCAGGTTGGCTGGAGAATGTTGACTGGAGAATGTTGACTGGAGAATGTTCACTGAAGAATGTTGACTGGAGAATGTTGACTGAAGAATGTTGGTTGGAGAAGGTTGACTGGAGAATGTTGACTGCAGAATGTTGGCTGGAGAATGTTGGCTGGAGAATGTTGGCTGGAGAATGTTGACTGAAGAATGTTGGTTGGAGAAAGTTCACTGGAGAATGTTGGCTGGAGAATGTTGACTGGAGAATGTTGGCTTACGTACTCGTATGTATGTACGTACGTACGTACTCGTATGTATGTACGTACGTACGTACTTGTATGTATGTACGTACGTACGTACTCGTATGTACGTACATACGTACTCGTATGTACGTACGTACTCGTATGTATGTACGTACGTACGTATTCGTATGTATGTACGTACGTACGTACTCGTATGTATGTACGTACGTACGTACTCGTATGTATGTATGTACGTACTCGTATGTATGTACGTACGTACGTATTCGTATGTATGTACGTACGTACGTACTCGTATGTATGTACGTACGTACTCGTACGTATGTACGTACGTACTCGTACGTATGTACGTACGTACTCGTACGTATGTATGTTCACGTATGTATTTTAACATAAGCATAAAAGACGACAGAAATACACATGGAGAGAGAGAGAGAGAGAGAGAGATAGAGAGAGACTGGCAACATCTCTGACATAATCGAATAAAAAAGCGACATCTCTGACATAAACGAATAAAAAAGCGACATCTCTGACATAAACGAATAAAAAAGCAACATCTCTGACATAAACGAATAAAAAAGCGACATTTCTGACATAAACGAATAAAAAAGCGACATCTCTGACATAATCGAATAAAAAAGCGACATCTCTGACATAAACGAATAAAATAGCGACATCTCTGACATAAACGAATAAAAAAGCGACATCTCTGACATAAACGAATAAAAAAGCAACATCTCTGACATAAACGAATACAAAAGCGACATCTCTGACATCTTCTTCTACCTTTTAGCTCCCAGTGGAGCATAGGTCTTCAACAAACACTTTCCAAGTCGTTCTGTTTTTTGCAATTCTTTTAAGATCACTCCATGTCTTCCCCATCATCTTCATCTCTGCTTCGATCTGTCTTCTCCAATAATTCCTTGGTCTTCCTCTTTGTCTTCTCCCCTGGGGATTCCAAAAAAGGGCCTGTTGTGTAATCAGTTGGCTTCCGTAGTGTGTGTCCTATCCATCGCCATCGTCTTCGCTGTAACTCTTTATCCACTGGTATTTGACCGGTACATTTCCATAATTCCACGTTAGTGACTTTGATCTGCCATTTCCATCCCTTTATTCTGCGCAAGCATCCATTAATGAAAGTCTGTACCTTCGTGATTGTCAATTTTGTTATTCTCCATGTTTCACAGCCATATAATAGGACCGACTTAACATTTGAGTTGAAAATTTTTATTTTTGTATTTAGCCTAATTTCTTTGGATTTCCATATGTTTCCCAGTGCAATGAAAGCTCCTCTTGCTTTTGATATCCTTATTTTGGTATCATTTTCTGTACCTCCCTCTTTATCTATATTACTGCCCAGATATATGTAAGATTGTACGTCTAGTAGAGGTATTTCTCCTAGTTTTATTTGGTTATTGCCAACTGCATTAATGACATCTCTGACATAAACGAATAAAAAAGCGACATCTCTGACATAAACGAATAAAAAAGCGACATCTCTGACATAAACGAATAAAAAAGCGACATCTCTGACATAAACGAATAAAAAAGCGACATCTCTGACATAAACGAATAAAAAAGCGACATCTCTGACATAAACGAATAAAAAAGCGACATCTATAACATAAACATCAACTGTATCATAAAGGTATGGCTTCCCAGGGCCTACAACTTCTCGACTACAACTGACTCAAGTGATGGGAGCGAAGATACATCTCGTTGGTTGAGATGAACCATTTACAGACAGTTGTCCAAATATCCTGAATAAACAAAGGAGCTATCGAGATGACTGAGAGAGATCATCGAGGGGAGATATAATTTGCAGTCATTTACTCTTCTGTTCGCCTCTGTTGCTGTTATGTTTCATAGTGTTTCTAATAATCCATCAATCCATCTTTTTTTCCTGGTCGGCCCTTGGGTCTGTTCTCGCAACGTTTATTGACGACTCATTGTGTTGTGTTTTTATTTGTATGCCTTGTCACATGGCCTATTTTATCTGTTGTTATTTTATATATTCTATAGCGGGGGTTATTCCTAGCTTTTTTTTCAGTTCTGCATTTCTAATCTTATCTCTCAGACTGTTTCCTGTCATTCGTCTAACACATTTCATCACAGTAGAGGTTATTTTTCTTATTGTTCTTGCATCTAGGGTCCAGGACTGACATTGGTAGCACAACTTTGGGATGAAGATTATATTATAGAGTTCCCGTTTGCCTCTAGAGATATTTCCTTGTTGGACAATAGTGGTAATAGCTGTCCAATGATTTGATACGCTTTCTTGCATCTTGATCCTATCTCTGCTGTTTGTAAATTATCGTTTTTCACTAAACTGCCTAGTTATTTGAATTCCTCTACTTGTTTTAGGTGTCTGCCTTCTATAGTTATGTTGATGTTCTGCTTCTCTTTTTGCGATGTTCATAGCATCTGTCTTGTTGATGTTGATTTTCATGCTGTATTTTGTGTCTGTCCTGTTTAGGCTATATACGTACCAGAAACAGCAGAAGAGAGGAAGAAATAAATGAAATACTATTTGTAGACGACCAAGTTCTGATACATGAAACAACTGAGGACCTGCAAGAACATATCAACAGGCTAAACAACACTTGTAAACAATACAACATGAAGATCAACATAAGCAAAACCGAAGTAATGGCAATAGCGAGAAAGAAAGAAAAACTAAACATCATAATAGATAATACAACTCTGAAGCAAGTAGACAATTTTAAATATCTGGGTAGCACGTTAACACAAGACAATAACCAAGAGACAGAGATAGATATAAGGTGTAACAAAGCATGCCAAGCTATAGGCCAAGTATCAACACTATTGAAAAACAAAGCAATAACTACGGAAGAAAAAAGGACAATATACAAATCAATTTTTCTACCAACTCTGTGTTATCAATGCCAGAATTGGACGCTGGACTTTAGAACAATAAGAAAGATAACGACCACCGAAATGAAATGTGTCAGAGAATGACAGGAAGCAGCTTAAGGGACAGTGTAAGAAACACCGACCTGAGGAAGAAACTCGAAATTGAACCAGCCATCGAATGCATAAAGAAACAACAGATAAAATGGTTCGGCTACATAACAAGACAGAAGGAACTAACAATGACTCAAAGAGCCTTAAATAAACGCTACGAAAACGCCAGATTAAGAGGAAGACCGAGAAAGAGATGGATAAAGGGAATACTAGAGTCACTAGGAGGAATAACATCAGAAGAGGCCAACAGAAGAGCAAAGAATAGCAGATTGTATCTCCCCTCGACGCCAACGGCAATGGAGGAAGGATAGAAGAAGAAGTAGAAGGAGAAGAAGAAGTCTATTTAAGTGTTCTTGTAGGTCTTCTATTTGTTCGTGTATTAGTGCCGGGTCGTCTGCAAATAGAAGGGCGTAAATCTCCTCTGTCACTGATGGGTTGGCTAACTTGCGTATACAGTCCATGTATGTAGTTAACAGTATGGGGATAGCACACGCCCTCTTATCTTTCATCTGATCTAACTTCAAAGTGGTCTTCGAGAAATATCTTTTGAAAGTAAATTTAATCTAAAGGAGTGGAGAATTTTATAACAAAAAACGGGAACTGGTATTTATGGCATCATCAAGAGCACAATTATTTGACACTGATACTTTAGTTGGTCTGTTTATTTGTGTCTTTCCATGAACATACAATAAACATGTTTCTTCTACTATACTCTTCTTCTTGGCGTTCACTCGTTAAGTGGGCGCTGATACGCCGTGTCGTTCGTTTACGACATAACCGCAATATCTTCGCCTTTCGGCCCGACACATCCGCCTGACACATGAACGGGTAGATTTGTTTAACACGTTTTGCCCGGACAGAGGTTATTTTGGCCTGTTTCTTTCACCATGGGAGGTATAATAAGGTATTGATCATAGACCCTGAACCCGTCAGTCATATATGGATCTATCAGTTACCTACGACCCCCAACAGTCACCTACTGGCCCATCAGTCACCTACGAGCCCAACAGTCACCTAGGGACCCATCAGTCACCTAGGGGCCCAACAGTCATATACGGGTCCTTAAGTCACCTACGGGCCCAACAGTCACATACGGGTCCTTAAGTCACCTAGGGGCCCAACAGTCACATACGGGCCCTTCAGTCACCTATGAGTGCTTGAGACTGCCTTCAGCTGCTAACGTCAAACTGAAATCTTGAACAAGAGTGTCGAATTAACCGCTTGTTGAGATTTGACGTCATTTTACCATCTTGATCAGTTTTGGTTCACTGCTCCTGACTCAAATAGCCACACAGGAGTCGATGACAGCTAGAAGGAAATAAGTTTGAAACAAGCAGATTGTTGTTGGGCGTATAGTACCTACAAGTCTAGAATATATAGATTGTTGTTGGGCGTATAGTAACTACAAGTCTAGAATATATAGATTGTTGTTGGGCGTATAGTACCTACAAGTCTAGAATATATAGATTGTTGTTGGGCGT
The DNA here is from genome assembly GCA_032433765.1 of Megaustenia siamemsis. Taxonomy (NCBI): domain Eukaryota; kingdom Metazoa; phylum Mollusca; class Gastropoda; order Stylommatophora; family Ariophantidae; genus Megaustenia; species Megaustenia siamemsis. The sequence continues at coordinate 14,633,927 of JAVIAB010000091.1, read as the reverse complement.
ATAGTAACTACAAGTCTAGAATATACAGATTGTTGTTGGGCGTGTAGTACCTACAAGTCTAGAATATATAGATTGTTGTTGGGCGTGTAGTACCTACAAGTCCAGAATATATAGATTGTTGTTGGCGTGTAGTACCTACAAGTCCAGAATATACAGATTGTTGTTGAGCGTGTAGTACCTACAAGTCTAGAATATACAGATTGTTGTTGAGCGTGTAGTACCTACAAGTCCAGAATATACAGATTGTTGTTGGGCGTATTGTACCCACAAGTCTAGAATATACAGATTGTTGTTGGGCGTGTAGTACCTACAAGTCCAGAATATACAGATTGTTGTTGGGCGTATTGTACCTACAAGTCCAGAATATACAGATTGTTGTTGGGCGTATTGTACCCACAAGTCTAGAATATACAGATTGTTGTTGGGCGTATTGTACCCACAAGTCTAGAATATACAGATTGTTGTTGGGCGTATTGTACCCACAAGTCTATAATATACAGATTGTTGTTGGGCGTATTGTACCCACAAGTCTAGAATATACAGATTGTTGTTGGGCGTATTGTACCCACAAGTCTAGAATATACAGATTGTTGTTGGGCGTATTGTACCCACAAGTCTAGAATATACAGATTGTTGTTGGGCGTATTGTACCCACAAGTCTATAATCTATGGGAAATGGGCTGCCATGGGTACGTATTAACATCATTTTGAGAATCACTGTACAAGCGGGTTCAAAGAGTCAATTCTTTCATGGGGTATAGGGCTCTTTAACTCCAAGGTCTCCTTTGACACCCTACACCATCAGAACTTTACTTACTTCAGCGTGTACGTCAGTAGAGGTATAGAGTGACATTTCTATTTAGTCTTTATACAGCTTCAATCCTCGATTCTCCAGCAACCGCAGAAACGCTTTTATTCTGCAGCGCTGTACCACATTGTAAAATTTTGAGCTTCAGTTTCCATTTTTGAAAACATTGAAAAGCAGGGAGCATAAATTAATTCAGACCTTGGTTGAGTTGAAAAGGTGTACTGCACTATTGACATCTGCGACAATCTGAGGGCAAGAGTACACTCATCTCCAACCAACTGCCCTGCGTATTTCTACGGCATGTTTGAACAAAGGTAATGTCTTGGCGCACGCTCTAGTCATCTCTGCTGTAAATGTGTACCTAATTAACAAATGTAGACATGTCAAATTGAGGAAAAGATATACTCAAGTTCTTAAAAATACTTAGAGATTCACCAGGAGCTAGGTAATTTGTCAGTGCCGTGCACCCACGAATATCCATAATCTATAGATTAACTGCCTCTAGTGTTGCCATACTTTCTTTCATGTCAGGATGTTAGACAATCACGTGCTTGCGTCCCCCTCTCTCTGTTGTTCTGTCACTCCACCTTCTCCCTCATTCAGCTTTGTCATCTAACCCCACCCATCTCACTGATATCAAATGTTTGAATTCGTAAAACTATTAACACATATTAAACCGTTATATGTATATCCCCCCCCCCCCGCCCTCTCTCTCTCTTTCTCTTTCATCTTATCTTTTGTCCCTACCTATAAATTATTTCCTAAATAACTGTTAGTGTCTTCTTCATCTTCCTCATCATCGATGTAATCATCATAATCATCATCGTCCTCTTCCACTTCTTCTTCTTCCTCTTCATGCCGGCCTCCAAGCTACAACAACCATATTTTGTAACAAGTTTTGGTATATTATAGGATAAGAGTTTCTCCACCTTGTTTTTGCAGAGTTATCAGATTATGGCACACACCTGCCTTCACCGCTCTCTATAATGTCACTTGTATCCCTTCTATTTTGTTTATCTTTTCATTGGAAGCACTATAGTACATTCCGTTTGATATTTTGTTGATGTTTTGTTGATGTTTTGAACTTCTTTCCTTGGAAGTCTACTAAATGGAAGTTCATTTAATAAAAATATGTTATCTTAACATATAGATGTGAATCATGGACAAAAGAACAACATACAAGAAAGTCACTGGAGGCTGTAGAAATGTGGTTTTACAGTAGAATATTGAGAATACCATGGACAGCTAAGAAGAGTAATATAAACGTTCTGAACAAAGAGGCCAATGCGAAAAAAATAGCTAATATCCAATATTAAGAAGAAACAATCATCATTTTGTGGCCATGTAATGAGAAGAGAACAGCTGGAATATATTGTAACAACTGGGAAAATTGAGGGACAAAGAGATAGAGGCAAGCAAAGAGAAAAGATACTAGACAGCTTAAGAGAATGGCTTGGTAGAAGATCAAAAACAAAATGATAAATAACTGTCGAGATCAAAAGTTGTAGAGAGACAAGATCACCTACACCAGCTGGCATGGCACATAATGATGATGTTTTCCAGGGCATAGTCAACGGTAAGAGAACGATGCAGACCGAAGAGGGAGGGAGAGTGAGATGGAGACAGATGAGAAAATGGCAGAAAAGATAGGATAGGTATTGATTTGTTAAAAGTATAAAGCTGTCAGATTATTATTGGTTATGGAAGGCCCCGGTATCACAGCAAACGAATTAAAATCCATAATTGCTCAACCGCCCGTGCCAGTGGAATCATCCGAATTACTAACTCATCTCCCAAACAAAGAAAGGTAACTGTAGTCCCCATCGTAGCAGTCTCAGCACACGCCAAAAGACATAAGGCGAAACCGCGCAGAAAGTGAACACAGCCAGCTGTTCCCTGTCATATGATATCATCATTCATCGTAAACAAGCGGGATATCAAAACAGGATCAAAACGGATGAGACACACAGCTCACGGTGTGCACAGAGCACTTAACTCAGTAGCTCCTGCAACAAGCCGGACTTGGAATATGAGGAAACTGCAAGAAGGAACACTTTTCAGACATAGCCTTTAATGGTTCCTGCCGCCTATCCACCATATACCATGGAAGTTCACGTCCTCCCGAAAATGATGATCGTCATAGCACTTGATGATGTTAGGCCATCATTGATGACTCCAATTCCAAACATATAGACACACAGTGGTGGCAAGTTATCATTTCCAATCCAACAGAAGCCACATGACCTGTAGTTAGTAAAACCACAGAGAGAATATGATTTTGTGACCTTCACTGATTCACTCTTAGATGTGAATGTGTAGTTTACACAAGAGGAGAAGTTTTCAACTACAGTGATCCCATTTAAGGCAATTTTGGGATAGCAAGGCAAGTCTCCTTTATAGCAGCAGAACATGATGTTCTCCGCTCCCTTCTTGTAGCTGCCGCCACACGATTCTGATGTCTCATTAACTTGGACATCATTCAAGAACAATGTCAGATTAACATTCCATAGATATGGCTCTGCTGATGAAATGCTTGGTGCAACAGTTGTATCAATCATACTGGAGGCTCCTGGTCTGTGGTCATTAATATCGCAGACGGCACATGATGTTGTTATATTCAGTATTTCTTTCTGGGGTGTAAATATGTGGCACACACATGGAGAGTGGTTTGTGGTCACAGTAATCCCATTAAAGGCAATTCTAGGGTAGCATGGCATAGCTGTTTCAGAACAGCACAATCCTGTGATGTTTTCTGTGTTCGCTATAAAGCGGCTGCTGCTACACAATGCTGACCAATTATAGGCGTGGACATTATTCACTTGCAATGACAAAACTGCTTTGTTTACATCATAAACCTCTGGAAGCGAATCATTTATGGGACTAATAGTACAATTTATTCTTCCATCGGGGATATCTTCATTGAGTCCCCAAAAAAAGGTCTTTGGTTAAAAAGCACATATGCTTTTGAGTTAAACACAAAATGAGCCCACTTCATAGATTCAAAATGATCCTTGCCAATGCCATTCGTTTGCAGAAGTTAGGTCCTTAGCTACCAAAGTCACAAACGTCTGAAACGAAGCCATCGAATTAACGACTTTATCTACAGCGAAGGTTAACGAACTGTGAACAAACATTTATGTTCAAACCCTTGAAAACATTTTTTTAAATCTGCCAACTCGCTGCAATAACATATATCGTGGTGTTCAATGTAAACATTGCTTAGTCCATAGCTCAAATATAAATAAGCTGCCATTTTGGTGCGTCCCATGACGTCATCATCTCTGTCAGAGCAGTAACCGACACTATCACTAAACATTAATGACGCAGGAGATAAAGTTTCACAAGAGAATATAATAAAGCTCTTAATAAGAGCTCGTTTGGTAAGCGCCCTCTGCCGGCATTTATAGAAGTTCTTCCTTTACTTCCACTCATTTTTAGTCACCGTTCGTTGGTCAATTATGATTCCTTGCTATTCTTAGCTTGTAAAACTAATTGACTGAATGAGCAAGTTGAAAAAATGAGCTGGTACGAGTCAGCGACTCATAACTGATTGATCATCATCATTGGGTTGCGTGTCCTCTTCAGATTGTTCCACTCATCAAAGACCGTCTGAAAGAATATCTGTTTCTAGCCAGTTCTCCCACTTTTGTTGTCATGTTCAAGGTCTTCCCGATGTCTTGAAACCACATCCTTCTTGGTCTGCCCCTGTCTCATCATCCAGGAACCATGCCCTCCATTATTTTCTTCCCAGTCCCCACTGTCTCTTGAAATGAGCAAAGTCTTGTTTATGAGCCAAATCTTGTTTATGAACCTAATCTTGTTTATGAGCTATGTCTTGTTTATGAGCCAACTCTTGTTTATGAGCTAAGTCTTGTTTATGAGCCAAATCTTGTTCATGAGCCAAGTCTTGTTTATGAGCCAAATCTTGTTTATGAGCCAAGTCTTGTTTATGAGCCAAATCTTGTTTATTAGCCAAGTCTTGTTTATGAGCCAAATCTTGTTTATGAGCCAAGTCTTGTTTATGAGCCAAATCTTATTTATGAGCCAAGTCTTGTTTATGAGCCAAATCTTGTTTATGAGCCAAGTCTTGTTTATGAGCCAAATCTTATTTATGAGCCTAATCTTGTATATGAGCCAAATCTTGTTTATGAGCCAAATCTTATTTATGAGCCAAGTCTTGTTTATGAGCCAAGTCTTGTTTATGAGCCAAGTCTTGTTTATGAGCCAAGTCTTATTTATGAGCCAAGTCTTATTTATGAGCCAAGTCTTGTTTATGAGCCAAATCTTATTTATGAGCCAAATCTTATTTATGAGCCAAGTCTTGTTTATGAGCCAAATCTTTTCAAGTTGTATCTCCTTTAATATATGATCGATTCCCCACTTTATCCCCCCCCCCCAACCCCCTCCTGTGGTATCTTAAACGAGCTGCTCAGTCTGACATACACTGTGGAAATCGAAAAGGAGAAGGCAGACACCTGATAAGTAAAAATGATATTTCGTGACGAAGTCGATTGTGTCTTATCAAAAGGCGTAAACATCGTAACACGATGTAGGTTGCGACACACCAAACACTCTTTTCATTGAATCAATAAAGAAAATGTAAGAAAATAAAGAGCGATATGTACAAATGTGTCGCAAACATTCATTTCACCGGCCTTTCATTACAGTTTGCGATCTTTACCGTGATCTGTCGCGGAAAGAAAATACAAACGTCATGATTTAGCTTTCAATAACCAAATGAGTGTCTCAGGCACCACAAATGGCAACATAATCACTGTATTAAGTTTCTCTTAGAGCCTGCAATGTAAGGGAGGCCATATAGTCAAGACAGTCTTGCCCAAAATTGGTACAAAGGAGTAACCAACAGTAAGTGACTAGACCCACTGATCCAAAGAAAATATAACAACGGTTCTCGACTTTCAATTAACCACGGACCCTCTTTGACACAAACATCTATAGTTTAACGTGCTGCACACGTTGAGCGTATGGATAAAAGAAGGCAGAGAGACCTGTCTGTGTTACATTTAAAGTAGTCTTTTGTCTTATAGATTAGTACATCAACAGTACTCTTATGCTATAGATTAGTACATCAACAGTACTCTTATGCTATAGATTAGTACATCAACACCACTCTTGTGTTATAGATTAGTACATCAACATAACTCTTACGCTGAAGCATATCCTAATTGTCCATCTTCCACTGAACCAGCACAGTCTCATGTCACATAAACCACCATTGTCAATATTGAAAGTCACAGGAATCAATAAGAACTTACACACTTTGAATTATACAGTTTTCCTCCCTTCCTCCCTTCCTTCCTTCCTTCCTTCCTTCCTTCCTTCCTTCCTTCCTTCCTTCCTTCCTTCCTTCCTTCCTTCCTTCCTTCCTTCCTTCCTTCCTTCCTTCCTTCCTTCCTTCCTTCCTTCCTTCCTTCCTTCCTTCCTTCCTTCCTTCCTTCCTTCCTTCCTTCCTTCCTTCCTTCCTTCCTTCCTTCCTTCCTTCCTTCCTCCCTCCCTCCCTCCCTCCCTTCCTCCCTCCCTCCCTTCCTTCCTTCCTTCCTCCCTCCCTCCCTCCCTCAGTCCAGACCTATCTTCCATGCTCCTTTATCCAAAGTATGAGAACCGTTTACGCCTGGAGTATGTCAAGTTTCCCTGGTCGTAGCCTAAACATATTGTAAAGTGCGTCTGAACTTTAACAACGATCTCAAACCACTCAGATTGATACACATATTGCCACCAACAAGACAAGGCAATAACAACCGATGATTAACAGAGGATAGATCTCTAACTGGAGAAAAGTTGAAACAAATAATAAACCGTTTGAATGAATGAACAGATTGCATGTACATGATGTCAGAGTCAGGGATGACAGACGGGAGCGCTACGCAGAAAGTGCTAAAGAAGTCTTGTTAACCAACATTACAACACTGTTGTTAGATACTGCACGTTGATGGATATACTTTAGAGGAGATATGAGATCTATTGATTTAAAGAGAGGAGTAAGACAAGGATGCATCCTATCACCAAGTTTGTTCAATCTATACACTGAGAGCGTCTTTAAAAACATCTAAGAGATGCCAGAGTTAAACATGAATGGAAAGATAATCAATAACCTAAGATATACTGATGATATTGTAATACTAGCAGAAACTCCTAAAGATGAACAATTACTTAATAAAATAATAATCATGACAAGCAAAAAATATGGATTAGGTATGAATATCAAAAGGACTAAAACTGTGATCATAAATAAAGAAAATACTCAAAATATTCAAGTGGATATCAACATTAAAGGAATAGACCTGGAGACAGTTCAGAACTACAACTACTTTGGACATACTATAACCAGTGATGGAAAATGTACAACTGAAATAAACAAAAGAATAGGAATGGCAAAAAGTAATTTTAATGCCATGAAAAATATATTAACATGAAAATAGAAAAATGTTTTATTTTCTCAATATTCCTGTTTGGTGCAGAAACATGGATATCAGACAAGAACACAGAACAGAAAATTGAAGCCTCTGAACGGTGGATTTATAGAAGAATATGTAGAATTGGATGGAAAGAGAAGAAAACAAACGATGAAGTCTTAAAACAACTAAAAATGAAAAGAGAACTACTAAATACAATTCAAACTAGATTTTTGGGCCATGTTAAAAGACACAACAGCATACTAAAAGTAATCCTGGAGGGCAAAATACAAGGTAAAAATGGCAGAGGCAGACCAAGATTAACATGGACGAGTAACATCAAAAGATAGGCAAATCAGCATATGACAACCTGCACCATCAAAGCAAGAGACAGAGCAGAATCGTGCTTCATGGTAGTCAACCTTTTATGTGGACACGGCACTCAATGATGATGACATATTTTACAGAAAAAATAAATTGTAGACTCCGAACAGGCTAGAACAGATTAAAGTAGCACCTTCTCAACACCCGAAGGGTAGGGAACTCTGGTGAATGTGACTGTGGCACAGGGAAAATAACAGCTGATCATCTGTTACAATCATGCATTTGGTGAACAGAGAAGGCTCTTGTGGCTATCACTGGTACCATACCAGGACAAGGTGTATGGAGATGTCACCAACCATGAGCTGACCAATGCTTTATTCAAAGTCAGTACATTTTCTGTCTAGAAATGTACCCAGTAGAAGAAGACGTGTAGACTCAACCATTCTATTCTGCAAATAATTAACCCATTCGCGAATGGTCATATTTTACTATTTATTATTACAGTGTCAGTAAAAACGTGTTCAACTTTATTTTCGCTTCATGTCAAAATTTTTAAAAATATGCCATATTTATATATTCCAAATTATATTTATTTATTTAAATAAATTACGACTTCGAATAAACAATGTTTCTGTTTTTTTTTAAATATTTTTTTGCACCAATAGTTTAATATTGGTTAATGAAAAAATTAATGGTTTCATACGTATCTTAATTAGTGATCTTTTACATTAACATTTTTAATATCAGGGTAAGGCACCAAGATGGACGCTTGTTTGCGTTCGAACTATGATGTAAACTATGTTGACTTTGCTTGTCTCCAACGGTTTGTCTCATTCTATTAGAGAACATCACGCTATCTGTTATCACAACGAGTTGGCGGATTTTTAGAGATGCAACCGCGGGTTTGATAATAAATGTTTGTACACAGTTCGTTAACCATCGCTGTAGATCAAGTCTTTATTCTGCTGGCTTCGTTCGTGGCCTTGGAAGCTAATGACCTAACTTGTGCAGGCGGTTGGTTTGGGGCAATTTGAACGTTACAATGTCACTGCTATAATGACCCAGCTTGTGACAAAACTACAAGGACATGCCCAAACAATGACAGTTGTCAGCACGAGTCAGTACTTGGATCTCGTGTACAAATACGCCCACAAATCTGAACATACTTTCCTGTTTGATAACAACGACACCACATGTAATCCGGACACAGATTCTACATCAGTTGAGGCAACTCTCAATCAATCTTTGCCGTTTTCCTGCTTTAGGATTTATGTGAATGATTTAACAGATCCGAACAGTTTCACGGTAAAACTAAATGGTTCTGCCTCATGTAACAATGAATCAAGGTTTGTAGTTAGTTCGCACGAGATTGATGTCTTTTGCTCTGGGGCTGGTCTGATCAACAAGTTACGGATTGAAGGGGCGATAGTTGCAAATATCTGCTCCATCTACACTGGCGGGGGTCGGAATGTGGCTCTCAAACAAAACACAAACCAGACCGACACATTTAATGCTTGTTATACAGGAGACGGATGTGGACCAGAGGCCGCAGTTAATGGTAAAACAAAGACCAATCTCTATGACAATGATTGCACACACACAAAATTGAGAAGTGGAACCAACCCTGTTTACTGGTATCTGAACTTTGCCACGCCCCAGAAGACTCACACCATTCGAATTTATCATCGATTTGGCACTCTGATAATTCACTGTGATAATGCACTGACGATCTGTGAGGTGCAAACATTTACAGACAATTATTGTCTGGACGGGGAGCCGCGATAGCTCAGTGGTTAGTGAACTGGACTACCACGGACAAGGGGTAGGGTTCGATTCCAACCGACGGCTTCCGGGTTCACCCAGCCTTAAATGGGTACCGGATTTTTTTTTCTGGGAAAGTAAAGCAGCACGGGCGTAATACCGACCACGCCACTTGGCGTGACGGGGGTACTTTATTTTTTTTATTGTCTGGACGGGCATTCTTGGTCGTTTTGTGCTGTGTGTAGTGGGTGTTGCAAAGGCTGCAACGTCATCATCGGTACGCGTCACGGCAACTGTTCACATGAAATCTATGGACACGACTGTTCCGGGTCTTGTCTTAGTGTCTGTCCTTAAAGTGATGGAAAATCCGGAAAATGCCTACAATGTAAACATCCTGGCTACACCTGTAATGACACTTGTCCCTGTGGTAATTTTGGGCTACAGTGCAAACAGACATGTTCTGAGGGCTGTGACATCATGTGACCCGGAAAGTACAGACTGTTAGTGCAAGGAAACGTATTACGGTCAGACTGCACTCTCAAATCTCAGGACAACTGTTTGAGCGAAACCTGTGAACAGTTAATGGAGGCCTGCGTCTCGTATTTCGATGATTCCCACGTTAAGAAGAGTCTGCCGACTACAACAAACCCAAGAATATGGATACCTTAATGTGTTTCTGTACTGGACATGGTTCATTTCTTGGTGTTTTTCCGTGAAGCCATGGCTCATATCTCGATGTTTTTCTGTGCTAGCCATGGCTCATATCTTGATGTGTTTCCGTGCTAGCCATGGCTCGTATCTTAGCTTGTGTGTGTGTGTGTGTGTGTGCTGGCCATGGCTCATATCTTGGTGTGTGTCATGTTAGTCATATCTCATATCTTGGTGTGTCCGTGTTAATCATGTCTCATATCTTTATGTGTGTATGTGTTTAGTCATATCTCATATCTTAGTGTGTATCTGTGTTAGTCATGTGTCATATCTTTGTGTGTGCATGTTTGGGTTATAGTGATATCTCATATCTTTGTGTGCATGTTTACGTTAGTCATATCTCATATCTTTGTGTGTGCATGTCTGTGTATGTCACATCTCATATCCTTGTGTGTGCATAGTTATGTTAGTCACATCTCATATCTTTGTGTGTTCATGTCTATGTTGGTCATGTCTCATATCTTTGTGTGCATGTCTATGTTAGGCATGTGTCATATCTTTGTGTGTGCATGTCTATGTCAGTCATATCTCATATCTTTATGTGCTTGTTTATGTTAGTCATGTGTCATATATTTTGATGTGTGTCAGTGTTAATCATGCCTCGTTTCGCTGTGTGCATGTCTGTGTTGGTCACATCTCCCATCTTTGTGTGTGTATGTCTGTGTTAGTCACCTCTAGTGACTCGGGCAGATGGTGCTCGTAAACCTGGGAGGGCCGACCATCTAAGGACAGAATCCCCCTACAGAAAAGATCATATGCTGCCTTGCTGGAAGATTGGGGACAATCAAAGGCTAAGGAATGCAAACCTGAATAAAATGCTGGCTGAAATCGGATGCACTGGGCCACTGGTGCAGAACACAGTGCAACGTTTTAACGGGTGTTCAATCAGAGTGGATCTGGCAGACTCTAATTGTGATGTTCTGTCAGTGGGGGCGATCAACACATTTAACCTGACAGCTGATTTCATGTGAGAGTCTAGAATCCTACTCTGATTGAGTCCTGATCGCAGATATATATATATATATATATATATATATATATATATATATATATATATATATATATATATATACATATTATATATATCAGGGTAATAGAAAAACTAAAGGAAGGAAAAAAACATACACAAACAAAACATGAACTGAAAATTCAAAAGAAGCAACAAAACAAGATATTATTTTTTTTTTTTTATGCTGCGATCGCAACAAAATTAAAGGGAAACAGTGAACAATGTACACACATATATTTTCTTGTGTACTTTTAAAATGTGTACACAAAATAAACTTTTCGATTAAAGAGACTTTATGATGAGCTGAAACAGCAGACATAATCGATCATAAATATTTAAGAAGATTACAGAATTAAACAGCAAAAAGTGGGAAATGCAATACAAATATTGATTAGATGTGTTCTCTATCACGGATCGAGTTTAAATATATTTGATTGATTGACAGAGATTTTTGAGATGTAAGTGACAACTGCAAACCTAAAGATGTGTCAAATATGGATTTCTGTTTTTGGTTGCTAAGCAACGGTCTTCAAAGTGAGGGAGTAGGAAGAAATAGAAAGCAAAACACATCTGGCAGGGGCATAGTTTTTTTTTGGTTAGAGTTAATCAAATCAAATGTTCAAGAATAACGATAATAGCAATAACAACAACTATGATAACAACAATAATAGCAATAACAACAACAATGATAACAACAATAATTACAATAACAACAACAATGATAACAACAATAATTACAATAACAACAACAATGATAACAACAATAATTACAATAACAATAACAATGATAACAACAATAATTACAATAACAACAACAATGATAACAACAATAATTACAATAACAACAACAATGATAACAACAATAATTACAATAACAATAACAATGATAACAACAATAATTACAATAACAATAACAATGATAACAACAATAATTACAATAACAACAACAATGATAACAACAATAATTACAATAACAATAACAATGATAACAACAATAATTACAATAACAACAACAATGATAACAACAATAATTACAATAACAACAACAATGATAACAACAATAATTACAATAACAACAGCAAAAACAATAACAACAACAACAATAACAATAACAGCAACAAGGATAACAAATAATAACGATAACAAAAATAATAACAACAACAATAACAACAACATCGTCATCATCATCATGTGTCATACCGGTTGGCGTAGGCTTTCATGTCCTTCCACAAATCTCTATCCACAGTACATCATATCAATTTTGTTGTTGACTGTTTTCCATGCCAAGACACCAAACTATCCAGTATTTTCTCTCTTTGTCGAATGACCTCTCCCTCTATTTTGTTGTTGACTGTTTTCCATGCCAAGACACCAAACTATCCAATATTTTCTCTCTTTGTCGAATGACCTCTCCCTCTATTTTGCCAGTTGTAACCAAATATCCCAACTCTTCTCTTCTCATGATGTGCTCGAAAAATATCGATGGTTTCTTTCTGATGTTTCTTAGCTCCCTTTTTGTGTTGGCCTCTGAGAATTTCCTCATTGGTCTTGTTTAGCTGTCCTGGGAACTCTCAAGATTCTTCTGAGAAACTCCATCTTTGTGGCATCTAATTGTCTTTTCATTCGTATGTTTCATCATCATCATCATCAGGTGCTATCTCCACAACGAAGGTTGGCTACCATGGAGCGCCGCTCTGCTCTGTCTCTTGTTTTGATGGTGCAGGTTGTCATAGGCTGATTTGTCTATCTTTTGATGTTACTAGTCCATGTTAGTCTTGGTCTGCCTCTGCCTCTTTTACCTTGTATCTTCCCTTTCAAGATTACTTTTAGTAGGCTGCTGTGTCTTTTAACATAGCCCAAAAATCACATTTGTTTTATTTGAATTGTGTTTAGTAGTTCTCTTTTCATTTTTAGTTGTTTTAAGACTTCATCATTTTATATCTTTTCTTTCCATCCAATTCTACCTATTCTTCGATATATCCACATTTCAAAGGCTTCAAGTCTCTGTTCTGTTTTCTTGTCTAATGTCTATGTTTCTGCTCCATATAGGAATTTTGAGAAGATGTAACATTTTGCTATTCTTAGTTTCAGCCCTGCTGTTTTGTTGTTAGTATATTTTTCATGGCGTTAAAATTACTTTTTGCGAAACCTATTCTTTTATTTATTTCAATTTTACATTTTCCTTCATTGGTTATAGTATGTCCCAGGTAGTTGTAGCTCTGGACTGTCTCCAGATGTAAATGAATTTAAATATCTAGGAAGTCTAGTGAGAAACGACAATTCACAAACAACAGAAATAAGACTCAAGATGCAAGAAAGCTTGTCAAATCCTTGGACAGCTATCACCACTATTGTCCAACAAGAAAATAATTCAGAGACAAAACTGGCATTCTACAATACAATCCTCATCCCAACGTTGTACTACCAATGTCAGTCCTGGACCCTAGATGCAAGAACAATAAGAAAAATAACCTCTACTGTGATGAAATGTGTTAGACGAATGACAGGAAACAGCCTGAGAGGTAAGATTAGAAATGAAGAACTGAGAAAAAAGCTAGGAATAACCCCCGCCATTAGAATATTGAGTTATTAAGTTATTAGCGGGTCATCATCATTGCACTCCGAACATGTTCATATGTGCTCAGATCCTCTCCTCAGCAAGTCTCGTAGTTTTCATAGAATATATAAGGAAACAACAGATAAAATTGTGTACCGTTTTTGGTATCAATAATGCAGTGAGAATATTTTTTAAATCAACAGAGATACGCCAATGAGTTTTAGAGTCAAAGTGGCGGTGAGCAAGAAGTAACAATACTAAGGTGGCACTGAGAATGGAAGCAGAAAAAAAACAAGGATTTACCGTGCACGATTAGGAACCGCTGAAGTTATCTACTTCACACCACTGTGGTTGATGACTGTAATTTACTAATATTCCAAACATAATTATCGTGTCGTCAAACATGCTTGTATCGGGTTTTTTTACAAAATCAGTGAGTGTCGGTCTGTAACTAAAGATTTTGTCCAGAGTTTAAGATACCCCAGGGCTACAAACACAATCAGGCTTGAATTATTAGGCCAAATAATAAATAAACCAAATATAATTTAAATACAGCGGGACAAAGGACTCGGGCGTGCGCTTCATGGATCTAGGCCATTTATTGAAATGACAGCGTTAACATTGAGTGGTATAAAGCAGTGGTCTTCAAACTGTGCTCGGCGGTGCCCAGTTAATCCGTAAGCGCAATCTCCGCGGACATCATTATTATCATCAAGTGCCATGCCCAGCGTAGATGATGTTTCTCCACAACCCTCTACCCACAGTTCAACTCATCAACTTCCCCACTGTTCTACCACAATGGTAAACTATCTAATATGATTTCTCTATGACGGCAGAGATCTCTCTTTCTCTCTTTTCATTGAAGCTTTGTAAAACAAGAATACCCAGGGGTAGGCAAGAAGGTCTACGAGTTTTAATTCCTTTAGCGACTACCTTCTTATGTGTGTCCAGTTTTTCAGCATTAGCAGCCATCACAGCCAAATACAGATCACACTTAGACGCTGAGAGAGAGATTAGAATATCACTTTCTAAACTTGTGCCCAGATTTGAAGAGCTAATGATAATGAAACAAACTGAATATTCTCATTGGCTTTGTTACAGGATACAAATATCACAATGTAAGTTGATTCTGTTATTTTTACAATTCCAATTAGAAAAATGCCACTGAACTATTTCATTTATACCCAAAACGTTAGTTTATTGATATCCGCAATCAATATAACATGTTAAAAATGCCGTTAAAATGAAATTAAATTATGTTTTTTTAAAGTAAAAGTAAAGAGCGTCACGCCAAGTGGCGTATAGGGAATATGGTGTTAGTGGCCATACATTTTACAGACCTTCGGCACATGATTTTTGGGGTAATGTGGTCGGTATTACGTCTGTGCCGCTTTACTTTCCCAGGATAAATCCGGTACCCATTTAAGGCTGGGTGAACCCGGAAGCCGTCGGTTGGGATCGAACCTTACCTCCTGTCCATTGTAGCCGAGTTCACTAACCACTAAGCTTTCGCGATTCATGTTTTTTTATTTACACTGTTGGTATAAGGTGCTGCCGCGGTGAATTGTGGGTAAGAGCTATGGCTCCGTTAACTGAACACTTTTGACGAACGCTGCTAGAACGGGTTCTCATTCCTGCTGCAACTTTGTGGAGCTCGGCAGCTGAAGGTTAGTTGTTGCTTGCAACGTTCCTAGACACAAGTAGTTGGTTTCTTGACTGGCCGTTCAGTCACTACAGTTGCTAAAGAGGGGAACATCGTAGAGTAGTTTAGGGAATTAGCAACAGTGAGTTGGTTGGGGTGGTGGGGGGAGGGGGAGGGGCAGGAGAAACGACTGATTTACTTGAGACTGCTGTTGCGTTGGTCCGGACAGTTAAAGTCACGTCAAACATCGAGTTGTTAATCCGACAATCCAGTTGAAGATTTATGTTTGATGTTAGCAGTTGAAGGCAGTCAATCTCCCATAGATGACTGATAGGTCAATAGACGACTGATGGGTCCTTAGATGATTGAAGGGTCCTTAGATGACTGAAGGGCCTGTAGATAACTGATATGTCAATAG
The DNA here is from genome assembly GCA_032433765.1 of Megaustenia siamemsis. Lineage (NCBI taxonomy): Eukaryota > Metazoa > Mollusca > Gastropoda > Stylommatophora > Ariophantidae > Megaustenia > Megaustenia siamemsis. The sequence goes on along the minus strand of JAVIAB010000091.1, from coordinate 14,618,287 downwards.
ATGAGTGATGGATCTTTAGATGACTGATGGCCTCTAGATTACTGATAGGTCAGTAGACGAGTGATGGGTCTTTAGATGACAGATGGGTCCATAGATGACTGATAGGTCCATAGATAACTGATGGGTCCTTAGATGATTGATGGGTCTGTAAACGACTGATATGGCTGATGGTCCATAGTTGACTGATGGATCCAGAAATGGCGGATTGGTCTATAGATGGCTGATGGGTTTAGGATTGGTAAACTAAAGTTGATGAAGATCTGTATCCATCTCCTTGTTGTTGCACTGACATTGTCCCGAGGCCTGTTTGTACGAAAACTCAAGTCTGGAGATGGAACAAACAAAGATAGACGACTCCACAGTTAGCAGCAACATCACCTTGTGGTAACAGTTGATGCTGTGAGAAAAGTCGAAGCTACAATTTCGCTTCTCCCTCGACACCTGAATGGGTACAGGAGAAAGAATTAGCGCAGTCTCGAGTCTCAACGATTCCCCAGAACTCTATGGTTCAATGAATACTTTAAGGGTATTCGAGATGTCACTGTTTGCTGAGAGATCGGTAGAGATTCAGTGAGAGGTCATTAAGGTTCGTTGTGAGGTCGTTATGGGTTCAATTAGAGGTCGTTAGAGGTTCATTGAGAGGTCACTAAGTGTTTGCTGAGAGATCGTTAGAGATTCAGTGAGAGGTCATTACGTGTTTGCTGAGAGATTGTTAGAGATTCAGTGAGAGATCATTAAGTGTTTGCTGAGAGATTGTTAGAGATTCAGTGAGAGGTCATTAAGTGGTTGCTGAGAGATTGTTAGAGATTTAGTGAAAGGTCACTAAGAGTTTGCTGAGAGATCGAAGAGATTCAGTGAAAGGTCACTAAGTGTTTGCTGAGAGATTGTTAGAGATTCAGTGAAAGGTCACTAAGAGTTTGCTGAGAGATCGAAGAGATTCAGTGAAAGGTCACTAAGTGTTTGCTGAGAGATCGAAGAAATTCAGTGAAAGGTCACTAAGTGTTTGCTGAGAGATTGTTAGAGATTCAGTGAAAGGTCACTAAGTGTTTGCTGAGAGATTGTTAGAGATTTAGTGAAAGGTCACTAAGAGTTTGCTGAGAGATCGAAGAGATTCAGTGAAAGGTCACTAAGTGTTTGCTGAGAGATTGTTAGAGATTCAGTGAAAGGTCACTAAGTGTTTGCTGAGAGATCGTTAGAGATTCAGTGAAAGGTCACTAAGTGTTTGCTGAGAGATTGTTAGAGATTCAGTGAGGGGTCATTACGGTGCAATGTGAGATCGTTAGGGGTTCAGTGTTATTGGGATCACTAACTGGAAGTTGTTATTGGGGTCACTCACTGGAAGATGTTATTGGGGTCACTAACTGGAAGATGTTATTGGGGTCACTAACTGGAAGATGTTATTGGGGTCACTAACTGGACGATGTTATTGGGGTCACTAACTGGAAGATGTTATTGGGGTCACTAACTGGAAGATGTTATTGGGATCACTAACTGGAAGATGTTATTGTGGTCACTAACTGGACGATGTTATTGGGGTCACTAACTGGAAGATGTTATTGGGGTCACTAACTGGAAAATGTTATTGTGGTCACTAACTGGAAGATGTTATTGGGGTCACTAACTGGAAGATGTTATTGGGGTCACTAACTGGAAGTTGTTATTGGGGTCACTAACTGGAAGTTGTTATGGGAGTCACTAACTGGAAGTTGTTATTGGGGTCACTAACTGGACGATGTTATTAGGGTCACTAACTGGAAGATGTTATTGTGGTCACTAACTGGAATTTGTTATTGGAGTCACTAACTGGAAGTTGTTATTGGAGTCACTAACTGGAAGTTGTTATTGGGGTCACTAACTGGAAGTTGTTATTGGAGTCACTAACTGGAAGTTGTTATTAGGGTCACTAACTGGAAGTTGTTATTGGGGTCACTAACTGGAAGTTGTTATTGGAGTCACTAACTGGAAGTTGTTATTGGAGTCACTAACTGGAAGTTGTTATTAGGGTCACTAACTGGAAGTTGTTATTGGAGTCACTAACTGGAAGTTGTTATTGGGGTCACTAACTGGACGATGTTATTGGGATCACTAACTGGACGGTGTTATTGGGGTCATTAAGTGGAAGATGTTATTGGGGTCACTAACGAGAAGATGTTATTGGGGTCACTAACTGGACGGTGTTATTGGGGTCACTAACTGGACGATGTTATTTGGGTCACTAACTGGAAGATGTTATTGGGGTCACTAACTGGATGATGTTATTGTGGTCACTAACTGGAAGATGTTATTGGGGTCACTAACTGGAAAATGTTATTGTGGTCACTAACTGGAAGTTGTTATTGGGGTCACTAACTGGAAGTTGTTATTGGAGTCACTAACTGGAAGTTGTTATTGGAGTCGCTAACTAGACAATTATATTGGGGTCACTAACTAGACGAAGATATTGGGGTCACTAACTGGAAGATGTTATTGGGGTCACTAACTGGAAGTTGTTATTGGGGTCACTCACTGGAAGATGTTATTGGGGTCACTAACTGGAAGATGTTATTGGGGTCACTAACTGGAAGATGTTATTGGGGTCACTAACTGGACGATGTTATTGGGGTCACTAACTGGAAGATGTTATTGGGGTCACTAACTGGAAGATGTTATTGGGATCACTAACTGGAAGATGTTATTGTGGTCACTAACTGGACGATGTTATTGGGGTCACTAACTGGAAGATGTTATTGGGGTCACTAACTGGAAAATGTTATTGTGGTCACTAACTGGAAGATGTTATTGGGGTCACTAACTGGAAGATGTTATTGGGGTCACTAGCTGGAAGTTGTTATTGGGGTCACTAACTGGAAGTTGTTATGGGAGTCACTAACTGGAAGTTGTTATTGGGGTCACTAACTGGACGATGTTATTAGGGTCACTAACTGGAAGATGTTATTGTGGTCACTAACTGGAATTTGTTATTGGAGTCACTAACTGGAAGTTGTTATTGGAGTCACTAACTGGAAGTTGTTATTGGGGTCACTAACTGGAAGTTGTTATTGGAGTCACTAACTGGAAGTTGTTATTAGGGTCACTAACTGGAAGTTGTTATTGGGGTCACTAACTGGAAGTTGTTATTGGAGTCACTAACTGGAAGTTGTTATTGGAGTCACTAACTGGAAGTTGTTATTAGGGTCACTAACTGGAAGTTGTTATTGGAGTCACTAACTGGAAGTTGTTATTGGGGTCACTAACTGGACGATGTTATTGGGATCACTAACTGGACGGTGTTATTGGGGTCATTAAGTGGAAGATGTTATTGGGGTCACTAACGAGAAGATGTTATTGGGGTCACTAACTGGACGGTGTTATTGGGGTCACTAACTGGACGATGTTATTTGGGTCACTAACTGGAAGATGTTATTGGGGTCACTAACTGGACGATGTTATTGTGGTCACTAACTGGAAGATGTTATTGGGGTCACTAACTGGAAGATGTTATTGTGGTCACTAACTGGAAGTTGTTATTGGGGTCACTAACTGGAAGTTGTTATTGGAGTCACTAACTGGAAGTTGTTATTGGAGTCGCTAACTAGACAATTATATTGGGGTCACTAACTAGACGAAGATATTGGGGTCACTAACTGGAAGATGTTATTGGGGTCACTAACTGGAAGTTGTTATTGGGGTCACTAAATGGAAGTTGTTATTGGGGTCTCTAAATGGAAGTCGTTATTGGGGTCACTAACTGGACGATGTTATTGGAGACATTAATTGTAAGATGTTTTGGGGTCACTAACTGGAAGTTGTTATTGGGGTCACTAACTGGAAGTTGTTATTGGGGTCACTAACTGGAAGTTGTTATTGGGGTCACTAACCGGAAGTTGTTATTGGGGTCACTAACTGGAAGATGTTATTGGGGACAGTAACTGGAAGATGTTATTGGGGTCACTAAGTGGAAGATGTTATTGTGGTCACTAACTGGAAGTTGTTATTGGGGTCACTAACTGGAAGATGTTATTGGGGTCACTAACTGGAATATGTTATTGGGGTCACTAACTGGAAGATGTTATTGGGGTCACTAACTGGAAGTTGTTATTAGGGTCACTAACTGGAAGTTGTTATTGGGATCACTAACTAGAAGATGTTATTGGGGTCACTAACTTGAAGTTGTTATTAGGGTCACTAACTGGAAGTTGTTATTAGGGTCACTAACTGGAAGTTATTATTAGGGTCACTAACTGGAAGATGTTATTGGGGTCACTAACTGGAATATGTTATTGGGGTCACTAACTGGAAGTTGTTATTGGGGTCACTAACTGGAATATTATACTGTGGTCACTAACTGGACGATGATATTAGGGTCACTAACTTGAAGATCTTATTTGGGGTCACTAACTGGACGATGTTATTGGGGTCACTAAGTGGACGATGGCATTAGGGTCACTAACTGGAAGATCTTATTTGGGATCACTAACTGCACGATGTTTTTGGGGTCACTAACAGGAAGATGTTATTGGGGTCACTAACTGGACGATGATATTAGGGTCACTTACTGGAAGATCTTATTTGGGGTCACTAAGTGGAAGATGTTATTGGGGTCACTAAGTGGACGATGATATTAGGGTCACTAACTGGAAGATCTTATTTGGGGTCACTAACTGGACGATGTTATTGGGGTCACTAACTGGAAGATCTTATTTGGGGTCACTAACTGGACGATGTTATTGGGGTCACTAACTGGAAGATCTTATTTGGGGTCACTAACTGGACGATGTTATTGGGGTCACTAACTGGAAGATCATATTTGGGGTCACTAACTGGACGATGTTATTGGGGTCACTAACTGGGCGGTATGCTTGGAGTCACTAACTGGAAGATCTTATTTGGGGTCACTAACTGGACGGTATGCTTGGAGTCACTAACTGGACGGTATGCTTGGAGTCACTAACTGGACGGTATGTTTGGAGTCACTAACTAGACGGTATGTTTGGAGTCACTAACTGGAAGATCTTATTTGGGGTCACTAACTGGACGGTATGCTTGGAGTCACTAACTGGAAGATCTTATTTGGGGTCACTAACTGGACGGTATGCTTGGAGTCACTAACTGGATGGTATGCTTGGAGTCACTAACTGGACGGTATGTTTGGAGTCACTAACTGGACGGTATGTTTGGAGTCACTAACTAGACGGTATGTTTGGAGTCACTAACTAGACGGTATGTTTGGAGCACTAACTAAACGGTATGTTTGGAGTCACTAACTAGACGGTATGTTTGGAGTCACTAACTAGACGGTATGTTTGGAGTCACTAACCGGACGGTATGTTTGGATTCACTGACTAGACGGTATGTTTGGAGCACTAACTAGACGGTATGTTTGGAGTCACTAACTAGACGGTATGTTTGGAGTCACTAACTAGACGGTACGTTTGGAGGCACTAACTAGACGGTATGTTTGGAGTCACTAACTAGACGGTATGTTTGGAGTCACTAACTAGACGGTATGTTTGGAGTCACTAACTAGACGGTATGTTTGGAGTCATTAACTAGACGGTATGTTTGGAGTCACTAACTAGACGGTATGTTTGGAGTCACTAACTAGACGGTATGCTTGGAGTCACTAACTAGACGGTATGTTTGGAGTCACTAACTAGACGGTATGTTTGGAGCACTAACTGGAAGATCTTATTTGGGGTCACTAACTGGACGGTATGCTTGGAGTCACTAACTAGACGGTATGTTTGGAGCACTAACTGGAAGATCTTATTTGGGGTCACTAACTGGACGGTATGTTTGGAGTCACTAACTAGACGGTATGTTTGGAGTCACTAACTGGAAGATCTTATTTGGGGTCACTAACTGGACGGTATGTTTGGAGTCACTAACTAGACGGTATGTTTGGAGCACTAACTGGAAGATCTTATTTGGGGTCACTAACTGGACGGTATGTTTGGAGTCACTAACTAGACGGTATGTTTGGAGCACTAACTGGAAGATCTTATTTGGGGTCACTAACTGGACGGTATGCTTGGAGTCACTAACTAGACGGTATGTTTGGGGTCACTAACTGGACGGTATGCTTGGAGTCACTAACTAGACGGTATGCTTGGAGTCACTAACTAGACGGTATGTTTGGAGTCACTAACTGGACAATGTTATTGGAGTCACTAACTGGACGGTATGCTTGGAGTCACTAACTGGACGGTATGCTTGGAGTCACTAACTAGACGGTATGTTTGGAGTCACTAACTAGACGGTATGTTTGGAGTCATTAACTAGACGGTATGTTTGGAGTCAATAACTAGACGGTATGTTTGGAGTCATTAACTAGACGGTATGTTTGGAGCACTAACTAAACGGTATGTTTGGAGTCACTAACTAGACGGTATGTTTGGAGCACTAACTAGACGGTATGTTTGGAGTCACTAACTAGACGGTATGTTTGGAGTCACTAACTAGACGGTATGTTTGGAGTCACTAACTAGACGGTATGTTTGGAGTCATTAACTAGACGGTATGTTTGGAGTCATTAACTAGACGGTATGTTTGGAGCACTAACTAAACGGTATGTTTGGAGTCACTAACTAGACGGTATGTTTGGAGTCACTAACCGGACGGTATGTTTGGAGTCATTAACTAGACGGTATGTTTGGAGTCACTAACTAGACGGTATGTTTGGAGCACTAACTAGACGGTATGTTTGGAGCACTAACTAGACGGTATGTTTGGAGCACTAACCGGACGGTATGTTTGGAGTCACTAACTAGGCGGTATGTTTGGAGTCACTAACTAGACGGTATGTTTGGAGCACTAACTAGACGGTATGTTTGGAGTCACTAACTAGGCGGTATGTTTGGAGTCACTAACTAGACGGTATGTTTGAAGTCACTAACTAGACGGTATGTTTGGAGTCACTAACTAGGCGGTATGTTTGGATCACTAACTAGGCGGTATGTTTGGAGCACTAACTAAACGGTATGTTTGGAGTCACTAACTAGACGGTATGTTTGGAGTCACTAACTAGACGGTATATTTGGAGTCACTAACTAGACGGTATATTTGGAGTCACTAATTAGACTGTGTATTTAGAATATTTGTAGGTTCCACGCAGTTTGTTATTGAAAATGAAATGTTCAGTTTCTGGCACGACTGTTTGTGTTAACATCAAAGTGACAATTTAAGTCTAGACCTACAAACCTTGCAACATTCATGGCGAAGATGTGCCCAGTCCCCATACAACTCGTTCATTCTTGAAACCGACATTTGTCAATACCGGTCAATATGGCGGATAGGCAGCAGGTACTTTTAATGGATGTGTCTGAAGAATGTTCCTTGTTGCAGTTTCCTCATATTCCTAGTCCGGCTTGCTGCCGGAGCTACTGAGTTTAATGCTCTGTGCACACCGTGAGCAGTGTGTTTCATTCGTTTTGATGATGTTTTAATATTTCGATTGCTTACTATGAATGATGATATCGTATGACGGGGTACATATGGCTGTGTTCACTTTCTGTGCGGTTTCGCCTTATGTCTTTTGGCGTGTGTTGAGACTTTTATGATGGGGACTGCAGTTCCCTTTCTTTGTTTGGGAGATGAGATATTAATTCGGATGATTCCACTGGCACGGGCGGTTGAGCAATTATAGATTGTAATACGTTTGCAGTGATACCGGGGCCTTCCATAACCATAAGCATGACCGACATTTGTGAAGATTGTTTCCTATTTGCTACACTCCCACAAAAGTTCGTTTTCTAGCACAGTTAATGTCTCTGACGTTTTTGGATGTGAAATATCCAACCTGTCAGAAGACAGGATATGATCAATAAATGAACTGTCCTGTGTGTAGATAAAGACGCAACTCAGTCGTAAAAACAAAAACATCAGCTTGTCTTAAGACAGCCTACTGAAAACAGTAACCATATAAATAAATAGGAAAAAAATGCAGTCATTTCCCATTGAGAACCAGTTCCATTAACATGCAGGCATGCCCACTGTCATGTTGAGCATTTAAGGTGTCGATAGTGCCGGATCTCGCTAGCTAGTTTGTAAATCACTGGACCGCAAAATAGCTGAAATATATGTTAAGTAACAGTTACATAGCACAACATACGTTACAAGAAAGTGTGTGGCCTGTGAATAACTTGAAATGCTGTTAATAAATCTGACGGTAAGTTATCAATATTTTTCTATTATTGTTACCGATAATTTTGTCAAACTTTGAAGGTTATTCTTCTAATTTATTTTATGTATTCATGTGTCGTCGAGAGAAATATTGATGATTTTCTGCCGTGACTTTTTAGCTTGTTTGGAGTTTGATATTTCGCTTCGTCTTCTTCCTCTTTAGTTGCCTTTCAGCGTCGAGGGGAGATATAATTCGCGGTTTTTTGCTCTTCTGTTCGCTTCTGCTGCTTTTATGTTTCCTAGTGCTTCTAATATTCCATAAATCCATCTTGTTAGTGGTCGACCATTAAGGCTGGTATTCTCGCAACGATTATTGAAGGGCTCGTTGTACTGATATTTCGCTCATCCAATATTTTGCTGTTTCATCTCATATGTCACTGTTCCATCTATTATTTTACTGTTTCATCTCATATGTCACTGTTCCATCTATTATTTTGCTGCTCCATCTCATATGTCACTGTTCCATCTATTATTTTGCTGCTCCATCTCATATGTCAATGTTCCATCTATTATTTTGCTGCTCCATCTCATATGTCAATGTTCCATCTATTATTTTGCTGCTCCATCTCATATGTCACTGTTCCATCTATTATTTTGCTGCTCCATCTCATATGTCAATGTTCCATCTATTATTTTGCTGCTCCATCTCATATGTCACTGTTCCATCTATTTTTTCGCTGTTCCATCTATTGAGTCGTCCTCTTTTCCTCTCATATTAGCATATACTTCACACATGTTCTTGTTCCGTTTTCGCTCTAACACTATGTTCGACATATCTCGTTTAATGCAGATTATTACAAGGTTTAAGTCGAAGCATGTTTGCGCATTACATTCTTGTTCCTTGCCTTCGGCTATTTTGCTGTTCATATGTGCGAATGAATTTAATTTTTGTAGAAATATTTTTTTTAAATATTTTAATTGGGATTATAATCGCTTAAACTTGCCCTGTCCACGCATTAGTGAGTGCCTGCAGTCACTTGTGGTGTTTTTGTACCAAATGTGAAATGCAGCAAATTTACCAACAAACATGACGGCTTAACTAGCAAGGAATGTAATTTTGTTCTTTTTAAAGTCAAGAAACTTATGTAACTCATAAGGCTTATTGTGCGATGATCATCGCATTCAATCGCACCAGATTTCTTTGGTAGGGCTATGAATATTGATTTAAGCAGTTCGTCTGGTATATATCCGGTGTTGTAGATATCATTCACTATTTTAACAGTGCAATTACTGCCACGGTAACATTAGAGGCGCTAAAAATAATATTTTCTTTAAACTTTTGACACAACTGTGTGTTTACCAAGTAGACACTCGGGGAACATGGATTTCCTGTCTAAGGTTGATTTATGACCCGAAATTGACTGTTTGGACTGGATGCTTTGTCTATTCAGTACTTTGCCTATTCAGTACTTTGCCTATTCAGCACTTTGTCTATTCAGTACTATATCTATTCAGTACTTTATCTATTCAGATGGTCACCATAAGTTCGTCAATATGTTCGGCTAACTCAAAGCATTATTCACTGTGTTTCCTGAATCACAAAGGGTTGTTTGATATCAGCTGGCGGACTTATCAAATGTGGGAGATTATGTGTCTTGATGCGGTAATTTTTACTACAGTATCATAATCTAGGGTTAAAATGCTTTAAATGTCATAATCTAGGGTTAAAATGGTTTTAAATGTCATAATCTAGGGTTAAAAATGGTTTTAAATGTCGCATTGAAAAAAGTAGAGTTATAATGTGCTTTGTTTTTTGGATCAAATTTGATAACTTGAGAGGAAACGAACATAATTTTTTTTTAGATGAAACTATATCAAATGTAATGAAACAATTCAGGTATTTACCTTTCATATCCAATATCTGAAACCAGCTATGAAAGCTCCAGAATCATTGAAGTGACTGTATAGTTTCTAGAAGGCTCACATCTGCCGCTGTATGATGTAACATTGTGTATTTATAATTGTGTTTAGTGTTCAGACATTCATGTTTATTTAATTTAATAGAAAAAACAATGAAATGCGAAAAGGAAATAATTTTTCATAATAAATGTGAGTAGATCTTTTTATAAAGTGAGGAAACCATGGTTTGGTTGCTTGATTTTACTGACAATAGATCATCATCTGTCCTGTTGTCTACCGGCTACACCTTGCAAAGTCTGACTTCTAGAATTCTTTTACATTTGACTTTACTGACAGATACAAGTCAGTCATGTAGCAGCTCATGCTGTAAGGGTCTTACTGTCAAGGTAATACACAGAATCCTTGAGAGTTAAATTGCCAGCGGTCATCGTCACTTTTGTTGCTTTCATCAACTGTGAGACAGGTACCAATTTTTAAACAGCTATTAAACTGTATAGTATCTCTTGGGATAGGAAATAATGATCACTGACCGTGCCATGCACCCCAAGGCACTACTTCTCTTAATTGACTGCTACATCAAAAGAGGTGTGGCATTTTTATTTAACCACAATATCATCAAAACATCACAAGCTGCACAAGTTATTGGAGTGAAGTATGACACGCCAAGTCATCAGACATAATATGCCGACCCCCTCTGTTGTTTTCAAATTCTTGCTTTCAATATTTAAGCTTCCAAATGTTTTAATGCCCTTCCTTATTTCACGTTTGCAAACTTTTTCGTAAAAATGATAAAGCACAAACATAAGTAGTATACAATGTTGTATTTGACCCGAATTTAGGTGCTAAATTAACAAAGATATATAGTAGGTGCGCGGCGCACCTAATGTACACGAGAGACAAGGGGAGTTAACCATGCCATTTCGTGTCCGGATGTTGACCTATAGTCCAGGTGACCGCGGAAGTGCCCTGTTTATGTCTGGTGTGTGCTGACTTTGGAGTTCTTTATGTACTTGATCGTTAGTGATAGGTTAGTAGATTATATAACATCTAGGAAAAACGAGCAATATAAAACAGAAGACAAAATATATATTTTATTCTTTTATTAGCTCAATAGGTGTATAACATACATTGATATTATATATCATTACAAACATAGTCAGTACATTGAGTAAATATATAGCACAAGTATAACAATTATTTATAGCTATGTAGTTGGGTGTCAGCTTAACGTTGTACCATAAATGAAGCATAAGGGTGAAACAGTTAGAGATTACTGGTTAGTCTAAGCTGGTAGTGTAAATATGTTCCTCGGTGTTAGTGGTTCGCTATCTCTCTCTCTCTCTCTCTCTCTCTCTCTCTCTCTCTCTCTACTATTCCTGCCTAGATTTCCCTCCATTGAAACACTTACTCATTCTCTCCATTTATCCCTATCATCGCGCCTTCCTTCTATCTCTCTCTCTCTCTCTCTCTTTCTCCCCTATCCTCTCTTAGACTTCTAACCTATCAGTCCACCCTCCTCCTCTCCCTTTAGCTCCCCCGCCCGCCCTCATATTTTTAGCGTCCATCCTATTGTAACACTTGATTATTCTCACCATTAATACATAGCATCTCACCTTCTTTCTCATAGGCTTCTCTCTCTCGCTCTCTCTCTCTCTCTCTCGCTCTTCTAACCCCGACTAGACTTCTCTCCTACCATTCCACCTTTCTTCCTCTCTCTCTCTCTCTCTCTCTCTTTACCTCGCCTAGCGTTCCGCCTTCATTCGTATTTTTACCTTACCACCAGTGTAACACATTAATAACATTGAATATCAATTACAAAAAGACTTGAAATATTTACTTTTTAAAGAACCAATAAGATAAACATATGAAAAACGAAGGAATAATACACTCGACAAAGCTTAACAGACGTACTTTATACACATCACCATTAATACAACTGAAATTCCTTTAATGATAACCTATCACATCGTTATGAGCTAAGAGAAAAACAGAAAAAAAAAAAATTCAACTTTCACCGTAAAATATTCCACTACAACACAGACCGCTAGACTGAACAGTACTATGAAAATAAACGGCCGTGAATCAAGCGCGCTTATAACACGAAGTCTCACATCCGACTAGTTTAAATATAATCTGGTAAATAAAAGTTAGGAGACAAGGGCAGAAACCTAGGAGGCAAGGGCAGAAACCTAGGAGGCAAGGACAGAAACCTAGGAGGCAAGGACAGAAACCTAGGAGGTAAGGGCAGAAACCTAAGAGGCAAGGGTAGAAACCTAAGAGGCAAAGACAGAAACCTAGGAGGCAAGGGCAGAAACCTAGGAGGCAAGGACAGAAAACTAGGAAGCAAAGGCTGAAAACAAGGAGGGAAGATCAGAAATCTAGGAAGCTGTGTTAGAAAACAAGGAGGGAAGGTCAGAAACCTAGGAGGCAAGGTCAGAAACCTAGGAGGCAAGGTCAGAAACCTACGAGGCAAAGGCAGAAACCAAAGAGGCAAGGGCAGAAACCTAGGAGGCAAGGTCAGAAACCTAGGAGGCAATGTCAGAAACCTAGGAGGCAAGGGCAGAAACCAAAGACACAAAGGCAGAAACCAAAGAGACAAGGGCAGAAACCTAGGAGGCACCTCGATGGACAGCTAGACAACGGAAGAAGCAGAGATTATCATTGTAAACTTTAGAATGGGAATCGGTTTGAAGGATATTATTACCTTGATTTGATGCAATGTAGTGTGGGATATCTAGCAGACACCCTATAGGATAATCTTGAAGTTTATAAACATAAACACTCGTACTGACTAAGGCTTCCAAGGTGTATTTGGTTGTCTCCCTATTTTTGTCTGTATAACCTAATATATCACTTTCATTTAATCTATCGATATACGTTTCAAAGTCATTTCTGTTGTTAACTAACAAGGGTTTGTCTAACCCTGTCGCGTTATTTGAGCTTGCGTGAAAGTAACGCAGCCCCTGTGTATAGACCAAATCGCAAACATTTTACCCCCAGAACACAAAAAATTTAGGCTCATACTCAAAATGTCGATCCCAAAACCATAAAAAGCTACTCCCATACTCATACTAGTTAGACACATCGAACAGATAGTTACAGCCAAAGTCCCAAATAGTTAGGCCAAATCACTAACATTTTACCCACAGAACACAAAAATATAGGCTCATACGCAAAAAAATCGACCTCACCCTAAAAAGGTACTCACATAGTCATACTAGTTAGACACATCGAACAGATAGTTACAGCCAAAGTCCCAAACAGAGTGGCCATATCACTAACATTTTACCTCCAGAACACAAAAATTTAGGCTCATACTAAAACAGTCGACCTAAAAATCCAGAAAAAGCTACTCACTTAGTCATAATAGTTAGACACATCGAACAGATAGTTACATCCAAAGTCCCAAATAGTTAGGCCAAATCACTAACATTTTACCCACAGAACACAAAAATATAGGCTCATACGCAAAAAATCGACCTCAACACCCTAAAAAGGTACTCACATAGTCATACTAGTTAGACACATCGAACAGATAGTTACAACCAAAGTCCCAAACAGAGTGGCCATATCACTAACATTTTACCTCCAGAACACAAAAATTTAGGCTCATACTAAAAAAGTCGACCTAAAAATCCAGAAAAAGCTACTCACATAGTCATAATAGTTAGACACAACGAGTCGAAAGTTATATTCAAGCGACCTCAACACCATAAAAAAGGTACTCACATAGTCATACTAGTTAGACACATCGAACAGATAGTTACAGCCAAAGTCCCAAAAAAAAAAGTTTGGTCAAATCGAAACTATTTTACCCACAGAACACAACAATGTAGGCTCATACTAAAAAAAAAAAAATCGACCTCAACACGATAAAAAGGTACTCACATAGTCATACTAGTTAGACACATCGAACAGATAGTTACATCCAAAATCCCAAATCACTAACATTTTACCTCCAGAACACAAAAATTTAGGCTCATACTAAAAAAGTCGACCTATAAACCATAAAAATCTACTCACATAGTCATACTAGTTAGACACATCGAACAGATAGTTACAGCCAAAGGCCCAAACAGAGTGGCCATATCACTAACATTTTACCTCCATAACACAAAAATTTAGGCTCATACTAAAAAAGTCGACCTAAAAATCCAGAAAAAGCTACTCACATAGTCATAATAGTTAGACACAACGAGTCGAAAGTTATATTCAAGGTCCAAAAAAAAAAAAACGTTATTTTAGACATCCCCATTGCAAAAATTTACATAAAAAACCACTTTTAGGATTTTACCCCCTTAGCATTTTTGAGGGTTACGCCCATTAAATCGGTAAAAAAAAATCGTAATTTTAGCACGTAGGCTTACCTAAAACTTTATTTTAGACATCCCCACACCAAAAATTTACTTAAAAATCACTTTTGAGATTGTTACCCCCTTACCATTTTTGAGGGTTACGCCCATGGAATCGATAAAAATCGTAAATTTAGCACATAGGCTTACCTAAAACTTTATTTTAGACATCCCCATTGCAAAAATTTACATTAAAAACCACTTTTAGGATTTTACCCCCTTATCATTTTTGAGGGTTACGCCCCTGAAAGCGATAAAAATCGTTAATTTAGCACGTAGGCTTACCTAAAACTTTATTTTAGACATCCCCATACCAAAAATTTACTTAAAAATCACTTTTGAAATTGTAACCCCCCTTACCATTTTTGAGGGTTACGCCCCTGAAATCGAAAAAAAATTGAAATATAACCTCAAGGCATACCTAAAACTTTATTTTAGACATCCCCACACCAAAAATTAACTCAAAAATCACTTTTTAAATTGTTACCCCCCTTAAAATTTTTTAGGGTTACGCCCCTGAAATTGATAAAAAATTATTGAAATATAACCTCAAGGCATACCTCCCACATAATTTTTGACACCCCTACATATCAAATTCCATCAAAAAAACAACAAAAAGCTAGTAGTGATGGTGGCTGTGAACTCAGGGGAATAGTGGAATAACATGCACCGAAATACAATAGATTTGGCACCGAAACTGTTTCGGTGCAAAACATGCACGAGAAGTAGTATGTTAGGGTTCACAGCCACCATCACTACTAGCTTTTTGTTGTTTTTTTGATGGAATTTGATATGTAGGGGTGTCAAAAATTATGTGGGAGGTATGCCTTGAGGTTATATTTCAATTTTTTATCAATTTCAGGGGCGTAACCCTAAACAATTTTAAGGGGGGGTAACAATTTAAAAAGTGATTTTTGAGTTAATTTTTGGTGTGGGGATGTCTAAAATAAAGTTTTAGGTATGCCTTGAGGTTATATTTCAATTTTTTTTCGATTTCAGGGGCGTAACCCTCAAAAATGGTAAGGGGGGTTACAATTTCAAAAGTGATTTTTAAGTAAATTTTTGGTATGGGGATGTCTAAAATAAAGTTTTAGGTAAGCCTACGTGCTAAATTAACGATTTTTATCGCTTTCAGGGGCGTAACCCTCAAAAATGATAAGGGGGTAAAATCCTAAAAGTGGTTTTTAATGTAAATTTTTGCAATGGGGATGTCTAAAATAAAGTTTTAGGTAAGCCTATGTGCTAAATTTACGATTTTTATCGATTCCATGGGCGTAACCCTCAAAAATGGTAAGGGGGTAACAATCTCAAAAGTGATTTTTAAGTAAATTTTTGGTGTGGGGATGTCTAAAATAAAGTTTTAGGTAAGCCTAGGTGCTAAAATTACGATTTTTTTTTACCGATTTAATGGGCGTAACCCTCAAAAATGCTAAGGGGGTAAAATCCTAAAAGTGGTTTTTTATGTAAATTTTTGCAATGGGGATGTCTAAAATAACGTTTTTTTTTTTTTTTGGACCTTGAATATAACTTTCGACTCGTTGTGTCTAACTATTATGACTATGTGAGTAGCTTTTTCTGGATTTTTAGGTCGACTTTTTTAGTATGAGCCTAAATTTTTGTGTTATGGAGGTAAAATGTTAGTGATATGGCCACTCTGTTTGGGCCTTTGGCTGTAACTATCTGTTCGATGTGTCTAACTAGTATGACTATGTGAGTAGATTTTTATGGTTTATAGGTCGACTTTTTTAGTATGAGCCTAAATTTTTGTGTTCTGGAGGTAAAATGTTAGTGATTTGGGATTTTGGATGTAACTATCTGTTCGATGTGTCTAACTAGTATGACTATGTGAGTACCTTTTTATCGTGTTGAGGTCGATTTTTTTTTTTTAGTATGAGCCTACATTGTTGTGTTCTGTGGGTAAAATAGTTTCGATTTGACCAAACTTTTTTTTTTGGGACTTTGGCTGTAACTATCTGTTCGATGTGTCTAACTAGTATGACTATGTGAGTACCTTTTTTATGGTGTTGAGGTCGCTTGAATATAACTTTCGACTCGTTGTGTCTAACTATTATGACTATGTGAGTAGCTTTTTCTGGATTTTTAGGTCGACTTTTTTAGTATGAGCCTAAATTTTTGTGTTCTGGAGGTAAAATGTTAGTGATATGGCCACTCTGTTTGGGACTTTGGTTGTAACTATCTGTTCGATGTGTCTAACTAGTATGACTATGTGAGTACCTTTTTAGGGTGTTGAGGTCGATTTTTTGCGTATGAGCCTATATTTTTGTGTTCTGTGGGTAAAATGTTAGTGATTTGGCCTAACTATTTGGGACTTTGGATGTAACTATCTGTTCGATGTGTCTAACTATTATGACTAAGTGAGTAGCTTTTTCTGGATTTTTAGGTCGACTGTTTTAGTATGAGCCTAAATTTTTGTGTTCTGGAGGTAAAATGTTAGTGATATGGCCACTCTGTTTGGGACTTTGGCTGTAACTATCTGTTCGATGTGTCTAACTAGTATGACTATGTGAGTACCTTTTTAGGGTGTTGAGGTCGATTTTTTTGCGTATGAGCCTATATTTTTGTGTTCTGTGGGTAAAATGTTAGTGATTTGGCCTAACTATTTGGGACTTTGGCTGTAACTATCTGTTCGATGTATCTAACTAGTATGAGTATGGGAGTAGCTTTTTATGGTTTTGGGATCGACATTTTGAGTATGAGCCTAAATTTTTTGTGTTCTGGGGGTAAAATGTTTGCGATTTGGTCTATACACAGGGGCTGCGTTACTTTCACGCAAGCTCAAATAACGCGACAGGGTTAGACAAACCCTTGTTAGTTAACAACAGAAATGACTTTGAAACGTATATCGATAGATTAAATGAAAGTGATATATTAGGTTATACAGACAAAAATAGGGAGACAACCAAATACACCTTGGAAGCCTTAGTCAGTACGAGTGTTTATGTTTATAAACTTCAAGATTATCCTATAGGGTGTCTGCTAGATATCCCACACTACATTGCATCAAATCAAGGTAATAATATCCTTCAAACCGATTCCCATTCTAAAGTTTACAATGATAATCTCTGCTTCTTCCGTTGTCTAGCTGTCCATCGAGGTGCCTCCTAGGTTTCTGCCCTTGTCTCTTTGGTTTCTGCCTTTGTGTCTTTGGTTTCTGCCCTTGCCTCCTAGGTTTCTGACATTGCCTCCTAGGTTTCTGACCTTGCCTCCTAGGTTTCTGCCCTTGCCTCTTTGGTTTCTGCCTTTGCCTCGTAGGTTTCTGACCTTGCCTCCTAGGTTTCTGACCTTGCCTCCTAGGTTTCTGACCTTCCCTCCTTGTTTTCTAACACAGCTTCCTAGATTTCTGATCTTCCCTCCTTGTTTTCAGCCTTTGCTTCCTAGTTTTCTGTCCTTGCCTCCTAGGTTTCTGCCCTTGCCTCCTAGGTTTCTGTCTTTGCCTCTTAGGTTTCTACCCTTGCCTCTTAGGTTTCTGCCCTTACCTCCTAGGTTTCTGTCCTTGCCTCCTAGGTTTCTGTCCTTGCCTCCTAGGTTTCTGCCCTTGCCTCCTAGGTTTCTGCCCTTGTCTCCTAACTTTTATTTACCAGATTATATTTAAACTAGTCGGATGTGAGACTTCGTGTTATAAGCGCGCTTGATTCACGGCCGTTTATTTTCATAGTACTGTTCAGTCTAGCGGTCTGTGTTGTAGTGGAATATTTTACGGTGTAAGTTGAATTTTTTTTTTTTTTTCTGTTTTTCTCTTAGCTCATAACGATGTGATAGGTTATCATTAAAGGAATTTCAGTTGTATTAATGGTGATGTGTATAAAGTACGTCTGTTAAGCTTTGTCGAGTGTATTATTCCTTCGTTTTTCATATGTTTATCTTATTGGTTCTTTAAAAAGTAAATATTTCAAGTCTTTTTGTAATTGATATTCAATGTTATTAATGTGTTACACTGGTGGTAAGGTAAAAATACGAATGAAGGCGGAACGCTAGGCGAGGTAAAGAGAGAGAGAGAGAGAGAGAGGAAGAAAGGTGGAATGGTAGGAGAGAAGTCTAGTCGGGGTTAGAAGAGCGCGAGAGAGAGAGAGAGAGCGAGAGAGAGAAGCCTATGAGAAAGAAGGTGAGATGCTATGTATTAATGGTGAGAATAATCAAGTGTTACAATAGGATGGACGCTAAAAATATGAGGGCGGGCGGGGGAGCTAAAGGGAGAGGAGGAGGGTGGACTGATAGGTTAGAAGTCTAAGAGAGGATAGGGGAGAAAGAGAGAGAGAGAGAGAGATAGATAGAAGGAAGGCGCGATGATAGGGATAAATGGAGAGAATGAGTAAGTGTTTCAATGGAGGGAAATCTAGGCAGGAATAGTAGAGAGAGAGAGAGAGAGAGAGAGAGAGAGAGAGAGAGAGATAGCGAACCACTAACACCGAGGAACATATTTACACTACCAGCTTAGACTAACCAGTAATCTCTAACTGTTTCACCCTTATGCTTCATTTATGGTACAACGTTAAGCTGACACCAAACTACATAGCTATAAATAATTGTTATACTTGTGCTATATATTTACTCAATGTACTGACTATGTTTGTAATGATATATAATATCAATGTATGTTATACACCTATTGAGCTAATAAAAGAATAAAATATATATTTTGTCTTCTGTTTTATATTGCTCGTTTTTCCTAGATGTTATATAATCTACTAACCTATCACTAACGATCAAGTACATAAAGAACTCCAAAGTCAGCACACACCAGACATAAACAGGGCACTTCCGCGGTCACCTGGACTATAGGTCAACATCCGGACACGAAATGGCATGGTTAACTCCCCTTGTCTCTCGTGTACATTAGGTGCGCCGCGCACCTACTATATATCTTTGTTAATTTAGCACCTAAATTCGGGTCTAATACAACATTGTATACTACTAACATAGATTTCATTTTGTTTTATCCAGGGATATTCTTGATGTATGTAAATGGGAATCATTTTTACATATACTTCTGGCGTTTACTTACAACAATTTGGTAGCATCTGGCACCCACAAACATGCATTTGTGAGCAACTGTAATGAATTGCCTCCCATATAATAAAGTGTTACCTGTGTAATACAACATAATGTTATATATTTTTACACATTTTTTTGTTACCAAGTTTCTATCACATATTGAAATAGTCAAGCAGAACTGAAGTCATGTAGTTTGTGTGTTCACAAATTAAATTTCTTGTCACAAGATTTTTATGGACAGCACTCAGTGGAATAATTACTGTTCAGGATTTTGTGTAATTATTTTACTGAAATCATGTTTTGTATATCTAACTGTGCATAAAAAATGATGCTGTTCTATAAACTGATTTCGGGACAAGTGTCATTACAGGTATAGCCAAGATGTTTACATTGTAGGCATTTTCCGGATTTTTCCTCAAATAAAGGACAGACACTGAGACAAGACCCGGAACAGTCGTGTCCATAGATCCCATGTGAACAGTTGCCGTGACAAGTATCGATGATGACATTGCAGCCTTTACTACACCCACTACACACTGCACAGAACGACCAAGAATGCTCGTCCAGACAATAGGTGTTTGTAAATGTTTGCACCTCACATACCGTCAGTGCACTGTCGGCCTACGAAATGGTCGGTGAGAACTCAATCTTAATGTGTGCCAATGGCGTTTGTGTTTTGACTACAATAGTGTTCACAGATAAATTAGGGTATTCTATATCATTATACTGGAACACTACTCCGCCACTGTCAGAGAAAGCCTTTAGAGTAGCATTCTTTACCCGAATCATAGTGCTAGCTCGATGATAGATTCGAATGGTCTGAGTCTTCTGGGGCGTTGCAAAGTTCAGATACCAGTAAACAGAATTGGTTCCACTTCTCCATTGTGTGTGTGTGTGTGTGTGTGTGTGTGCAGTCATTGTCATAGAGATTGGTCTTTGTTTTGCCATTAACTACGGCCTCTGGTCCACATCCGTCTCCTGTATAACAAGCATCAAATGTGTCGGTCTGGTTTGTGATCTGTTTGAGAGCCACTTTCCGACCCCCGCCAATGTAGATGGAGCAGATATTAGCAGCTATCGCCCCTTCAATCCGTAACTTGTTGATCAGACCAGCTCCAGAGCAGAAGACATCAATCTCGTGCGGACTAACTACAAACCTTGATACATTGTTACATGAGGCAGAACCATTCTGTTTTACCGTGAAACTGTTCGGATGTGTTAAGTCATTCACATAAATCCTAAACCAGGAGCACGGCAAAGATTGATTGAGAGTTGCCTCAACTGATGTAGAATCTGTCCGGATTACATGTGGTATCAGTTGTTATCAAACAGGAAAGTAGGTTCAGATTTTTGGACATATTTGTAAATAAAATCCAAGTACTGACACTGGGGTCCGAAATATTCGTGCTGACAACTGTCATTGTTTGGGCATGTCCCTGTAGTTTTGTCACAAACTAAGTCATTATATCAGTGACATTGTAACGTACAGTTTGCCCCAAACCAACCGTCTGCACAAGTAAGGTCATTAGCTTCCAAGGTCATTAACGAAGCCAGCGAATAAAGACTTGATCTACAGCGATGGTTAACGAACTGTGTACACACATTTATTATCAAACCCGTGATTACATTTCAAAAAAAAAAAATCCGCTAACTCACTGTGATAAACTCACTTGTCCCGATGGTAATTTTCACGTGTCCATAAAGTACTGTAATATATTGCTAGTTGTGTCCATAAAGTACTGTAATATATTGCTAGTTGTGTCCATAAAGTACTTTAATATATAACTAGTTTTGTCCAAAAGTACTCTAATATTTTGCTAGTTGTGTCCAAAAGTACTGTAATATATTGCTAGTTGTGTCCATAAAGTACTGTAATATATTGTTAGTTGTGTCCAAAAGTACTCTAATATTTTGCTAGTCATGTTCACGCAGTACTCTAATGTACTACTAATTATGTCCAGGAAGTAATTTTAAAAAAAGTAAAGAGCTCCGTCACGCCAAGTGGCGTATTGGGAATATGGTGTTAATGACCATGATTTTTTACAGACTTTCGGCACATGATTTTTGGGGTAATGTGGTCGGTATTACGCTCGTGCAGAGCTTTATTTTCCCAGAAAAATTCATTTCCCCATTTAAGGCTGGGTGAACCCGGAAGCGGTCAATCATGATTAAAACCTACCTCTTGCCCTTTCTAGCCCACTTCACTAACGACTGAGCTATCGCGTCTCTCTGTGTCCACGAAGTACTCTCATGTATTTCTATGATTGTCGACGAAGTCTCCTTTCCTCTTCATTCTCCTATTGTTAGTCATGCCCATGAAGTACTTTAATGTATTGCTAGTCATGCCCATGAAGTACTTTAATGTATTGCTAGGCCATCATGATTGACCCTCCATTATTGGTCATTAAGATGTTTGATAAAGAAAAAGTTGGTTGGACTGATGTTACCTTAGTATATGAATTCATGAATTCAAAGTGAAATCCCTGAATACCTTGTGGACGTGTGGGGTGGGTGAGGGGCGTGTGGGTGGGGGTGTGGGTGGTGTAGAGTTAAGACACCGACCTCTGGACAAGAAGGTCGCGGGTTCGATCCCCCCCCCCCCCCACAAGCGGTGTCTAAAACAATAAATACAAAATCTGTAGGTTTCTTCCTAGCCTTACCCTCCCCTGTTCTGTGGGTAGTGAGATCCGACGTCTGGTCCTCTCGGAAAACATGAAAAATATAACAGCAGGCACTGTGTGCACTCGAGCCGCGATAGCTCAGTGGTTAGTGAACGGGACTACAAAGGACGAGAGGTAGGGTTCGATTCCAACCGATGGCTTCCGGGTTCACCCAGCCTTTAATGGGTACCGGATTTTTTTCTGGGAAAGTAAAGCGACACGGGCGTAATACCGACCACATTACCCCAAATATCATGTGCCGAAGTTCTGTAAAATGTATGGTCACTAACACTATATTTCCTATACGCCACTTGGCGTGACGGGGGCTCTTTACTTTACTTACTTACCGTGTGCACTCTGGGCGCGTTAAAAAAACCCTTGGCAGTAGAAAATCGGAATAATTAGTGTGTAAACAATTGCAGCAGTTCGGGAACAATTAATAGGGAACAATTAATAGGGAACAGTTAATAGGGGAAAAATGTACCTAAAAAGCTTTAATTTTCCACGGTAAAAAATATGAGAGTACCTCTGAAGTGGGAGAATATCTGCATGTATGGCAGGGGACGCTTGAGCGCTTTACTGCCGGTGTGATAAGTAGAGAAAAGTGATTTTCATTCAAAATTCAGTCCTTCGGGACTTTGCTGGAGATATAAAGCTGACGTATGCAAACAATAATAACAACACCGACAACAACAACAACGATAACAACAACGGTAACAACAATAACAACAAGGATAACAGCAACAACAAGAACGATAACAACAATAAAAACAATAACACAAACATAGTGACAGCAGAGAACATGTCTTCTCCTTGTTCCTGACTAGGACTTCAAATTTGTGTTTCCCATTTACACATGCGGAGCTAACTGAGAAAATAATCTAGCACCGTGGTCAGGAGAATGTTATTGTTGCTTTAAATATAAGTATCTTATATAACTTGAACCGAATTTTGAAAAAAAAATAATTGTGTTACAAAACAAGCTATACAAATTGCACAAAACAGTTATTGTGTATCTATTGTAACCCAAATGTAAATACTTCTAACACGTTAATTAACGTATTCACATATATACGGCCTTTGACGTCGTGATAGATGGCTGGTAAAGGGGAATCGTGATAAGTCAGTAGTTTGGTAAAATTGTGTCTTAAGCTGGATACTGCTTTGCTGAACAGCTTCTCTCGTGGCTGAATCTGACAATATTGGACAGACAGATCCATCCGCAGAACAAACAAGATGTATTCGTGGTGTCAGGCCTCGTTTCATTTCTCCTGTCCCCTTTAACTTCTGAATTTGATACCAGCACTGCCTCGAAAATTGCTGTGCCACTTTTTATTTTGTTCTCCATGTGCTACGATCTGCAGCCAGATTTTCTCAGTTTCTTTCACTGATAGAGAATTCCGTCACGGAAGCCCTGCAAACATTCTTATATCTCAGGACTTGTTTGCATTCTGGTCTCTTTCCGTCCTTAAATTCGCCATACAATATTTGTTTGGGAATATGAATGTTTGTCATTCTTCTTACATGACCCAGCCACCTTAGTCTACGACTCCTAAGTGTTGCCATGATAGATGGGAGTTTGACTCGTTGTTAGACATTACAGTTCGTTACTTTGTCCTGTTATTTAATGTTCATAATCTTTCTAAGGCAACACACATGAAAACTGTTTAACCTTTTCTCCTGTCCTACATAGATAGTCAAAGTCTCTGACCCGTATAGACGTGTACTAAGCACACAACTTTGGTAAATTTGAATCTTAGTCCTGGGTGTTAAATTAGTGTTGGCCCATGCTCTATCTTTAAGTTTACCAAATGTGGAAGTTGCCTTTCCGATTCGGGAATTTATTTCTTCTTCAATGAAGTGCTCACAATTATTAGTAATGAATGTAGCACAAGTAATGTATCAATTAATATAATGTACTTTTGTATGTATTGTTCGTCCACGAGAATGAATACGACTAAACAGCATCATCTAGAGTTATATCTGTGTATGTGAATATAAACCTAGGACAGAGCACTGTAGGTTAGTGTGACATATTATAGTTGCTGGTGGTAAGGGAAAGAGTTCGTGAGCTTTTCTATCTTGTCTTCGTTGTTCGGTTGCTTCTCATTTGTTTGTCTCACATGATGTGGTTCTCCATAGCAGAGCTTTTCCGATAGGAAGATCTTTCTTGTGTCACACTTCTCCATGTTTTAATAATAATATAGGCGGCTTTTAATCAGGCCTTGAGCTGATCTTTAAAGTGTTTCTTTTGTCCACTTTGTTTGAGTTTACCTTTCTGCATTTCGTAATATAAACAATATTTTTGGTAGTCGGTAGTTTGGCATGCGGGCTATATGACCTGCCCAGTGGATCTTATACCTTGACCAGAATGGTATCACGACTGAGGATGTCAGTTCTGTCCAATGTGGGGGTATCTGGTCTTGGCATTTGATGTTTACCAGCATTCAGAGGCAGGATGTGTGGAAGTGATTTAGATTCTTTGTGTGGCGTCTATACACAGCCCAAGTGTGGGTCGAAGGGCGTCAGATCACAGGGTTCTGGATCCACAACAACATTCCAGATTTCACATGTGTGCAACGATACTGGAAGTACAGCGATACTGGGAGTACAGCGATACTGGAAGTACATCGATACTTGGAGTACAACGATACTGGGAGTACAACGAAACTGGAAGTACAGCGATACTGGAAGTACATCGATACTTGGAGTACAACGATACTGGGAGTACAACGATACTGTGAGCACAACGGCACTGGATATACAACGATAATGTGAGTACAACGATACTGGGAGCACAACGGCACTGGATATACAACGATAATGTGAGTACAACGATACTGGGAGCACAACGGCACTGGATATACAACGATAATGTGAGTACAACGATACTGGGAGCACAACGGCACTGGATATACAACGATAATGTGAGTACAACGATACTGTAAGCACAACGATACTAGAAGTACAACGATAATGTGAGTACAACGATACTGTAAGCACAACGATACTGTAAGCACAACGGCACTGGATATACAACGATAATGTGAGTACAACGATACTGGGAGTACAACGATACTGGGAGCACAACGATACTGGGAGTACAACGATACTGGGAGTACAACGATACTGGGAGTACAACGATACTGGGAGTACAACGATACTGGGAGTACAACGATACTGGGAGTACAACGATACTAGAAGTACAACGATACTGGGAGTACAACGACTCTGGGAGTACAACGATACTGGGAGTACAACGATACTAGGAGTACAACGATACTAGGAGTACAACAATATTTGGAGTACAACGATACTGGGAGTACAACGATACTGGAAGTACAACGATACTGGGAGTACAACGATACTGGGAGTACAACGATACTGGGAGTACAACGATACTGGGAGTACAACGACTCTGGGAGTACAACGATACTGGGAGTACACCGACTCTGGGAGTACAACGATACTGGGAGTACAACGGCACTGGATATACAACGATAATGTGAGTACAACGATACTGGGAGTACAACGATACTGGGAGCACAACGATACTGGGAGTATAACGATACTGGGAGCACAACGATACTGGGAGTACAACGATACTGGGAGTACAACGATACTGGGAGTACAACGATACTAGAAGTACAACGATACTGGGAGTACAACGACTCTGGGAGTACAACGATACTGGGAGTACAACGATACTAGGAGTACAACGATACTAGGAGTACAACGATATTTGGAGTACAACGATACTGGGAGTACAACGATACTGGGAGTACAACGATACTGGGAGTACAACGACTCTGGGAGTACAACGATACTGGGAGTACAACGATACTGGGAGTACAACGACTCTGGGAGTACAACGATACTGGGAGTACAACGATACTGGGAGTACAACGACTCTGGGAGTACAACGATACTGGGAGTACAACGACTCTGGGAGTACAACGACTCTGGGAGTACAACGACTCTGGGAGTACAACGATACTGGGAGTACACCGACTCTGGGAGTACAACGATACTGGGAGTACAACGACTCTGGGAGTACAACGATACTGGGAGTACAACGACTCTGGGAGTACAACGACTCTGGGAGTACAACGACTCTGGGAGTACAACGATACTGGGAGTACACGGACTCTGGGAGTACAACGATACTGGGAGTACAACGGCACTGGATATACAACGATAATGTGAGTACAACGATACTGGGAGTACAACGATACTGGGAGCACAACGATACTGGGAGTACAACGATACTGGGAGCACAACGATACTGGGAGTACAACGATACTGGGAGTACAACGATACTGGGAGTACAACGATACTAGAAGTACAACGATACTGGGAGTACAACGACTCTGGGAGTACAACGATACTGGGAGTACAACGATACTAGGAGTACAACGATACTAGGAGTACAACGATATTTGGAGTACAACGATACTGGGAGTACAACGATACTGGGAGTACAACGATACTGGGAGTACAACGACTCTGGGAGTACAACGATACTGGGAGTACAACGATACTGGGAGTACAACGACTCTGGGAGTACAACGATACTGGGAGTACAACGATACTGGGAGTACAACGACTCTGGGAGTACAACGATACTGGGAGTACAACGACTCTGGGAGTACAACGACTCTGGGAGTACAACGACTCTGGGAGTACAACGATATTTGGAGTACAACGACTCTGGGAGTACAGCAGTTGTGTAAAGAGCTATAACTTCGTGTGTCAGCTGATAAAACCATGATATCAACCAACCTGCATAAATTATAAAAAAAATTGCTGCTAGCTTTTAAGATCCTGATATTCATCTCATCATCATCATGAGCGTGCTCGGAAGTATGTCTCTGGATACATATTTAACTTTAAAATGTAATATATGATTGTATATAATTCAAACTTTCATGGGCAATTTTGACTTTCTTCATATAAATTATATTCACTATCAGCTCGTTTTAGTATTTCATAAAATTCTATTTCATTCATTAATGGGTTGTTTATTTCAATAGGATGCAGTATTAATTTGATGTAAAAGTAGCAACGTTAACTCCTACTAAATGGTAAATAATTGAATCCATTTGATTTATGGAGATGAACTGTCGATATATAATATAAACAAGTGAAACAAAATTTATTATAAATTAGGAATCAAGGTGATAATTATTGAGATGTCAAGGTATACACAAGTGGAATATAAATTAGGAAGCAAGGTGTTAATTAATGAGCTGTCGAGACATAAAGAAGTGAAAAATAAATTAGTAAGCAAAGTGTTAATGGGAAACATATGGAAGTCCAAAGAAATTAGGTTAAATACAAATTTTCAACACCAATGTTAAGTCAGTGGCTGTGAAACATGGAGAACAACAAAACTGACAAGCATGAAGTTGCAGACTTTCATTAATGGATGTTTACGCATTTTAAAAGGATGGAAGGGGGCCTCGGTAGCTTAGTTGGGAAAACCACCCGACTGGACTACCGACGTTCGGACAACCCGTGTTCGATTCCTGCTGGTAGCAGTGTGAATTGTACTCGTGGTTGGAAAAAAAAAATACCCCCACGGTCGACCCAGCCGTTGGCAGAAATGGGTACCAGGGTATTATCCTGGGAAGGTGAGGAATGTTGCGTCGCATCTGAGTTTCGATGCTTGAGGCGACACTGTACAGAAATATCCGAACATTTCTGGACAGACGGCCGAGCACATATTGGTGTAAACTCGCGTGCTAAGACGCCGGTTCAAATCTCGTACTTTACCTTTACCTTTAAAAGGATGGAAATGGCAGGATAAAATCACTAACATAGAATTATGGAAATGTACCAGTCAAATACCGGTGGATAAAGAGATACAGCGGAAACGATGGCGCTGTATAGGACACACACTACGGAAGCCAACTGAGAGTATTACACAACATGCCCTTTTTTGGAATCCCCAGGGGAAAAAACAAAGAGGAAGACCAATGAATTCTTGGAGAATGCAGATAGAGATGAAGATGGTGGTGAAGACATGGAATGATCTTAAAAGAATGGCAAGAAACAGAACGACTTGGAAAGTGTTTGTTGAAGACCTATGCTTCACAGGGAGCTGAAAGGTAGAAGAAGAAGGAAGAATAAGGTGTTAATTAATGAGTTGTCGAGACATAAACAAGTGAAATATAAATTAGGAAGCAAAGTGTTAGTTAATGAGCTGTCGAGACATAAACAAGTGAAATATAAATTAGGAAGCAAAGTGTTAATTAATGAGCTGTCCAGACATAAACAAGTGAAATATAAATTAGGAAACAAAGTGTTAGTTAATGAGCTGTCGAGACATAAACAAGTGAAATATAAATTAGGAAACAAAGTGTTAGTTAATGAGCTGTCGAGACATAAACAAGTGAAATATAAATTAGGAAGCAAAGTGTTAATTAATGAGCTGTCGAGACATAAACAAGTGAAATATAAATTAGGAAGCAAGGTGTTAATTAATGAGCTGTCGAGACATAAACAAGTGAAATATAAATTAGGAAGCAACGTGTTAATGGGATCGAAATAGAGCAGAAAAGAACGCCTTGTAAACTGGTCTCTGCTATTACTGTTTTTACAGTTCCAAATTATTATTTATTTATAATTAAATTATGTCTTTTCAACTCACGTTTGATACCAGTGCTAACATATGGGTGTGATACCAGTGCTAACATATGGATGTGATACCAGTGCTAACATATGGTTGTGATACCAGTGCTAACATATGGTTGTGATACCAGTGCTAACATATGGGTGTGATACCAGTACTAACAAATGGATGTGATACCAGTGCTAACATATGGATGTCATACCAGTGCTAAAATATGGATTTGATACAAGTGCTAACATATGGGTGTGATACCAGTGCTAACATATGGGTGTGATACCAGTGTTAACATATGGATGTCATACCAGTGCTAACAAATGGATGTGATACCAGTGCTAACATATGGTTGTGATACCAGTGCTAACATATGAGTGTGATACCAGTGCTAACATATGGATGTCATACCAGTGCTAACATATGGATGTCATACCAGTGCTAACATATGGATTTGATACCAGTGCTAACATATGAGTGTGATACCAGTGCTAACATATGAGTGTGATACCAGTGCTAACATATGGATGTCATACGAGTGCTAACATATGGATGTCATACCAGTGCTAACATATGGATTTGATACCAGTGCTAACATATGGTTGTGATACCAGTGCTAACATATGGGTGTGATACCAGTGCTAACATATGGTTGTGATACCAGTGCTAACATATGGGTGTGATACCAGTGCTAACATATGGTTGTGATACCAGTGCTAACATATGGTTGTGATACCAGTGCTAACATATGGTTGTGATACCAGTGCTAACATATGGTTGTGATACCAGTGCTAACATATGGTTGTGATACCAGTGCTAACATATGGTTGTGATACCAGTGCTAACATATGGTTGTGATACCAGTGCTAACATATGGTTGTGATACCAGTGCTAACATATGGTTGTGATAGCAGTGCTAACATATGGTTATGATACCAGGGCTAACATATGGTTGTGATACCAGTGCTAAAATATGGATGTGATACCAGTGCTAACATATGGGTGTGATACCACTGCTAAAATATGGATGTGATACCAGTGCTAACATATGGTTGTGATACCAGTGCTAACATATGGGTGTGATACCAGTGCTAACATATGGTTGTGATACCAGTGCTAAAATATGGATGTGATACCAGTGCTAACATATGGATGTGATACCAGTGCTAACATATGGGTGTGATACCAGTGCTAACATATGGATGTGATACCAGTGCTAACATATGGTTGTGATACCAGTGCTAACATATGGATGTGATACCAGTGCTAACATTTGGGTGTGATACCAGTGCTAACATATGGTTGTGATACCAGTGCTAACATATGGGTGTGATACCAGTGCTAACATATGGTTGTGATACCAGTGCTAACATATGGTTGCTATACCAGTGCTAACATATGGGTGTGATACCAGTGCTAACATATAGATGTGATACAAGTGCTAACATATGGTTGTGATACCAGTGCTAACATATGGATGTGATACAAGTGCTAACATATAGATGTGATACCAGTGCTAACATATGGGTGTGATACCAGTGCTAACATATGGTTGTGATACCAGTGCTAACATATGGTTGTGATACCAGTGCTAACATATAGATGTGATACCAGTGCTAACATATGGTTGTGATACCAGTGCTAACATATGGGTGTGATACCAGTGCTAACATATGGTTGTGATACCAGTGCTAACATATAGATGTGATACCAGTGCTAACATATGGTTGTGATACCAGTGCTAACATATGGATGTGATACCAGTGCTAACATATGGGTGTGATACCAGTGCTAACATATGGGTGTGATACCAGTGCTAACATATGGATGTGATACCAGTGCTAACATATGTATTTGATACCAGTGCTAACATATGGATGTCATACCAGTGCTAACATATGGGTGTGATACCAGTGCTAACATATAGATGTAAAAGTGGGATATTCGCCCAGACTTTAGATAGGAAATTAAATGTCTTTGAAAAGAAGACGTCTTTGTAGGATGTCAAACATTTCATCATCATCATGTGCCATACCGGTTGACGTTGGCGATCATGTCCTTCCACGATCTTATATCTACAGTGCGTCGTATCTCAAACACAAGCTGGAACGAAAACATTTCAATGAACAGATACGAGACAAATATAAACAAAAATATGTGACGAGCTTTATAAGATGAAAGATTTGGAATTACATCGGTCATGTGCCGAGAATAAATGAAGAAAAATCTTCCTATCAGGCATTCATGTGGAAACCATCTGGCAAAGGAAAACAAGGCAGACCAAGAGAATCGCTACGCAGAACAATTACTGGGGAGGCTCAACTATGGGACTCCAGAATAACAAAGAAATACTAGAACTAGCAGCAAATCCTCATGCATTTATAATTATGACTTTCGACCCATTTGTGGTCTTTGACCCGAGAAAAAAATGAAATGAATTAAATTATTAAGTAATAATTTGTGTTTTCTTTTCATTATTGTTATTTTAATTTTTCTCATTCGTTCGTTTGTCGTCTTCCCTATTATCTTGTTATAATTTTTCTCATTCGTTCGTTTGTCGTCTTCCCTATTATGTTGTTATAATTTTTCTCATTCGTTCGTTTGTCATCTTCCCTATTATGGTGTTATAATTTTTCTCATTCGTTCGTTTGTCGTCTTCCCTATTATGGTGTTATAATTTTTCTCATTCGTTCGTTTGTCGTCTTCCCTATTATGTTGTTATAATTTTTCTCATTCGTTCGTTTGTCGTCTTCCCTATTATGTTGTTATAATTTTTCTCATTCGTTCGTTTGTCGTCTTCCCTATTATGTTGTTATAATTTTTCTCATTCGTTCGTTTGTCGTCTTCCCTATTATGGTGTTATAATTTTTCTCACTCGTTCGTTTGTCGTCTTCCCTATTATGTTGTTATAATTTTTCTCATTCGTTCGTTTGTCGTCTTCCCTATTATGTTGTTATAATTTTTCTCATTCGTTCGTTTGTCATCTTCCCTATTATGGTTTTATAATTTTTCTCATTCGTTCATTTGTCATCTTCCCTATTATGTTGTTATCATTTTACTCATTCGTTCGTTTGAGTCTTCCCTATTATGTTGTTATAATTTTTCTCATTCGTTCGTTTGTCATCTTCCCTATTATGTTATAGTTCTCATTCATTCGTTTGTCGTTTTCCCTATTATGTTGTTATCATTTTTCTCATTCATTCGTTTGAGTCTTCCCTATTATGTTGTTATAATTTTTCACATTCGTTCGTTTGTCGTCTTCCCTATTATGTTGTTATCATTTTACTCATTCATTCGTTTGAGTCTTCCCTATTATGTTGTTATAATTTTTCACATTCGTTCGTTTGTCGTCTTCCCTATTATGTTGTTATAATTTTTCACATTCGTTCGTTTGTCGTCTTCCCTATTATGTTGTTATCATTTTTCTCATTCGTTCGTTTGTCGTCTTCCCTATTATGTTGTTATCTTTTTTATATTTTGTTTTCTTATTGTTTTCACACGTCACAACCACCTCCTTGTTGTTGTTGCTACTCACACTAACACGTTATGTGTATTACTCTTCCATCTCATTATTCCATTTCCATCTTAACTAATATCTCATCTAGTTCTTATTCATCATCATCATCATCATCAATCTCTTCATCACGTTCAAGTCATAGTATATTACGTTATTTATCTCATTTTATTTCGTCATTGTTTTCGTTCTTTCAGTTAAACAAATATTTGATTACATTTGTCTTTCCTCACAGGCGTTTCTCATCGCCGTGCTGACAGCAGGGGCAGCACAGGTGAGTCGTTGTTCGGAGTTTGGTAACATCTTCTATCATATCTCAGCCTTTCTGTCCTCAAGGTTATCTCTGGTTACATTTTTATTACATTTTGTTACCTATTGTTTGATTTCCTTGATTCCCTTACCTACAGCTTTATCCCCCTACCTGTTGCCTTATTCCCTTACAACATGATTCCCTTACCTACAACATTATACCCTTACCTACAACATTATCTCCATGCATACAACATTATTCCCTTACCTATAACATTATTCCCTTACCTACATCATTATCCCCCTACCTACAACATTATTCCCTTACCTATAACATTATTCCCTTACCTACGTCATTATCCTCCTACCTACAACATTATTCCCTTACCTATAACATTATTCCCTTATCTACATCATTATCCCCCTATCTACTACATTATTCTCTGACATAAAAAAAGCATCCCCTACCTACAACATTATTCCCTTGCCTACAATATTATCCGCCTAACTGCAACATCATTACCTTACCTACAATATTATACACCTAGCTACAACAT
Source organism: Megaustenia siamemsis (assembly GCA_032433765.1). NCBI lineage: Eukaryota > Metazoa > Mollusca > Gastropoda > Stylommatophora > Ariophantidae > Megaustenia > Megaustenia siamemsis. Next base: position 14,585,297 of record JAVIAB010000091.1, on the reverse strand, counting down.
TATTACCGTACCTACAATATTATCTGTATATCTACAACATTATTACCTTACCTATATTATTAATCCCTTACCTACAGCATTATCCCCTTCTTACCTGCAACATTTTATCTCTATTTAAAACACTAATCACTTACCTACAGTTTTGTCCCTTTACCTACAACATTATTCCCTTATCAACAACATTATTATGTTATCTACAACATTATTCCCTAACTTACAGCTTTATCCCTTACCTACAACAATATTCCATTCCCTACGACATTATTCACTTACTTACAACTTTATCCCCTTACCTACAACATTATCATATTACCTACAGCATTTTTCTATTACCTATAACATTATTCTCTTACCTACAACATTATCCCCTTATCTAGAACATTATGATGATATTATCACAACTTGATGATTTAGACTTTGCTGATGACATAGCTCTCCTATCACACAGCCATCAACAGATGCAGGATAAAATGAGTATATTAGATGAGAGATCACAACAGCTAGGACTAAAGATTAACAGAGATAAGACCAACATTATGAGAATTAATGCAGTTGGCAATAACCATATAAAACTAGGAGAAATACCTCTACTAGACGTACAATCTTATATATATCTGAGCAGTAATATAGATAAAGAGGGAGGAACAGAAAATGATACCAAAATAAGGATATCAAAAGCAAGAGGAGCTTTCATTGCACTGGGAAACATATGGAAATCCAAAGAAATTAGGCTAAATACAAAAATAAAAATTTTCAACTCAAATGTTAAGTCGGTCCTATTATATGGCTGTGAAACATGGAGAATGACAAAATTGACAATCACGAAAGTACAGACTTTCATTAATGGATGCTTGCGCAGAATAAAGGGATGGAAATGGCAGGACAAAGTCACTAATGTGGAATTATGGAAATGTACCGGTCAAATACCAGTGGATAAAGAGATACAGCGAAGACGATGGCGATGGATAGGACACACACTACGGAAGCCAACTGAGAGTATTACACAACAGGCTCTTTTTTGGAATCCCCAGGGGAAAAGACAAAGAGGAAGACCAAGGAATTCTTGGAGAAGACAGATAGAAGCAGAGATGAAGATGATGGGGAAGACATGGAATGATCTTAAAAGAATGGCAAAAAACAGAACGACTTGGAAAGTGTTTGTTGAGGACCTATGCTCCACCGGGAGCTAAAAGGTAAAAGAAGAAGACAGCATTATCCCCTTCTTACCTGCAACATTTTATCTCTATTTAAAACACTAATCACTTACCTACAGTTTTGTCCCTTTACCTACAACATTATTCCCTTATCAACAACATTATTATGTTATCTACAACATTATTCCCTAACTTACAGCTTTATCCCTTACCTACAACAATATTCCATTCCCTACGACATTATTCACTTACTTACAACTTTATCCCCTTACCTACAACATTATCATATTACCTACAGCATTTTTCTATTACCTATAACATTATTCTCTTACCTACAACATTATCCCCTTATCTAGAACATTATTCCCTTACCTACAGCATTATTCCCTTACCTACAACATAATCCCCTTACCTGCTGCTTTATTCCCTAATTACAGCTTTATCCCCTTACCTCCAACATTATCTCTTTACCTAGAACATTATCCCCTTACCTGCAAAATTACCCCCTTACCTACAACATTATCTCCTTACCTGCAACATTAACCCCTTATATACAACATTATCTCCTTATCTGCAACATTACCCTCTTACTTACAACATTATATCCCTACCTGCAACATTACCCCCTTACCTACAACATTATCTCCTTACCTGCAATATTACCCTCTTACTTACAACATTATCCCCTTACCTACAACATTATCTTCTTACCTACGACTTTATTCCCCTACCTACAGCTTTACCCCTTACCTACAACATTACCCTCTTACCTACAGTTTTACCCCCTTACCTACAACATTATCCCCTTACCTACAGCTTTACCCCTTTACCTACAACATTACCCCTTTACCTACAACATTACCCCCTTACCTACAGCTTTACCCCTTACCTACAGCTTTACCCCCTTACCTACAACATTACCCCCTTACCTACAATTTACCCTTAACCTACAGCTTTACCCCCTTACCTACAACATTACCCCCTTACCTACAGCTTTACCCCCTTACCTACAACATTACCCCCTTACCTACAGCTTTACCCCCTTACCTACAGCATTACCCCCTTACCTATATCATTATCCCCTTACCCACAGCTTTACCCTTTTATCTACAACATTACCCCCTTACCTACAGCTTTACCTCCTTACCTACAACATTACCCCCTTACCTAAAGCTTTACCCCATTACCTACAACATTATCTCCTTACCTGCAACATTACCCTCTTACTTACAACATTATCCCCTTACCTACGACTATTTTCCCCTACGTACAGGTTCACCCCCTTACCTACAGCTTTACCCCCTTACCTACAACATTACCCCCTTACCTACAGCTTTACCCCCTTACCTAGAGCTTTATCCCATTACCTACAACATTATCCCCTTACCTACAGCTTTATTCCCTTACCTACAACATTATTCCATTACCTACAACATTACCCCCTTACCTACAGATTTACTCCCTTACCTACAACATTGTTACCTTACCTACAACATTATTACCTTTCCTACACCATTATTACCTTACCTGCAACTTTACTCCCTTTTCTATTGCACAAACAAACAAAACGAAGCAGAATATTTACGTCAAGAATGAAACTCACTTAAAAACGCGGTAGATAAGAAAGAAGAGTTCCAGGGGCAGTAATACCATTGTGTAGGAATGTATCGACAAGATGGTCATATCTTTGTAGACAAGAGAGTGTGTTCTCTAGAAACGAGCAATGTGTAAGATATGGGCATTAATGATGGCATTCAAATGTGTTGTTGTTATGAATCCAGATGCTTGTGGTTGCTAATCCCTTCGACCCATAGCCATGTAATGATATATGTGATATTTCTGAGCTGTGGTTCCGTACAAGTTACACAGAAATTAGATTAAATACAACATTTTAAATTTTCAACTCCAGTGTTAAGTCAGTCCTGTTATATGGCAATGAAACATGGACAACAACAAAAATGACAATCATGAAGATACAGACCTTCATTACTGGATGCTTACGCAAAATAAAAAGGATGGAAATAGCAGGACAAAATAATTAAGATAAAATTATGGAAGTGTACCAGTCAAATACCAGTGGATAAAGAGATACAGCGAAGATGATGGCGCTGGATAGGACACACAACTGCGGGAGCAGTGAGAGTATTACACAACAGGCCCTTTTCTAGAACACCTAAGCAAACAGACAAAGACAAAGACAAAATATTCTTGGAGAAGACAGATGGAAGCAGAGGTGAAGATGATGGGGAAGACATGGAATGGATTTAAAAGAAAGGCAAAAAAAAAAAAAAAAAAAAAAAACAGAATGGCTTGGAAAGTGTTTGTTGAAGACCTCGGGGACCTGAAAGTGTTTGTTGAAGATCTATTGCTCCACAGGGAGATGGAAGTGTTTGTTGAAGACCTATGCTCCACAGGGAGCTGAAAGTGTTTGTTGAAGACCTATGCTCCACAGGGAGTTGAAAGTGTTTGTTGAAGACCTATGCTCCACAGAAAGCTGAAAGTGTTTGTTGAAGACCTATGCTCCACAGGAAACTGAAATGTTTGTTGAAGACCTATGCTCCACAGGAAGCTGAAAGTGTTTGCTGAAGACCTATGCTCCACAGGGAGCTGAACGTGTTTGTTGAAGACCTATGCTCCACAGGGAGCTGAACGTGTTTGTTGAAGATCTATGCTCCACAGGGAGCTGAACATGTTTGTTGAAGACCTATGCTCCACAGGGAGCTGAACGTGTTTGTTGAAGACCTATGCTCCACAGGGAGCTGAATGTGTTTGTTGAAGACCTATGCTCCACATAGATCTGAAGATAGAAGAAGAGTTACATTTATCAGATTTGTCAAGATCATCACCACTGTACACCGGCGAATCCATAGGTGTTCCAATATCCCCCACGAGAATCTCGAGAAAATCCAAGGAGAATCCTGGCCCACGTGCACGAACTCCGTAGCACGGCCTGGGTTCCACAAATTTTTTTCCCTGACAATTTTGCTTGGACAGCTGCCATATTTATGAACTACTCTTTTCGATTTTAACTGTCAAACTATTTTTAACGTGCGCGAATATACACGAGGTCTCGTGATAATTACCCCTTGAGAGCTGCACATCTGATCTCAGTCATGATCTCAGACATCGGATCCAGAAGATCAGGGGAGGGTGACGTCATAAAGAAGCCATGGATTAATACGAGAATAGCATCAAGAAATAAATACGAGGAAAGCCCCAAGAAATAGATACGACAATAGCACCAAGAAATAGATACGAGAATAGCAACAAGAAATAGATATGAGAATAGCACCAAGAAATAGACATGAGAATAGCACCAAGAAATAGATAAGAGAAAAGCCTCAAGAAATAGATACGAGAGTAGCACCAAAAAATAAATACAAGAGTATCACCAAGAAATAGATACGAGGATAGCCCCAAGAAATAGATACGAGGATAGCCCCAAGAAATAAAAAAAAATCACCACCGCCTCTGGTAGGGCTTTGAACCAGGGTCCATTATGACCTGAGGCCGATGTTATACCGCTAGACTATCCTTGGAAAATTAAAAAATAAAATAGAAAAAATGGTATGGTAAAATCTTTACGTGATTAGTAGATGACACAGATTAGAACGACGTTTCAGCTCAATAGGCCTTCAGTGGGAACAAAAAAACAACACGCACACACAGATATGTAAGTAAATAAAACTAATCCTACATAGCTAACTAGTAATGATACATACGAGCGTAGCACCAAGAAATAGATACAAGTGTAGCACAAAGAAATAAATACGAGAGTGGCACCAAGAAATAGATACAAGAGTCGCACCAAGAAATAGACATGAAAGTAGCACCAGGAAATAAATACAAAAATAGCACGAAGAAATAGGTACGCGAGTAACACCAAGAAATAAGTACGAGATTAGCACGAAGAAATAGGTACGAGAGTAGCATGAAGATGTGATTGATTTACAATGACCATATAGATGCTCATTTCGCCTCTTCAGTTTTTTTTTTTTTTTTGCTTTCTAAAACGGCTGTTCTCCCTTCACCTCTGTGTCCACATGATAACAAATAGATGGATGTACGTGATTAGGGTTATGTCGTAAACATTACATCATTTATTTGTGAACAAACTATTTCTTGTTTTCAACCAACTCCTCAGGCACAAGATAACAGTGAGTAATGACTGCTTGTACAGCTTGTATCATTTATAATTATGTTTGTACAACGTGTATCACTTATCATAGTGCTTGTACAATTTGTGTCATTTGTTGTCGTGTTTGTACAACTTGTATCTTTTATCATTGTGCTTGTACAGCTTGAATCATTTAACATCATGTTTGTACAATTTGAATAATTTATCATTATGTTTGTACAACGTGTATCATTTATCATCGTGTGTTTACAACTTGTATAATTTATCATTGTACTTGTACAGCTTGAATCATTTATCATCATGTTTTTACATCTTGTATCAGTTATCATTGTGCTTGTACAATTTGTGTCATTTGTCGTCGTGTTTGTACAACTTGTATCTTTTATCATTGTGCTTATAAAATTTGCATCATTTAACATTGTGTTTGTACAATTTGAATCATTTATTATTGTACTTGTAAAACTTGCATCATTTAACATCGTGTTTGTACAATTCGAATCATTTATCATTGTACTTACACACATTGTGTAATTTATCATTGTACTTGTAAAACTTGCATCATTTAACATCGTGTTTGTACAATTCGAATCATTTATCATTGTACTTACACATATTGTGTAATTTATCATTGTGCTTGTAAAACTTGCATCATTTAACATCGTAATTGTACAATCTGTATTATCATTGTACTTACGCACCTTGTATCTTTTATCATTGTGGTAGTACAAATTGTATCATTTCTTCTCCTCTATTGTATCTTTGCTTTTGGTTTCCTCTTCCCTTTATTATAGAACTAATTCTTTTCTGACTTCTGACTGATAAGATACAGAATTTTGCAGCATTAATACGATTAAATTAATAAGAATAAATAAGTAGAATATGTTTGAATAATGGACGGGCATGGCACAGGCGAGACACACACAGAGATAAAAGAGATAGAGAGAGAAAGATACAGCTCGAGAGAGAATACATTACAAAATAGATACGATGGAGTGCATATCGTCTCAGTGAAATGATGAGGTGAACAAATGAGCATATATGAAGGAGCAAAAAGAAGTAGAAACGATACAAAACAAATGAAGAGCTGTAAGAGAATGCATGTACAATCAGAATACAAACCACGAAGGTTATCAGAAAAGTTAAAATGCAGACTACTAGTTCAGCAACACAGAATAAGCAACAATATTCAGACTGCTCTCACAGATTATACTAACACGTTTCCAAAGCCTAACTGACGGCAAGTCTTGAGAATGTGACTGTCGGTCTGGTAAAATGACTAATCAACAACTGATATAGGAGCACTCATGACATCATGAAGAGAGAAGGATTACTTTTGGTGTCTCCATTTCTATTTCAGGGATAGATATTGTCCTTGTTTTAGACTAGCTACTGCATTTTAAGATGATAACAAGTGATGTGCAAAAGTGTCCGCAGAAGAGAAAGATGAACTCTTTCCGTACGTTTCGACGCACCATGCGCCATGCCAATTTCTGTCATGAAAGTTTCGCTGCACAGTGCGTCACTCTCAGTTTGATTAGTGTCAACTGTCATCAAACCATATATTATTTTCTATGTCTTGTGTGAACTTGGTATTGGTGAAATCTAATTCCTGTTTTAATTATCTAACAATTCTTATATCATATATTAAGTGTTGGATAAAAATAGACATATATAAAGATTGATATTTAAAGCCATGAAATATTTTGTCTCTGAAATCTCTACCGCTGGATTGATAAACACCTTCCATATTGAATGGGCTAATAGACTAAGAATTTGATAGATTACAATCGTAACAATTATTTACAGAATTCTGAATGTAGCGTGTGTGATTTAACCCTAGTTCACAAGTTGAGGATTATAATAGTTTTGTGAGTCAAAATTATACAGAGAATTATTAACCTTCCAGAAATGTGGCATACATCAGGCGGTAGCCAAGTCACTGAAAGGTAAAACGGCCAATAGTCACGAGACTGAACTTCCGCCAGAATTAGTGTTTAGTGAAGTATAGATTTCCTAACACTGTGTGATATATGCCGAATATTTTGTGAAGGAATACATGTTGTATCGAGTTGGATGTACTGTCCGGTCTATTCGTAGTGTGCAAGAACAGTTATGTTATGTCACTTACATCTACTGTCATTATCATGTTGGCGTAGGCGATCATGTCCTTCCACAATCTTCTATTTACAGTGCATCATATCATTTCAGTTGTTGGCTGTTTTACATGCCATGATACCAAGTTATCTAGTATCTTCTCCCTTTGTCATCCGCGATATCTCTTTCCCTGTATTTTGCCACTTGTAACCAAGTATTCCAACTTTCTTCTTCTCACGATGTGCCTGAAGAATGTTGAATGTTTCTTTCTGATATTTTTTTAGGAGCTCCCTTTTTGTGTTGGCTTCTTTGAGAATTTCATCATTGGTCTTTTTAGCTGTCCAGGGAACTTTCAACATTTCTCAACATGAGAAATCCCATCTCTGTGGCCTCTAATCGTCTTTTCACTTGTTTGTATGTTTGTTTACTGCTCATGATTCGCTTCCATACGTCAGAATTGGCTCTATTTCTGACCGATGAACTCTCTTTCTCTCTACTATTGATATGTCAACTTTATTATAACAATATATTATATTAGTTAATGACGTACACAGAGTTAAGTTTGATCACAGCCTGTGTTTTCAGAACCACGTCGACCATGTGATAACAAAATCCCGCAAAGAATAAGCCACCTTGAAGGTTATGCAGTTGCCAACATCGAGCAGAGGCCATTTACCCTTCTGTTCCAGGGACTAGTCCACCAATCGAGTATTCCCTGGCAATTCTTACTGTCAGTACGACACAAATAGATAGGCTGGAGAAAATACAGAATGAAGTTATGCGCATTATCTTTAGGGTGCATGAAAGTCACTCCCTGGGTAGCAATGAGGAAGCTTCTTGACTTTCAAACCATGGATGACAGAATCAAGATCTGAAGGACACGACCATACATAAAGATAAGTTCAGATAAGGAACATCCATTGCACCACCAACTCAACAGAGAAAGGTGTCAGGTTAAGTAAAGGTAAATAAAAAGGTAAGTAAAGGAGTGGATACCGGTGCCTACGTCATTCAAGGGGACATTCTTGTGTATTGTCACACTCGACAGGAAATGTAGGGAACAGAACCCAGTCATTGTCAATGCGGAGGTCAAGGGTCTCATCTTGGATAACACCAATGCGAATGATGCAGTCATCTATACAGACGGATCTGTAATACGACACCAAAGAAGTGCATGTATATTTACAGCACGCTCGGCAAGCAGAATAGTCAAGGAAGACTGGTGTATACGTTATGATCACAAATAGTATGATGATGGCAGTGACCAGGGCATTCATCTGGTTAGTCTCAAGACTACACCCACGCCTGCATACTGAGTGATTCGATGAGCATGATAAAAAAAAAAGTGAAGGAGGGCTCTGTATGCAGGCAATGGGTAGAGTTATTGCAGAAGTAAAAAATACGTAGGGTCACTTTTGTCTATGTCTCTGGACATGCGGGAGTACGGGGAAATAAAAGAGCGGACCTCAATGCCCTCCGAGATGTGGGAAGGGCACAGGACTTCGACAAACATGAGTCCACGTCACTCCTTTGGATGAAAGAGATGGGAGTTAAAATGGGCACAGCCAGAAGCGAGAAACTTAATGGGCGTGTAAGAAGACCTATCAACCAACACAGAACTAGAGTCGTCAGTCGCTGGACACTGCGGGACTCGTTGAAGAGGGGATCTGAGCACCTATGGACATGTTCGGAGTGCAATGATGATGAACCACAAATAATATAATATAATATAATATAATATAATATAATATAATATAATATAATATAATATAATATAATATAATACAATACAATACAATACAATACAATACAATACAATACAATACAATATAATATAATATTATAATATAGTATTGTAATGTAATATAATATAATATTATAATATAGTATTGTAATGTAATATAATATAATATAATATAATATAATATAATATAATATAATATAATATAATATAATATAATATAATATAATATAATATAATATAATATAATATAATATAATATAATATAATATAATATAATATAATATAATATAATATAATATAATATAATATAATATAATATAATATAATATAATATAATATAATATAATATAATATAATATAATATAATATAATATAATATAATATAATATAATATCTATTGACCTTTCGAGCCGTAGCCAGCCCATAGGGCGTAGACCAAGATACTCATTCTTTTATCTGAATTTTTGTTCTAGCAGTTTTCAATTCTTTTAAAGATATTTTATAAAATCTCGCTATTTGTCTCTGTTCTGTGCAATCAGTTCTACCTCAATGAGGGAGCCGAATCCTGCTGCTCTTGCCTCTCTCTCATCAATGTTCTTCTCAGTGTCTCTCTGGGTCTTCCTCTTTTTCTCTTACCTGTTTATTATATTATATTACATTACATTACACACACACACATATATTGGTTATTGGTTATGGAAGGCCTCGGTATCACTGCAAACGAATTAAAATCCATAATTGCTCAACCGCCCGTGCCAGTGGAATCATCTGAATTAATATCTCATCTCCCAAACAAAGAAAGGGAACTGTAGTCCCCATCGTAGCAGTCTCAGCACACGCCAAAAGACATAAGGCGAAACTGCGCAGAAAGTGAACACAGCCAACTGTTCCCTGTCATACGATATCATCATTCATCGTAAACAAGCGGGATGTCGAAACAGGATCAAAACGGATGAGACACACAGCTCGCGGTGTGCACAGAGCACTTAACTCAGTAGCTCCTGCAACAAGCCGGACTTGGAATATGAGGACACTGCAACAAGGAACACTTTTCAGACATAGCCTTCAATACACACATATATACATATATATGCTTATATTATATATATGTATAGTAAAAATAACAAAGTAGGTTTTTTTTTTGGTCTGTTTACTGATGTATTAAATGTAGAAAATCCTTCATAATCCAGCTTTTATGGAGCTGATTATGTTTTATGTCACATCATCATCATGTGCCTTTATGATCAGTTACTTCCCAAATTTTCTTCAACATTTCAATCTTTATCTAGACTCCTTCTAGCACAGCATGCCGTCAAATTGACGTTGTACTGTGTTTCGCCATCCATCTCTAATCTTAACGAAATGTTCGATCATATCTAATGAGTCTATGCATGCTAACTTTGCCTCCCTTATAGGCGTTCTTTTCAGTGTTTCTCTAGGTCTTCCTCTTTTTCTGTACTCTGATGTTTCCGACAGAAGAGCGAACATTTCAATACATCATATGAATTTTTTATTGAATTTCTCTCTCTCTCTCTCTCTCTCTCTCTCTCTCTCTCTCTCTGTCTGCGATCAGGGCTCAATCAGAGTAGGATTCCAGACTCTCACATGAAGTCAGCTGTCAGGTTAAGTGTGTTGACCACCCCCACAGACAGAACATCGCAATTAGAGTCTGCCTGATCCACTCTGATTGAACACCCGTTAAAACGTTGCACTGTGTTTTGCGCCAGTGACACAGTGCATCCGATTTCAGCCAGCATTTTATTCAGGTTTGCTTTCCTTATTCTGCCCTTAGATGGTCGGCCCTCCAAGGTTTACGAGCACCATCAGCCCGAGTCACTAGAGGTGGCTAACACAGACATGCACACACAAAGATATGAGATGGGACTAACACAGACAAGCACACAGCGATACGAGGCATGACTAACACTGACACACATCAAGATATATGACACATGACTAACATAAACATGCACATAAAGATATGAAATATGACTGACATAGACATGCACACACAAAGATATGACACATGCCTAACATAGACATGCACACAAAGATAGGAGATGTGACTAACATAGCCAGGCACACACAAGGATATGAGATGTGACATAAATAGACCGAAGATTTGAGAGTGCAGTCTAACCCATAGAACGCATGTACAGTTCCCGGTTGACTGTTCACAGGTGTCGCTCTCCGCTAAAGCTAATGTTGTCTTTGCTGACTTGAGGGTGTTCTAGACTTTTGGTGTCTGTTCATGGCAACACAACTACTCCTTATGTTGTTTAAGTTGCTGATTATAATTTGTTTTACATTCCAACCATACAGCCTTGACTTTTATAGGGTTAAGGCATAAAAATGCGAAGCTGCAGTAAAGCTGAATGTGAGAAAAATTGAAAAATTGAAAAAAAAGGTATGTAAGAAGCTTTACGTGATAAGTGGACTACACAGACTAAACGACCCATTGAGCCGAAACGTTGTTTCGTCTGTGTCGTCCACTTATCACGTAAAGCTTCTTACATACCAATTTTTTCTATTTTTTAATTTTTCCTGGACCTTTATATCTCATTCATAATAGGCTACATATTGATCAGACATTTGTTGAACTTTGACCTTTCAAAATTAATAGCTGATATTGAATCTTTCAAGTAAAGTATGATGTTTAATCTGATACTGTCTCATATACAACTTAGAATCTTTCAATAAATTAAAGAGAGTATCTTTATAAATGTAGAGATCAGTTTGGCCCTATTCAAGAAACATTATTTTGAAAACAAATTTCTCAAAGTGAATAAAGGTCACTTATTTACTGATTCTATTATAAGTATCTATTTTTTGTAATCTCTTATTGAAATGATATCCTTATTATGAAAATTGATTTGTCATTAGTCAATAATTATACCATTAATTAATCAATCTGTGTAAAGAGAGAAATGTCAGAAGTTTTCTCATTAAACATGATGATTTGATGTTTAAATGCAAGACCTTTCTTTCATTTAGCAACAGCAAATCCTTGTGATGAGACTTGTCTTAATGGAGGTTCCTGCACAGTCAAAATGATAAACCAACATGTGATTGCCAGGTTGGATTCTCTGGAGAAAATTGCGAGAGTTCAGCTCATCCTGGGATTTGTCCAAACATTGAGGTGAGTCGGTTTGATTTCTGACTTTGATGAGTGTGATAATTTATAAGAGTTTCTATTTAATATGAAACGGAACAGAAAATTGAAGCCTTTGGAATGTGGATTTATAGAAGAATAGGAAGAATTGGATGGAAAGAAAAGAAAACAAACGATGAAATCGTTTAAAGCAATTAAAAATGAAAAAAAAAGAACTAAACACAATTCAAATAAAACAAATGAGATTTTTGAAGCATATTAAAAGACACAGCAGGTTACTAAAAGTAATCTTGGAAGGGAAAATACAAGGTAAAAGAGGCAGAGGCAGACCAAGACTAATATGGATGAGTAACATCAAAAGATGGACAAGTCAGCCTATGACAACCTGCACTATCAAAACAAAAGACAGAGTGGAGTTGTGCTCCATGATAGACAACCTTCGATGCGGAGACGGCATTCAATGATGATTTCATATGGAAACTGGAGCCCCGTGTGTGTTAGAAATGAAACTGTTTGAAATAAGTTTGAATGTCTTCACCATCTGGTTAAGCAGACAGAAGATTGGTGGTGATGCAGCAATCTGGTTTTGTCCGTTTAGTTTCAATTGAATGTTATGGTGTCTCACGTACACACTTTGAGTCTGCGATGTTGTAGTTTGCACCTGATTTCCACATCCACATAGTGGAGTATTCAAATCTGGCTGAAGTTGCCATTTCTGGTTGCCAGTACAAGCAAGCACTTGCTGCAACTGAGCATGTTGTTGTCCACCTATTTCTGTGGATGCTCCCAATCTTATAGCTGCTTATTTCTATGAATGCTTCACTCTTATAGCTGCTTATTTCTGTGAATGCTTCAATCATACAGCTGCTTATTTTTATGAATGCTTCAATCTTATAGCTGCTTATTTCTATGCATGCTTCAATCATACAGCTGCTTATTTTTATGATTGCTTCAATCTAATAGCTGCTTATTTCTGTGCATGTTTCAATCATATAACTGCTTATTTCTATGAATGCTTCAATCATATAACTGCTTATTTCTATGAATACTTTAATCTTATAGTTGCTTATTTCTATGAATTTTTCAATCTTACAGCTACTTATTTCTGTGAATGAGACAATCTTATAGCTAGTTATTGTTGTGAATGTGTCAATCTTATAGCTAGTTATTGTTGTGAATGTGTCAATCTTATAGCTGCTTTTTTTCTGTGAATGAGTCAATCTTATAGCTGTTTATTGCTGTACTAATACTACTATCTTTATGACATTATCCTATTACTGTTAAAGTAAATGTATAGAACCCCGTCACGCTAAGTGGCGTATAGGGAATATGGTGTTATTGACCATAATTTTTACAGACCTTCGGCACATGAATTTTATGGCAATGTGGCCGGTATTACGCCCTTGCTGCTTTACTATCTCAGAAAAAATCTGGTAACATTAAATGCTGGGTGAACCTGGAAGCATTCGTCCAGATTGAACCTCTTGTCCTTTGTAGTCCAGTTCACTAACTTCTGAGCTATCGTGGCTCCCTTTCCTATTAATGGGCTCTACTGAAAGGGCTTTGAGATTTGAACTGGAGAATACAGTCTGCTTGTACAGCGCAGTCCCAAACGAGGTTTTCAGGTCTCAGTTTTTATTTATATATTTATTTGTGTGAATGTATGAATGTTAAATCAGCTTATTTGTGTGAATGCATGAATCTTATTCTAGCTTATTTGTGTGAATTCTTGAATACTATAGCAGTTTAGTGGTGTTAATTATGAATCTTAAACAGCTTCTGTGAGTGCATGAATCTTACAGCAGCATTGCCACACTTAATATGATCTTCTATCACTTGGAGATGCTCTTAGGATCATATCTTCATAGTGGCTTGGCCATGATGATATTCTCAGCACTTTCCAGTACTTAATGAACTCTATTGTGTATATATTTATATCAGATGTGTTGTGTGTCTTTACAGTTAGGCTCCCACAAATCAACATACCTTTTATATTATACCCTGTGAGCTAAATATCAGTTTAAAAACCACTTTTTTAAAACCAAAATTACATTGATGAAGACTTGTTTCTTCTATGTTAGTTTAGTTACCACAGTGTTGAGTTACTTTGATGAAAACTTGTTTCTTGCATGTTAGTTTTGTTACCACCGTGTTGAGTTACTTTGATGAAGACCTGTTTCTTCTAAGTTAATCAAGAAAATCATCAGCAACATAAAAGTCAATACCACAATTGTACATGTTTGTCTCCAGGAAAATTCCATGGGTGTGTGTGGTGGTATCATGTGTACATCAGATGAGAACTGTACCATTGACCAGAAGTGTTGCAAATCAGCTTGTGGTGGTGACTTGTGTACAACAGCAACTGGTAAGTACATTTTTGAAACCATGTTCTTGTTTTCCTGAAATTAACTCAATAAAGCTAATGTCATGATGTTTCACTGAAGTTATCTCAGTAAAGCTAATGTCATGATGTTTCACTGAAGCTAACTCAGTAAAGCTAATGTCATGATGTTTCACTGAAGTTAACTGAATAAAGCTAATGTCATGATGTTTCACTGAAACTAACTCAGTAAAGCTAATGTCATGATGTTTCACTGAAGTTAACTGAATAAAGCTAATGTCATGATGTTTCACTGAAGTTAACTGAATAAAGCTAATGTCATGATGTTTCACTGAAGTTAACTGAATAAAGCTAATGTCATGATGTTTCACTGAAGTTAACTCAGTAAAGCTAATGTCATGATGTTTCACTGAAGTTAACTCAATAAAGCTAATGTCATGATGGCTTCTCTGCTCAACTAAAATCACTGACCACACTAATTAGACAAAGAAAACAGACATCCCATGGACAGATAAAATGTCTTGAATGATCGTTAGAGAAGACTATGGAGCACATACGTTAATGAAACTTAAATTTGTGTCTGTTACTTTTTTCCCAGTAATATATGACCCATGTCATAACTTTGAATGTGATAACGGTGGTAGCTGTACAGCCCCAGCAGATGCACCATACTGTATGTGTCCACAAGGATACACTGGACAGAAGTGTGAGACAAGAATTAGTGAGTTCATTTCTTCTTGATATGTATTGGAATAAAATGTCTAATTTCATGTCACATTCTATCTCTGTATTGAAAGTTGACTGTCTCTTGTGCTGTTGGTTCCTTCAAACAGACTGCCATTTCTCATTTTCTTGATGTCACTTTTCCTCATCTATGTCTGTCATCATTTTACCATTTACTTTCAATTTTTTTTCCTGATGCAGACTTTAAGGATATTTCATTGCACTTTTTTTTAAATAAAACTTTTTGGGCCTGATTTATTCCTTTAAATTGTTACATTTCTGTTTTCTATATTACCCTGAAACTACCTATTTGATTATCCTCTCAAGGATGTGACCTCTATATCTGTGTGATCAAAGTACATTTGTTTGTTGTTCCGGCTGAAGACCTTCTTGGCTGAAACATCATTCTACTTTTGTTTTGTTTCTCCGCTACGTAAAGATGTTACCATACCACTTTTTTCCTTTGTTTTACATTTTCATCATCACAACCACAATACATGTTAATTGATTCAGCATTTCATCTGCTCGTTGAATGTTATTATCTCTTACCTGTCAGGTAAACGTTGGAAAGAATTATTGACCACTTCACAAATCTAAAGCAACTTTATGTTACTTTTTTATGTTTAAATCTTGTTATATTCTTATTTGTATTTAAGAAAGTTTCTTTTTTCTTGGCTTCTAAAATTATGTCGTTGGTGTTTGTAATTTTGTGCTTTAAATGTGTCTTTAGAATAACATAATTGTAGATTTGAGTGATTATGTTAGTTCATGATATATTTAGAATGAGACAATTGTAGATTTGAGATATAAATTGATCTACCATTTGTAGAATATGCTTATCTTGTGCGTGTATTACATTTGATGAGAGAAGATTATCATATTAAAATGTACATACATTAACACACCTTCTCCTTGACAGTTACACGAAACCCCTGCCAGTTTTACACCTCTTGCCAGAACAGTGGAAGGTGTGTCTCACCTCTTGACGTCCCCTACTGTCAGTGTCCCTCTGGTTTTGGTGGAAAGAACTGTGAGCTCAATGTGAAGCCAGGTCTGTGCCCAGCCATAGATGATGTAAGTTTTTGATGCAAGAAGAAAATGAATGTTGATGTTGTAAAATGTTGATACTATCAAATATCAGTGATATGAAACATAGATTCAGAAAAATGTTAATGCCATAAAATAAATATATGTATTTATTCTGATGCATTTGAAATAAAGTGTTACATTTTGCAACAACTTCATATTACAGAGAACTGATTTCTAATGAACATAAAAACAAGGAAAATACAATATTTTTGACACATAAAACATAGAGATAGTTGGAGAAGATCTTTATGGAAAGCAACATGCTGATTAGTTGAGAGAAGGTGAAAGATCTAAACAAAAATGGGTGACTCACATACATGAACTTGGTATGACTACTACGCTTGACTGACATCTCTCACAGGACAGAGAAAACATCAGAGTAACAGTCGTAAGAGTCAAGTTTCATCAAGGATAAGCACGGTAATGATGTACTTTTGAAATGACAAAATTTAGTTAACACAAAATTTATATATATTTTAATCAATTTCTTTTGTGAAATGAAATAATAGATTGATGAGGTAAATGAATAAATTATTGGAACAATTGATGAAAGTAAGAATCTTCCAAAATGCCTACAATTCTTTTACAGTCTATGATGGGTCCCTGTGTCATAGCCTGCCACAATGATAGAGAGTGCCCAGACAAAGAGAAATGCTGTTCCAATTCCTGTGGTGGATGGCTATGCACTTCAGGTCTGTTATCGTTTGTGAGATTACAAAGTGAATTTAATTTGAGGCTCTCTGATGTAGCTAAAATTGTCTTTGCTGACTTGAAGTTGTTCTATAATATTGGTGTCTGTTCATGTTAACCCATGAACTCTTGTTTAAGTGAGAAATTATAATTTGTTTTACATTCCAACCATATAGCCTTGACCTTTATATCTCATTCATAACAGGCTACATATTGATCGCATATTGGTTGAACTTTGACCCTTCATAATTAATAGCAGATATCAAATTATTAAAATGAATTATGTTGTTTATTCTTATACATTCTCATATACAAATTAGAATCTTTTAATAAATTAAAAAAGTATCTTTATAAATGTAGAGATCAGTTATTTAATATACTTTACTTTTAAACTTAAATGTCTCCAAAGTGAATAAAGGTCTCTTATTTAACCAAGATTCTGTTGTAAGTCTTTCTTTTTCTTACCCTCTTATTGAATTAACATACTTATTACAAAAATTAAAGTTTATGTAAATTAGTCTTTCAGTTTAAGATGTTTTCTCATGAAACTTGATGATTTCTTGTCAGAATGGAAGACAATTTTCTCCTCAACAGATATTGTAGAAAATCCTTGTGATGGGTTTTGTCTTAATGGAGGTTTCTGCACAGTCGTGGATGATAACGTAACATGCGATTGTCAGGACGAATTCTCTGGAGAAAAGTGTGAGAGTTCAGCTCATCCTGGGACATGTCCCAACATTGAGGTGAGACAATTTGATTTCTTTCTTCTGCTGTGCCACTTTACTAATGACGTCAACATCTTCATGGTGGAATAATTTAATTCACAAAATGGAGCACTCATGATAGGTTGTGATTATCATTTCTGGTTGCCAGTACAAGGTCCACTTTATAATTGAGTCAGGATTTGTTCATCTGTTACTGTAGATACATGGTTCTTAAAGCAGCATTGCTACCAGTAATTAAGTCAGGATTTGTTCATCTGTTACTGTAGATACATGGTTCTTAAGCAGAATTGCTACCAGTAATTAAGTCAGGATTTGTTCATCTGTTACTGTAGATACATGGTTCTTAAGCAGCATTGCTACCAGTAATTAAGTCAGCATTTGTACATCTGTTACTATAATTACAGGATTCTTAAAGTAGGATTACTACCAATAATTAAGTCAGGATTTGTTCATCTGTTACTACAATTACAGGTTTCTTAAAGCAGCATTGCTACCAGTAATTAAGTCAGGATTTGTTCATCTGTTACTGTAGATACATGGTTCTTAAGCAGCATTGATACCAGTAATTAAGTCAGGATTTGTTCATCTGTTACTATAATTACAGGATTCTTAAAGTAGGATTACTACCAATAATTAAGTCAGGATTTGTTCATCTGTTACTACAATTACAGGTTTCTTAAAGCAGCATTGCTACAAGTAATTAAGTCAGGATTTGTTCATCTGTTACTGTAATTAGAGGACTCTTAAAGCAGGATTACTACCAGCAATTAAGTCAGAATTTGTTCATCTGTTACTATAATTACAGGATTTTTAAAGTAGGATTACTACCAATAATTAAGTCAGGATTTGTTCATCTGTTACTACAATTACAGGTTTCTTAAAGCAGCATTGCTCTATCTATCTATTGACCTTTCGAGCCGTAACCGGCCCATAGGGCGTAGACCAAGATACACCTTCTCCTATATGAATTTTTGTTCTAGCAGTTTTCTTTTAAAGATATTTTATTAAATCTCGCCATCTGTCTCTGTTCTGTGCAAGCAGTTCTATCTCATTGAGGGAGCCGATTCCTGCTGCTCTTGCCTCTCTCATCAATGTTCTTCTCAGTGTCTCCCTGGGTCTTCCTCTTTTTCTTTTACCTGTTGTTTCCCATATGAGGGCTTGCTTTGCTATTCGATTATTATCTCTTCTCATCACATGTCCAACGTATGACCATCGTCTTTTCTTTATTACTGAAGATATTAGTGGTTGATTGGCGATTTCTCTAATTTCCTCGTTTGTTTTGAATTCGTTCCATTCTATACCAAGTATTTTCCTTAGACATTTATTTTCGAATGCGTTCAACTTTGTTTCTATATCTCTTGTTGTTTTCCAGCTTTCACACGCATACGTAAGGGTTGATAGTACATTTGATTTGAATAGCCTAAGTTTTGTGTTTGTGCTAATGAGTTTTGATTTCCACAACTTTTCAAGGCTTCTGAAAGACATTGCTGCTTTAGCCAGTCTGATTCTAATTTCTTTGCTCGTATCCCCTTCTCGATCAATGTGACTTCCAAGATAGATAAAGTGATCGATCTCTTCTACTGGTTTGTTTTCCATGTATATTTTGTCACTTGTTGGAATTAAACTTTTCATGACTTTAGTCTTTTCATGATTGACCTCAAGCCCAATTTTGCTGGCTATTGATGATAGTTCATTTGTGTTTTCCTGCATCGTTTTTATCTGACTGCTGATGAGAACTATGTCATCAGCAAAGTCGAGGTCCTCCAAATGGTCTCCTTGTATCCATTCGATGCCTTTATTACCAGTGCAGCATTTCTTCATTATGAAGTCCATAACAATTCCAAATAACAAGGGCGATAAAATACATCCTTGTTTAACCCCAGTTTCTATTGGGAAACATTCGCTCAGTCCTTCCTCTGTTCGAACTGCACATGTGTAACCATCATACATGTCTTTGATAATATTTATGATTTTTGATGGTAAACCATATTGCTTCAGAATTTTCCACAAAGAATCTCTATGAATACTATCAAATGCTTTTTTGAAGTCGATGAAGTTAAGTACAAAAGGTTTTTGCTTTTCAATATGTTCCTCCAATATAAGTCGTAGAGTGAAAATGTGGTCAAGACAGCTTCTCCCTTTTCTAAACCCAGCCTGTTCTTCACGCATTACTGTATCTATTGAATCCTTTATTCTATTTAGGATGATTTTACAGAATAACTTTGAGGCAACTGACAAAAGTGTCACGCCTCTCCAGTTGTTACAATCTCTAAGATTGCCCTTTTTTGGGATCTTAACAATGATTCCTTTTTTCCATTTATGAGGCGTCTTCTCTGTTTTCCAAATGATGTTGAACATTTTTTGGAGATGTATTAAATTATGGCTATCAATTGCCTTGAGGATCTCAGCTGTTAACTTATCCTCTCCAGCAGCCTTGTTATTGGTCATTAGCTTTAAGGTGGTTTCTATTTCACTCAAGGTGAAGTCATCTAAATTTACATCTAATTCTGCTGCTGGTGTTTCAGCTTCAAAATCTATTAAACTGTGAGGTAGTGGACGGTTAAGAATTTCTTTGAAGTGTTCTGCCCAACGGGCTTTTATGTCTGCGCTTGTTGTTAGCATTAATCCATATTTGTCTAGAATTGGTGTTCCACTGGATGTATAGGTGTTTGTCAGCATCTTTTGTACTGTATAGAGAGTTCTGCTGTCTCCTGTAATTGCAGCTGTCTCTGCTTTCTCTGCCAAGTTGTCTATATAAGCTCTTGTATCTCTTCTTGCCGAACTTTTCACTTTGTTGTCTAATTCTTTGTATGTTGCTTTTGCCAGAACCTTTCCAAGATCTGTCTTTACATTAGTCACGGCTCTCTTTGCTTCTCTTCTTTCTTTGATGTATTTCCATGTGGTGTCTGAGATCCAAGCTCGTTTTTCCATTTTCTTCAGTCCGGCACTTGCTTCTGCTGCTGTCATTAGTATTTTGCTCTGTGAGTCCCACATTTCATTGATATCTAAGTCTATTTCACCGAGTGCTGAATAACAATTACTTAGCTCTATGTTAAACTTTTCCTTTATGGCTTCATCTTTCAGTTTATGACTATCAATTTTATGTGTAATTGACCTCTTCTGTTGGTTTCTAAATTTTAATCTTATTTTCCCAATGCACAGGTTGTGGTCACTATTAACATCAGCACCTCTGTAAGCTCTTACATCTATTAATGATGATCTGAATTGTTGTTTAATACATAGGTGGTCAATTTGATTTGATGTTCTATCGTCAGGAGATATCCATGTTGTTTTGTGAATATTTTTGTGTGGAAATAATGTCCCACCTATAACTAAATTTTCTATTAAACATAATTCTATTAATCTTTCTCCATTCTGACTTGTTGTATTACAGCCTTCTCTCCCCATCACATGTTCCACTCCTGCGTTATCTTGTCCTACTTTGGCGTTGAAGTCTCCCATTACAATTAAAAGATCGTGTTTTGGTATTTTGTTTATAAGTTGTTGCAGTTGGTTATAAAAATCATCCTTAACTTCATCATCAGCTTCGTTAGTAGGCGCATAACATTGAATAATTGAAAGTCTTCCATGTTTTGTTTTGTATCGTGTTCGTATCAGACGGCTATTTACCGGTTCCCATTCTAATAAACTTCTTGCAGCTTTGTCTGTCATCATTATGCCTACTCCTTCACGGTGTTTTCCATCTTCCCTTCCAGAAAAAACTACTATTTTATTATCAATAGATCTCCTACCTGTTCCAAGCCAGCGCATTTCGCTTAATCCTAAAATATCTAGATCGTATCTGTCCATCTCGCTCGCGACCTGTGCATGTTTCGTCGGAGCGGCCATTGTTCGCACATTCCAGAATCCTATTTTTGTTGTTGTTTTGGGGCCGAAAAATCTATCATTATTATCTACTGCTAATTTACACATTCTGTATCAGGTCTACGTTTCATTAACAACATCGTTTTTACGATAGCGGCTTGTTAAACCTCTGATCAACGCAGCAACTGGCAGCATTGCTACCAGTAATTAAGTCAGGATTTGTTAATCTGTTACTACAATTACAGGTTTCATAAAGCAGCATTGCTACCAGTAATTAAGTCAGGATTTGTTCATCTGTTACTATAATTACAAATTTCTTAAAGCAGCATTGCTACCAGTAATTAAGTCAGGATTTGTTCATCTGTTACTGTAGATACATGGTTCTTAAGCAGCATTGCTACCAGTAATTAAGTCAGGATTTGTTCATCTGTTACTATAATTACAGGTTTCTTAAAGCAGCATTGCTACCAGTAATTATGTCAGGATTTGTTCATCTGTTACTATAATTACAGGTTTCTTAATGCAGCATTGCTACCAGTAATTAAGTCAGGATTTGTTCATCTGTTACTATAATTACAAATTTCTTAAAGCAGCATTGCTACCAGTAATTAAGTCAGGATTTGTTCATCTGTTACTATAATTACAAATTTCTTAAAGCAGCATTGCTACCAGTAATTAAGTCAAGATTTGTTCATCTGTTACTGTGGGTACATGGTCCTTAAAGCAGCATTGCTACCAGTAATTAAGTCAGGATTTGTTCATCTGTTACTATAATTACAAATTTCTTAAAGCAGCATTGCTACCAGTAATTAAGTCAAGATTTGTTCATCTGTTACTGTGGGTACATGGTCCTTAAAGCAGCATTGCTACCAGTAATTAAGTCAGGATTTGTTCATCTGTTACTATAATTACAAATTTCTTAAAGCAGCATTGCTACCAGTAATTAAGTCAAGATTTGTTCATCTGTTACTGTGGGACTTGGTTCTTAAAGCAGCATTGCTACCAGTAACACAATTTTTTTCTTCTAACTTCTGGAGGAGCTCTTTGGATCTTGTCTTCATAGAAGATTGACCATGATGATATTTCTTCACATCCTTCTTTACTTTATGAGATCTGTTGTGTATATGTTTGTGTCAAATGTATTGTATGCCTTTATTGTTATGCTAGTTAACATACCTATTATATTATACTTGAAAGCTGCTTCGTAGTTTGTTTTTCCCTGTCTTTAGCAAGATTACATTGATGAAGACCTTTTTCTTCTATGTTAATCAAGAAAATCATCAGCAACATAAAAGTCAATACCTCAATTGTACATGTTTGTCTCCAGGAAAATTCCATGGGTGTGTGTGGTGGTGTCATGTGTACATCAGATGAGAACTGTACCATTGACCAGAAGTGTTGCAAATCAGCTTGTGGTGGTGACTTGTGTACACCAGCAATTGGTGAGTACATTTTTGAAATCATGTTCTTGTTTTCCTAAAGTTAACTCAATAAAGCTAATGTCATGATGTTTCACTGAAGTTAACTCAATAAAGCTAATGTCATGATGTTTCACTGAAGTCAACTCAATAAAGCTAATGTCATGATGTTTCACTGAAGTTAACTCAATAAAGCTAATGTCATGATGGCTTCTCTGCTCAACTAAAATCACTGACCACATTAATTAGACTAAGAAAACAAACATCTCATGGACAGATCAAATGTCTTGAATGATCGTTAGAGGAGACTATGGAGCACATACGTTAATGAAACTTACATTTTTGTTCTTTCTATCCATGAAACTAGCTTCGTATCAGGCAGGAATTCCCCATAGTAGAAATATTAAAAAAATGGAAAAAACCCGTATGATTAAAGTTTGACGTCATCATCATCATTTACCGGGCCTGCTGGCGTAGGTGATCATGTTTCTCCACAACTTTCGATCTCGGCAGCAATTTATTATTTCAGTTGTTGACCTTCTGCCAAGTCATTCTCTTAAGCTGTCTGTTCATTTTTCTCTTTGCTTCCCTCTATCTCTTCGTCCCTCAATTTTCCCAGTTGTTACAATATATTCCAGTTGTTCTCTTCTCATTACATGGTCAAAAAATGATGATTGTTTCTTTCTAATATTGGAAATTAGCTCTCTTTTTGCTTTGACCTCTCTCAGAACATCTTCATTACTCTTCTTAGCTGTCCATGGTACTCTCAATATTCTTCTGTAAAACCACTTTTCTAACAGCAGACTCCAGTGATTTTCTTGTCTGTTGTCCTATTGTCCATGATTCGCATCCATATGTCAAGACTGGCTCTACATAACATTTCAGAACTCTTTTTCTTGTTTCTATTGTCAAAAATGGATTGCATAGTATTTTCCTCATTTTTTGCAAAGCTGCTATTGCCTAAGTCATTCTGCAGCTCACCTCTTTTGTACATCTTCCGTCTGAGGTTAACAAAGTTCCCAAATATTTAAATTCATTTACCTGTTTTAATATTGTTCCACTTGTCTTTATTTTGCACTGAGGTGATGTCTTTTTCTTTGTTGTTACCATTACCTCTGTCTTTTTGCTATTAAGGCTGAGTACTTTATTTTTGCTTTCTTTCACTATAATGTCCAACATTTTTGTAACTCATTTTCACTCTTAGCAATTAAGGCTGTATCTTCAACATACCTTACATTATTTATATTATGACCTCCAGTTGTTATTCCAGGCATGCCCCTTACGGATCTTAAAATAATCTCACTCTAAATATTAAACAAATCTGGTGACAGCACACAACCTTGTCTAACACCCTGTTTTATTTCTTGAAACATTCCCAATTGGTTTCCAGTTCTTATGGCCGCAGTTTGTTGCCAGTACATGTTCTTTATTATTCTTAGATCTTTGCTGTCTACGTTTATCTTTTCTAAAATTTTGATTATTTCTTGGTGCTTTACTTTGTCAAATGCCTTGGTGTAATCTATGAAACATAGGTATAGATCTGTTTTCACCTCTATGGCTCTTTCTACTAAAGATCTTATGATATAAATGGCATTGCTTGTTCCTTTATCTCTAACAAAACCACACTGTTCATCGCTAATTTCTGGACTGATTTTGTTTTGCACTCTTCGCATGATGATTCTTAGTAATATCTTAGTCATATGACTCATAAGGATTATTGTGCGATGATCATCGCATTCAATCGCACCCGATTTCTTTGGTAGGGCTATGAATATTAATTTGAGCATGTCGTCTGGAATATATCCGCTGTTGTAGATATCATTCAATATTTTTTTTATTATTTCTATTCCAAAATCAGCCATTGCTTCAATCTCTTCTTTAGTTATATTATCTGATCCAAGAGCTTTGCCTGCTTTCATATTGCGCAAGGCATTTTCCATTTCTTCTTTGAGTATTTCTGGTCCTTCTCCATTATCCTTTATATTTACTTCCATTCGTTCATCATTATGAAGATCTTGAATGTATTCTGTCCATCGTTCCCTTATGTTTTCTTGATCGATCAACAGTTCTCCTTCCTTTGATCTTAAACATCCAGTTTTTGATTGCGTTTTTCTTCCTGTTAATTCCTCAATTTGTTTGTATATAGCTTAAGCATCTCCTTTTTGTTGCATTTCAATCTCTTTGCATCTCTCTTTTAGCCATGCTTCTTTTGCTTCATTGCATTTTACTACAATTTCTTTATTTAATCTCTTATACTCATCTTTATTTTCTTTATTTCTTCTTCTTGTATCCATTAGCTGCAAAATGTCATCTGTCATCCATTTCTTTCTTGAATTTGTCCTCACTGGTGGTATGAACTCTTTTGATGTTTGTTGCATTGATTCTTTTAGCATTTCCCACTGTTCATCAATGCTTTGTATCTTCTCTATTGCATTGTACCGGTTCTGAATTGTGATTTTATATTTGTCTTGCAGCTTCTTGTCTGATTTTAGTAAATCTAAATTTAACTTGATGTTAACTGAGGCTCATTTTGTTGTTTTTAATTTTACTCTAAGCTTTCCCACAACTGGTACATGATCACTATTGCAATCTGCCCCTGGTCTAGTTTTCACACACACCAGACTGTTTCTAAATCTATTGCTTATCATTATATAATCAATTTGATTACGTGCCTTGTCCCCTGGGCTTTTCCATGTCCACAGACGTCTTGGATGTTGCTTAAAAATCAGGTGTTTCCTATCATCATGTTTTGAAAATTTGACATAACACGAGGAAAACATAAACCAGAATGACATTTCGATTCAGTAGGCTTTCAAGAAGAACAAACATACAACACACACACAAATGTGTATTTAAAATTAAAACAAATAATGTCATGCTGAAGTTGGATGTGTTGGGCCGAAAGGTGCAAATATAACAGTTATACTGCAAACCACAGCACAACGCAGACACGTCCACTATGTCCTTGTAAGGGGGTATGATGAGAGGAATATTCTAATCTACTACTATACTCTAGAATACTTTAGTCATCGGGCGAACACAACCAAACAAATAATGTAAAATATATATATAATAATTTCACAGGACAGGAAAATACAAGGAAAATTGAATATGGGGAATTCCCTGTATTATAATCATACGTGTAAGAATCTTAATGTGCATGGGTTACGTGTTTGAGCACAAAAGTGAAGATGAACGCACACAGCAACAAAGAAAATTCTCAAGACCTACAATTAAATATCAGAGTTGAAGGAATAGACCTGTAGACAGTTCAGATCTACAACTATCTGGGACATACTATAACCAGTGATGGAAAATGTACATCTGAAATAAACAAAAGAATAGGTATGGCAAAAAGTAATTTTAATGCCATGAAAAATATATTAACATCAAAACAAATAACACCAGGGCTAAAACTAAGAATAGCAAAATGTCACATCTTCTCAATATTCCTGTATGGTGCAGAAACATGGACATTAGACCAGAAAACAGAACAGAAAATTGAAGCCTTTGAAATGTGAATCTATAGAAGAATAGGAAGAATTGGATGGAAAGAAAAGAAAACAAACGATGAAGTTTTAAAACAACTAAAAATGAAAAGAGAACTACTAAACATAATTCAAACAAGACAAATGAGATTTTTGGGCCATGTTAAAAGACACAAAAGTCTACTAAAAGTAATCTTGGAGGGGAAAATACAAGGTAATAGAGGCAGAGGCAGATCAAGACTAACATGGATGAGTAACATCAGAAGATGGACAAGTCATCCTATGACAATCTGCACCATCAAAGCAAGAGACAGAGTAGAATGGCACTCCATGGTAGCCAACCTTCGATGTAGAAATGGCACTCAATAATGATGATGATAATGATTCATTTCTAGAGGCCTAGTGAACCACGGAGCTTGTCAATCTGAAAAAAAAAAAAAATCAGACATTTCTGGGGATCGAACCCTGACCTATCAGTCCAGGATTTGAGCACACCTACCACTCAGTCACAGAAGGACATGAACATGATGCAAGAAAATACACATGCCTTGTTGTCATCAAGGGCTAGATAAATAGGACTTGAGATCAATATAAAAAAAACTAAAGTGATGAAAAATCTAATTTGTTCTTTAGAAAAAAGATACCTGGAAGGATATACAGTGGAAGAAGTAGATCACTTTGTATATCTTGGAAACTGTATTGATCAAGAAGGAGACACAAAGAAAGAAATTAGAATCAGAATAGGAAAGGCAGCAATGACTTTCATAAACCTTTGATAAAATTTGGAAAACAAAATTACAAAGCACAAAAACATATCACAGGATATTTAAATCAGATGTAGTATCTACCCTTACTGGATGTAAGAGCTGGAAAAAATCTTAAGAAATAGAAAATAAACTGGATGCACCTGAAAACAAATGTCTCAGGAAGATACTTCATAAACCATGGAATGAATTCAAGATTAGTGCAGAAATAAGAGAAATGGTAATGTATCCAAACTATCAACTATAATCAAGAGAAGAATGGTCATATGTTGGCATTAAGAAGAAGAAACAAGAGAATCTCAAAGCAAAGGGGAACCAGAGGGGAAAAAGAAAAAGGGGTCGATCTAGCGAAACACTAAAAAGAACACTGAGGTGGGAGGAAACAACAACAGGTATCAGCTCCCTCAATTAGATTGAACGATTCACCTAGAACAGGGATATGTGGGGGGATACAATGTGTGGCCTGTGCAAGGTCTGACACTTGATAATAAAGATTGTCGGACGTAGAGAGTCCAGAATTTCTGTCATGTATATCATCTTAGGAATATGATAATAAAGATTGTTGGATGTAGGGAGTCTAGAATTTATGTCATGTATGTCATCTTAGGAATAGATAATAAAGATTGTCGAACATAGGGAGTCTAGAATTTATGTCATGTATGATCAAAAATCATAAATATTATCAAAGACATGTATGATGGTTACACATGTGCAGTTCGAACAGAGGAAGGACTGAGCGAATGTTTCCCAATAGAAACTGGGGTTAAACAAGGATGTATTTTATCGCCCTTGTTATTTGGAATTGTTATGGACTTCATAATGAAGAAATGCTGCACTGGTAATAAAGGCATCGAATGGATACAAGGAGACCATTTGGAGGACCTCGACTTTGCTGATGACATAGTTCTCATCAGCAGTCAGATAAAAACGATGCAGGAAAACACAAAAGAACTATCATCAATAGCCAGCAAAATTGGGCTTGAGATCAATCATGAAAAGACTAAAGTCATGAAAAGTTTAATTCCAACAAGTGACAAAATATACATGGAAAACAAACCAGTAGAAGAGATCGATCACTTTATCTATCTTGGAAGTCACATTGATCGAGAAGGGGATACGAGCAAAGAAATTAGAATCAGAATGGCTAAAGCAGCAATGTCTTTCAGAAGCCTTGAAAAGTTGTGGAAATCAAAACTCATCAGCACAAACACAAAACTTAGGCTATTCAAATCAAATGTACTATCAACCCTTACGTATGCTTGTGAAAGCTGGAAAACAACAAGAGATATAGAAACAAAGTTGAACGCATTCGAAAATAAATGTCTAAGGAAAATACTTGGTATAGCATGGAACGAATTCAAAACAAACGAGGAAATTAGAGAAATCGCCAATCAACCACTAATATCTTCAGTAATAAAGAAAAGACGATGGTCATACGTTGGACATGTGATGAGAAGAGATAATAATCGAATAGCAAAGCAAGCCCTCATATGGGAAACAACAGGTAAAAGAAAAAGAGGAAGACCCAGGGAGACACTGAGAATAACATTGATGAGAGAGGCAATAACAGCAGGAATCGGCTCCCTCAATGAGATAGAACTGCTTGCACAGAACAGAGACAGATGGCGAGATTTGATTAAATATCTTTAAAAGAAAACTGTTAGAACAAAAAATTCATGTAGGAGAAGGTGTATCTTGGTCTACGCCCTATGGGCCGGTTACGGCTCGAAAGGTCAATAGATAGATAGATAGATGTCATCTTAGGAATATGATAATAAAGATTGTCGGACATAGGGAGTCTAGAATTTCTGTCATGTATGTCATCTTAGGAATAGATAATAGATTGATGAAAGGATGGGTGGATGGGTGGGTGGGTGGATGGATGGATGGATGGATGGATGGATGGGTGGGTGGGTGGATAGATGGATGGGTGGGTGGATGGATGGATGGGTGGGTAGGTGGTTGGATGGATGGATGGATGGAAGGATGGGTGGGTGGGTGGGTGGATTGATGGGTGGGTGGATGGATGGAATTGGATGGATGGATGGATGGGTGGGTGGATAGATGGATGGAATGATGGATGGGTGTGTGGGTGGATGGATGGAAGGGTGGGTGGGTGGGTGGATGAATGGATGGGTGGGTGGATAGATGGATGGATGGGTTAGATAGATGGGTGGGTCAGATAGATGGGTGGGTATGTTTTGGGTGGATGGAAGGATGGATGGGTTAGATAGATCGGTGGTTAGTTATGTTTTGGGTGTGTGGGTAGATGGAAGGATGGATGGATTAGACAGATGGGTGGGTGAGTGGATGGAAGAATTTCTGAATGACAGACAGACAGATAGATAGACAGACAGATGGACAGACAGATAGACCTAAGAACCCTGTGAGAATTATTAAATTAACATCCTTGTTTTTTTAAATTAAAGTTTATATCAAGAAAAGTTGCATTTGAAGAAGTTTTCTCATGAAACTTGATGATTTCTTGACAAAATGAAAAACTTTTTTTATTTTTCTTTTAACAACATATATTGTAGCAAATCCTTGTGATGAGATTTGTCTTAATGGAGGTTCCTGCACAGTCGAGAATGATAAACCAAAATGTGATTGCCAGGAAGGATTCTCTGGAGAAAGATGTGAGGGCTCAGCTCATCCTGGGACATGTCCCAACATTAAGGTGAGTCAGTTTGATTTCTGACATTGATGAGTGTGATAAGTTAATTTATAACAATTACTATAAAATAGGAAAACTGGAGCTCTGAGTTTGTCGGAAATAGAGCTGTCTGAGATATGTTTGCCTATTTTCAACATCTGAGTGTGTCAGAAATGGAGCTGTTTGAGATAAGTTTGTATATTTTCAACATCTGAGTGTGTCAGAAATGGAGCTGTCCAAGATAAGTTTGTATATTTTCAACATCTGAGTGTTTCAGAAATAGAGCTGTCTGAGATTCGTTTGTATATTTTCAACATCTGAGTGTGGGAGAAATGGAGCTGTCCAAGATAAGTTTGTATATTTTCAACATCTGAGTGTCGGAGAAATGGAGCTGTTCAAGATAAGTTTGTATATTTTCAACATCTGAGTGTTTCAGAAATAGAGCTGTCTGAGATTCGTTTGTATATTTTCAACATCTGAGTGTGGGAGAAATGGAGCTGTTTGAGATAAGTTTGTATATTTTCAACATCTGAGCGTGGGAGAAATGGAGCTGTCCAAGATAAGTTTGTATATTTTCAACATCTGAGTAATCAGACAGAAGACTGTTGCTCCAGTTATTTCATCTTGTCTCTTTAATTTCAGTTCAGTGTTAGGGTGAGTCATATACTTACTTTGAGTCAGTGGTAATGTAGTTTACTCTTGATTTCCACATGCATGTAGTGGTGTGGTTTAAGCTGCAAGATAAGGCATTCAGCTGTGGCTGAAGTTGACATTTCTTGTTGCCAGTAGAAGCGAGCACTCTTCTGCAAATGGTCATGTAGTTGTCCACTTATTTATTAGATGCTTCAATTTTATAAATCATTGCCACACTGAACATGATCTTCTACCACTTTAAAGTCTGTACCACAATTGCACATGTTTGTCTCCAGGAAAATTCCATGGGTGTGTGTGGTGGTGTCATGTGTACATCAGATGAGAACTGTACCATAGACCAGAAGTGTTGCAGATCAGCTTGTGGTGGTGACTTGTGTACATCTGCAATTGGTGAGTGCATTTTTTAAATCAATTTTTGTTTCCCTGAAGTTAACTCAATAAAGTTAATCTCATGATATTTCCCTGAAGTTAACTCAATAAAGCTAATGTCATGATGTTTCCATGAAGTTAACTCAATAAAGCTAATGTCATGATATTTCCCTGAAGTTAACTCAATAAAGCTAATGTCATGATGTTCTGCTGAAGTTAACTCAATAAAGCTAATGTCATGATATTTCCCTGAAGTTAACTCAATAAAGCTAATGTCATGATGTTTCCCTGAAGTTAACTCAATAAAGCTAATGTTATGATGTTTCCCTGAAGTTAACTCAATAAAGCTAATGTCATGATGTTGTCTCTGCTCAACTGAAATCACTAGCCACTTTAATTAGGCCAAGAAGGTGTCCCTTGTCTCCTTTTATTTATTTTCCCTGCCAGGTCTTTTGCACTTCTTGTGAGTGTTTCTAGATCTCTCCAGTGCAGATATCCCATCCATCTACTTGCCCACACTCTATGTATTTATTCTTTATTACACCTACCTATTACCTCTATGTATTTATTCTTTATTACACCTACCTATTACCTCTATGTATTTATTCTTTATTACACCTACCTATTACCTCTATGTATTTATTCTTTATTACACCTACCTATTACCTCCATGTATTTATTCTTTATTACACCTACCTATTACCTCTATGTATTTATTCTTTATTACACCTACCTATTACCTCTATGTATTTATTCTTTATTACACCTACCTTTTACCTCTATGTATTTATTCTTTATTACACCTACCTATTACCTCTATGTATTTATTCTTTATTACACCTACCTATTACCTCTATGTATTTATTACTGATCTCACTAGACTGTCCTCTTTGTGTGTTTTGTTGATTGCACCTTTTAAACATTTTCTGGTTGTCTATTTTGTGTGGCCAACATTTGATGTGAATTTTCTCAGGCAAATTGCATGAAAGGATAATTACCAAGTTATTTTCTTTTCTGTTCTTCCCCTCATCATCATCATCATCATCATCATCATCATTGAGTGCCGTTTCCGCATTGAAGGTTGGCTACCATGGAGCGCCATTCCACTCTGTCTCTTGCTTTGATGGTGCAGATTGTCATAGGCTGACTTGTCCATATTTTGATGTTACTCGTCCATGTTAGTCTTGGTCTGCCTCTTTTACCTTGTATTTTCCCTTCTAATATTACTTTTATTAGACTGTTGTGTCTTTTAACATGACCAAAAATTTTCATTTGTCTTGCTCTAATTGTGTTTAGTAGTTCTTTTTTCATTTTTAGTTGTTTTAAAACTTCCTCGTTTGTTTTCTTTTCTTTCCATCCAATTCTACCTATTCTTCTATAAATCCACATTTCAAAGGCTTCAATTTTCTGTTCTGTTTTCTGGTCTAATGTCCATGTTTCTGCACCATACAGGAATATTGAGAAGATGTAACATTTTGCTATTCTTAGTTTTAGCCCTAGTGTTATTTGTTTTGATGTTAGTATATTTTTCATGACATTAAAATTACTTTTTGCCATATCTATTCTTTTATTTATTTCAGTTGTACATTTTCCATCACTGGTTATAGTATGTCCCAGGTAGTTGTAGTTCTGAACTGTCTCTAGATGTATTCCTTCAACTTTGATATTTAATTGTAGGTCTTGAGAATTTACTTCTTCACCTACATTAAGGTTATAAAAGAACTGACAAAACCAGCTCTCTTGTACTCTTAGCCTGGCTTTTCTTCCAATGTAAGGATTTGCCAACAAAGCTTGAAACAGGCGATGTTGAAGATAACACTCAATGTTGAGACGGCATCTACCATTATTTTATTCAATAAGGGAACAAAAACATAGATTGTTTCCACTTTGTTTTCAATGCTAGACTCACTCTCTCCTTTTTTCTCTCTATGTTTGAGAATCTTATAGTAATACTATGATGTGCTTTTTCTCATTCATCAAAGTAAAGTTCACAGTCAGTTTCTAGGTCTTTGTATTGTTCCCACAGTTGTTGCTTTGTTGTTATGTCATAGGTCCAGGTTTGATGTCCAAGTTCAGCACAATTATTGCTATGTGCTTATCTCATAGACCAACTTTGATGTCAATGTTCAGCACAGTTCTTGCTATATGTTTATGTTGTTGGGCCAGGTTTGATGTCCAAGTTCAGCACAGTTGTTGCTATGTGTTTATGTCATTGGGCCAACAATTGTTGCTATGTGTTTATGTTATTGAGCCAACAGTTCTTGCTATGTCTTTATGTCATTTGGCCAACAGTTGATGTTATGTGTTTATGTCATTGGGCCAACAGTTGTTGCTATGTCTTTATGTCATTGGTCCAACAGTTGATGTTATATGTTTATGTCATTGGTCCAACAGTTGATGTTATGTCATTGGGCCAACAGTTGTTGCATGACAGGTGTTCTAGAGTGTGGGTCCCTCTTCCACTGTGACATTCATCAGTGTGGGTCCCTCTTCCACTGTGACATTCATCAGTGTGGGTCCCTCTTCCACTGTGACATTCATCAGTGTGGGTCCCTCTTCCACTGTGACATTCATCAGTGTGGGTCCCTCTTCCACTGTGACATTCATCAGTGTGGGTCCCTCTTCCACTGTGACATTCATCAGTGTGGGTCCCTCTTCCACTGTGACATTCATCAGTGTGGGTCCCTCTTCCACTGTGACATTCATCAGTGTGGGTCCCTCTTCCACTGTGACATTCATCAGTGTGGGTCCCTCTTCCACTGTGACATTCATCAGTGTGGGTCCCTCTTCCACTGTGACATTCATCAGTGTGGGTCCCTCTTCCACTGTGACATTCATCAGTGTGGGTCCCTCTTCCACTGTGACATTCATCAGTGTGGGTTATTCCTAGGTAGTGAAGGAGGCTCAGAAGTCTGTAGTGGCTTGTTCTGAAATGAGATGATGGTCTAGGCATGTCATGGCAGCAGATATATTGGATCCTGCATGTCATTTATTTGCAGCACTTGCTTCCAGTTTGGTCTGCATTTGTTTCATATATAATCATCATCATCACCATCATCAAGTACCGGGCCAGCTGATGTAGGTGATCATGTCTCTCCACAACTTTCAATCTCAACAGTTATTTATAATTTCTGTTGTTGACTTTCTGCCAAGTCATTCTCTTATGCTGTCTGGTATCTTTTCTCTTTACTTCCCTCTATGTCCTTGTCTCTCAAATTTCTCAGTTGTCATAATATATTCCAGCTGTTCTCTTCTCATTATATGGCCAAGAAATGATGACTGAGTTATTGAGTTATTTGCGGGTCATCATCATTGCACTCTGAACATGTCCATAGGTGCATGACAGGTGTTCTAGAGTGTGGGTCCCTCTTCCTCTGTGATATTCATCAGTGTGGGTGTTGGCCTAATGACATAAACACACCATACATATAGAAATTATTGATGA
This sequence comes from Megaustenia siamemsis, assembly GCA_032433765.1. NCBI lineage: Eukaryota > Metazoa > Mollusca > Gastropoda > Stylommatophora > Ariophantidae > Megaustenia > Megaustenia siamemsis. The sequence continues at coordinate 14,550,871 of JAVIAB010000091.1, read as the reverse complement.
TTGTTTCTTCCTAATATTGTAAATTAGCTCTCTTTTTGCTTTGGCCTCTTTCAGAATGTTTTCATTACTCTTCTTAGCTGTCCTTGGTATTCTCAACATTCTTCAGTAAAACCACATTTCTACAGACTCCAGTGATTTCCTTGTCTGTTGTCCTATTGTCTATGATTCACATCCATATGCTAAGACTGGCTCTACGTAACATTTAAGAACTCTTTTTCTTGTTTCTATTGTCAAAAATGGATTACATAGTATCTTCCTCATTGTTTTTAAAGCTGCTTTTGCCTGAGCCATTCTGCATCTTACCTCTGTTGTACATCTTCCGTCTGAGGTTAACAAAGTTCATATAATACAAGACTAAAGAAAGAACCCAGTGTTTAAACTTTAACAAGTCTTCAGTAAGCAACAAACATAAGCAAAACAAATGAAGGATTCCTCTTGTGCATATCGTATGTTGCCTTATGATGTCTCATTCTGTTTATTTGTAGAGTTATATGAAAAAATGGCAAAAAGTAATTTTAATGCCATGAAAAATATACTAACATTTAAACAAATAACACCAGGGCTAAAATTAAGAAAAGCAAAATGTTATATCTTCTCAATATTCTTATATGGTGCAGAAACATGGACATTAGACAAGAAAACAGAACAGAGAATTGTAGCCTTTGAAATGTGGATATATAGAAGAATAGGAAGAATTGGATGGAAAGAAAAGAAAACAGATGATGAAGTTTTAAAACAACTAAAAATGAAAAGAAAACTACTAAACACAATTCAAACAAGACAAATGCGATTTTTGGAGCATGTTAAAAGACACAACAGCCTACTAAAAGTAATCTTGGAGGGGAAAATACAAAGTAAAAGAGGCAGAGGCAGACCAAGACTAACATGGACGAGTAACATCAAAAGATGGACAAATCAGCTTATGACAATCTGCACCATGAAAGCAAGAGACAGAGCAGAATGGTGCAACCTTCATTACGGAGATGGCACTCGATGATAATGATGATGATATACAAGAATTTTCTTAAAAAATATCTAAGACATCTCTAACATTCTTTATCTACATTTCTTTCTTCATTTTCAAATGTAAAGTCCCAACAACTGAACCACCAACTCTGACCTGTGCCAACATGCTGTGCCCCATGAGCAAGTTCTGTCGTTCAGTGGCTTCTTGCAGCACATGTAAGCTGACGGCAAGCTGTGTCCCCAAAGAGGTCTTTGTGAAAGGTAAAGAGCTCATTGATTTGTTAATCATGTCAGTGTTACATTAATTGATACTGAAATTAAAATAAGACAAGTGGTTGTAACTTCCTACAAGAAACCACAAAAAATGACAAATAAATGATTTTCATCACTCACAATCAATGTCAATATTCACTTCACTCCTGATATCACCATTGGCAAAAACTTCACTTTACTGTTTACACTTCACTTTGCTATTTTTGTCACTATTCCCTTTATTTTCATTGCATTACTCTATCCATGTTTGTTACTATCAATGTGATCATTATCCCATTCTCTGGGGCTTGCTGCGGGAGTTAGAGAATAAAGACCACATGCTCAATGTTGTCATGGCAACTCGAGTCTTTAATTCATTTCTGGCATAAACAACTTAATTGACCATACATGATGAGAAGAAATGTTCACCTCATTTTTCTTCACCCACCTTCTACATTAATCAGTATTATCACCACTATTCACAACAGTATTATCACCACTATTCACGACTCAGCTAATCATGGACAGTAGACAAACAAATGAAAAGACGATTAGAGGCCACAGAGATGGGATTTCTCAGAAGAATGTTGAAAGTTCCCTGGACAGATAAAAAGACCAATGAGGAAGTTCTCAAAGAGGCCAACACAAAAAGGGAGCTCTTAAAAACATCAGAAAGAAGCAATCAACATTTTTCGGGCACATCATGAGAAGAGGAAAGTTGGAATACTTGGTTACAACTGGCAAAATAAAAGGAAAGAGAGATCGCGGACGACAAAGAGAGAAAATACTGGATAGCTTGGTGTTATGGCATGGAAAACAGTCAACAACAGAACTGATACGATGCACTGTAGATAGAAGATTGTGGAGGGACATGATCGCCTACGCCAACCGGCAGGGTACATGATGATGATGATCATTCATGACAGTTTTATCACCACTATTCACAACAGTATTATCACCACTATTCACAACAGTTTTATCACCACTATTCACAACAGTATTATCACAACTATTCACAACAGTTTTATCACCACTATTCACAACATTTTTATCATCACTATTCACAACATTTTTATCACCACTATTCACAACAGTATTATCATCACTATTCACAACAGTTTTATCACCACTACTCACAACATTTTTATCATCACTATTCACAACATTTTTATCATCACTATTCACAACAGTTTTATCACCACTATTCACAACATTTTTATCATCACTATTCACAACAGTATTATCACCACTATTCACAACATTTTTATCATCACTATTCACAACAGTTTTATCACCACTATTCACAACATTTTTATCATCACTATTCACAACATTTTTATCAACACTATTCACAACAGTTTTATCACCACTATTCACAACATTTTTATCATCACTATTCACAACAGTATTATCATCACTATTCACAACAGTTTTATCACCACTATTCACAACATTTTTATCATCACTATTCACAACATTTTTATCATCACTACTCACAACATTTTTATCATCACTATTCACAACAGTTTTATCAATCCTATCCTAATCATTCACACCAATATTCACACATGCCTTCACCAGGTATTGATGACGAGTGCCGGAGACACAACTACTCCCAGACTGTTCTAGTACAAGACCCCAACAACTCATCTCTCTACACCCCTCTCACCTGCAACAGATCTCTGGACAAGGAAACATGTCCTGTGGGGTCCACTTGTCTGGACAACCAGGTTGATGGTGGGTCATGTTGCTCAGGGAAGATGTACACACCGCCACCTACAGAGAAGCCTGGAACTTGTCCAGTGGTAATCATATTTGTTGTTTAGTTTTCTTCTTTACTGAAATCTTTGTGTTATAACCAATTTCACTGTACTCTCATAATGTACATTAGTGCAGTATGTGCATTATCTTGGGGTGTACGAGGGACACTCTCTGTGTAGCAATGAGCTATCTTCTTTATTTTTAAACCATGGATGACAGGATCAAGATCTGGAGGGCATGAGCATACCTGAAGATTAGTGCAGGTAGAGAACATCCATGCACCATGAGCTCAACACAGTGAAAGGTGTCAGGCTAAAAAGAGGCAAATCATGGGTGGGCCAAGCAGAAGATGTAATCAAACAGGTCTGTGGGCTTACCAATATCAACAATGGTGAGGAGTGGATACCAGTGCCTACGTAATTCAAGGGGACATTCTCGTGTATTGTCACACTCGACAGGAAATGCAGGGAGCAGAACTCAGTCATGGTCAATGCGGAGGTCAACAGTCTCATCTGAGATAACACTGATGAGGAAGATGCAGTCATCTATACAGACGAATCCATAATACAACACCAAAAGAGTGCATGGGCATTTATAGCATGCTTGGTAGGCAGAATAGTCAAAGAAGACTGTGATGCATACGTTATGACCACGAATAGCATGACAATGGAGGTGATGGCAGTGACCGTGGCATTCATCTGGTTAGAGTCACAAGACTACACCCACACCTGCATACTAAGTAATTCAATGAGCATGATAAGAGAAGTGGAGGTAACCTCTGTACGTATGTAATGGGTAGAGTCATTGCAGAGGTCAAAAATATGTAGGATCACCTTTGTCAATGTCCCTGGACATACGGGAGTATGGGGAAATGAAAGAGCAGACAGGTTGGCTAGCTGCGCTGTTGTTGATGATGGTCAACCAATGGAATGAGTGGATATCATCAATGCCCTCTGAGATGTGGGAAGAGCACAAGACTTCGACAACCAAGAGTCCATGTCACTCTATCAAATGAAAGAGATGGGAGTCAGGATTGCCACAGCCAGAAACGAGAAACTTAGTGGGCGTGTAAGAAGACTTATTAACCAACACAGAACTGGAGTCGTCAGTCGCTGGACACTGCGAGACTTGCTGAGGAAGGGATCTGAGCACCTATGGACATGTTCAGAGTGTAATTGATGATGACCCGCAAATAATTGAAAAACTCAATGTACATTAGTATTATGATCTCTTTTCTGATCATACAGCAAGAATCTCAGAGCAGTGCACAAACTTCTGCAGCACTAGCAAACACCCTAGGGATAATTTAGATGGCCTAAATTAAAACAAAAGCCTAATTTCAAAATGTCTAATTTCAGAAAACTGGTTTTAAAAAAAAGCCTAACCTCAAAACATTTTATTTCAGGTAGCCTACTTTCAAAAAACCAAATTTCGAAAGCCTAGTTTAGAAAATCATAATTTCAGATTTCAAAATTTCAAAATGCCTAATTCTAAAATGGAGTAAAGGCACCAAGATGCAAAAGGATGCGAAGCTGCTGTAAAAACACAGCTGATTAACAGCACCTTCGCATCCTTTTGCATCCTAATTCTAAAATGCTTAATTTAAAAAAGCCTGACTTCTGGAAGTCTAATTTTTAAAAGTCTGACTTCAGAAAACCTGATTTCAAAATTAGCTGATTGTTGTGAAAGTTGGTAGGAATTATATTGATTTGTTTAAAAATAGACTTGGCAGTGGCATTCAGACTCTTGTTTAAAATTACAAGACAGGAAATGGAATGTATAACAGAATCTGTAAACAAAACTTCTTCTTCTTCTGCTGTTCCTTTCGCGCCGTAGCCGGCCCATAGGGCGTAGACCAAGATACTCCTTCTCTTATCTGAATTTTTCTTCTAGCAGTTTTAAATTCTTTTAAAGATAATCTCGTCATTTGTCTCTGTTCTGTGCAAGCAGCTCTATCTCATTGAAACAAAACTAGAAGAGAGAAAATAAGAAACTCTACATAACGTTTATAATTCAGCAAAAAAAGAATATGAATGAAGGATTATGTTTCAACCAGTGATAGCTGAATGATTTGCAGTGACTAATCTTGATTACCTCTACTAGACATACAAACTTACATATATCTTGGCAATAATATTGGCAGAGAGGGAGGAACAGAGAATGATAACAAAATAAGGATAGAAAAAGCAAGAGGAGCATTTATTGCACTGGGAAACATATGGAAGTCCAAAGAAATTAGGTTAAATACAAAAATACAAATTTTCAACTCTAATGTCAAGTCAGTCCTATTATATGGCTGTGAAACATGGAAAACAACAAAAATGGCAATCATGAAGATACAGACCTTCATTAATGGATGCTTGCGCAGAATAAAAAGATGGAAATGGCAGGACAAAATCACTAACATAGAATTATGGAAATGTATCAAATATCAGTGGATAAAGAGATACAGCAAAGAGTCAGGCATTAGATAGGACACACATTGCAGAGGCCAACTGAGAATATTACACAACAGGTCCTATTCTGGAATCCTCAAGGAAAAAGACAAAGAGGAAGACAAAAATATTCTTGGAGAAGATAGATGGAAGCAGACATGAAGATGATGGGGAAGATATTGAATGATCTTAAATAATGACAAGAAACAGAAGAACAGCTTGGAAAAGGTTTGTTGAAGACCTATGCTCCACAGGGAGTTGAGAGTGTTTGTTGAAGACCTATGCCCCACAGGGAGTTAAAAGTATTTCTTGAAGACCTATGCTTCACAGGGAGCTGAAAGTGTTTGTTGAAGACCTATGCCCACAGGGAGTTAAAAGTATTTCTTGAAGACCTATGCTTCACAGGGAGTTGAGAGTGTTTGTTGAAAACCTATGCTTCACAGGGAGCTGAGAATGTTTGTTGAAACCTATGCTCCACTGGGAGCTGAAAATATTTGTTGAAGACCTATGCTTTACAGGGAGCTGAAAACATTTGTTGAAGACCTATGCTACACAGAGGGTTTAAAGTGTTTATCGAAGACCTATGCTTCACAGGGAGTTAGAAGAGGAATCTTGATTTAAGAGTTCATAATACACGAAATGAAGATATTAAAAATAAAGTATTCCTTAGAACACTAGTTAGTTAGTTAACAGACCATCCCTGCTGCACATGGTGCACCACCATAAGTGTACAGATCCCTTCTTTGCATATACCCCAGTGTGTAGGGGATTGATGACCTCAGTTCTGTGTAGACATACTAGTCTTCTTCAACACCCCAGATAGTTCTCAAGCATTGATTCATCCCTTTTGACTTGATGTTCTTACAGTCTATTCCAGGTTGTGTGATGTACATTCCTTGTCTGTGTCATTTTCTTGTTATGCCTCCTTTTTATCCCTTAGAATACCAGCCACTCTTCACAATACCAACAACTCCATCTGCACATTCTTTCCCTTTTACACCTAAGCACCATGGCACAAAGATTATGTTGGTTTTAATCAGCCTTGACCTCTTTAGAAACTGTAACCACTTCCTTTGACTCCAGCGAATCAAAATCAAGTGAGCAATCTCATTTATCTGAGAAAGTTTATGTGGACAGAAGTATGTGTTTCAGCCAATGACCTTCATTGTCAAACTACTTGTAGTCAAAGCAAGCACACTGCAGGTTGGAGACAAATAATAATAAATGAATATTATTATAGAGGGAAACTTCCGAGGCGATAATCAGTGAATCAATTCAGAGGAAGAAGTATGTTTACAGCACTCGGAAAAAATGACAAATAATCAACAACCGAAAAAAGTATGTTTGTCATTTTTTCCAAGTGCTGTAAACATACCTCTTCCCCTGAATTTATCCACACTGCAGGTTCCTTGACAAATCCATGAGCTTTGTCTCTGCTGAACAGCAGACCCATCTTCGTTTATGACTATTTCACCCTCAAAAGAATTCTAAAAAACCTAAATCGGTACTTCTGTTTCCATAGCTATTGTGTTTTGTTGTCAACATTCTCTCTTCAGAGGCTGAGAGGGACACAGAGCACCCTGCTGGCACCCATAACTATTCCTCACAAAATTCTAGCGCCTTAAAGTGAGAACATTTCTTGAAGGATGCCTTCTACTTAATCCATCCAAGATTTTCTTCCTTTTGACTCCTGATCTCTCATGATTACTCCCTTTCTTCCTTTTGACTCCTGATCTCTCATGATTACTCCCTTTCTTCCTTTTGACTCCTGATCTCTCATGATTACTCCCTTTCTTACTCCTGATCCTTCTTGATTACTACCTTTCTTACTCCTGATCCCTCTTGATTATTCCCATTCTTACTCCTGATCTCTCTTGATTACTACCTTTCTGACTCCTGATCTCTCTTGATTATTCCCTTTCTGACTCCTGATCTCTCTTGATTACTACATTTCTGACTCCTGATCTCTCTTGATTGTTCACTTTCTGACTCCTGATCTCTCTTGATTATTCCCTTTCTGACTCCTGATCTCTCTTGATTTATCCCTTTCTGACTCCTGATCTCTCTTGATTACTCCCTTTCTTACCCCTGATCTCTCTTGATCGCTCCCTTTCTGACTCCTAATCTCTCTTGATTATTCCCTTTCTGACTCCTGATCTCTCTTGATTGCTCCCTTTAAGACTCCTAATCTCTCTTGATTACTACCTTTCTGACTCCTGATCTCTCTTGATTGCTCCCTTTATATATATATATATATATATATATATATATATATATATATATATATATATATACCACTATATATCTATCTATCTATTGTCCTTTCGAGCCGAAGACTCGAAAATCATAGGGCAGAATCACAATCTCAAAAACAGAAACCTTGCGTGCCAAAGTGGCACATATTACAGAGATCATCATCATGTGCCATACCAGTTGGCGTAGGTGATCATGTCCCTCCACAATCTTCTATCCACAGTGCATCGTATCAGTTCTGTTGTTGACTGTTTTCCATGCCATGACACCAAGCTATCCAGTATTTTCTCCCTTTGTCATCCGCAATCTCTCTTTCCTTTTAGTTTGTCAGTTGTTACCAAGTATTCCAACTTTCCTCTTCTCATGATGTGCCCGAAAAATGTTGATTGCTTCTTTCTGATGTTTTATAAGAGCTCCCTTTTTGTGTTGGCCTATTTGAGAGCATCCTCATTGGTCTTTTTAGCTGTCCAGGGAACTTTCAACATTCTTCTGAGAAATCTCATCTCTGTGGCCTCTAATCGTCTTTTCATTTGTTTGTCTACTGTCCATGATTCGCTTCCATAGGTCAGAATTGGTTATTACAGAGATCCCTGCTCTAAAATATATGGCGCTGTTCCCATAACAATACTTTTTATAATGACAGCTTGTCAAGCCATCAATCAAACTCCTTAGTCACCTTTTACGACATGCTTGGAAGGTCACAGTGTCACTATTCTTTACTTCCTTCATAATGAAGCCCCGGTAACACACAGGATCCACTATACATATATATATATATATATATTACCACTATCCGACCACATTACCCCAAAAATCGTGTGCTGAAGGTCTGTAAAATCTATGGTCACTAACACCATATTCCTTATACGCCACTAGGTGTGATTTTTTTAATATTACCATTATATGTATCACCACACTATATATCATCATACTATATGTCACCACTGTATATTTATATATATCTGATGAATTAGTGAATGGTTTTTCAGGGTGATGTTTTTGTATGTGGTGGTACGTTGTGCACAAGCGACAGCAACTGTCCAGGAGCTCAGAAGTGCTGCCCAGGCTGTGGAAAGATGTGCACTGACCCAGTGGCAGAGCTGTGTGGAACCAGTACATGTCCTACAGGTGAGAGGGGCTCAGAATAAGGGCAGACTCATCAACATATAAGGGCAATTCCATCAGCATATAACATCATACATATGTGAGGTATTTCAGACCAGTTGAGACATTCTTTCAAATGACATTTAAAAGATAACTTAGTGTCAATTCTATCAGTTAAAGAGAAACAGAATACCATTTTATGATCAAAAGTGTTTTATTTTGGATAATAACAGAACCCAAAAAAATGTAAACTAAACTAAACAGTAAAAAATAAAATATAGACCGCACAAAAGGAAATATAATATGAAATTCATCATCATCATCATTATCATCATCAAGTACCATGCCTGCTGGTGTAGGTGATCATGTTTCTCCGCAACTTTCGATCTCGACAGTTATTTACTATATCCGTTGTTGACCTTCTGCCAAGCCATTCTCTTAAGATGATCTTTTCTCTTTGCTTCCCTCTATTTCTTCGTCCCTCAATTTTTCCAGTTGTTACAATATATTCCAGTTGTTCTCTTCTCATTTCATGGCCAAAAAATGATGATTGTTTCTTCCTAATATTGGAAATCAGCTCTCTCTCTTTTATTTGGCCTCTTCAGAACATTTTTATTTCACCTAAGCCAGCAGGCCCGGTACTTGATGATGGTTACTACTATCTTTTTGCTATTTAGGCTGAGTCCTTTATTTTTGCTTTCCTTCATTATAATGACCAACATTTCCTGTAGCTGAATATAAATTATCTGTAATTTGAAATTAAACATTTGAAAAGTGAAACTTTCCCTACACGCTATTATTAAATATTGATTGCACAAACTGTTTTGAGTGTGAGCAATATTGCATGGGAGTTTGAGCAGACAGGACAATCTTCTGTGTTGTCATTTGTGTTTGTTAGATTATAGCTCTGGTATTCTTTGATATTCAGTCTTCGATTTTCACTGTGATATTAAGAAGAAACAATCATCATTTTTTGGCCTGCTCTTGTGGTTATTTGGTTATGGAAGGCCCCGGTATCAGTGCAAACGAATTAAAATCCATTATTGCTCAACCACCCGTGCCAGTGGAATCATCCGAATTAATATCTCATCTCCCAAACAAAGAAAGGTAGCTGTAGCCCCTATCATAGCAGTCTCAGCACACGCCAAAAGACATAAGGCGAAACCGCACAGAAAGTGAACACGGCCAACTGTTCCCTGTCATACGATATCATCATTCATCGTAAACAATTGGAATATCAAAACGGATGAAACACACAGCTCACGGTGTGCACAGAGCACTTAACTCAGTAGCTCCTGCAACAAGCCGGACTTGGAATATGAGGAAACTGCAACAAGGAACACTTTCATACATAGCCTTCAATGGTTCCTGCCACCTATCCACCATATTGACTGGAAGTTCACGTTCTCCTGAAAATGATGATCGTCATATTTTTTAAAATGTATAGCGCTTGATGTATGTTAAGACATCGTTGTTGACTCCAATTCCAAACATATAAAACACAGTTAGTCATCAGATTATCCCCATCACAAATCCAACAACAGACCGTAAGATTAGCATATGGCCGGTCTTTGGATATACGATAAGGCATTATGATGACGTAGCACACACAACAATGGCAGCGCCCATAGGTTCCTGATTACTCTAGCGAATGCAGCCTACAATGAATGAACCATGGTGCAAATTCCCTAAAGAGATAAAACTTTGGCTGACTTGACGAAGCAGTCCGTATTAATGAGTTGTAACATGTAAACAACTTGCGTCAAACAATTCCAACAGCGGTCATGAATAACACTCAATGTGACGTAAACTGCAGATCAACTCTAGATGGTGGAAGGTCGCATTCACAACACTTGATTTGTCAAAAGGAATATTAAATTAAATATAAACAAATAGGCGCACGACTCAGCTTTATCGGTGCAGATATGTTAAGTAGAACATCATTTTGACTTTAACGCAGAAAAGTGCAATGGAGAGCCGAAATTAATCAGACCCCAAATGCACTTTTTGCAGCGATAGAGAGAAATGAACTAGTTCCACCATCTTGGAAACCATCTTGGCCATATTATGAGAAGGAAACATCTGGGATATATTGGGACAACTGAGAAAATCGAGGGACAAAGAGATAGAATAAAGCAAAGGTAAAATATACCAGACAACTTAAGAGAATGGCTTGTTAGAAGATCAGCAACAGAAATGATAAATGACTGTCGGGATCTAAAGTTGTGGAGAGACATGATCAGCTATGCCAGCAGGCTCGGTACTTGATGATGATGATCCTTTGATAAATTTCCACTGAATTCTGGAGAAAAAAACAGAACATGAAACACTACTTTTATCAACTCATGAAACACAACTGCCATCAACTTTTAAAACACCACTGTCATCAACTTCTGAAGCACCAGCTGTCATCAACTCATGAAACACCTGCTGTCATCAACTCATGAAGCACCAGCTGTCATCAACTCAGGCAACACCAGCTGTCATCAACTCATGAAACACCAGTTGTCATCAACTCATGAAACACATGCTGTCATCAACTTCTGAAGCACCAGCTGTCATCAACTCATGAAACACCTGCTGTCATCAACTTCTGAAGCACCAGCTGTCATCAACTCATGAAACACCTGCTGTCATCAACTCATGAAGCACCAGCTGTCATCAACTCAGGCAACACCAGCTGTCATCAACTCATGAAACACCTGCCGTCATCAACTCATGAAACACCTGCTGTCATCAACTCATGAAGCACCAGCTGTCATCAACTCATGAAACACCAGCTGTCATCAACTCATGAAACACCAGATGTCATCAACTCATGAAACACCAGATGTCATCAACTCATGAAACACCAGCTGTCATCAACTCATGAAACACCTGCTGTCATCAACTCATGAAACACCTGCTGTCATCAACTCATGAAGCACAAGCTGTCATCAACTCATGAAACACTTGCTACCATCAACTCAGAAAACACCAGCTGTCAGCAACTCATGAAACACCTGCTGTCATCAACTCATGAAAGTATACCTTTGATGTAATTAATTCATGAAACATCTGCTGTCAACTCATGAATCATCACTTCCCTTACATCAACCTGTTTGCAGAATTGTCATTCAAATTAAATTGAGAGAAGATGTTGAACTTAACAGTGTTTGCCAGTTTGTCTCAGCACATTTTAAAGATTAACATTAATTTTGTTCCGTGTAATGTTATGTCATTCTTTTTTTTTTCTTGGTCGACAGGTCAGGTCTGTGTGCAGAAGCAGAGACAGTGTGCCCCAGGTCTAATGTGCATCCAGTCCTTGATTCCGACCTGTGTCACACAAGAATGTTCCAAATGCGAATATAATGAAGATTGTAAGGAGACATCTTCTGGGTATGTGAAATTGTAGTCAGTCACTTGTTAGTGCTGGTCATATAGTCAGTCACTTGTTAGTGCAGATCAGATAGTCAGTCACTTGTTAGTGCAGGTCATATAGTCAGTCACTTGTTAGTGCTGGTCATATAGTCAGTCACTTGTTAGTGCTGGTTATATAGTCAGTCACTTGTTAGTGCAGGTCAGATAGTCAGTCACTTGTTAGTGCAGGTCAGATAGTCAGTCACTTGTTAGTGCAGGTCAGATAGTCACTTGTTAGTGAAGGTCAGATAGTCCGTCAACTGTTAGTGCTGGTCATATAGTCAGTCACTTGTTAGTGCAGGTCAGATAGTCAGTCACTTGTTAGTGCAGATCAGATAGTCACTTGTTAGTGAAGGTCAGACAGTCACTAGTTAGTGCAGGTCATATAGTCAGTCACTTGTTAGTGCTGGTCATGTAGTCAGTCACTTGTTAGTGCTGGTCAGATAGTCAGTCAACTGTTAGTGCAGGTCAGATAGTCAGTCACTTGTTAGTGCAGGTCAGATAGTCATTCACTTGTTAGTGCAGGTCAGATAGTCATTCACTTGTTAGTGCAGGTCAGATAGTCATTCACTTGTTAGTGCAGGTCAGATAGTCACTTGTTAGTGCAGGTCAGATTGTCACTTGTTAGTGCAGGTCAGATAGTCAGTCACTTGTTAGTGCAGGTCAGATAGTCAGTCACTTGTTAGTGCAGGTCAGATAGTCTGTCACTTGTTAGTGCAGGTCAGATAGTCAGTCACTTGTTAGTGCAGGTCAGATAGTCAGTCACTTGTTAGTGCAGGTCAGATAGTCAGTCACTTGTTAGTGCAGGTCAGATAGTCAGTCACTTGTTAGTGCAGGTAAGATAGTCATCAGTCACTTGTTAGTGCAGGTCAGATAGTCAGTCACTTGTTAGTGCAGGTCAGATAGTCAGTCACTTGTTAGTGGAGGTCAGATAGTCAGTCACTTGTTAGTGCAGGTCAGATAGTCAGTCACTTGTTAGTGCAGGTCAGACCTCAACATTTTAAAAATTAGCTTTCAAGTACAGCACATTATGCCGGGGAGCCGCGATAGCTCACCGGTTTGTGAACTGGACTACCAAGGACCAGAGGTCAGGTTCGATCCTGATCAACGGCCTCATGGTTCACCCAGCCTTAAATGGGTACCGGATTTTTTCTGGGAAAGTAAAATGGCACAGGTGTAATACTGACCACATTACCCCAAAAATAATCTGCCGAAAGTCTGTAAAAATGGCAGTCACTAACACCATATTCCCTTTACGCCACTTGGTGTGACAGGGCTCTTAACTTTACTTTTACACATCTTTTGTGGGATTCAAATTGGAGTAAAGAATTGTAGCAATGTTCCCTACCATTCATGTTTGTAAGAAGTGACTAAGGAGGGTTGGGCATTGGACAGGCTATCTTGTATTGTAGAATAAAAAGCAGCAAAAACTTCACAAACATGCACAAGTGAAAGAAAAGAAACAAGTAAATCCGCCATCCAGGAAAGATAAGGGCATGTTGTCTAAGATATGTATGACACAACCTGGAGAAAGTCACAAGGAGTCTGGTTCACTGACTCACCTTTTATCTACCAGGAAATCCCCCAGAATTGGAACCTAGAATGTACGTACTCTAAACTAAAGCTAACTGAAAATGTTACACGACATACCTTTTTATGGAATCACCCAAGGGAGGAGACAAACAGGAATACTAAAATATACTTGGAATAGGCAGGTTGGAGCAGAAATGAAGAGCATGAAGACATGGAACGATCTTAAAAAAAATGGCAAAATACTTAACGGCTTGGAAACGTTTGTTGGAGATCTATGCACCACATGGCGATGACAGTGTTTATTGAATACCCTTGCTCCACAGGGAGCTGAAGTGTTTGTTGATGACCTATGCTCCACACGGAGCTGAAAGTGTTTGTTGAAGATTTATGCTCTCCAAGATGATGAAAGTGTTTGTTTAACACCTATGCTCCCCAAGGTAATGAAAGTGTTTGTTGAAGACCTATCCTCCACAGGGAGGTGAAAGCATTTGTTAAAGACCTATGGTCTCCGAGATAATGAAAGTGTTTATTGAAGACCTATGTTTCTCAGGGAGCTGAAAGGAAGAAGAGAGACAGCTCTCTAAAAGACATCGTGTGCGATGAGATGCACCCTGCAATAGCAGGCAGACAGTGACAAAAGACCTTGTGATCAGAATGATAGGATGGAAAATCTTAGCAAACAGCTGTCCAGCAAATACAGGGAGAGAAATGGGAGGCAGACTAACGACTTGATGGTACAGGCAGTAACACCCTGACATTGAGCCAGACTTGGGGGTGCTTTGTTATTAACGGTTATAGACTAAACTTACTGGAGAAACCTTATTGCTGTTTGTCATAATGACTCTCAATGATAGTAGATTAGTTCCAAGAACATGGAAGAAGGGTAATCTCTCATCATTGTCCAACATTAGCTTCCCATCATGTCTTGTGGTGTGTAGGAACATGTTGTTAGTGTCCATAGTTTTCCTGCAGTTGTAAACATGGTACATTTAAAGGTATTTTTATGGTCAAAGTTGTGAATGTTCGTTAGAGAATATCTTTGGTAGCCACCTTGTAAGTCTGAGTGAGCCCCAGAAGAAGTCTGCCAGGATTAGGAATTGAATCCAGATTTCTGGATACCATGAAAGTCCATGGTTTGTTGGGTAACATTTGTCATATTGTGTAGATGTATGCTCATCTGACCAGTCAGCAGATAGCTGGACAACATGTCACTTAAGTCCACATCTTTTGACTTTGGAAATTGAGTGGCCAGTGCTTTGTAGGGCCAAAGTTTACCAGGTCACTTGTATTAGTCAGGACAAACTATGGAGAACAAAATAAAGCTGACACAATGGGGAACTGGAGAAGGCTTACATATGGGGAACCAAAGAATGTTCATACCATCAGGAACTGGAGAGATCTCACACCATGGGGAACAGGAATAAGTTCAGATGACAGGGAAGCAAAGATGGCTCACCATAGGGAACTAGAGAAAGTTCACAGCATGGAAAACCAAAGAAGGCTCACACCTGGGGAACCAGAGAAAGCTCACACCATGGGCAACTGGAGAAAGCTCACATCATTGGGAACTGGAGAAAGCTCACATCATTTGGAACTGGAGAAAGCTCACATCATTTGGAACCAGACAAAGCTCACATCATTGGGAAGCAAAGAAAGCTCACATCATTGGGAACCAGAGAAAGCTCACATTAATGGAAACTGGAGAGACCTCACATCATTTGGAACTGGAAAAAGCTCACATCATTGGGGAACCAGAGAAAGCTCATACCATGGGTAACTGGAGAAAGCTCACACCATGGGCAACTAGAGAAAGCTCACATCATTGGGACCTGGAGAAAGCTCGCATCATGGGCAACCAGAGAAAGCTCACATTGTTGGGGACTGGAGAAAGCTCATATTATTGGGAACTGGAGAAAGCTCACATCATTGGGAACTGGAGAAAATTCATATCATTGGGAACTGGAGAAAGCTCACATCATTGGGAACTGTAGAAAGCTCACATCATTGGGCAACCAGAGAATGCTCATACCATGGACAACTGGAGAAAGCTCAGCTCACATTATTGGGAATTGGAGAAAGCTCACATAAATGAGCAACCAGAGAAAGCTCACATTATGGGCAACTGGAGAAAGCTCACATCATTGGGAATTGGAAGATTCTCACATCATTGGGAACTGGAGAAAGCACACATCATTTGGAACAGGAGAAAGCTCACATCATTTGGAACTGGAGAAAGCTCACATCATTGGGCAACCAGAGAAAGCTCACATCATTGGGAACTGGAGAAAGCTCACATCATTGGGAACTGGAGAAAGCTCTCATCATTGGGAACTGGAGAAAGCTCATATTATTGGGCAACCAGAGGAAGCTCACACCTGTCCATTAGTCATGTTTGAATAGTTTAGCTCAATGAACTATTTTATTTCTATCTATTTATTGTCCTTTCAAGCTGAAGACGGCACATAGGGCAGAACCACAATCTCAAAAACAGAAACCTTGCGTGCCAAAATGGCACACATTTCAGAGATCACTGCTCTAAAATCTATGGCTCTGTTTCCATAACAATACTTTATTACAATGACAGCTTGTCAAGCCATCAATCAAGCTCCTTAGTCGCCTCTTACGACATGCCTGGAAGGTCACAGAGTTACTATTCTTTACTTCCCTCATAATGAGGCCCCGGTAACATACGGGAAAGCGGAATTTCTCTATTTTATTTGGTACATAGCTGTTCTTATTTCCTTCCTCATCTGTCTTTCAGCGTCGAGGGGAGATATAATTTGCGGTCTTTTGCTCTTCTGTTCGCCTCTGCTGCTGTTATGTTTCCTAGTGCTTCTAATATTCCATCGACCCATCTTTTTTGTGGTCAACCCTTGAGTCTGGTGTTCTCACAACGTTTGTTGAAGGCTCGTTGTGTTGTGTTTTGTTCTTTCTGCCTTGTCACGTGGCCAAACCATTTTATCTGTTGTTTCCTTATATATTCTATGGTGGGGGCTATTCCTAGCTTTTTTCTCAGTTCTTCATTTCTGATCTTATCTCTCAGACTGTTTCCTGTCATTCGTCTAACACATTTCATCTCTGTAGAGGTTATTTTTCTTATTGTTCTTGCATCTAGGGTCCAGGTCTGGCATTGGTAGCACAATGTTGGGATGAAGGTTGTATTGTAAAGTGCTCGTTTTGCCTCCAGAGTTATTTCCTTGTTGGACAATAGTACAAAACTAATTATGTTAAAATAAATGTGTAGCTCTCCTGGTGTAGATATCAGCATTTATTCAGTACAATAATATAAGCCACAACCTCTAATCAACTTAATTGTAACATAGAAGAGTTATTTATATTGTTGTTATATTTCTATTATAAGTAAATGGAGAAACTTATTAAAATACTAGTGATAAACAGCAGTGAATATTTGATACTCTCTATACTTTTATGTTTGTATTTGCAATTATTTAATGACTATTCATTCTGAACAAATTTCAAATCCATATTATTTTCTGTACTTCTTTCAATTTAAATATTTTTTTCTTGTCTTAGGTTTGTGTGTGTTCCCATTGGACAGATGGACATGTGTGGTGGGTGTCAGAATGATACAGTCTGTATAGATACAGGAATAAGATGCATCATGGCGCCCTGTCCAACATGGGAGTGTGTTAAAAACAACGAATGTGGTGGATGTCCTAGCGGCCAAATCTGTAAAGATGCAAAACTTATTTGTAAGAAGGAGCCATGTCCTACATTCCAGTGTGTTGTTGATGATGGATGTGGGGGTTGTCCTGATGGCCAAGTCTGTAGAGACACTGGGATCAATTGTACAGATTCTTCATGTCAGTCGTTCCAGTGTGTCCAAGTTGATGAATGTGGGGGATGTTCTGATGGTAAAGTTTGCATAGACACAGGCATTCGGTGTTTTACTGCACCCTGTCCAACATGGCAGTGTGTTGACAAAAATGAGTGTGGGGGGTGTCCTGATGGTCAAGTCTGTAGAGACACTGGGATCAATTGTACAGATTCTTCCTGTCAATCGTACCAGTGTGTCCAAGTTGATGAATGTGGGGGATGTTCTGATGGTCAAGTCTGCATAGACACAGGCATTCGGTGTATTAAAGCGCCCTGCCCAACATGGCAGTGTGTTGACAACAATGAATGTGGGGGATGTTCTGATGGTAAAGTTTGCATAGACACAGGCATTCGGTGTATTAAAGCGCCCTGCCCAACATGGCAGTGTGTTGACAACAATGAATGTGGGGGGTGTCCTAATGGCCAAGTCTGTAGAGACACTGGGATCATTTGTACAGGTTCTTCCTGTAAATCTTTCCAGTGTGTCCAAGTTGATGCATGTGGGGGATGTCCCAATGGACAGGTCTGTAAAAACACAGGAATTGTGTGTATCACTGAGCCTTGTATCAGTTTTAAGTGTGTTCCTGAAAATGAACTAGTTTGTCCTTTGAGATGTTTGCCTGGCTACGAGTGCCAGCTTCAACAGAACACATGTCCCAAAAACAGCAATGTTGCGTGCCAAACCTCCCTCAGCCCAAACTGTGTCCGCATAAAGCCTCAGCTTGGACGCTGCCCACACAACAGCAAATATTATCTAGGAAAGTCTCTCCTGTGTAATTTTGAGAAAAAATTCTTTAAGTGTCAAAGTGACCTTGAATGTAAACCAGCCAATGAAAGATGCTGCTCCACGGCTTGTGGTAACCGACTATGTAAAATGGTAATCCCTCGAATTGGCTACAACGAATGAACAAAGTGCTACATTTTATTTCACAATTATAATTTTCTAAGCAGATATTGGCTTTTTATTTAGTTTCGTGTAGCATTTTCTAATGGTAGTTTGATTCATAAATGTTGAAGCTGTATTTCTGGACAGTCATTGTTTTTGTATGTAGATCAACAACATATCTCTCAGGCCTTGTCTCTTAATCTCTTGTCTGATCACTCGCCAAACGACATGAGGTCTGAAGTACTGGCATGGCTTGTAGAGGAAGTACAAGAATCTAGAGCTACTTAAGTTGTGTACTGTAGAACATGGCCAGATAGGACTTCAGTCAATATGGCGGATAGGCAGCGGGAACCTTTGAGAATCTGTCAGAAAAGTGTTCCTTGTTTCAGTTTCCTCATATTCCAAGTCTGGCTTGCCATCGGAGCTACTGAGTTTAGTGCTCTGTGCACACCGTGAGCTGTGTTTTTCATCCGGATCATGTTATGATATTCCGATTGCTTACGATGAATGATGTTATCGTATGACGAAGGACAGTTCAGTTGTGTTCACTTTCGGTGTCACTTGGCCTTATGTCTTTTGGCATGTGCTGTGGCTGCTATGATGGGGACTGCAGCTGCCTTTCTTTGATTGAATTCAGATGATTCCACTGACACTGGCAGTTGAGCAATTATAAATTTTATTTTGTTTGCAGTGATAACTGGGTGTTCGACTAACTACAACAACTACGGCCCGATAAAAGGAAACATTGAAGTATTGATGAAGTTTAATTTAGTTTAGTCAACGGATCATTCTCAGTTCTGTGGTGATCTGTTATTCTTCTGTGTCTGGCTAACAACCCCAGTTCTGTGTTGATCTGTTATTCTTCTGTGTCTGGCTAACAACCCCAGTTCTGTGTTGTTCTGTTATTTTTCTGTCTCCGATTGACGACTCTAGTTCTGTGTTGATCTGTTTTTTTTCTGTGTCTGGCTAACACCCCAGTTCTGTGTTAATCTGTTATTCTTCTGTGTCTGGCTAACAACCCCAGTTCTGTGTTGATCTGTTATTCTTCTGTGTCTGGCTAACAACCCCAGTTCTGTGTTGATCTGTTATTCTTCTGTGTCTGGCTAACAACCCCAGTTCTGTGTTGTTCTGTTATTTTTCTGTCTCCGACTGACGACTCTAGTTCGTGTTGATCTGTTTTTTTCTGTGTCTGGCTAACAACCCCAGTTCTGTGTTGTTCTGTTATTCTTCTGTCTCCGACTGACGACCCCAGTTCTGTGTTGTTCTGTTATTCTTCTGTGTCTGGCTAACAACCCCAGTTCTGTGTTGTTCTGTTATTCTTCTGTGTCTGGCTAACAACTCCAGTTCTGTTATTCTTCTGTCTCCGACTGACGACCCCAGTTCTGTGTTGTTCTGTTATTCTTCTGTCTCCGACTGACGACCCCAGTTCTGTGTTGTTCTGTTATTCTTCTGTCTCCGACTGACGACCCCAGTTCTGTGTTGTTCTGTTATTCTTCTGTCTCCGACTGACGACCCCAGTTCTGTGTTGTTCTGTTATTCTTCTGTCTCCGACTGACGACCCCAGTTCTGTGTTGTTCTGTTATTCTTCTGTCTCCGACTGACGACCCCAGTTCTGTGTTGTTCTGTTATTCTTCTGTCTCCGACTGACGACCCCAGTTCTGTGTTGTTCTGTTATTCTTCTGTCTCCGACTGACGACCCCAGTTCTGTGTTGTTCTGTTATTCTTCTGTCTCCGACTGACGACCCCAGTTCTGTGTTGTTCTGTTATTCTTCTGTCTCCGACTGACGACCCCAGTTCTGTGTTGTTCTGTTATTCTTCTGTCTCCGACTGACGACCCCAGTTCTGTGTTGTTCTGTTATTCTTCTGTCTCCGACTGACGACCCCAGTTCTGTGTTGTTCTGTTATTCTTCTGTCTCCGACTGACGACCCCAGTTCTGTGTTGTTCTGTTATTCTTCTGTCTCCGACTGACGACCCCAGTTCTGTTATTCTTCTGTGTCTGGCTAACAACCCCAGTTCTGTTATTCTTCTGTCTCCGACTGACGACCCCAGTTCTGTGTTGTTCTGTTATTCTTCTGTCTCCGACTGACGACCCCAGTTCTGTTCTTCTTCTGTCTCCGACTGACGACTCCTTGTGTCTGCCCTCCTTCATCTCCTTTCTGACACCCCCTAGGTTTGCCCTGATCTTCTTGTAGACTGGACTTGGTTGTAGATTCATGATCATTGACTGAATCATCAGTACTGACAATTTCACCAAGAAATAGGATAAATAGACATTGTCATCTAGTATGAAAAGGGAGCCGCGATAGCTCAGTGGTTAGTGAACTGGACAAGAAAGGACAAGAGGTAGGATTCGATCCCAATCGATGATTCCGGGCTCACCCAGCCTTATATGGGTACCGGATTTTTTTCTGGGAAAGTAAAGCGACACGGGCGTAATACCGAAAACATTACCCCAAAAATCATGTGCCGAAGGTCTGTAAAATTTATGGTCACTAACACCATAATCCCTATACGCCACTTGCCGTGAAGGGGCTCTTTACAATTTATTTTACTATCATGTATGAAAGCAAAGATGGATATGGTGGGTAATACCTTCAGAAAGTAGTGACATTTAAGTAGAAGTTTGTGACGTTGGAACTTTTTTTGGTAGGAACAAATAAGGGAACCAGAAGAATCATTTTGAGGAAATAAAACTCATATAAATTAAAGGAACTAGTTGCAAACAAAGACTGCAAATAGGGACCAGAATTGATGATTTATCTGTGGTTGTGCAAATGGTTAAAGACATGAATGTGGATAAAACTTAACACTTTCCGTACGTTTTGACGCATTGTATGTCATGCCAATTTTGATCACGTATGTTTAGCCCCAGAGTGCGTCACTCTCAGTTTTATTAGTGTAAACCATCATCAAACCATATTCTTTTTATATGTCTTGTATCATCTTGGTATTGGTGAAATCTAATTCCTTGTTAAATTATCTAAAAATTAATAATACTTTATGTAAATTAGCTAAAAATTAATAATATTTTATGTGCTAAATAATATAAATATGTAGATTAACTTTTAGAACCATGACAGATTTTATCTCTGAAATATCTTCTGTTGCATTGATAAAATGCTTCCGAACTGAGAGAGTTTTAATATCTGATAATAAACAATATGTGATAATAAACAATATGTCAAATAAATGTGTATGTGCATGCTAGAGAAGCATATTATTTATGTGAATTTTGGCCATGCAGGAGTTTTAGAAGTAGAGCAGTGAGAGAAGACTGGCTTGGTTGATGGTTCTGGCTTCAGCTATGGTATTAGTTTGATTGATGATCCTGGCTTGATTGATGATATTGGCTTGATTGATGGTATTGGCTTGATTGATGGCCCTGGCTAATTGATGGCCCTGACTTGATTGATGGTCCTGGCTTGATTGATGGTCCTGGCTTGATTGATGGTCCTGGCTTGATTGATGGTCCTGGCTTGATTGATGGTCCTGGCTTGATTGATGATATTGGCTTGATTGATGGTTCTGGCTTCAGCTATGGTATTAGCTTGATTGATTGTCTTGGCTTGATTGATGGTCCTGTTTTGATTGATGGTCCTGGCTTGATTGATGGTCCTGGCTTGATTGATGGTTCTGGCTTCAGCTATGGTATTAGCTTGATTGATGATCCTGGCTTGATTGATGATATTGGCTTGATTGATGGTATTGGCTTGATTGATGGCCCTGGCTAATTGATGGCCCTGGCTTGATTGATGGTCCTGGCTTGATTGATGGTCCTGACTTGATTGATGGTCCTGGCTTGTGATAGAGAGGCGTCTCTGAGTTAGTTCTTGTCAGTTTGATGAGCGGAGAAACTACAGTCTAGAGAATGTGCAAGGAATGAGTATCAAAGATGTGAGTTGAAGGGTAGTGCGTTGTAGTAGATGATTCTTTTGGGACATTAACTGGGACAAACCCATGCTCAGATGGGACAGATCGGCTCTCACTCTACTGTGACAAATTAACTTAAATCTCCATAGATTTCGACCCTTCATACGCCATGTCGATTTCGGCCAATTACGTATGGCCGCACAGTCCGTCACTCTCAGTTTGATTAGTGTAAACTGTAATCGCATTAGTTTAACTGAAAGTAATCCTGGAGGGGAAAATACAAGGTAAAAGAGGCAGAGGCAGACCAAGACTAACATTGACGAGTCACATAAAAAGATGGACAAGTCAGCCTATGACAATCTGCACAATCAAAGCAAGAGACAGAGCAGAATGGCGCTCCATGGTAGCCAACCTTCGATGCGGAGATGGCACTCGATGATGATGAAACTGTAATCAAAACATATTATTTGTATATGTCTTGTATCCTTTTGGTATTGATGAAATATAATTCCTTCATTAATTATCTAAACATTCATATATAATATGTTATATATATAATATGTTTCTGAAATCTCTACGATTAAATTGATAACAACCTTCTGCTCTGAAACAGTTAACATGCATGGTTGTCACCTTTGTGGCTGCCGTCAATGCTGTCAGATCAGCTTCGTTGTTATAGCGTCCTTGTACATGCAGCAATATGTAACGAGAACATGAATTTAGAAATGGACAATTCTGCCACAGGACAAGCAACACTTACCAGATTATAGATTTTGTCCCATTCTTCGGACATGTCGCGTCCACCGATGTATATAGCTCGCTGTTTATGCATAATAGTTTGCTTGTTTTCTTTACGTCGCCTTTTTGTTTTTAAATAAACCACACACTCAATGATTTGTTATGTGTTTAATATGTCTGTATCACATACGTGTATGTGTTTTGCTTTTGCTGAAAACGTATCTTCTTTCCTTCCTCATTTGCCTTGCAGCTTCAAGAGGCATGACATTTGTTATGTGTTTAACATGTCTGTATCACATACGCATTACATATCTTGGATCCACAGTTACGCAAACCATCTCTCTTGATGAAGAAATAAACTGTCGAATTGGTAAGGCAGCTACGACCTTCGGCAAACTCACAAAAAGGGCATGGAACAACACGAAACTAACTCGAAAGACTAAACTCCTAATATATCAAACTTGTGTGCTTAGCACACTACTATATGGATCCGAAACCTGGACAACATACTCAAACCAGGAAAAAAGACTAAATGTCTTCCACATGCGATGTCTCCGCAAAATAATGCACATCAAATGGCAGGACAAAATAACCAACTTAACTGTCCTGCAACGTGCTAAGACCCTAACAATCATGTCGATGCTCAGAAGTCGAAGGCTAAGATGGCTGGGGCATGTCCAACGGATGGAAGAAAAACGCATTCCTTGGCAAATACTATATGGAGAGCTAAAACACGGAAAAAGACAAATCGGCAGACCTAAACTACGATATAGAGATATCTGCAAATCATCTCTGAAAGACTTCTCCATCTGTGAAAACGACTGGCAACATCTGGCAAGTGATCGCACATCATGGAGAGCATGTATAAGGAACGGTATAACAACATTTGAGACTGTGCTAAGACAGGACTTAGAAGAGAAGAGACTCATGAAAAAGGATGGTAAACCCTGTGGACCAGCGAGCCTGACCTGTTCATTATGTGACCGCGTGTGTTTGTCAAACATTGGTAGAATTAGCCACGAGAGAAGCTGTTCGGCAAAAACAATACCTGAAAAAAATACCCAATAGCCTCCACTAGACCGTCTGACAGACGAAAAGAGCCATATATATATATATATATATATATATATATATATATATATATATATATATATATATATATATATCACATACGTGTATGTGTTTTATTTTTGCTGAAAATGTATCTTCCTTCCTTCCTCATTTGCCTTGCAGCTTCAAGCGGAATGATAGTTTACGTTCCTGTGTCACGTCTACTGTCACGTGCAGGTGTTTGGATATAACGGCAACACAATGGCCCGTCTTTCACGGCGCACAAACGAGAAGAAGAATGTAGAAATACCCAAACAAGTAGCAAACCACGAGACGGGAAACGACATATTTTCACAAGAATTTCACAGACAAATACCAAAGTCGTTTATTTCAGACATCCGTGAGGTTTTGATGTCGAGTATATCCTGGGCACGTCCCACGTCGCTGGCCTGATCTGGTGTTCAGATAATAGAGCTAGGCTTACGTTCTGGGATCAGCTGTCTGAAGGTAAAAAACACTTTGGATAAGCCGATATGAAACAGTGGGGACCATGAGTTACTCATTGTATTATGTGACCTTCTTAACTTCACAGGAATGTCGTGTGATTAGTTGCTCAGATCTTCCTCTCGCTTTTTTTTAAACAAAAGCTTGTCTTTAGCGAAATGAAAGATTGGAGGGGGAAACAAAGAAAGATTTGTAGAGGAAAACAACGAGAGAAAGTTCTGTTTCTCGAGTTCTTGTCATCATATCCAGAGTGCCAGGTAGTTCTCTGGTCTCTTCATAGATCGTTCTGGAATATTTTAGTACAGAGTACGAGCTGTGTACACGGCTATATGTTGGTGATATTTTAGTACAGAGTACGAGCTGTGTACACGGCTATATGTTGGTGATATTTTAGTACAGAGTACGAGCTGTGTACACGGCTATATGTTGGTGATATTTTAGTACAGAGTACGAGCTGTACACGGCTGTGTGTTGGTAATATTTTAGTACCGAGTACGAGCTATGTACACGGCTATATGTTGGTGATATTTTAGTACAGAGTACGAGCTGTACACGGCTGTGTGTTGGTGATATTTTAGTACAGAGTACGAGCTGTGTACACGGCTGTTTGTTGCTGATATTTTAGTAGTCTATGTAAATTATCTCAGTTCAGATTCATGACATGAGTATAATTCTGTTATAAGACACCAAAAACTATCGCTGTGAATCACGGAGAACAACAAAATTGACAATCACGAAGATACAGACTTTCATTAATGGATGCTTACGCAGAATAAAAGGATGGAAATGGCAGGACAAAATCACTAACATAGAATTATGGAAATGTACCAGTCTAACACCAGTGGATAAAGAGATACAGCGAAGAAGATGGCACTGGATAGGACACACACTACGGAAGCCAACTGAGAGTATTACACAACAGGCCCTTTTTTGGAATCCCCAGGGGAAAAGACAAAGAGGAAGACCAAGGAATTCTTGGAGAAGACAGATAGAAGCAGAGGTGAAGATGATGGGGAAGACATGGAATGATCTTAAAAGAATGGCATAAAACAGAACGACTTGGAAAGTGTTTGTTGAAGACCTATGCTCCACAGGGAGTTAAAGTAGGTAGAAGAAGAAAAACACAAAAAATTGATCACAAGAGAAGCTAAACACTTACATTTCTACACTAAGTTGTGGTTAAAATAGAATTATTCATTATTATTAATTATTAATTATGAAAGTTGAAGAAACTGCTGTCGCCAAATTAATGTCTCTTTATTCAAGGCTTAACAGTCTTTCTCATTGAAAGATTTGACAACACTTATATTTCCGTCAACTTCAACCTTGCACTGTAAATGAGAACTAGGTAGACCATTTCAGTAATCATATTGTCGTTAACATGCAAATGAAGAACGACTAAGAAGGTGGCGTTCTATCTCTTTATCGACACATATAGAAGTAGATCAGAAAGGTGACTGTCCTATTTTGTAGTTCCCGTAAGAATCACTACGCTACGTCTTTATATTAAAAAAAAAAAGTAGAACACAATTGTAAGAGATGTTAATTAATAGCAAAGCCTAGTTTATCTGAAAACTTATAACGTAATTAACTAAGATATTACGATGTAATTATCATCATCATCATCATCGCGTGCCTTCTCCGCAACGAAGGTTGGCTACCATGGAGCGCCATTCCACTCTGTCTCTTGCTTTGATGGTGCAGGCTGTCATAGATTGACTTGTCCATCTTTTGATGTTACTCGTCCATGTTAGTCTTGATCTGCCTCTGCCTCTTTTACCTTGTATTTTCCCTTCTAATATTACTTTTATTAGACTTTGCTGGTGTTGATGTCTCGCAGCAACCTTCTTCTTGGTCTGCTCCTGGCAAGTCTTCCTGGAGCAATGTCTCCCATTATTGTTTTTGTTAGATCACAGTGTCTTATGGTGTAAACGACATTTGAATATTTACACATCAACGATATTATATGTTATGATACATAATGTACGATTATTTCCTACAAAATTATATGCTACGTTATATACTGTGCGCCCTATATTCAACGACATATATTACGAGACATTTTGAGCTCTATATCCAAAGTTATTACTTTTTATAGGGTCTGGCTTATTTCCCTTTAAGGTGAAATAAAGTGTCATTTTAAAGATGTGGATATTTGTAATATTTTTGTGTAGGATTGAATACTACTGCAGCTCCTCAAAACGCTCTTGTGACACACGATGATAGGGCAGCACAGACCTACATTTTTGTTAGTTTTCAATTCCTATGTTGCAAAAGCTGAGAAGCAGCGATCAAGGTGTACGAGCCTGTCGGAGATATCCAATATTTGATCTGTTCTCCAGGTCAGAGTGCTCTGTATCTCGCCGCTGTCAGATTTGGGGATTCTTATCACGTGACGGGATGGATTGATAACTCGGGAGTTACTGAGAGTGGGAGAAGTGTTATCACTTCGACAGTCTGAGAGAGATCATCAGAGATAGCGAGAGATACAGAGATAATATGAAAGATGTCATGGATGAAAAATGAAGGAGACAAAGACAACGGATACAAAATATAGCAGGTTATTTTTAGATTACCGGATGTTACAAAATTGTCGTTGTGTAACAATTGCGCTAGCGGTGTACATCAAAGGCTGGTTGCAGAATAGGCAGGTGTGACAATTAACACGAATTAAACGTTTTCAGCTACCAATATTTGGCCTTAGAAATAGCAAAACATTGTGAGTTCTTCAGTGTAATAGGGAGCAATTAATGGCATATTGAAGTCAATTCTGAATAATTGGAAAATAGTAAAAGACAATTTGTGACGATATAAAACGTGGAGAGTAACTTCTACTTCTTTATTTCTTTTCTCATTTCTCTGATACCGAAAAGGTGTCGTGGTTTATATCATTTGTCGTTCTTGAGCTGCTCGAATTGTCTGAATTAGTGATTTTCCTTTGTTGTTACATGTCTCTGTCACTGCATCTATCCATCTTCTTCTGGGTCTTCCTATTTTTTCCACGCATTCTCGAGAAGAACGCCCTTGATGGTGATTGATAAGGATTCATTCTGATCAGGTGACCAAACCATTTAAGTTGTTGTTCTATATATTCTTGGCAGGGTTTTGTTCCTACCATTTTTCTTATGGTTTCATTTGGTATTCTATCTCTTCTTGTGTTGTTTATTACTTTTCTCAAGCATAAGAAAGTGGAGAGTAACAGGAAGTTTTAATACAACTAAAAATGAAAAAAAGAACTACTAAACACAATTAGAACAAGACAAATGAAATTTGTTGGTCATGTTAAAAGACACAACAGTCTAATAAAAGTAATATTAGAAGGAAAAATACAAGGTAAAAGAGGCAGAGGCAGACCAAGACTAACATGGACGAGTAACATCAAAAGATGGACAAGTCAGCCTATGACAACCTTCACCATCAAAGCAAAACACAGAGTGGAGTGGCGCTCCATGGTAGCCAACCTTCGATGTGGAGACGGCGCTCAATGATGATGATGAACAAGGACAGGTACAGAAGTAACTAGAGTGGTCTGGGAGAAACGAAGACAACAATTTAAGACTTATGTGTTCTCTTAGTGGAGCCTCGGTGGCTGAGTGGTTAGTGTGCTCGCTTCCTGACCTGAGGGGTCCGGGTTCGATCCCCAGCAGTGTCGGATTTTTCTATTCGGACCGACAAGGCTCCGTGGTTCACCCACCCAGCCTCTACAAATGGGTACCATAGATTTTTCTGGGAAGTAAAGGCGGCCTGGCGCGATACCGACCACATCACCCAAATATGGTCAGTAACACCACACTTCCCAAATGCCTAGCATGGCGTGAAGGGTACCTTTACTTTTACAATTAGTATGTTCAAAGAGATCGCAAATGATTGTGCTCGACGGCAGTGTTTGGAGTCTTGGAGAGTATCAAAGTGAGAAGTGATAGAAGGGGACAGACAAGAAAGATAACTGACAGTGTAAGAGTGCACGGCACGTCAAAGTGAGAAGTGATAGAAGGGGACAGACAAGAAAGATAACTGACAGTGTAAGAGTGCACGGCACGTCAAAGTGAGAAGTGATAGAAGGGGACAGACAAGAAAGATAACTGACAGTGTAAGAGTGCACGGCACGTCAAAGTGAGAAGTGATAGAAGGGGACAGACAAGAAAGATAACTGACAGTGTAAGAGTGCACGGCACGTCAAAGTGAGAAGTGATAGAAGGGGACAGACAAGAAAGATAACTGACAGTGTAAGAGTGCACGGCACGTCAAAGTGAGAAGTGATAGAAGGGGACAGACAAGAAAGATAACTGACAGTGTAAGAGTGCACGGCACGTCAAAGTGAGAAGTGATAGAAGGGGACAGACAAGAAAGATAACTGACAGTGTAAGAGTGCACGGCACGTCAAAGTGAGAAGTGATAGAAGGGGACAGACAAGAAAGATAACTGACAGTGTAAGAGTGCACGGCACGTCAAAGTGAGAAGTGATAGAAGGGGACAGACAAGAAAGATAACTGACAGTGTAAGAGTGCACGGCACGTCAAAGTGAGAAGTGATAGAAGGGGACAGACAAGAAAGATAACTGACAGTGTAAGAGTGCACGGCACGTCAAAGTGAGAAGTGATAGAAGGGGACAGACAAGAAAGATAACTGACAGTGTAAGAGTGCATGGCATGAGTCAGCTGATGAATTAATAAACAAAAGTTTGAAAGTTATGGAGAGACATGATCACCTCTACCAGCAGGAATGGAACTTGACGACGAAATGTTGAGCTGTACTCGTGACTCTGTACTCGTGACTCTATACTCGTGACTGTAAAACCATTTTGTACAAAATTCTGACAACAGGATTCTGTTTATGGGAAGAATACATCAAACAAGTGTTTACAGTACTAAGGGAGTTGTGAAATATAAGTACTGTGAGTACAGAAGGTGTTGTGAAACATAAGTACTGTGAGTACACAAGGAGTTGTGAAACATAAGTACTGTGAATACTGAAGGAGTTGTGAAACATTAGTACTGTGAATACTGAAGGAGTTGTGAAACATAAGTACTGTGAGTACAGAAGGAGTTGTGAAATATAAGTACTGTGAGTACAGAAGGTGTTGTGAAACATAAGTACTGTGAGTACACAAGGTGTTGTGAAACAAGTACTTTAGTAGTTCTTACCTTGTGAAACATAGTGAATATAAAGTGGTTATCATGTTATGAAACATAAGTAGTCAGCTTATATTTCCTCCCTTCTCGAACTCTTGTACTCTCACTCTCCCTACCTACCCCCACCTATCTTTCCTTTTGTGTGTGAGTGTGTGTCTGTGTTAGTTGTTGACACTGCATTGTTTATTTATCTATACAAATTGTTGACATTATTCAGTGAGGATAGAACGTTCGGGAGCCGCGATAGCTCAGTGGTTAGTGAACTGGACTACAAAGGACAAGGGGCAGGGTTCGATCCCAACCGACGGCTTCCGGGTTCACCCAGCCTTTAATGGGTACCGGATTTTTTTCTGGGAAAGTGAAGCGGCATGGCGTAATACCGACCACATTACCCCAAAAATCATGTGCCGAAGGTCTGTAAAATTTATGGTCACTAACACCATATTCCCTATACGCCACTTGGTGTGACGGGGGTACTTTACTTTATTTACTTTTATAGAACGTTCGGTGTAAAATACAATTTAGGAAAAAACAAAAACAATCAAACAAGAAACGAGAAAAGGTATGCAGAATCCATCACTGAAATTATGCAAATTATCAAAGTTAACAACAAATAGCTAGCGTAAGATGGCGATTGGTTTGCCTTCATTACAGGTCAAGTGTGATTTATCTTGTGAAGGTCGACGCTATAAACTGCAACTATAGTGTGTTTCAATCTCAAAGGATAAACCAAAGTGTGTTTAAATCGCAAATGATAAATCAAAGTGTGTTTCAATATCAAAGGGTAAATCAAAGTGTGTTTCAATCGCAAAGAATAAATCAAAGTGTGTTTCAATCGCAAAGGATAAATCAAAGTGTGTTTCAATCAGAAAGGATAAATCAAAGTGTGTTTTTATCTCAAAGTATAAATCAAAGTGTTTTCCTATGTCAAAGTATAAATCAAAGTATGTTCCTATCTCAAAGTATAAATCAAAGTGTTTTCCTATCTCAAAGTATAAATCAAAGTATGTTCCTATCTCAAAGTATAAATCAAAGTGTGTTTTTATCTCAAAGTATAAATCAAAGTGTGTTTTTATCTCAAAGTATAAATCAAAGTGTGTTTTTATCTCAAAGTATAAATCAAAGTGTGTTTTTATCTCAAAGTATAAATCAAAGTGTGTTTCTATCTCAAAGTATAAATCAAAGTGTGTTTTTATCTCAAAGTATAAATCAAAGTGTGTTTCTATCTGAAAGTATAAATCAAAGTGTTTTCCTATCTCAAAGTATAAATCAAAGTATGTTCCTATCTCAAAATATAAATCGAAGTGTTTTCCTATCTCAAAGTATAAATCAAAGTGTTTTCCTATCTCAAAGTATAAATCAAAGTGTGTTTTTATCTCAAAGTATAAATCAAAGTGTGTTTCTATCTCAAAGTATAAATCAAAGTGTGTTTTTATCTCAAAGTATAAATCAAAGTGTGTTTCTATCTGAAAGTATAAATCAAAGTGTTTTCCTATCTCAAAGTATAAATCAAAGTATGTTCCTATCTCAAAGTATAAATCAAAGTGTTTTCCTATCTCAAAGTATAAATCAAAGTATATTCCTATCTCAAAGTATAAATCAAAGTATGTTCCTATCTCAAAGTATAAATCAAAGTGTTTTCCTATCTCAAAGTATAAATCAAAGTATATTCCTATCTCAAAGTATAAATCAAAGTATATTCCTATCTCAAAGTATAAATCAAAGTATATTGCTATCTCAGTAAAGTAAGTAAAGTACCCCCCGTCACGCCAAGTGGCGTATAGGGAAATATGGTGTTAGTGACCTTATATTTTACAGACCTTCAGCACATGATTTTTGGGGTAATGTGGTCGGTATTACGCCCGTGCTGCTTTTACTTTCCCAGAAAAAATCCGGTACCCATTTAAGGCTGGGTGAACCCGGAGCCGTCGGTTGGGATCGAACCCTACCCCTTGTCCGTAGTAGTCCAGTTCACTAACCACTGAGCTATCGCGGCTCCTACTAATTTTTAGGGAATTAGTAAAACCCAGGTGTCCTCGCCAGGATTACGAACCCGGCTGTTGCCGTGGTAAGCCAACCGCCTATCGATTGCGCTAACCGGACACCCATTCCTATCTCAAAGTATAATATATTCCTATCTCAAAGTATAAATCAAAGTGTTTTCCTATCTCAAAGTATAAATCAAAATGTGTTTATATTTCAAAGTATAATCAAAGTATGTTTCTATCTGAAAGTATAAATCAAAGTATATTCCTATCTCAAAGTATAATCAAAGTGTATTTCTATCTGAAAGTATAAATCAAAGTATATTCCTATCTCAAAGTATAAATCAAAGTGTGTTTCTATCTGAAAGTATAAATCAAAGTATGTTCCTATCACTAAGTATAAATCAAAGTGTGTTCCTATCACTAAGTATAAATCA
This sequence comes from Megaustenia siamemsis, assembly GCA_032433765.1. Lineage (NCBI taxonomy): Eukaryota > Metazoa > Mollusca > Gastropoda > Stylommatophora > Ariophantidae > Megaustenia > Megaustenia siamemsis. The sequence goes on along the minus strand of JAVIAB010000091.1, from coordinate 14,518,728 downwards.
AAGTGTGTTCCTATCACTAAGTATAAATCAAAGTGTGTTCCTATCACTAAGTATAACTCACACTGTGATTCTATCGCAAGGGATAAAGCAAAGTATGTTCCAACCTCCACTAAAAGGGATAATTATAAAAGCAAATTCTAATTTAAGTTGAAGAGGAAAACATCTGTGTATAGTGCGTTAGCACTGGGTTAGTCAAGCAAGGTCTAAAAAAAAACTGATGACCGCGTCAAAAGGCTTCAATGACAAGAAAAACAAACTATTAGCCTGCGACAGATCCAGCAGGTCGGCATAGGAAAACTAAACACATGTTTAGAGAAGCTATGGAAATAGAGAAAATAGACATCGCAGGAAACCGATTTTTTTTTAGAAAATGTAAACAAATATAAGAAAATAGCAGCACCCGTGGTACAGAGATATGTTATAAAAGTTATCACCATCAGATCGCATGTCCTTTGTAAAACGTTACGTTCACCACAGTCCGTCTTAAATAATCTGTCTACAGCCAGATCTCCCACATAACGTTACGTTCACCACAGTCCTTCTGAAATAATCTGTCTACAGCCAGATCTCCCACGGAACGTTACGCTCACCACAGTCCTTCTGAAATAATCTGTCTACAGCCAGATCTCCCACGGAACGTTACGTTCACCACAGTCCTTCTGAAATAATCTGTCTACAGCCAGATCTCCCACGGAACGTTACGTTCACCACAGTCCTTCTTAAAGAATCTGTCTACAGCCAGATCTCCCACAAAACGTTGCATTCACCACAGCCGTCCGTCTTAAAGAATTTCTGTCTTTAGCCAGATCTCCCAAAGAACGTTGCATTCACCACAGCAGCCCGTCTTAAAGAATTTCTGTCTTTAGCCAGATCTCCCAAAGAACGTTGCATTCACCACAGCAGCCCGTCTTAAAAAATTTCTGTCTTTAGCCAGATCTCCCATAAAACGTTGCATTCACCACAACAGCCCGTCTTAAAGAATTTCTGTCTTTAGCCAGATCTCCCAAAGAACGTTGCATTCACCACAGCAGCCCGTCTTAAAAAATTTCTGTCTTTAGCCAGATCTCCCAAAGAACGTTGCATTCACCACAGCAGCCCGTCTTAAAGAATTTCTGTCTTTAGCCAGATCTCCCACTTCTTCTGTTGTCATGTTCAAGGTCTCCATGATGTCTTGAAACCACCTTTTTCTTGGTTTGCCCTTGATGCGTCGTCCAGGAACCATGCCCTCTACTATTGTTACATGATCTATATCGCCTAATGTGGCCATGGTATTTTAATTCCTCAGTAAAATGATGTTTATTAGTCAGTTCTTTTCAACTCTTTCTGTACAGAAACTTTTTATCAATGCAACGGAACAGATTTCAGAGGCAAAATTGTTCATGGTTTTAAGAATCAATCTACATATTTATATTTATCTAATATATAACATATTACATATGAATTTTTAGATAATTGAACAGGGTATTAGATTTCACCAATACTAAGATGAGACAAGTAATGTAAAAAGGAATATGGTTTGATGATAGTTCACACTAATCAAATTGAGAGTGACGCACTATGCGGCGAAACTTACGCAGCCGAAATCGGCATAGTGCACTGTGCGGCGAAATGTATGGAAAGAGTAAATGTTTATATCTTTTAATACGTTGTTATAAAAGTAACAGTTATAATTATGGGTGGACCCTGAAGCAAGAAGAAAGAAATAACAGAGGAAGTGAGAGAAATAAATATAAGAAAATTGAGGACAGTAAAGAACAGAAGCAAGAGAAAGTCGTAAACAAACAGATAATAAAGGCATCGTTATTGACTCTGATACGAGAGAAACAGAAAGAGCAAAGCACGGAGTTGGGCTTATCATGGACCTAAGAGAGTTGGGAACATTTTTCTTGTTCTACTTTTCAGTTCCCTGTGGAGCATAGGTCATAAACAACGCTTTCAGCTCCCTGTGCAGCATAGGTCTACAACAAATACTTTCAGCTCCCTGTGGAGCATAGGCTTCCAACAAACACTTTCAGCTCCCTGTGGAACGTAGGTCTTCACTTTCCAAGCCGTTCTATTTCTTGCCATTTTTTAATGGCATTACATGTCTTCTCCATCATCTTTATCTCTGCCTCCATCGTCTTCTCTAAGAATATTTTGGTCTTCCTCTTTGTCTTTTTCCTTGGGGATTCCAAAAACTAGCCTGTTGTGTAATACTCTCAGTTGGCTTCCGCAGTGTGTGTCCTATCCAGCGCCATCGTCTTCGCTGTATCTCTTTATCCACTGGTATTTGACTGGTACATTTCCATAATTCTATGTTAGTGATTTTGTCCTGCTATTTCCATCCTTTTATTTTGCACAAACATCCATTAATGCAGGCCTGTATCTTCATGATTGCCATTTTTGTTGTAGGCCTACCCCATGTTTCACAGCCATATAATATGTCTGACTTAACAATGGTGTTCGAAATTATTTAAATTAATTATTAAATGAATTAAATTATTTATTTTTGTATTGAACTTAATTTTTATGGATTCCAATATGTTTCCCAGTGTAATAAATGTACCTCTTGCTTCTGATATCCTTATCTTTGTATCGTTCTCTGTTCCTCCAGTCATGAATATTGCTGGGGTCAAATACCACCGAGATGAACTGTGGATTAGGACTGGGTGGTCTAGAGGTAAGACGTCCGCCTTAGGACAGGGGCAGGTCCCGGGTTCTATTCCCCCCCTCCCCCCCACAGGCGGTGAGAATTAAAAATTGAATTAACCTGTGGTTTCTTTGTGTCTTTACCTTCCCATTATCTCTGGGTAGTGAGATCTGATGTCTAGTCCTCTCTGGGTAGTGAGATCTGATGTCTAGCCCTCTCTGGGTAGTGAGATCTGATGTCTAGTCCTCTCTGGGTAGTGAGATCCGATGTCTAGTCCTCTCTGGGTAGTGAGATCTGATGTCTAGCCCTCTCTGGGTAGTGAGATCTGATGTCTAGCCCTCTCTGGGTAGTGAGATCCGATGTCTAGCCCTCTCTGTGTAGTAAGATCTGATGTTTAGCCCTCTCTGGGTAGTGCGATCTGATGTCTAGATAGGAATTCAACTCCTCGGTTATTTAAAACAAAATTCAATATTGGGTGGGACATATACAAGATTACCATCAAAAGGCATCCTTCAGTGAGTGTAAACACTTAGCAGCAGCAGTTGGGAAGAAAAGGGGAAAAGGCAGGTAGACACTGTAAGTACTATATGGTTCGAGGTTACGTGCAATACGACGAACATTAAGCATCGGACACACACGCACATATAACCGAGTATGGGTCCACACGTTTTCCCTTGACGTTGAAGTACAGCAGAGATGGTGACCAGTAATGTGATATAATCTAAATCGGGTTCTTTTTTCTTTTTTTTTTTTTTTTTTTTTTTTTAGAAAAAAACATATTTGGCAATCATGTTTGGGTAATTAAAAAAAAATTTAATTAAAAAAAACATTTAAAACCATTAAAAATATATATATCTAGATATCAATATATAAGACGGCACATAGGGCAGAACCACAATCTCAAGAACAGAAACCTTGCGTGCTAAAATGGCACATATTGCAGAGATCACTGCTTCTAAAATCTATGGTCTGTTTCCATAACAAGACTTTTTACAATGACATCTTGTCAAGCCATCGATCAACCTCCTTAGTCGCCTCTTACAACATGCCTGAAAGGTCACAGTGTCACTATTCTTTACTTCCCACATAATGAGGCCCCGGTAACACACGGGGGATTTAAAATATACATTTCAGTATTTAAAAATACGTCCGAAAAAAATTAGTGAATGAAAGAATATCGCTTCTTTTCGTTCCTTTCCTAGTGCATGTTTTGCATCGTGTGGGCCACTGAATCACTTTATCATACATTTGGTCAGAATACTTTTTCTGCCTTTTCTTCTTCTTGACTTAAGGGTAAGGCATCAATTGTTTGTCTTCAGTGTTGTCTCTAAGAAAGCAGTCATACCAGAACAACGATTATTTTCTACTATTAAGAGTTAATGTTTTATTGTGAAATGCGCGCCAGAACTAATTTGCCGCTCCTGCATGGATTTTTAAAAACAAAATTTTCTCCCCTGCTTTTGCTTTGCTAGAGTGTACCCCCTTAATGTGTGACTATGTTCTGATGTCCGTTGATGATGATGATGGTTTCCAAGTTAACAGAGTTGATATTTAGAACAATTAATCGTTGTAATGAAATGGAGTAAAGGTATTAAAGATGCGGAGCTGCTGTAAAGCCCTATTTTCCTACTATTTTATAATCAAATCGCTATGTGGCTTCAGTTTATTCTCCATCATATTCCGTGTGCGTGGTTTTTGTTCGTTGTTCCAGCTGAAGGCATACTGAACCGCAACGTCGTTTTGATTTTGTATTGCACCACACTTACGTTAAGCTGTAACCACGCCACTCTCTTCGCTTTCATCTTTAAGAAGATGACTTTGTTGAAGTTAAAAGTTATCTATAACCAAGCATCAACATTTATTTGAGACAGTCTATGTGACAGAGGAAAAGGGGAGAGTCAGGTTGTATATAGATATTGCATGCAATACTTTTAAATCGGAGACACTTATCAAATGATGTTGATAACACAGAGAGTTACAATTTGAAATTCATAATAGTTGCACAGTTTTGGACATACAAACAAACATAAATAATAACAAAAACTTCACATAAATATTTACAATCACATAAATATCAACACTAACCTAAATACAGACATTCAATTAAATACCAAAACTCTTATAAGAATCAACATTCATTACAATAATCAAGATTTAATAAATAGTAGAACTCACTGAAATATTAACTAGAACTCACTGAAATATTAACTAGAACTCACTGAAATATTAACTAGAACTCACTGAAATATTAACTAGAACTCACTGAAAAATTAACTAGAACTCACTGAAATATTAACTAGAACTCACTGAAATATTAACTAGAGCTCACTGAAATATTAACTAGAACTCACTGAAATATTAACTGGAACTCACTGAAATATTAACTAGAATTCACTGAAATATTAACTGGAACTCACTGAAATATTAACTAGAACTCACTGAAATATTAACTGGAACTCACTGAAATATTAACTAGAACTCACTGAAATATTAACTGGAACTCACTGAAATATTAACTAGAATTCACTGAAATATTAACTGGAACTCACTGAAATATTAACTGGAACTCACTGAAATATTAACTAGAACTCACTGAAATATTAACTAGAGCTCACTGAAATATTAACTAGTACTCAAATATCAAACATTATTCCAAAGTCAACATTCAAGGAAATATAAACTCTCATCCCAGTATCGTCACTCATTCAACTATCAACACTAATCCAAATATCAACAGACATTCTAATATCAACACTAATCCCAATATCAACATTAATCCCAATATAAACAATAATCCCAATATCAACACTAATCCCAATATCAACACTAATCCAAATATCAACACTAATCCCAATATCAACACTAATCCCAATATCAACACTAAACCCAAATGTCAACACTAATCCCAAAATCAACACTAATCCCAGTATCAACACTAATTTCAATATGAACACTAATCCCAGTATCAACACTAATCTCAGTATCAACACCAATCCCAATATCAACACTAATCCCAATATCAATACTAATCTCAATATCAACACTAATCCTAGGATCAAAACTTATCTCAATATCAACACTAATCCCAATATCAACACTAATCCCAATATCAACACTAATCCCAATATCAATACTAATCTCAATATCAACACTAATCCTAGGATCAAAACTTATCTCAATATCAACACTAATCCCAATATCAACACTAATCCCAATATCAACACTAATCCCAATATCAACACTAATCCCAATATCAACACTAATCCCAGTATCAACACTAATCCCAATATCAACACTAATCCCAATATCAACACTAATCCCAGTATCAACACTAATCCCAATATCAACACTAATCCCAATATCAATACTAATCTCAATATCAACACTAATCCTAGGATCAAAACTTATCTCAATATCAACACTAATCCCAATATCAACACTAATCCCAATATCAACACTAATCCCAATATCAACACTAATCCCAGTATCAACACTAATCCCAATATCAACACTAATCCCAATATCAACACTAATCACAGTATCAACACTAATCCCAATATCAACACTAATCCCAATATCAACACTAATCCCAATATCAACACTAATCCCAATATCAACACTAATCCCAATATCAACACTAATACCAATGTCAACACTAATACCAATGTGAACACTAATCCCAATATCAATACTAATCCCAGTATCAACACTAATCCCAATATCAACACTAATCCCAATATCAACACTAATCCCAGTATCAACACTAATCCCAATATCAACGCTAATCCCAGTATCAACACTAATTCCAATATCAATACTAATCCCAGTATCAATACTAATCCCAGTATCAACACTAATCCCAGTTTCAACACATTCACATTTATTGAGGCAGACCTATCGTGAGAGAGACGCGCAAAGCGCTGGGTACACCATGTTGTTGCCACTCTCATCGTACGACTGCGACCACAGCATGGAGGACAAGTTTGGGCAAGCTCCTCCAGAAATGCACATCGATGTCGATGTTGCACAGCCAGAGGGCGCAGTATCTTCCTGGCAGCACTTCATTAAAGGGTTACCCATCCTTTGTCGGTAAAATGCTTCGTCCAATCGGTACGCCCTGATTTGGGGGAGGGGGCGGAACACAATCCAGAAAGTAATGATTAAATTAAACATAATAATGACACACATACGATTGATGACATATTAATTTAACATGAGCTCTTAGAAATATTTAAACCGTCAGACAGATTATTGGAGCCGCGATAGCTCAGTGGTTAGTGAACTGGACTACCACAGACAAGGGTTAGGGTTCGATCCCAACCGACGGCTTCCGGGTTCACACAGCCTTAAATGGGTACCGGATGTTTTTCTGGGAAAGTAAAGTAGCACGGGCGTAATACTGGCCACATTACCCCAAAAATCATGTGCTGAAGGTCTGTAAAATATAGGGTCACTAACACCATATTTCCCTATACGCCACTTGGCGTGACGGGGTACTTTACTTTTTTTTTTTACACAGATTATTATTACAATGGACAAACTTGTAGGATGTTAACGCTCATATGAATAATTATAACAACGGACAGGCTTGTACAATGTTAACGCTCATATGAATAATTATAACAACGGACTTGTACAATATTAACGCTCATATGAATAATTATAACAACGGACAGGCTTGTACAATGTTAACGCTCATATGAATAATTATAACAACGGACAGGCTTGTACAATGTTAACGCTCATATGAATAATTATAACAGCGGACAGGCTTGTACAATGTTAACGCTCATATGAATAATTATAACAACGGACAGGCTTGTACAATGTTAACGCTCATATGAATAATTATAACAACGGACAGGCTTATACAATATTAACGCTCATATGAATAATTATAACAGCGGACAGGCTTGTACAATGTTAACGCTCATATGAATAATTATAACAACGGACAGGCTTGTACAATGTTAACGCTCATATGAATAATTATAACAGCGGACAGGCTTGTACAATGTTAACGCTCATATGAATAATTATAACAACGGACAGGCTTGTACAATGTTAACGCTCATATGAATAATTATAACAACGGACAGGCTTGTACAATGTTAACGCTCATATGAATAATTATAACAACGGACTTGTACAATGTTAACGCTCATATGAATAATTATAACAGCGGACAGGCTTGTACAATGTTAACGCTCATATGAATAATTATAACAACAGACTTGAACAATGTAGACGCTCAGTGGAATATTTTGTTTGGCACGGCACTTCCGAGTCAATTAAACGATCGGAGGAAGACTGCCTAAAATATAAACTTTTCAAGGTTTACAAGCTTAAAGAAACTCAACGGTTACAGTGGATATTTATCTAAGGTTTAGGCTACAAAAAAAAATCTGGAATATCGAGAAAAAAAAAATTGACAAATTTAAATAACTGGTTGAATACCGATTAAAGTGGACATAATAAAACATAAAAGTTAACATCATAAAATGGACATCATAACATCATAAAAAGACATCTTAGTGGTAATATCAATATTGTCCAAGATAGATATTTGAATAATGTACAATAATAATAATAACAATATCAATATGGGCATTCTTTGATAACGTAAAGTTTACCTGAACTCAACTATCCCATTCTCTGCAAATTTGAAGTTAAAGGATCATACACTCCCTATTGACCACAACCCAACATATCTTGGTGTCACTATGAATCGCAGAATGACTTGGAAAAATCAGATAGACATAGCAAGGATGAAAGCCAGGAAACGAACAAATATTATGAAGAAATTGGCAGGAACGGACTGGGGGGCAGACAGCAATATTTTGAAAAGACTATATGTAGGAAGAGTCAGACCAGTTCTAGAATATGGAGTCACAGCCTGGGCTATGGCTTTTAAATCACACCTTTGCAAAATTAACAGAATACAGAACCAAGCTGCCCGTATCATTACTGGTGCTATGAAATCTACACCTATCAAGACTCTAGAAACAGTAACAGGCTTACAACCCTTAGATGACAGACGGGTCACTAAAGTTTTGCAACAAGCGGAGAAATATAGAAGGCTCCTTAGCCACCCCATGCACCAAAGAATATCTGGTTCCGGAATTGTACGACTTAAGAGGAACAACTTCGCTGCAATCGCCAATGAACTAACTACTGGAGACCCAGTTCTTTCCCAAACGATATCGAAACCATTGGGCCCATCTGATATGTCTCCTCACGGAAAATATAAAATACCAGAACTTCAGGAAAACATAACAGGAATTATGAAAAAAGGCACCCAATCAGACACAGAAAGAAAACACGTAGCAGAAAAACATATACATGATACTTACCCACAGGACTCTTGGTCCCACATATATACAGATGGCTCTGCTACAAATGCCACCAGAAATGGAGGGGGAGGTGTGTTCTTGACGCTGACCAATCAGGACGAGATCACCAAGTCAATAGCTACTGGAAAATTCTCTAACAACTTTAAAGCAGAGGCTGAGGCCATCAGAGAAGCTGCAACACTGGCTACTCAACACAAAAATAACATGCACAATAAATTGGTGATTCTGACTGATGCACTGTCAGTACTATCAGCTCTAATAAACCCCAAGAACAATGAACTGGATGACTTGAGAACAACCCTGGACCAACTATGCAATAACTTCCAGAGAGTAGTCATTCAGTGGATACCATCACATTGTAATATACACGGGAACGAACACGCAGACAAATTAGCTAAAGAGGGAGGGAGATTACCACAAGAGAACCATCCGCTCAGTTATGATGAAGCCAAATCCATCCTCAAGGGTCAGTTCCATGAAAAATGGAAACGTGAACACCCAAAGCATAACGAGATGGACGGATACCACCAACTATTAAGGAGGGATCAAGTCATCATACTTCGCCTACGCACAGGCCACAATAGAATGAGAAATCACATGTTCACCAAATTCAAAATAGGAACTACCAGCCTATGCCACTGTACACTGGACAATATGACTACAAAACATGTTCTACAGGATTGCCCCCAGTACACGGACCTAAGAAGAGCAATGTGGTCCACACCCACCTCCCTTGAGGAGAAATTATATGGGGCGATCGATTCGCTTAAACAAACAGCTGACTTCATGAGAGAGACTGGAATCCTACTCTGATCGAATCTTGATCGCAGAGAGAGAAAGAGAGAGAGAGAGAGAGAGAGAGAGAGTTTATGACAAAACTACAGGGATATGCCCAAACAATGACATTTATCAGCACGAATACTTTGGACCCCAGTGTCAGTACTTGGTTCTCGTGTACAAATACGTCTAAAAATTCTGAACCTACTTTCCGGTTTAATTACAACGACACCACTTGTAACTCGGACGCAAATTCTACATCAGTTGAGGCAACTCTCAACCAATCTTTGCTGTTCTCATGGTTTAGGATTTATGTGAATGACTTAATAGTTCCGGACAGTTTCACGACATTACTAAATGGTTCTGCCTCATGTAGCAATGATTCAAGGTTTGTAGTTAGTCAGCACGAGATTGATGTCTTTTGCTCTGGGGCTGGTCTGATCAACAAGTTATGGATTGCAGGGGCGATAGTTGCAAATATCTGCTCCATCCACATAGGCGGGGGTTGGAATGTGGCTCTCAAACAGAACACAAACCAGGCCGACACGTTTAATTCTTGTTATACAGGTGACGAATGTGGACCAGAGGCTGCAGTAAATTGCAAAAGAAGGACCAATCTCTATGACAATGGCTGCACACACACAAAACTGAGAAGTGAAAACAGTCCTGTTTACTGGTATCTGAACTTTGCCACACCCCAGAAGATTCACACCATTCGATTCTATCATCAAGCTAGCACTTTGATTCGGGTAAAGAATGCCACTCTAAAGGCTTTCTCTGACAGTGGCGGTGTAGTGTTCCAGTCTAATGTTATATCACACCCAAATGTTACTATGAACACTATTGTAGTCACCACACAAACGCCAATGGCACACATTAAGACTGAGTTCTCACCGACCATTTCGCAGGTCGGCAATGAACTGACGGTGTGTGAGGCGCAAACATTTGCAGACACCTATTGTCTGGACGGGTATTCTTGGTCGTTTTGTGCAGTGTGTAGTGGGTGTAGCAAAAGCTGCGACTTCATCATTGGTACGTGTCACGGCAAATGCTCACATGGGGTCTATGGACACGATTGCTCCAAGTCTTGCCTCAGTGTCTGTCCTATATGTGGGAAAAATCTGGAAAATGCCTACAATGTAAACATCCTGGCTATACTTGTAATGACACTTGTCCCGATGGCAATTTTGGGCTACAGTGCGAACAGACGTGTTCTGATGGCTGTGACATCATATGTGACCCGGAAAGAGCAGACTGCACATGCAAGGAAACGTACTACGGGTCAGACAGCACTCTCAAATGTCCAGACAACTGTTTCAACGACACATCTGAACAGTCAGCCGGGAACAGTGCATGCAAGGGAAAGTTCTACGTGTCAGACTGCATTCTCAAATCTCCGGTCAACTGTTTGAACGGAACCTGCGGACAGTTAATCGAAGCCTGCGTCTCGTATGTCAATGATTCACACGTTAAGAAGAGTCTGCAGACTAACCCAAGCATATGGATACCTCAATGTGATTATGTGCTAGACTTGACTCATTTCTTGGTGTTTTTCCGTGAAGACATGACTCATATTTTAATGTTTTTCTGTGCTAGTCATGGCTCATATCTTGGGGTGTTTCTGTGCTAGCCATGACTAAAATCTTAGCTCATGTGTGTGTTGTGTGTGTGTGTGTGTGTGTGTGTGTGTGTGTGTGTGTGCTAGCCATGGCTCATATCCAGATGTGTGTCATGTTAGTCATATCTCGTATCTTGGTGTGTCCGTGTTAATCATGTCTCTTATCTTTATGTGCGTCTGAGTTTAGTAATATATCATAACTTAGTGTGTAACTGTGTTAGTCATGTGTCATATCTTTGTGTGTGCATGTCTGGGTTAGGGATATCTCATATCTTTGTTTGCATGTTTATGTTAGTCATATCTCATATCTTTGTGCGTACATGTCTGTGTCTGTTACATCTCATATTCTTGTGTGTGCATGGCTATGTTAGTCACATCTCATATCCTTGTGTGTGCATGGCTATGTAAGTTACATCTCATATCTTTGTGTGTGCATGCCTATGTTAGTCATATCTTATATCTTTGTGTGTATGTCTATGTTAGGCATGTGTCATATCTTTGTGTGCGCATGATCTTTGTGTGCGCATGTCTAAGTCAGTCATATCTCATATCTTTATATGCATGTCTATGTTAGTCATGTGTCATATATCTTGATGTGTGTCAGTGTTAGTCATGTCTCGTATTGCTGTGTACATGGTTGTGTTATTCACATCTCATATCTCTGTGTGTGCATGTCTGTGTTAGTCACCTCTAGTGACTCGGGCAGACGGTGCTCGTAAACCTGGGAGGGTAGACCATCTAAGGGCAGAATCCCCCTACAGAAAAGACAATCTACTGCCTTGCAGGAAGATTGGGGACAATCAAAGGCTAAGGAAAGCAAACCTGAAAAAATGCTGGCTGAAATCGGATGCACTGGGCCACTCGCGCAGAACACAGTGCAACGTATTAACGGGTGTTCAGTCAGAGTGGATCTGGCGGACTCTAAATGTGACGTTCTGTCTGTGGGGGCGATCAACACACTTAACCTGACAGCTGACTTCATGTGGGAGTCTGGAATCCTACTCTGACTGCTTAATGATCGCAGAGAGAGAGAGAGAGAGAGAACTATCCCATGGCTTGAAGTAAATTAGAATACATCAGGTCTCTGAACTTCGCTGCACTTGCATTTGTCCAATATAGTTTGTATTTATTATATAATATTCTTATATTATATTATATTACTCTCTTTCTCTCTCTCTCTCTCTCTCTCTCTCTCTCTATATATATATATATATATATATATATATATATACACCATGGACAACTAAGATGAGTAATGAAAAAGTTCTGAAAGAGACCAAAGCAAAAAGACAGTTAATCTCCAATATTAGGAAGAAATAATCATCATTTTTTGGCTATGTCACAGAGAAGGGAACAGCTGGAATATATTGTAACGACCGGGAATATTGAGGGACGAAGAGATAGCAGACAGGTTAAAGAGAGTGGTTTGGCAGAAAGTCAAGAACAGAAATGATAAATAACTGTCGAGATCGAAAGTTGTGGAGAGACATGATAACCGACGCCAGCACGCCTTGTACTTGATGATGACGATATTTATATTATATTTATATTATATTTATATTACTTTTATATTATATTATATTACATTTTTATTATATTTATATTATATTTATATCATATTTATATTATATTTATATTACTTTTATATTATATTTATATTATATTTATATTACTTTTATATTATATTTATATTTATATTACATTTTTATTACTTTTATATTATATTTATATTATATTTATATCATATTTATATTACATTTTTATTACTTTTATATTAAACTACTCTTATATTATATTTATGTGACATTTATCTAATATAATTTAAAAGCAATCTTTGCTTGAGTTATAAAGTTTAGTAATCGTTCCCTCCCTTGCAGGTTTACTGTTACGCGTTCCGAACGGTTCCGACTAGGAAAAAAAACCATGGTAATAATAATAACAACCTGTCACAAGAAGCCATAAGGACGATAGCTTTCTCTTGGTCTCCCAACGATGTGGAAAGACTTTATTTACATTCCATTTCCTTCTTTATCAGCTGTTTGAATGTCAAGGTTGCATCTGTGCAGTTTCTGTTGCCATAACAACAAGAGCTGTAACTGCATCGTTCTTGTGTGCAAAAGTGACTGGAATGTCCAATTTCGACATAATGGAAGATAAGAAGTGTTATTTATAGCCTAGACCAGAGTTGCTAATTTTGGTAAGGATTTTTATAGAATAGGAAGATAATTAATAACCTAAGATATGCTGATGATACTGTATTATTAGCAGTAAATCTTAAAAATCTACAAAAATTACTTAATGTAAAAAAAAAACATGACACGTCAAAAATATGGATTAGATATGAATATCAAAAATACTAAAACTATAATCATAAACAAAGATAACACTCAAAATCTACAAGTTGATATCAAAGTGGAAGGAATAGACCTGGAGACAGTTTAGCTACAACTACCTTGGACATACTATAACCAGTGATGGAAAATGTATAACTGAAATAAACAAACGAATCAACATCATCATCAAGTATAATGTCTGCCGGCGTAGGTGATCATGTCTCTCCACAACTTTCGATCTCGACAGTTCTTTATAATTTCTGTCGTTAACCTTCTGCCAAGCCATTCTCTTAAGCTGTCTGGTATCTTTTGTCTTTGCTTCCTTCTGTCTCTTCGTCACCTCAAATTTTCCAGTTGTCACAATATATTCCAGCTGTTCCCTTCTCATTACATGGCCAAAAAATGATGATTGGTTCTTCCTAATATTGGGAATTAACTCTCTTTTTATATGTAGAGAAAATGTTATAGAATTGGGATGGATGGATGTAGTGACCTTGTCCGTGGTCTAGACTAGAAATATGTAGAGAAAATATCATAGAATTGGGATGGATGGATGTAGTGACCTTGTCCGTAGTCTAGACTAGAAATATGTAGAGAAAATGTCATAGAATTGGGATGGATGGATGGAGTGACCTTGTCCGTGGTCTAGACTAGAAATATGTAGAGAAAATGTCATAGAATTGGGATGGATGGATGGATGTAGTGACCTTGTCCGTAGTCTAGACTAGAAATATGTAGAGAAAATGTCATAGAATTGGGATGGATGGAGTGACCTTGTCCGTAGTCTAGACTAGAAAGAAGTGGAGAAAATGTCCAAGAATAGGGATGGATGGATGTAGTGACCTTGTCCGTGGTCTAGACTAGAAAGAAGTGGAGAAAATGTCCAAGAATAGGGATGGATGGATGTAGTGACCTTGTCATGCTACAAGAACAATTAAACACAACCCACACAGCTAGCAACAAGAGCTAAAAAAGCAATTAAACACAAGACACAGCAATAAACGATATAGGAAGGACTGACTAAAAGACATCAACCAAAACTATGGTTAGACACATCAAACCCCATAGGCCCGTTGGCAGAAAATACAATTGTATAACCCTCTAACCACCGTGACGTTATCAGCTGTAGAAGCCATAGTCGGCTGAGGTCACTCTACCGACAATCGACCCAGCGTGCAAAGCTGAAAACGTCACGGTACTAGGGGGATTTCTGGGAATTTCCTGCCAGCCAGAAGGAATGTGTAAATCTATTAATAGCTATAAAAAAAAGTAAAGTACCACCGTCACGCCAAGTGGCGTATAGGGAATATGGTGTTAGTGAACATAAATTTTACAGACCTTCGGCACATGATTTTTGGAGTAATGTGGTCGGTATTACGCCCGTGCCGCTTTACTTTCCCTGAAAAATTTCCGGTACCCATTAAAGTCTGGGTAAACCGGCAGCCGTCGGTTAGGATAGAACCCTACCTCTTGTCCTTTGTAGTCCAGTTCACTAACCATTGAGCTATCGCGGCTCCCTATTAATAGCTATGGACAGACTAAATTTACTGGAAAACGTAATCAAAGTAGTAATGTAGTAGAAGTAACAGAATTAGAAGTAGTAGAATAGTAGTAGAAAGTAGTAGTATAGTAAACCTGACATGCAAGTTACCGGCATTGTCTCGTGTCACTCCAGCAATCGCAGCCAGTTCGCCCTTGAGAATCGCCTCATTGCCCAGTTGGGTTTGCTGTCCCCCCATGGCATGAACATACCGCTCTCATACACATGGGACACCTACTACAAATTTTTTACCCCCATGCCTAACCAAACCTATTCATGTATGTACATTTATCTGCATATGTATTGGCACATTTAGACACCTTGGTGTTTTCTCTTGTGTGCTTTGTGGTAATATATACGGATGTATGCTTGCATGCATGTATTGTAAAGTACACATGCTTTTTTTTTTACAAATCTGTTCGCTGTGCACACTCACAGTTAGATACACACAGTTTATACGTATCTTGTACTTACCTACCCATATTTTTAGAACCCTTCCGTCCTCCCACCTGACTGCCTGGTCAGTGAGATATATAGTTGGTCATTCCGCCTAATTTTAGTTCATTCAGAAGCTGACCACGCTCTGGACCACAGGGAAGTGACCTTTTTATTTCCTTTCTCGAGTATCTAGTAAATTATCGCCATGTAGCTAGATTTGTGTACATATCTTATCCTTACATATTTTTGTGTGTTGTTGTTTGCTGTTCCAGCTGAAACCTACTTGACCGAAACGTCGGCTTTTGTTTTGTTAATTACTACGTAAAGCTGTCACCATACCACCTTTTTCTACTATTTTTTTTTAAATCGTCATTACCATCAGCTTTACAGCAGCCTAGCATCTCTGTGCATCTTGATGCCTTTATTCTTCTTTTAATAGTATAGTAGTAGAAAGTAGTAGAATAGTAGTAGAATAGTAGTAGAAGAGCAGTAGAAAGTAGTAGAATAGTAGAGGTAAATGAAATAGTAGAAAGTAGTAGAATATAGCCAACTATTTATCACCTCCAAGCTAAAAGGTAATCAAGGAAGGAAAGAATAAGAAGAAAAAGGAAGAAATGGAAAAAAAATAAATTACAAAAATAACAAAGAGATTAGAGAAACGTCACCTTCTTTCTGCCTCGGTGTAAGGAGAGAGCGTTGGCACGAAGTCTTGCGGATGTAAGTTGGCACCGGAAGTCAGCTGTATGCTGGGAGATTGTAAATATCCATTGGAAGTCTGAAGTATGTCCAGGTCACAATCTCTCTTCTTCCCTCTTCGCCTTGATCTCCGCCTCTGGCGGAAGTCGCCACGCATGAAGTCTTGAAGATTTGCTGGATGAATTGCCCAATAGTTCCCCTTGCCGTCTTCACATCGGCCCGACTAATGGAAGAAAATAGGGAAATTATCAATTTCTTTATAGTTGTTAAAAGTATCGTCAGTGTTGTTATTAACACCATTATTCTTATCATCATTTTATTTATCATTTTTATTAACATTTTAACTTTGTTAACCTCAGACGGAAGATGTACAACAGAGGTAAGATGGTAGATGTACAACAGAGGTGAGATGGTAGATGTACAACAGTGATAAGATGGTAGATGTACAACAGAGGTTAGATGGTAGAAGTACAACAGAGGTAAGATGGTAGATGTACAACAGTGATAAGATGGTAGATGTACAACAGAGGTAAGATGGTAGATGTACAACAGAGGTGAGATGGTAGATGTACAACAGTGATAACATGGTAGATGTACAACAGAGGTTAGATGGTAGAAGTACAACAGAGGTAAGATGGTAGATGTACAACAGTGATAAGATGGTAGATATACAACAGAGGTGAGATGGTAGATGTACAACAGAGGTAAGATGGTAGATGTACAAGAGAGGTAAGATGGTAGATGTACAACAGAGGTGAGATGGTAGAAGTACAACAGAGGTAAGATGGTAGATGTACAACAGAGGTGAGATGGTAGAAGTACAACAGTGATAAGATGGTAGATGTACAACAGAGGTGAGATGGTAGATGTACAACAGAGATAAGATGGTAGATGTACAACAGAGATAAGATGGTAGATGTACAACAGAGGTGAGATGGTAGAAGTACAACAGTGATAAGATGGTAGATGTACAACAGAGATAAGATGGTAGATGTACAACAGAGATAAGATGGTAGATGTACAACAGAGATAAGATGGTAGATGTACAACAGAGGTGAGATGGTAGAAGTACAACAGAGGTAAGATGGTAGATGTACAACAGAGGTGAGATGGTAGAACAGAAATGATAAACAACTGTCGTGATCGAAAGTTGTGAAGAGACATGATCACCTACACCAGCAGGCTCGGCACTTAATGATAATGATTACCATTTTATTTCTGGTGTTTTCGCATACTTCCGATTTTCATTATTATCGCCACCATACTAATTACGACCAAATTCGTCTTCATTATCAAACGTCATTAATGCAATTATTAAATCTCTCATACTTCGTGTTATCAACACCATTGTTTGTATTTACTCATAAACTATTTTATTTGTTTGTTTCCTATCGCCAGTTTTATATCTCTAGCCAAGTTCAAAGGGACTGAATTTTGCATGAATATAACTTTTTCCCTATTTTCTACACCAACAGCCGTGTTCTGAGTTGTCCCTCGCCACACATGCAGATGTTTTCCGATTTCAGATGTACTCTCATTTTTATTTTTATAATCGATAGTTTTGAAATTTTGAGCACATTGTTCTTTCAAATTTGGCCGGGTAGCGAACATTCTTTGGATTTCCAAGTGCCAATGGTTCTTTATTGTGCGTAAAATAAACACGAGATTTCATGTTTTTTTTTTTCAGCCGCTAGCTGAGAGATCTAGACATCGGATCTCTCTACCCAGAGAGGGCTAGACATCAAGTCTATCTACCCAAAAACGGCTAGACATCGGATCTCACTACTCAGAAAGGGCTAGACATCTTATCTCTCTACACAGAAACGGCTATACATCGGATCTCTTTACCCAGAAAGGGCTAGACATCAGATTTCTCTATCCAAAAAGGGCTAGACATCGAGTCTCTCTACCCAGAAAGGGCTAGACATAGAGTTTCTCTACCCAGAAAGGTATAGACATAGGATCTTTCTACCCAGAAAGGTATAGACATAGGATCTTTCTACCCAGAAAGGTATAGACATAGGATCTTTCTACCCAGAAAGGTATAGACATAGGATCTTTCTACCCAGAAAGGTATAGACATAGGATCTTTCTACCCAGAAAGGTATAGACATAGGATCTTTTTACCCAGAAAGGTATAGACATAGGATCTTTCTACCTAGAAAGGGATAGACATAGGATCTTTCTACCCAGAGAACAGGGGCGGGTGAAACCATGAGGATAGCAAGGATTCGAACTTGCTACCTTCCTGTCCAGAGGCAGACGTCTTACATCTAGATCACCTAGCCCCTAATCATTATTGCTAATATTATCATACATTTTTATCACTGTCATATGAATATCATCGCTATTCTCATCGCCGCCATTGTTGTTATTGTTACATTTGTAATACCTGCCAACTTCGGAATCATCCTTGTTATCAAATTCGTTACAAATACCCATAGATATCGTACTTGTTATCGAATTCATGATAAATCTCTGTACATATAATCATTATTATCAAATTCATTATATATATATATATATATATATATATATATATATATATATATATATATATATATATATATATCATCATCATTGTCGTAATGACATTTTCATAAATTTCCATCATCTTTATCTCTCTCAAACACATCAACATTACTGTTATCATTATCGTCACTTCCATCATCTTCATTATCACACATTGGAAATATCTCCAACAAATATTTTCACAATTTTAGACTCTCCTTATTTCCTCCAAAAACTTCTAAGTTTCTTCATATCAACATTCTCTACAGCCTTCTTATTCTTCTTTTACCCACGATATTTTTTTTTGGCTGAAATATTTGTGTTTGTTTCAAGCCATCTTGGCGAAACTAATTGCTTTTAAAAGCGTTCTTTCTCACATATAGTCGCGCAGGTTAAGTGTCTCACTGCTTACAGGAAGTATTCCTGTTTCATTTACCAGATTTCATGATTCCAGGATTCACCCATTGACTGAAAACGGGTACCTTAATTTTTTATGTTAAATAGGGCGATCTGGCGCGATACCGACCAGCATCATCACCACATCAACATTTGTTTTGGTTTTCGCTCTTAGTCGTGCTAGGTTGAACAGTGAGCCATCTGGTCTAGTGCGAATGTAAATATCTCCTGAGCTGTTTTAGAAGGCGTAATTTAGGAGGGCAGCAAAAAATATACCAAAAAGGGTGGGGGCTAGAACACATCCCTATTTCACTCCTTTGTTAACTTTAAAACTCTCTGATGAACTCCCATCAAAGTAGATTGTACCATTCATGTCTTCATGGAAGGAAATGATCAGCCTAAGTAATTTAGGAGGGCAGCCTATGCCTTCTAACACCCTGTATAGCCCATCTCAGTTTACTGTGTCGAATGCCTTTGTGAGATCCACAAAGGTAATATAGAGCGGCATATTTTGTTCTCGACATTTCTTTTGCAGTTGTCTAAGAGTGAAGATCATGTCTATGGTTAGATCTTCCGGCTCTGAAGCCGCATTGAGACTCGGGGAGAACACGTTCTGCAAGTCTATGCAGGCGTTTCTCTCTCTGTGTCTGCGATCAGGACTCAGTCCGAGTAGGATTCCAGACTCCCACATGAAGTCAGCTGTCAGGTTAAGTGTGTTGATCGCCCCCACAGACAGAACGTCACATTTAGAGTCCGCCAGATCCACTCTGACTGAACACCCGTTAATACGTTGCACTGTGTTCTGCGCCAGTGGCCCAGTGCATCAGATTTCAGCCAGCATTTTTTCAGGTTTGCTTTCCTTAATGTAGGCGTTTAAGTACGACTCTAGCAAAAGCCTTGCCGGCTATGCTAAGGAGAGAAATGCCTCTGTAATTATTGCAGTCGCCCCTGTCTCCTTTGTTTTTGTACAACGTTACGATCTTGGCATTTCTCATATCATGAGGTATTTCTCCTTGTCTCCAACATTTAAATAGCAGTTTGTAAAGATGTGAAAGTAGTACGTTTAAGTTTTCCTTTAGTACTTCTGTGGGAATGTTGTCATTTCCTGTAGCTTTTCCTCTTGAGAGGGCATTTATAGCGTCAGCAAGTTCGTTCATAGTAGGCTAAACATCCAGCTCGGACATTGTAGGATATTTAGGTATTGATTGTGCTAGAGCTGTGCTTGCTGGTCTGTCATCATAGTAGGCTAAACATCCAGCTCGGACATTGTAGGATATTTAGGTATTGATTGTGCTAGAGCTGTGCTTGCTGGTCTGTCATCATAGTAGGCTCAACATCCAGCTCAGACATTGTAGGATATTTAGGTATTGATTGTGCTAGAGCTGTGCTTGCTGGTCTGTCATCATAGTAGGCTCAACGTCCAGCTCAGACATTGTAGGATATTTAGGTATTGATTGTGCTAGAGCTGTGCTTGCTGGTCTGTCATCATTGTATAGGTTGGAGTAGTGTTCAACCCTTATTTCCATTTGTTGTCCCTTATCAGTAATAGGTTCTCCAAACTTGGATTTTAGGGGGGGGGGGGTAATTTGGTTATTTTTGGTCCAAGGGCGTTTTTTATATTGTCGTTCATGGTTTTTGAGTCGCCCCTGTCTGAGGTTTTCTGTATTTCAAAGCAAAGATTGTTCCAGTATTCATTTGCGCATCTTCTTGCTTCGCGTTCATGGCATGGCAAACAGTCAATAGCAGAACTGATACGATGCAAATAGAAGATTGTGGAAGGACATGATCGCCTACGCAAACCGGTATGGCACATGATGATGACGATATATGTGATATATTTTCTGAAGTGGTTATTAAAGCTCAGAATTATTTTTGCGAGTTTCTGCGACAAATTCTTTTACCTTTATTATATTGTAGTTAAGGGGAGCCGTGATAGCTTAGTGGTTAGTGAACTGGACTACAAAGGACAAGAGGTAGGGTTCGACCCAACGGACGGCTTCCAGTTCACCCAGCCTTTAATGGGTACCGGATTTTTTTCTGGGAAAGTAAATCGGCACGGGCGTAATACCGACCACATTACCCCAAAAATCATGTGCCGAAGTTCTGTAAAATTTATGGTCACTAACACCATATTCCCTATACGCCACTTGGCGTGACGGGGGTACTTTACTTTTTTTTATATTGTAATTAAGCAAAATAGCCTTGAGCTGTTATCGATAAAATAGCGCGTGTAATCTATACTTGTGAAACAATATTAAAACAGGTAAACGAATCTAAATATCTGGGAACAATGTTAACCTCACTTGGTGGATGGTTATGGTTAAGGAAGGCCCCGGTATCACTGCAAACGAATTAAAATCCATAATTGCTCAAAAAAGTAGATGGTGGATGTACAACAGAGGTGAGATGGTGGATGTACAACAGAGGTGAGATGGTGGATGTACAACAGAGGTGAGATGGTGGATGCACAACAGAGGTGAGATGGTAGATGTTCAACAGAGGTGAGATGGTAGATGTACAACAGAGGTGAGATGGTGGATGTACAACAGAGGTGAGATGCAGAATAGCGCAGACAAGAGCAGCTTTCCAAAAAATGAGGACGATACTGTTTAATCCATTTTTGACAATAGAAATAAGTAAAAAAGTTCTTAAATATTATGTAGAGTTAATCTTAACATATGGATGTGAATCATGGACAATAGGACAACCGACAAGAAAATTATTGAAGGCTATAGAAATGTAGTTTTGCAGAAGAATGTTGAGAATACCGTGGACAGCTAAGAAAAGTAATGAAAACGTTCTGAAAGAGGCCAAAGCAAAAAGAGAGCTAATTTCCAATATTAGGAAGAAACAATCATCATTTTTTGCCATGTTATGAGAAGGGAACAGCTGGAATATATTGTAACAACTGGAAAAATTAAGGGCCGAAGAGATAGAGGGAAGCAAAGAGAAAAGATACTAAACAGCTTAAGAAAATGGTTTGGCAGAAGGTCAACAACAGAAATGATAAATAACTGTCGAGATCGAAATTTGTGGAGATACATGACCACATACGTCAGCAGGCTTGGCACTTGATAATGATGAATCTATCATTATCTTGTATAATTAATAATCAAAACAACCCACATTTGTTTACATTAAATTACCCTACTTATTGTTTTTCCATTTAATTACCCTACATATTGTTTTTCCATTAATTTACCATCATCATCACGGAGTACCATCTCCGCAACGAAGGTTGGCTACCATGGAGCAACATTCTGCTCTATCTCTTACTTTGATGGTGCAGGTTGTCATAGGCTGGTTTGTCCATCTTTTGATGTTAATCGTCCATGTTAGTCTTGGTCTGTCTCTGCCTCTTTTACCTTGTATTTTTCCCTCCAGGATTACTTTTAGTAAGCTGTTGTGTCTTTTAACATGGCCCAAAAATCGCATTTGCCGTGTTTGAGTTGTGTTGAGCAGTTCTTTTTTTCATTTTTAGTTGTTTTAAGACTTCATCGTTTGTTTTCTTTTGTTTCCATCCAATTCTACCTGTTTCTGTAAATCCACATTTCAAAGGATTCAATTCTTTGTTTTCTTGTCTAATGTCCATGTTTCTGCACCATACAGGAATGTTGAGATCTAACATTTGCTATTCTTAATTTTAGCCCTGGTGCTATTGGTTTTGATGTTTGCATAGTTTTCATGGCATTACACTTGCTTTTTGCTAAATAATTATTACTGCTAAACATTTAAAGAATTAATTAATTTTGAATTTCTGGGTCTATAAAATAATAATTAATACTCAAACTATCCTTTACTTTCGCAATTTTCTTTAAATTTCTGTAATGTGGCCTTTGTCGTCTTGACAGACGGTTGGTAGCAAGCAATCATAAGTCAGTAGTTTAGTAAAGCATTAGTGTTTTATGTTGGATGTTGTTTTACTGAACAGCTTCTCTCGTGGATGAATCTGCCAATATTGGACAGACACATACATCAGCAGAATGAACAAGATGTATTCGTGATGTCTTGTTAGTCTCCATTCTCCTGCACATTTTCTAAATTTGATATCAGCACTACCTTGAAAATGTTGATAAAACAACATTTTGTTGTTGTTGTTGATGTTGTTGATGTTGTTGTTGTTGTTGTTGCGTTCGCCAGCTTTCAACTCTGACGAAGCCCCTAGAGACTAGGAACTGAATTTTGCGTGTTAATCCATTTTCCCCTGCCAGCCGTGTGCTCAGGGGTCCCTCACCGCGCAGGCAGATAACTCCGACTTCGGAGGTACTCATGTTTTTTCCGTCGATGAGTAACTGACGTTTCAAGCCGAGCCTCGCTGCTGAGACCAGGGGTGGTTGCCGCAGAGAGAAGTCGTAAATACAAATCCCAACGATACACATTGTTATATTCACTAATGGTTTTTTCAATAACATCATAACTATGTATCCAACGAAAAAAAACGACGAAGTCTTAAAACAACTAAAAATGAAAAAAAGAACTACTAAACACAATTCAAACAAGACAGACAACATTTAATACTCATGTTTTTCATTAAATACTAGTATAATTATTTATATCTTTAAAACAGAAATAAATGCACATATTTCTTTTGTTCGTTTCCTACCTCTGCAAAGCTGAAATTAAAACTCAGGTTTATGTTGATGAATGATTTTACAATTTTTAGATCTACCATACTAGGCGATATAAGCAAGTAGTTGCAGCTCAAGAGGCCTACCAATGTATTATAGTTCAATATAATTACCTTCATAAAATCACTATAATTACCTTCATAAAACCACTATAGTTACCTTCATAAAGCCACTATAATTACCTTCATAAAACCAATAGAATTACCTTCATAAAACTACTATAATTACCTTCATAAAATTACTATCATTACCTTCATAAAATCACTATAATTACCTTCATAAAACCAATATAATTACCTTCATAAAACCACTATAATTACCTTCATAAAATCACTATAATTACCTTCATAAAACCACTATAACTACCTTCATAAAACCACTATAATTACCTTCATAAAACTACTATAATTACCTTCAAAAAATCACTATAATTACCTTCATAAAACCACTATAATTACCTTCATAAAACCAGTATAATTACCTTCATAAAATCACTATAATTACCTTCATAAAACCACTATAATTACCTTCATAAAACCACTATAATTGCCTTCATAAAACCACTATAATTACTTTCATATAAAATCACTATAATTACCTTCATAAAACCAGTATAATTACCTTCATAAAATCACTATAATTACCTTCATAAAACCACTATAATTACCTTCAAAATACCACTATAATTACCTTCATAAAACCACTATAATTACCTTCATTAAACCTGTATAATTACCTTCATAAAATCACCATAATTACCTTCATAAAACCACTATAATTACCTTCAAAATACCACTATAATTACCTTCATAAAACTATCAATTAACGCAGGTCACATATGCGCCACTTGGTAAATAATTTACTGCTTTTAATTATTGTGTAAATTATACTTTTAATTGTATCCATGATATATACTGATATTTTCCTACCTTGATAAAACAGTTTAATTGTATCCATGATATATACTGATATTTTCCTACCTTGATAAAACAGTTTAATTGTATCCATGATATATACTGATATTTTCCTACCTTGATAAAACAGTTTAATTGTGTCCATGATATATACTGATATTTTCCTACCTTGATAAAACAGTTTAATTGTGTCCATGATATATACTGATATTTTCCTACCTTGATAAAACAGTTTAATTGTGTCCATGATATATACTGATATTTTCCTACCTTGATAAAACAGTTTAATTGTGTCCATGATATATGCTGATATTTTCTTACCTTGATAAAACAGTTTAATTGTATCCATGATATATGTTGATATTTTCTTACCTTGTTAATACAGTTTAATTGTATCCATGATATATGCTGATATTTTCTTGTCTTGATAAAACAGTTTAATTGTATCCATGATATATGCTGATATTTTCTGACCTTGACAAAACAGTTTAATTGTATCCATGATATATACTGATATTTTCTTACCTTGATAAAACAGTTTAATTGTATCCATGATATATACTGATATTTTCTGACCTTGATAAAACAGTTTAATAGTATCCATGATATATGCTGATATCTTCTTACCTTGATAAAACAGTTTAATTGTATCCATGATATATACTGATATTTTCTGACCTTGATAAAACAGTTTAATAGTATCCATGATATATGCTGATATTTTCTTACCTTGATAAAACAGTTTAATTGTATCCATGATATATACTGATATTTTCTTACCTTGATAAAACAGTTTAATTGTATCCATGATATATACTGATATTTTCTGACCTTGATAAAACAGTTTAATAGTATCCATGATATATGCTGATATTTTCTTACCTTGATAAAACATTTTAATTGTATCCATGATATATGCTGATATTTTCTGACCTTGATAAAACAGTTTAATTGTATCCATGATATATACTGGGAGCCGAGATAGCTCAGTGGTTAGTGAACTGGACTACAAAGGATAAGGGGTAGGGTTCGACCCCTAACCGACGGCTTCCCGGTTTACCCAGCCTTAAATGTGTAACGGATTATTTTTTTCTGGGAAAGTAAAGCAGCACGGGCGTAATACCGACCACATTACCCCAAAAATCATGTGCTGAAGGTCTGTAAAATATAGGGTCACTAACACCATATTTCTCTATACGCCACTTGGCGTGACGAGGGTACTTTACTACTTTTACATGATATATGCTGATATTTTCTTCCCATGATAAAATAGTTTAATTGTATCCATGATATATACTGATATTTTCTTACCTTGATAAAACAGTTTAATTGTATCCATGATATATGCTGATATTTTCTTCCCACGATAAAAGAGTTTAATTGTATCCATGATACATACTGATATTTTCTTACCTTGATAAAACATTTTAATTGTATCCATGATATATACTGATATCTTCTGACCTTGATAAAACAGTTTAATTGTATCCATGATATATACTGATATTTTCTTACCTTGATAAAACAGTAATTTAGGCTCAAGTTATGTCTGATACTGTTTCTCCAACCTTGACCTTTGTTCTTAAAGAAGGGGTAGCTCTTCTCTATCCAACTGTAGATTGAGGCTAAACTTAGCCTTCTCTGCTCTGACTGCAAGATAGCCTTGGCTATTAAGGCAATGTAGGATATTGTCGGTTTAGAGTCACACCTATCTGTGTCTTCCTTTTCTTCATTTGTTGCCGATTTATCGCCTGAGTTTTCTGGTGAATTATTGGTGGGGATATTGGTTTGTTGTCCGTCTGGTTGTTTGAGTGAGTTTCTAAAGATTACGTGGTCACGTGATGGTGATTCAATGTGTTGGTTTGTTGTTGTGACTTCTTTTTGTGGATTTTTGAAATTAGTTGGTGATTTAGATGACATAGAAGATTTTGGAATATTCATTTTTGAACGATTGCGTTGTTGATTCATGGGCTCCACTTTAAGTGAACTTTTAGTTAACAAGGGATGATGATGTTGAGTAATTTTGTAGTTTGGATTGATTCGTGTGGTCAAATCTTGAGAAAATTGATATTTGTAATGTGGTTGAATTTGATGTTCATATTGGTAGCTTGATGAATGGTTGAAGAAGTTTGTGTTGTAAGGGTTGCAGACATTACTAGGTTGTGGCATGGATAATGACTGAAGTGGCGTCACGACAAGAAAATCATCTCGTTGAGTCCTCGGAAAATCCGCTAAATCAAATCCGCGAGTTGAGGGCCCGTAGCAGCTTGAAGTGCCGGAGCTAGAAACGATGCGTCCAGATGGGAACGAGTTGGACGACTCCAAGTGGGTTGTTTGATCAAAATTGCCATATTCATTAACATTGCCATGTACATCATAACTATGAAAGTAACCTATTTCGGAGTCACCGGTACAATCCGTGGTTTGAATCCTAACCGCGCTTACATCCAGACTTGTGGATCCTACCAATTGATCATGATAAGTTCTTGTATCAAACTGAGATGACTGCATGACTTAAACAATTGTTAAAATGCTAATTGCCTTGGTTCTTCAACCCACGCTGAATGTGGCTTACCCGTAATTAAATAAAAGGTGGAATCAGCGGTAACAACCGGGCAATTAACGTGTAGCTATATCACGTAATAACCATAAGTTACAGTACTGGCCTTTCATCTACAAATGCTGTATATGATTGCTGTAAAGCTAAAATACCTCACAAAACTAGGACTTATAATTGCGTTATGGTATTTTGTCTCATTATTATATTTCTAAACGCTCATTAAGATTACACTCCCATCTCTGTTAATTCATCTGACATCCTGCGTGGACTGGAGCATTAATTATGAATAAAAACATCGAGGATCCGAACAACATAAAACTGAATCACAATGAATTGTCACAATTTCTTTATTGCTATACAAAACTGAAACAGGAAACCAATGAGATGTTTTCGTTTCTTTTTGTTTTTTGTTTGGTTTGTCAATCCAAACTGGCAGTGTTTGTCGGATTGAGCCAGGTGAAATGTATGGTATTTTGTGTGTTCTAGATTGACATGAAGGTGTCATATTTGCGATAAGTGCATTAGTTCTACTGGTTGTTTCTGTAACCACTCACACGAATTGATGACGCACCACATGCTAATTTGAGATTAAACCTGTATAGACCAGCGCTGCTCATTGGTCGGTTTTAATTGGGTACCTTTCAGTTTACAGGCAGTTTCGGAGTTATCACTCTTTGGGGCGTGTCCAACAGTTATCTTTCAAAATAGGCGGGGCAATTGCAAAAGTCTTGCATGGAGACAAAGATATTGGAAAGACATTTGGACAAACTAGATATCAGACAAATTTGTTGATAAATTCGGATTAAAAAATTGCTCTTTTATGAAGAGATTATATGAACCATAGTTCATTATGTCATGGGAATAATCTCACCGATGATTCTAAAACTACCATTAGGGAGCATCATCATCATGTACCATGGCTAATGACGTTGGTGATCACGACCCACTACAACTTTATGTTGTTTATAATTTTTTTCCTGAATCGTTTCCATTTGAAATCATCATCATCATCATGTACCATAGCGGTTGGCGTATGCGATCATGTCCCTCCACAATCTTCTATCTACAGTGCATCGTATCAGTTGTGTTGTTGACTGTTTGAAATCATCAAAGAGTTTAAATAAATACACCGCAGGTCATTGTTTGTGTTTGTAAGTTTGAAGCAAAGAAATGCATGTAAAAACATAAACTTGCGAAGCTGCAGTAAAGCTCATTGTAAAAAAAAATATAAAGAAAATCAAGAAAGAAAATACAATGTTATGGGTAAAGCTTTAAATAAGTGGACGACACATATTAGAACAACGCTTCGGCTCAATAAGCCTTCAGCAGGAACAAACATACAACAAACACACAGATATGTATTTAAAACAACGAATAAAAAATAATAATAATAAATAGCAATAATTTTCAACTAGAATAAGAAACAAAAATAAAAATAGGAATAAAAAGTCTTCCCTGCAAAATGTTTCTATTTTTGCTGTTGCCACGCCTCTATACAAATATTTTTTCTTTCATTCGTTCATTTTGTCTAGATTTTGCGAATTATTCTTCTGCCTTATCATTTCTTCTTCTTTTTCTTTGACAAAGCCATGTATTTTCTCCTGATATTGACACATATTTGCACCCACTTAGATATAAGTGTTTGTCAAAACTATAATTATTTTCTTGTTTATTTTGCTTTGAGGCGATGGATCGGTATCCGTTCTTTCCTTCCGTACAGCCTTAATGACGACAACCTCAAGCTAGTAATGGTGTCAGCTCTTCAAACTTTCCTAGTCTGTACAGCCTTAATGACAACAACCTCAAGCTAGTAGTGGTGTCAGCTCTTCAAACTTTCCAAGTCTGTACAGCCTTAATGACAACAACCTCAAGCTAGTAGTGGTGTCAGCTCTTCAAACTTTCCTGGTCTCTAAAGCCTTAATGACAACAACCTCAAGCTAGTAATGGTGTCAGCTCTTCAAACTTTCCTAGTCTGTACAGCCTTAATGACAACAACCTCAAGCTAGTAGTGGGGTCAGCTCTTCAAACTTTCCTAGTCTGTACAGCCTTAATGACAACAACCTCAAGCTAGTAGTGGTGTCAGCTCTTCAAACTTTCCTAGTCTGTACAGCCTTAATGACAACAACCTCAAGCTAGTAGTGGTGTCAGCTCTTCAAACTTTCCCTGTCTGTAGAGCCTTAATGACAACAACCTCAAGCTAGTAGTGGTGTCAGCTCTTCAAACTTTCCCTGTCTGTACAGCCTTAATGACAACAACCTCAAGCTAGTAATGGTGTCAGCTCTTCAAACTTTCCCTGTCTGTACAGCCTTAATGACAACAGCCTCAAGCTAGTAATGGTGTCAGCTCTTCAAACTTTCCTAGTCTGTACAGCCTTAATGACAACAACCTCAAGCTAGTAATGGTGTCAGCTCTTCAAACTTTCCCTGTCTGTACAGCCTTAATGACAACAACCTCAAGCTAGTAATGGTGTCAACTCTTCAAACTTTCATATTCTGTAGAGCCTTAATGACAACAGCCTCAAGCTAGTAGTGGTGTCAGGTCTTCAAACTTTCCTAGTCTGTACAGCCTTAATGACAACAGCCTCAAGCTAGTAGTGGTGTCAGCTCTTCACACTTTCCTAGTCTGTACACCCTTAATGACGACAGCCTCAAGCTAGTAATGGTGTCAGCTCTTCAAACTTTCCTAGTCTGTAGAGCCTTAATGACAACAACCTCAAGCTAGTAATGGTGTCAGCTCTTCAAACTTTCCTAGTCTGTACAGCCTTAATGACAACAACCTCAAGCTAGTTATGGTGTCAGCTCTTCAAACTTTCCTAGTCTGTACAGCCTTAATGACAACAACCTCAAGCTAGTAGTGGTGTCAGCTCTTCAAACTTTCCTAGTCTGTACAGCCTTAATGACGACAGCCTCAAACTAGTAGTGGTGTCAGCTCTTCAAACTTTCCCTGTCTGTACAGCCTTAATGACAACAGCCTCAAGCTAGTAGTGGTGTCAGCTCTTCAAACTTTCATAGTCTGTACAGCCTTAATGACGACAGCCTCAAACTAGTAGTGGTGTCAGCTCTTCAAACTTTCCTAGTCTGTACAGCCTTAATGACAACAGCCTCAAACTAGTAGTAGTGTCAGCTCTTCAAACTTTCCTAGTCTGTTCAGCTTTAATGACGACAGCCTCAAACTAGTAGTGGTGTCAGCCCTTCAAACTTTCCTAGTCTGTACAGCCTTAATGACAACAACCTCAAACTAGTAGTGGTGTCAGCTCTTCAAACTTTCCTAGTCTGTACAGCCTTAATGACAACAACCTCAAGCTAGTAATGGTGTCAGCTCTTAAAACTTTCCTAGTCTGTACAGCCTTAATGACGACAGCCTCAAACTAGTAGTGGTGTCAGCTCTTCAAACTTTCCTAGTCTGTACAGCCTTAATGACGACAGCCTCAAACTAGTAGTGGTGTCAGCTCTTGAAACTTTCCTAGTCTGTACAGCCTTAATGACGATAGCCTCAAACTAGTAGTGGTGTCAGCTCTTCAAACTTTCCCTGTCTGTACAGCCTTAATGACGACAGCCTCAAGCTAGTAATGGTGTCAGCTCTTCAAACTTTCCCTGTCTGTAGAGCCTTAATGACAACAACCTCAAGCTAGTAATGGTGTCAGCTCTTCAAACTTTCCTAGTCTGTACAGTCTTAATGACAACAGCCTCAAGCTAGTAGTGGTGTCAGCTCTTCAAACTTTCCTAGTCTGTACAGCCTTAATGACGACAACCTCAAGCTAGTAGTGGTGTCAGCTCTTCAAACTTTCCCAGTCTGTACAGCCTTAATGACAACAACCTCAAGCTAGTAGTGGTGTCAGCTCTTCAAACTTTCCTAGTCTGTAGAGCCTTAATGACGACAGCCTCAAGCTAGTAGTGGGGTCAGCTCTTCAAACTTTCCCTGTCTGTACAGCCTTAATGACAACAACCTCAAGCTAGTAGTGGTGTCAGCTCTTCAAACTTTCCTAGTCTGTACAGCCTTAATGACGACAACCTCAAGCTAGTAGTGGTGTCAGCTCTTCAAACTTTCCTAGTCTGTACAGCCTTAATGACGACAACCTCAAGCTAGTAGTGGTGTCAGCTCTTCAAACTTTCCTAGTCTGTACAGCCTTAATGACGACAGCCTCAAACTAGTAGTGGTGTCAGCTCTTCAAACTTTCCTAGTCTGTACAGCCTTAATGACAACAACCTCAAGCTAGTAGTGGGGTCAGCTCTTTTTGCTTCTTCTTCTGGTATTTCCTGTTTAATGGCGCCCGTATTGGTTGAACATTTATTTACTGAAGTGTTTGTTGTTGTTGTTATGATAGTCTTGAACATATTTTGTTTCGATATTTTCAAGTGACCTTTGTTGGTAGGCAAGCGACAGTAGATGCTCTCTTTTCAATGAAAGTGATTTGATATTGCCACCTATTCAGTCGACCATGTCTTTCACGGAAGTCGTCTTCCATAACATCATAACCAAGATTGCACAATCTCGACATTTTCTTTTGCGGAGACCAGCGCAGTCGTTTTTACCATTTCAGTGCGTTTGCTTCCAGTGTGTTTTTTATTTTGAGGAAACTGGTGGAGGTACTGACTGTGCATTCTATTATTCAATGGAAATTGTTTAGATTCGTCGCCTGTACAGTCGGTTAGGGCATGCAAGGAGATCGACCATGTCAAGAAAATTTTCCAGCACGCCGAGGAACATGATGTTGAGCGAATATGGGGAATTCTGGCCCGCAATGAAACTGATCCGCGGAATAGAATAGAATAGAATAGAATAGAATAGAATAGAATAGAATAGAATAGAATAGAATAGAATAGAATAGCATAGCTTTTTCTTCTTTGAGGCTTTCTCATTCTCTCAATAAATGCAACATTAAGAAAGTACCTGGAACCCAAGTGGGCCCGTCCCCCTGAAAGAGTCAAGAAGCGAAATAGCCACCACACTTCCAGACCGGCAAGTAAAGCTCTGATTACAAAACAAAAACTGTCCCCTATTGCAAGTCTTTGTAGGATGCTATTGTATCCTATCAACGGTAATTGTATTAGAACATGTAAGTGCACAATTGTAGTTGTTCGAAGGCCCCGGCATCACTGCAAACGAATGGAAATCAATAATTGCTCAACTGCCCGTGCCAGTGGAATCATCCGAATAAAAACATATCATTGAAGGATCCAAACAAAGAAAGGCAGATGCAGTCCCTATCATATCAAATACAGCACACCTCAAATGATATAAGGCGTATCAGCAGCGAAAGTAAACGCAGCTGAACTGTCCTCCGTCGCACGATATTATCATTCATCATAAGCTATCTGAATATAGAAATACCATCCGAATGAAAAACACAGCTCACGGTGTGCACAGCACTAAACTCAGTAGCTCCGGCAGCAAGCCGGACTTGGAATATGAGGAAACTGAATCAAGGAACACTTTTCAGACGATGCCTCAACGGTTCCTTCCCCCTATCAGCCATATTGACCGGAAGTCCCAATTGGATAGTCGTGTGTATACACTTTATTATCTCATACCAAAGAGAACGTAACTCCAAATGAAAATAGAAATATTTCAGGAAAAATTCCAGAGGAGAAATAGAACAGACGAACTAAGGGAATTATATTTCGACTCCCATAAACATTGCACCACAGAAATAAAAAGCAGAATAGCCCAAGCCAAAATAGTATTTCAGAAAATGAGCAACATCTTGTGCAACTTATCTATTCAATGGAAGTGAGAAAGAGAGTTTATTGGTGCTATATAGAACCAATTCTGACACATGAAAGCGAATCATGGACATTAAACAAACAAATCAAACGACGATTAGAGGCCACAGAGATGGGATTTCTCAGAAAAATGTTGAAAATTATTTGGACAGTTAAAAAGACCAACGAGGAAGTTCTCAAAGAGGTCAACATAAAAAGAAAGCTTCTAAGAAACATCAGAAAGAAAAAAACAATCAACGTTTTATTGACACATCACGAGAAGAGGAAAGTTGGAATACTTGGTACAGGCAAAATACAGGGAAAGAGATATCGCGGACTACAAAGAGAGCAAATACTAGATAGCTTGGTGTCATGGCATGGAAAACGGTCAACAACAGAACTGATACGATGCACTGTAGATAGAAGATTGTGGAAAGACATGATCGCCTACGCCAACCGGTATGGCACATGATGATGAAGCATTGCAATCTCGCAGATTCCTCGCCTATGGAAAGTTTGTTCAGATTTTGAGTGGGTTGTTAGTCTTGGCGCACTAGGCGGTTTGTGGTAACTTTATCATTGAAGTAGATTAGCCTGTCCTGACTGTATGTTAGTAGAAGGTTGCCCGTACATCTTGAGTGTTTTGTTTGTTAAACTGAGATCAGTAAGCGGAGGCGAAGGCGCGCCTCCTAGCACCAGAGCTGGAAGTTGTCAGCGACCCACAGCTGATGGCTCGCGCCAGGATCGGTGAACCAAAACCATCCAGACCCTGCTCCACCTCTCCGCGGTGCCTGCAGTAACAGACTAACCTGTCTAGGTTGGCCAAGCGAGCAGGGATCGAAGAGGGAAGACAACCTGGTACTAAAAAATGTGCTGAAGTCGGATGTGTTGGGCCGAAAGGCGCAAATATAACAGTTATACTGCAAACCACAATACAACGCAAACACGTCCTTGTAAGGGCGGATGATGAAGAGGAATATTCTAGTCTACAATGATACTCTAGAAAACTTTAGTCATCGGGCGAACGTAACCAACCAGATCAGTAAGACACTTTAGGACTGTGTCTGACGCTAGATTTGTGTATCAGTCAGACTTAAGCAGCGACCACTGGTA
This sequence comes from Megaustenia siamemsis, assembly GCA_032433765.1. Taxonomy (NCBI): domain Eukaryota; kingdom Metazoa; phylum Mollusca; class Gastropoda; order Stylommatophora; family Ariophantidae; genus Megaustenia; species Megaustenia siamemsis. Next base: position 14,484,520 of record JAVIAB010000091.1, on the reverse strand, counting down.
GTTCCTGCCTGGACAGAACATCGTTGTTGCTATAGCTCGCTGTTTCTCCTACAAGGAACATTATAAGAGGATTTGTGGTTCAAGAAAAATCATTAACCAAGAAGGGCTGATACGCGAGAAGAAATGAATGTCACCATTGCATGTAATAGCTGGCCTTAAGTGTTGTTAGGGTATAGACGAGGGAATCTTTGAAGAATCTATTACAATGAGTCTTAGAAGGCTCTATTACAATGAGTTTTAGAACAATATATTTTTTTACAAGGAATCTTAGAAGAATCTATTACAATGATTTTTAGAAGAATCTATTACAATGATTTTTAGAAGAATCTATTACAATGATTTTTAGAAGAATCTATTACAAGGAATTTAGGAAGAATCTATTACAAGGAATCTTGGAAGAATCTATTACAAGGAATTTAGGAAGAATCTATTACAAGGAATTTAGGAAGAATCTATTACAAGGAATCTTGGAAGAATCTATTACAAGGAATTTAGGAAGAATCTATTACAAGGAATTTAGGAAGAATCTATTACAAGGAATCTTGGAAGAATCTATTACAAGGAATCTTGGAAGAATCTATTACAAGGAATCTTGGAAGAATCTATTACAAGGAATCTAGGAAGAATCTATTACAAGGAATTTAGGAAGAATCTATTACAAGGAATCTAGGAAGAATCTATTACAAGGAATCTTGGAAGAATCTATTACAAGGAATCTAGGAAGAATCTATTACAAGGAATCTTGGAAGAATCTATTACAAGGAATCTTGGAAGAATCTATTACAAGGAATCTTAGAAGAATCTATTACAAGGAATCTAGGAAGAATCTATTACAAGGAACCGTAGAAGAATCTATTACAAGGAATCTAGGAAGAATCTATTACAAGGAATCTTAGAAGAATCTATTACAAGGAACCGTAGAAGAATCTATTACAAGGAACCGTAGAAGAATCTATTACAAGGAACCGTAGAAGAATCTATTACAAGGAACCGTAGAAGAATCTATTACAAGGAACCGTAGAAGAATCTATTACAAGGAACCGTAGAAGAATCTATTACAAGGAACCGTAGAAGAATCTATTACAAGGAATTGTAGAAGAATCTATTACAAGGAACCGTAGAAGAATCTATTACAAGGAATCTTAGAAGAATCTATTACAAGGAATCTTAGAAGAATCTATTACAAGGAACCGTAGAAGAATCTATTACAAGGAATCTAGGAAGAATCTATTACAAGGAACCGTAGAAGAATCTATTACAAGGAATCTTAGAAGAATCTATTACAAGGAACCGTAGAAGAATCTATTACAATGAGTTTTAGAAGAATCTATTACAAGGAACCGTAGAAGAATCTATTACAATGAGTTTTAGAAGAATCTATTACAAGGAACCGTAGAAGAATCTATTACAATGAGTTTTAGAAGAATCTATTACAATGAGTTTTAGAAGAATCTATTACAAGGAACCGTAGAAGAATCTATTACAATGAGTTTTAGAAGAATCTATTACAATGAGTTTTAGAAGAATCTATTACAAGGAACCGTAGAAGAATCTATTACAATGAGTTTTAGAAGAATCTATTACAAGGAACCGTAGAAGAATCTATTACAAGGAACCGTAGAAGAATCTATTACAATGAGTTTTAGAAGAATCTATTACAATGAGTTTTAGAAGAATCTATTACAATGAGTTTTAGAAGAATCTATTACAACGAATCTATGAAGAATCTATTACAACGAATCTAGGAAGAATCTATTACAACGAATCTAGGAAGAATCTATTACAACGAATCTATGAAGAATCTATTACAACGAATCTAGGAAGAATCTATTACAACGAATCTAGGAAGAATCTATTACAACGAATCTAGGAAGAATCTATTACAACGAATCTAGGAAGAATCTATTACAACGAATCTATGAAGAATCTATTACAACGAATCTAGGAAGAATCTATTACAACGAATCTAGGAAGAATCTATTACAACGAATCTATGAAGAATCTATTACAACGAATCTATGAAGAATCTATTACAACGAATCTATGAAGAATCTATTACAACGAATCTATGAAGAATCTATTACAACGAATCTATGAAGAATCTATTACAACGAATCTAGGAAGAATCTATTACAACGAATCTATGAAGAATCTATTACAACGAATCTAGGAAGAATCTATTACAACGAATTTAGGAAGAATCTATTACAACGAATTTAGGAAGAATCTATTACAACGAATCTATGAAGAATCTATTACAACGAATCTATGAAGAATCTATTACAACGAATCTAGGAAGAATCTATTACAACGAATCTAGGAAGAATCTATTACAACGAATTTAGGAAGAATCTATTACAACGAATTTAGGAAGAATCTATTACAACAGCAACAAATGTTTAGCTGGACTTAAAATGAAGCGAATTCTTAGAATAATCTATCTTCTTCTTCTTTCCTTCCTCATTTGCCTTTCAGCGTCGAGGGGAGATATAATTTACAGTCTTTTGCTCTTCTGTTCGCCTCTACTGCTTTTATGTTCCCTAGTGCTTCTAGTATTCCGTCGATCCATCTTTTTCGTGGCCGACCCTTTGGTCTGGTATTCAGACAACGTTTATTGAGGGCTCGTTGTTTTGTGTTTTCAAAACGTCATCAAAACACGTTTTCGCTTGAGTTGCAACATTGATGTTTTCAAAGAAACTCTCCGTCATTAAAGTTAAATTACAGACCAAGTTTGTTTTGTGCAAGCCATCTTGAGAGATCCAAGTACATTGGTAATAGAACATTAGTTCGAATATCCTTTACAGAACGTTGTATTCACTACAGCCGGTCTGAAAGAATATCTGTATCTAGACAGATCTCCCACAGAACGTTACGTTCATCATAGCCGGTCTGAAAGAATATCTGTCTATAGACAGATCTCCCACAGAACATTGCATTCACTACAGCCGGTCTGAAAGAATATCTGTCGCTAGACAGATCTCCCACAGAACGTTGCATTCACCACAGCTGGTCTGAAAGAATATCTGTCGCTAGACAGATCTCCCACAGAACGTTGTGTTCACCACAGCCGGTCTGAAAGAATATCTGTCTCTAGACAGATCTCCCACAGAACGTTGCATTCACCACAGCCGGTCTGAAAGAATATCTGTCGCTAGACAGATCTCCCTCAGAACGTTGTGTTCACCACAGCCCGTCTGAAAGAATCTCTGTTTCTTGCCAGATCTCCTACAGAACGTTGTATTCACCACAGCCCGTCTGAAAGAACGAATTTTTTTTTAAAAGAAGAAAACAAGTGGCATGGTAACAGCTTGACGTGGTAATTAACAAAACAAAAATTGCCGTTTCGGCCAAGTAAGCCTTCAGCTGGAACAACAAACAACAACACAAATATATATATAAGGATATGTACATAAATCTAACTACATGGCGATAATATGCTTGCATCTCTATGCATCTTGTTGCATCTTGATGCCTTTGCACCACCATCTAAAAGAATTTCGTCTCTAGCCAGATCCCCAACTCCTGTTGTCATGTTCAAGGTCTCCTTGATGTTTTTAAACCACCTTTTTCTTGATCCGCCTCTGATGTGTCGCCCAGGAACCATCTATCTATCTATTGTCCTTTCGAGCCAAAGACATAGGGCAAAACCACAATCTCAAAAACAGAAACCTTGAGTGCCAAAATGGCACATAATCTATCGCGCTGTTTCCATAACAATACTTTTTACAATGACAGCTTGTCAAGCCATCGATCAACCTCCTTAGTCGCCTCTTACGACATGTCTGGAATGTCACAATGTCACTATTCCAGGAACCATGCCTTCCATTATTGTCCTTTCCAGCCCGCTGTGTCTTTTGACGTGACCTTGGTATTTTAATTTCAAACGGGTGCATGCTAAAATTTATTTGGCCACGGTTTGAGTTCAGGCTGTAGTAACATGGCAATGGACGTACCAACGTTTAGGATAAATTAGGTATTACGTTCCGCTGTATCCAAGGTATAGTTGTGACTACCAGTTATTGGGGCTGATTCAATGTCTGTCTGTCTATCAGCTGACCTCTCCAGCGATGGTGATAATAATGATAGTGATGTTGTTGTTGCTGATAATAGTTATGATGATACTGGCGGTAGTTATGATGATGATGATGGTGATGATAATGATGATAATAGTACTGATGATGATAGTAATGGTGTTGATACTGATAATAAGGATGATAATGGTGGGGGTGGTTATGGTGATAATAATGATGATAATAGTAATGATGATGATGATGATGATAGTGATGATGATGATGATAGTGATGGTGTTATGTTAAAGATGATGATGATGGTGGTGGTGGTGTTATCTTAATGATGATGATGGTGGTAGTGGTGGTTTATGTTAATGATGATGGTGGTAGTTGTGGTGTTATGTTAATGATGATGGTGGTAGTGGTGGTGTTATGCTAATGATGATGATGGTTGTAGTGGTGGTGTTATGTTAATGATGATGGTGGTGGTAGTGGTGGTGTTATGTTAATGGTGATGATGGTGGTGGTAGTGGTTGTAACAGTGCTAGGTTGTTACCCGCTTTTCAATAGACTATAGCAGTGATAAATGAATGCGACCAGCAGAATAACAAGTTAAGTTGAGAAATAGTTCATGTAGGGATAGGGCGAACTAAGTGTGTCCAGAATTATACTGGACATAACAAGGCCAATGGAAAATCTTCACTCGCCCAGTTGTTATTGTAAGTGTAAGTGACATCACACAACTCATGCATCGACCTCGTGATGTTGTTGTAAAATCTCCACGAATGTCCATGCAAGTTCGTTGTTATTGTGGGTGATCACGCACTTAGCATGTGAAACCCATGACTTTGGCCCGGCTGATAAATAAGTGGTCATCCAACTTCCAGGAGAGGTCATTGTCATGAGGTAACCATTATTTCACCAGGAAGGCGAAAACAAGATGTTTTTGTCAACCTGGGGAAAGTTCAGGTGTTGGTCACAAAATAATGAGCAAGCCACAAACTCAATTGACCAGATCACGTCGCGAGTGGTCAATTTGCGATGATCTTATTGGTCACTATCTTGCAGGTAGAAGAGAGTTGTTGAGTACTTAAAGTCCTGCACAACAGTTTGAGTCAGTTGAGTTTGGACAGAGTGAGAGTTAAGTTCAGTCAGAAGGTTAGAAGTTGAAACATTTAGACAAGAAGCAGTTAAGCAGTTTAGAAACAGTTAGAGTCAGAACAGTTAGAAAGTTAAGATTAGAAGTGAAGCCAGTAGTTCAGAAGTTAGAATCTCCAAGTGTAGTTCACGTCAGTTTAGAAGTTATTCTTGATAGATAGTTGATCAAGAATATTATGACTTTAGTTGTGAAGTGATTGTGTTTCCTTTTTGAAGTATTTCAAGAATCTTACATCTCGTAAGTAGACAAGTTGAATGATTGACTGATGAATATTATGTAAATGGTTGCATAGGAATATTCTCATATCCATACGGCGACTGCCTCGGAGATATTCCACATTAAGTAACCCTTAATGTCTATAGTGCATTCGCCACTAGCGATCATGATTGTAAGAAAGACGAAATCAATAAACTGATTATCATTATTGTTAAAGAAAGACTCTGTCATGATCATACATGTTACCTCAATGTTGTGATGTGATGTGACCAATGAAGAGATGAAGATATAATATAATATAGCAAGAACATTACAAAGAACAAGTCAACTCTGTAACAGTGGTGGTGTTATGTTAAAGATGATGGTGGTGGTGTTATTTTAGTGATGATGATGGTGGTAGTGGTAGTTTTATGTTAATGATGATGATGGTGGTGGTAGTGGTGGTGTTATGTTAATGATGATGGTGGTGGTGGTGTTGTTATGTTAATGATGGTGGTGTTATGTTAAAGATGATGATGGTGGTGGTAGTGGTGGTGTTATGTTAATGATGATGATGGTGGTGGTGTTGTTATGTTAATGATGATGGTGGTGGTGTTATGTTAAAGATGTTGATGGTGGTGGTGGTGGTGTTATGTTAAAGATGATGATGGTGGTGGTGGTGTTATATTAAAGATGATGGTAGTGGTGGTGTTATGTTAATGATGATGGTGGGGGTGTTGTGTTAAAGATTATGATGGTGGTGGTGGAGTTATGTTAATGAAGATGATGATGATGGTGGTGAGGTTATGTTAAAGATGATGATGGTGGCGGTGATGGTGTTATATTAATGGTGATAGTGTAGTGTTATGTTAATGATGATGATGGTTGTGGTGGTGATTTGTTAATGATGATGATGGTGGTGGTGTTGTTATGTTAAAGATGATGATGGTGGTGGTGTTATATTAATGATGATGATGGTGGTAGTGTTGGTATTATGTTAATGATGATGATAGTGGTAGTGCTGATGTTATGTTAATGATGATGATGATGGTGGTGGTAGTGGGGGTATTATGTTAATGATGATGATGGTGGCAGTGGTGGTGTTATGTTAATGATGATGGTGGTAGTGGTGGTGTTATGTTAATGATGATGGTGGTAGTGGTGGTGTTATGTTAATGATGATGATGATGGTGGTTGTAGTGGTGGTGTTATGTTAATGATGATGATGGTGGTAGTGGTGGTGTTATCTTAATGATGATGATGGTGGTAGTGGTGGTGTTATGTTAAAGACGATGATGGTGGTAGTTGTCGTGATGTTAACGAAGATTGTAGTGGTGGTGATGATGGTCATGGTGGTGATGACCTTGGTTGTGGTGGTAATGTTAACGATGATGGAGGTGGTGATGTTAACGAAGATGGTAGTGGTGGTGATGTTAACGAAGATGGTAGTAGTGGTGATGTTAACGATGATGGAGGTAGTGATGCTAACGATGATGGAGTTGGTGATGTTAACGATGATGGAGGTGGTTATGTTAACGATGATGGAGGTGCTGATGTTAAAGATGATGGAGGTGGTGATGTTAACGAAGATGGAGGTGGCGATGCTAACGAAGATGGTAGTGGTGGTGATGTTAACGAAGATGGTAGTGGTGGTGATGTTAACGAAGATGGTAGTGGTGGTGATTTTACGATGAAGGAGGTGGTGATGTTAGCGAAGATGGAGGTGGTGATGTTAACGAAGATGGGGAGTGGTGGTGATGTTAACGAAGATGGTAGTGGTGGTGATGTTAACGATGATGGAGGTCGTGGTGTTAACGAATATGGAACTGATGGTGATGTTAACGAAGATGATAGTGATGGTGATGATGGTCATAGTGGTGATGATCTTGGTGGTGGTGGTGATGTTAACGATGATGGTGGTGGTGGTGGTCGTGGTCATGGTGGTGATGTTAATCATGATGATGGTGGTGGTGGTCGTGGTGATGTTAACGTTGATGATGGTGGTGATGGTGATGTTAACAATGATGGTTGTAGTCGTGGTGATGTTAACGATGATGGTGATGATGGTGCTGTTAACGATGATGATGGTGGTGGTGGTGATGTTAACTATGATGATGGTGGTGGTGGTGATGTTAACGATGATGATGGTTTTGGTGATGTTAACGATGTTGTTGGTGGTGGTGGTGATGTTAACGATGATGATGATGGTGGTGATACTAACGCTGATTGTGGTGATGTTAACGATGTTGATGGTGGTGGTGATGATGTTTACCATGATGGTGGTGATGTTAACGATGATGGTGGTGGTGGTGATACTAACGCTGATGGTGGTGATGTTAACGATGTTGATGGTGGTGGTGATGATGTTTACCATGATGGTGGTGACGTTAACGATGTTGATGGTGGTGGTGGTGGTGTTAACGATATTGATGGTGGTGGTGATGATGTTTACCATGATGGTGGTGATGTTAACGATGATGGTGGTGGTGGTGATGTTTACGATGATGGTGGTGGTGGTGATATTAACGATGATGGTGGTAGTGATGTTAACGATGATGGTAGTGGTGCTGTTAACGATGATGATAGTGGTGGTGGTGGTGGTGATGTTAATGATGGTGGTGGTGGTGTGATGTTAACGATGATGGCGGTGGTGATGTTAACGATGATGGTGATGTTAACGATGATGGTGGTGGTGATGATGTTAACGATGATGGTGATGGTGGTGATGTTAACGATGATGGTGCTGTTGATGATGGTCATGTTTACGATGATGGTGGTGGTGATGTTAACGATGATGGTGGTGGTGTGATGTTAACTATGATGGTGGTGGTGATGTTAACGATGATGGTGATGGTGGTGATGTTAACGATGATGGTGATGTTAACGTTGATGGTGGAGGTGATGTTAACGATGATGGTGGTGCTGGTGGTGATGTTAATGATGGTACTGGTGATGGTGGTCATGTTTACGATGATGGTGGTTGTGGTGATGTTAACGATGATGATGGTAGTGGTGGTGATGTTAACGATTAGGGTGGTGGTGATGATGTTAACGATGATTGTGGTGGTAATGTTAACGATGATGGTGATGTTAACGATGATGGTGATGGTGATGTTAACGATGGTGGTGGTGGTGATGTTAACGAAGATGGTGGTGGTGATGTTAACGATGATAGTGGTGGTGATGTTAACGATGATGGTGGTGGTGATGTTACCGATGATGGTGGTGGTGATGTTAACGATGATGGTGGTTTTGATGTTAATGATGGTGCTGGTGATGGTAGTGATGTTAACAATGGTAGCGGTGATGTTAACGATGATGATGGTGGTGGTGATGTTACTGATGATGGTGGTGATGTTAACGATGATGGTGGTATTGATGTTAACGATGCTGGTGGTAATAGTGATGTTATCGATTGTGGTGGTGATGATGTTAACGATGATGGTGGTTATGATGTTAACGATGCTGGTGGTAGTAATGATGTTAACGATGATGGTGGTGGTGATGTTAACGATGATGGTGGTGGTGGTGATGCTTACTATGATAGTGGTGGTGATGTTAACGATGATGGTGGTGATGATGTTAACGATGATGGTGGTGATGTTAACGATGATGGTGATGATTGTGGTGCTTTTGATGTTAACGATGATGGTGGTTGTGATGTTAATGATGATGGTGGTGATGATGTTAACGATGATGGTGTTGGTGATGTTAACGATGTTGGTGGTGGTGATGATGTTAACGATGATTGTGGTGGTAATGTTAACGATGATGGTGATGTTAACGATGATGGTGATGGTGATGTTAACGATGGTGGTGGTGGTGATGTTAACGAAGATGGTGGTGGTGATGTTAACGATGATAGTGGTGGTGATGTTAACGATGATGGTGGTGGTGATGTTACCGATGATGGTGGTGGTGATGTTAACGATGATGGTGGTGGTGATGTTAATGATGGTGCTGGTGATGGTAGTGATGTTAACAATGGTAGCGGTGATGTTAACGATGATGATGGTGGTGGTGATGTTACTGATGATGGTGGTGATGTTAACGATGATGGTGGTATTGATGTTAACGATGCTGGTGGTAATAGTGATGTTACCGATTGTGGTGGTGATGATGTTAACGATGATGGTGGTTATGATGTTAACGATGCTGGTGGTAGTAATGATGTTAAAGATGATGGTGGTGGTGATGTTAACGATGATGATGGTGGTGGTGATGCTTACTATGATAGTGGTGGTGATGTTAACGATGATGGTGGTGATGATGTTAACGATGATGGTGGTGATGTTAACGATGATCGTGATGTTTGTGGTGCTTTTGATGTTAACGATGATGGTGGTTGTGATGTTAATGATGATGGTGGTGATGATGTTAACGTTGATGGTGTTGGTGATGTTAACGATGTTGGTGGTGGTGATGTTAACGATGATGGTGGTGGTGATGTTAATGATGATGGTGATGTTAACGATGATGGTGGTGGTGATGATGTTAACGATGATGGTGATGGTGGTGATGTTAACGATGATGGTGATGTTGATGACGGTCATGTTTACGATGATGGTGGTGGTGGTGATGTTAACGATGATTGTGGTGGTGTGATGTTAACGTTGATGGTGGAGGTGATGTTAACGATGATGGTGGTGCTGGTGGTGATGTTAATGATGGTACTGGTGATGGTGGTCATGTTTACGATGATGGTGGTTGTGGTGATGTTAACGATGATGATGGTAGTGGTGGTGATGTTAACGATTAGGGTGGTTGTGATGATGTTAACGATGATTGTGGTGGTGATGTTAACGATGATGGTGATGTTAACGATGATGGTGATGGTGATGTTAACGATGGTGGTGGTGGTGATGTTAACGAAGATGGTGGTGGTGATGTTAACGATGGTGGTGTTGGTGATGTTAACGATGATGGTGGTGGTGATGTTAATGATGGTGCTGGTGATGGTAGTGATGTTAACAATGGTAGCGGTGATGTTAACGATGATGATGGTGGTGGTGATGTTACCGATGATGGTGGTGATGTTAACGATGATGGTGGTATTGATGTTAACGATGCTGGTGGTAATAGTGATGTTATCGATGGTGGTGGTGATGATGTTAACGATGATGGTGGTTATGATGTTAACGATGCTGGTGGTAGCAATGATGTTAACGATGATGGTGTTGGTGATGTTAACGATGATGGTGGTGGTGGTGATGCTTACTATGATAGTGGTGGTGATGTTACCGATGATGGTGGTGATGATGTTAACGATGATGGTGGTGATGTTAACGATGATGGTGATGATTGTGGTGCTTTTGATGTTAACGATGATGGTGGTTGTGATGTTAATGATGATGGTGGTGATGATGTTAACGATGATGGTGTTGGTGATGTTAACGATGTTGGTGGTGGTGATGTTAACGATGATGGTGGTGGTGATGTTAACGATGGTGGTGGTGGTGATGTTAACGATTATGGTGGTGGTGGTGATGTTAACGATGATGGTGATGTTATCGTTGATTGTGGTGGTGGTGATGTTAACGATGATGGTGGTGGTGAATGTTAACTATGATGGTGCTGTTGATGTTAACGATGATGGTGGTGGATTTTTTAACGATGATGATGGTGGTGATGTTAACGAAGATGGTAGTGGTAGTGATGTTAACGAAGATGACAGTGGTGATGATATTAACGATGATGGAGGTGGTGATGTTAACGATGAAGGTGGTGGTGGTGATGTTAACGATGATGGTGGTGGTGGTGATGTTAACGCTGATGCTGGTGGTGGTGATGTTAACGATGATGGTGATGATAGTGGTGCTTTTGATGTTAACACTGATGCTGGTTGTGGTGATGTTAACGATGATAGTGGTGTTAGCGATGATGGTGGTGATGGTTGTGCTTGTGATGTTAACGATCATGCTGGTGGTGGTGATGTTAACGATGATGGTGGTGGTGGTGGTCATGGTGGTGATTGTGATTTTGATGGTGCTGATAGTTATCATTATGGTGAGGATGGCAGTAATGATGGTGGTGATGATAGTGATGTTGATTATGGTGGTGATTATGGTTGTGATTATGGTGGTGATGGTGGCAGTAATGATGGTGGTGATGATAGTGATGTTGATTATGATGATTATGGTGGTGATTATGGTGGTGATGGTGGCAGTAATGATGGTGGTGATGATAGTGATGATGATTATGGTGGTGATGGTGATTATGGTGGTGATGATGGTGGTTGTGATGATGAAGGTGATGATTATTGTGGTCATGATTTTGGTGATGATGATAGTGATGATGGTTTGGTGATGATGATAGTGTTGATAATGGTGGTGATGATGTTGGTGATGATGGTGGTGGTGATGATTTTGGTAATGATGGTGGTGAAGATTTTGGTGATGGCGGTGAGAGTAATGATTTTGATGTTTTTGAACATGATGGCGATAATGGTGGTGATAATACTGATGATATGGGAGTTATAATGGTGGTAATAGTGGTTGTGATGATGGTAGTGGTTGTGATGATGGTAGTGGTTGTGATGATGGTAGTGGTTGTGATGATGGTAGTGGTTGTGATGATGGTAGTGGTTGTGATGATGGTGGTGGTTGTGACAACATGCAAGTTGTATAATATACCTATACTTTCTAATTCACACGTTACGGTCTAATTCACACACACACACACACACATACACACACACACACAAACATCAATGTGCAAATTTAATACCCATATATATATATAAATATATACATATATTTATATATACAACACAGTAACAGAAACATATATATGTTAAAAAATAGAAAAGAATAACAACATACTTATGTTAAAATATACAACAAAGAAACCAGCAACATATATATGTTAAAATATACAACAAAGAAACCACCAACATACTTATGCTAAAATATACAACAAAGAAACAGCAACATACATATGTTAAAATATACAACAAAGAAACAACAACATACTTATGCTAAAATATGCAACAAAGAAACAGCAACATACTTATGTTAAAATATACAACAAAACTACAAGCAGTTTTCTTTATTATAAAACATACTTCCATAGCTGACCTTGCTTGAACACAATTTAAATGCAGACACAAGGAACATTTAAAAACATGTTTGGTTTGGTATGGTTATGGAATGCCCGGTATCACTGCAAACGAATTAAAATCCATAATTGCTCAAACCGCCCGTGCCAGTGTAATCATCCGAATATCTCATCTCCCAAGCAAGGAAAGGTAACTGTAGTCCCCATCGTAGCAGTCTCAGCAAACGCCAAAAGACATAAGGCGAAACCGCGCAGAAAGTGAACACAGCCAACTGTTCCCTGTCATACGATACCATCATTCATCGTAAACAATTGGAACATCGAAACATGATCAAAACGGATGAAATACACAGCTCACGGTGTGCACAGAGCACTAAACTCAGTAGCTCCTGCAACAAGCCGGACTTGGAATATGAGGAAACTGCAACAAGGAACACTTTTCATGCATAGCCTTCAATGGTTCCCGCCACATATCCACCATATACCGGAAGTTCACGTCCTCTTGAAAAATTTAAAAGCTTACTTTATATGAAATAACAATAATGATACCTCGTTTGGTTAAATTTATTTCTCAATTATATTCTTTTTTATACACACACAAATGTTAATATATTTTATCTTTTGTATAACTGAAAGCTGTATTTCTTCAGCATTGTTTATTTCTTTGATTGGATGACAGGCAGGCATGATTGTCAATGTTTGTTATCCACTAAACTGTTTTGTCGATGAGTTCTACTGCTGTCTACAGTGTGTTCTACTGCTGTTTCCAGTCTGCTCTACTGCTGTCTACAGTGTGTTCTACTGCTGTTTCCAGTCTGCTCTGCTGCTGTCTACAGTGTGTTTTACTGCTGTTTCCAGTCTGCTCTACTGCTGTCTACAGTGTGTTCTACTGCTGTCTACAGTATGTTCTACTGCTGTCTACAGTGTGCTCTACTGCTGTCTACAGTGTGTTCTACTGCTGTCTACAGTGTGTTCTACTACTGTCTACAGTGTGTTCTACAGCTGTTTCCAGTCTGCTTTGCTGCTGTCTACAGTGTGTTCTACTGCTATCTACAGTGTGTTCTACTGCTGTCTACAGTGTGTTCTACAGCTGTTTCCAGTCTGCTTTGCTGCTGTCTACAGTGTGTTCTACTGCTGTCTACAGTGTGTTCTACTGCTGTCTACGGTGTGTTCTACCGCTGTTTCCAGTCTGATCTGCTGCTGTCTACAGTGTGTTCTACTGCTGTCCACAGTGTGTTCTACTGCTGTCTACAGTGTGTTCTACTGCTGTCTACAGTGTGTTCTACTGCTGTCCACAGTGTGTTCTACTGCTGTCCAGAGTGTGTTCTACTGATATCTACAGTGTGTTCTACTGTTGTTTCCAGTTTATTTTACTGCTGTCTACAGTGAGGTCTACTGCTTTCTGCGGTGTTTTTTACTTCAGTCTACTCTGTTTTCTATTGCTGTTTGTAGTGTGTTCTACTGCTGTCTACACTGCATTCTACTGTTGTTTACAGTGTGTTTTACTTCTGTCTACAGTGTGTTCTACTTCTATCTATAGAATGTTTTATTTCTGTGTCTAATTTGTTCTACTGCTGTCAACATTGTGTTCTACTGCTGTTTCCAGTTTGTTCTACTGCTGTCGCCAGAGGTTTCTTCTACTGCTGTCTGTATTTTGTTCGACTGATATCGCAGTTTAATTCTGCTGCTGTCTCCAGTTTGCTCTACACCTATTGTTCTGCTGCTGTCTCCAGTTTGCTCTACACCTATTGTTCTACTGCTGTCTCCAGTTTGCTCTACACCTATTGTTCTACTGCTGTCTCCAGTTTGCTCTACACCTATGTACATATTGTTCTACAGTGTTGTAATTGTGTACTTGCTGCCTCTAAGACAATGGGTCAGCTATAAGAGCATGTCCTTGAAATAACCTTGATAGATTTGTAGATCCACCCATCCATTGAAAGAACAATAATTTCAAAAAGTCCTACAACATTTGCTGGATCACAGGTAGAGTGCCACAGGCATGGAGAGAAGCAATTATGATACCATTACTAAAGCCAGGAAAAGATGGTTCAATGACATCCAGCTATAGACCAATCAGCCTTACAAGCTGTTTGTGTAAAACAATGGAACGTATAATCAATCTCAGACTGCAGTGGTACCTGGAAAGTGAAAATCTCCTTGTCCCACAACAAGCAGGCTTTAGACAGTGTTACTCTACCGAAGATCAAGCAACCTATCTCTCCCAGGAAATTGAAGATGCGTTTCAAGAAAAGAAACTGGTACTAGCAGCATGGATAGACCTAAAGAAAGCATTTGATAAGGTATGGAAGGAAGGGCTTTTGAAGAAACTGAGAAATTATGGAGTAAATGGCAGGATGTACAAATGGGTCAAAGTATACCTGCATAACAGGAGAGCCAGAGTGCAACTGGATGGTCTTAAGAGTAAGAAGGTCTTATTGCGCCAGGGCGTTCCACAAGGAGGGGTACTATCTCCAACACTTTTTCTGATCTACATCAATGACCTAGTTACTGAACTACCACATGGCATCAAAGTGGCAATGTATGCAGATGACTTGGTAATGTGGTGCACAGAGGAGTATGCAACAGTGGCCTCCAAATTGCTACAAAGAGCTATGAATGCACTGAATTCATGGACAAATAGATGGTGTATCAGCATCAATACAGACAAATGCAGTACTACACTTTTCACACTCTCCCCAAAACAAAAAGCAGGAGCCATCTACATAAACAATGAGCCTGTGAAAGAAGACATACAAGCTACATATCTCGGAGTTACATTTGATAACAAACTATCTTGGAAACAGCAGATAAATAAGGCAACCCAAAAAGCAAGGAGGAAATTGGCTATTCTAAGAAAGTTGTGTGGAACCACATGGGGTGCGAGTGGGAAAATACTCAGTAAAGTTTACCAACAGTGTATACGCCCACATTTAGAATATGGATCATCCGCATGGTGCTCAGCATCAAACACCACATTGCAAGAACTGGATAAAGTACAAAACCAGGCACTTAGGGTCATCACAGGAGCAATGAAATCAACACCAATATTGGAGATGGAGAAATTGTGGAGGATACCAGCACTGAGAGAACGGAGAGACACAAAGGTGCTGATACAGGCAGAAAAATTTTTATGCATGCCGAGACATCCAATGAAGGACAGATTCCAAAATCTTGCATTGGGACGACTTAAGAGAAGCAGCTTTATCCACCAAGCCAAGCGTATTAGTAGACAAACACCAGACATGCCAAGAGTTGTTAAACCCCTTCTGCCCATACCAGAACAGACTCCCTGGACAGATGAATCAGGATTATCAGTTCAAATACGGACAGAAGTGAAAGGAATAGTTGACAAAGAGGAACAAAATAGTCTACAGCGAAAAACAATAGCTCTCAGTTTCCTGGATGAAGAATACCCACAAGACCTATGGATTCGTGTGTACACAGATGGATCAGCACAGAATGCAGTAAAGAATGGGGGAGCAGGTGCATATATAGAGTACCCAAATAACACTAGGGATATGAATAAAATAGCAACAGGGAAATATTGTCACAATTATGATGCGGAAATACAAGCAATAAAGTTGGCAATAGAAAAACTGCTGAACAGTAATCTTAGCCCACAACCTGTAGTGTTTTTGACAGATGCAAGATCAGTACTCCAGGCACTACAATCCAGAAAATTACCACATCTGCAGACCTTATTGACTGAACTCTGCAAGCACCACAGGGTTGCCCTGCAGTGGATCCCGTCTCACTGGAATACCAGGAAATGAGAAAGCAGATCAGTTGGCAAAGGAAGGTTCAACAGGCACACAGCTAGATACACCAGTTACATACCATCATAAGAAACAGATAATCAAATCAATCAGAGGACCACAAGCCCCAAATCAGGATGCCTTTCATAATATGAATAGATATGAACAAGTTATCATTATACGCCTAAGAACAGGACACAATCGACTCCATAGTCACATGTATACAAAATTCAAGATCGGCACATCAACTACTTGTACATGTGGACAGATACCCCAGACTGCTGAACACATACTTCAAGACTGCACTGAATATAGTAGACTGAGGAAAATCCATTGGCCCATAGATACAACACTACAGACAAAACTATATGGGCCACTGCAAGAATTACAAAAGACAGTAACATTTATACAGGAAACGACATTGCAGATATAGACAATACTTCAGGCGAACGAAAGATAGATAGATAGAAAAAGTCCCATAATTCAGGAGTGTAGGAAGGACTGGATAGAAACATGAAACCAAGTTGTAAATTGACGTCATAATGGTGGTATGTCAACTATTGTCAAAAATGGGGCACACAAGAAGTTAATGTCAACAGAACCGCCATTGATAAATTCTATAAATATGACATTTATATGACGTCAGTGTTATACCTAATATTCTTACTGGAAAATATAAATGATATGATGGCACGTTTATTTGAATAAATATTATCATCATGTGCCGTACCGGTTGGTGCAGGCGATCATGTCCTTCTACAATCTTCTAGTCACAGTGCATAATATCAATTCTGTTGTTGACTGTTTTCCATGCCAGGACATCAAATTATGTAGTATCTTCTCGCTTTATCGTCCGCAACCTCTCTTTCCCTTATTTTGCCAGTTGTAACCAAGCATTCCAACTTTTCTCTTCTCATGATGTGCCCGAAAAATGTTGATTGTCTCTTTCTGATGTTTTTTATGAGCTCATGTGTTGGCCTTTTTGAGAATGTTTGCATTGATCTTTACAGCTGTCCAGGGAACTTTCAACATTCTTCTAAGAAATCTCATCTCTGTGGCCTCTAATCGTCTTTCAGTTTGTTTGTCTACTGTCCATCATTCATTTTCATACGTCAGAATTGGCGGCATGGCGTGATACCGACCACATCACAAAAAAGTGCGCCGTGGTCATAGAAAAATATGGTCACTAACACCATATTCCCCATACGACTAGCAAGGCGTGGAGGGAATAGTAAATTATTTAATTATAACTGTACACGTGAGAATGAAAATGACAACAACAGAAAGCACCCTCTGCATCAAGAAGTATGTGAGAGAGAAAGAGAGAGAGAGAGAGATAGTGAGAAAGAAGAAATAAAAATATGTGGTCATCTCATCAAAAAGAAGACCAACTAGATACCACCATCTGGCTATAGTACCAGTCAATCTATCTTCAAGAAACCAGAAAAATTAAGATAGACATTAAATACTACATAGATCCTGCAGCTATGCGGACTAACAACTGCCAATTTAACACGTTTAACCAGGTAAAAGAGGCAGAGGCAGACCAAGACTAACATGGACGAGTAACATCGAAATATGAACAAGTCAATCTATGTCAGCCCGCATCATCAAAGCAAGAAACAGTAGAATGGCGATCCATGGTAGCCAACCTTCGTTGCGGAGAAGGCACACGATGATGATGATGAACCCGGAATAGGAAACTGAAACTCCTCACAACTCTGAAAGACAAACGTGGATAAGATAAATACGTTAATGGTTTTTGACAACATTCTTCGGATAGACAGCAGCGATACACACATACACGATTTCAGCAGCCGGTGAATTGGATAAGGGCACGGTTCTCTCCATGCCTTGCTAGGTGTATGGGTAATGCAGTGTTAGTGACCATATTTTTCTATGACCACGGCTAATTTTTTTGGTGATTTGGTCGGTATAACGTCAGGCCGCCTTTACTTTTAAGAAGAATCTTCGGTAACCGTTTTAAGAGTCTGGGTGAAACCCGGAGCATTGCCGATCAGAAAAAAATCCGCCATTTCTGGGATTCAAACTCATGCTCTTCTGATCTTGGAGCGAGCACGCTAACCACTGAGGCACCGAAGCTATTCTTGAAATGTTTGCGACTGATGTTTTAGGAACACGATGTTGCTGCTTTCTCTGTAGAACGATATCATCATCATGTGCCATACCGGTTGGCGTAGGCGATCGTGTCCTTCCACAATCTTCTATCTACAGTGCATCGTATCAGTTCTGTTGTTGACTGTTTTCCATGCCATGACACCAAGCTATCCAGTATTTTCTCTCTTTGTCGTCCGCGATCTCTCTTTCCTTTTATTTTGCCAGTTGTAGCCAAGTATTCCAACTTTCCTCTTCTCATGATGTGCACGAAAAATGTTGATTGCTTCTTTCTGATGTTTTTTAAGAGCTCCCTTTTTGTGTTGGCCTCTTTGAGAACTGTAGAACGATATACCGGGCCGAAAAAAACAACATTACAGCTTGTAAACCACAACACAACGAACCTGTTATCTTAGGCCGTGCTATGGAGTTCGTACACGTGGGGTAGGAGTCTCCTTGGCTTTATTTTTGAGACTCTCGAGGATGATATCGGAACACCTATGGGTTCGTCAGGTGTGCAGTAATGATGATACTAACATAAACAAACGATTCATCTTCGTTCACTTATAATTTTAAAGGCGGACGATGAATAGAAGTTGACGTCGAGTGAGCGTGAGAAAAAGGGTGATCAGGACTGATTAGGCCCAGGTTGACGTAAAGTGAGGTCTAGATCACCTAGGGATCGTTGTCCTACCAGCCGTCTACAGTGTACACGCACATAACGTGTGTTCCTTGTATGTGAACTAGCTCAGCTCACATATAAACGTGTCATCAAGAAATATATTATCAATCTTCTTTTTTCTTCTTTTCTCTTTTCACTGATACCTAAAAGGTGTCGTGGTTTATATCATTTGTCGTTCTTGAGCTGCTCGAACTGTCTGAATTAGTGATTTTCCTTTGTTGTTACATGTCTCTGTCACTGCATCTATCCATCTTCTTCTTTTCTCTTTTCACTGATACCTAAAAGGTGTCGTGGTTTATATCATTTGTCGTTCTTGAGCTGCTCAAACTGTCTGAATTAGTGATTTTCCTTTGTTGTTACATGTCTCTGTCACTGCATCTATCCATCTTCTTCTTTTCTCTTTTCACTGATACCTAAAAGGTGTCGTGGTTTATATCATTTGTCGTTCTTGTGCAGCTCGAACAATCTGAATTAGTGATTTTCCTTTGTTGTTACATGTCTCTGTCACTGCATCTATCCATCTTCTTCTTTTCTCTTTTCACTGATACCTAAAAGGTGTCGTGGTCTATATCATTTGTCGTTCTTGAGCTGCTCGAATTGTCTGAATTAGTGATTTTCCTTTGTTGTTACATGTCTCTGTCACTGCATCTATCCATCTTCTTCTTTTCTCTTTTCACTGATACCTAAAAGGTGTCGTGGTTTATATCATTTGTCGTTCTTGAGCTGCTCGAACTGTCTGAATTAGTGATTTTCTTTTTTGTTGTTACATGTCTCTGTCACTGCATCTATTAATCTTCTTCTGGGTCTTCCTCTTTGTCTTTTTCCATGCATTCTCGAGAAGAACGCCCTTAATGGTGATTGGTAAGGATTCATTCTGACCAGGTGGCCAAACCATTTAAGTTGTTGTTGTTCTATATATTCTTGGCAGGGTTTAGTTCCTACCATTTTTCTTATGGTTTCATTTGGTATTCTATCTCTTCTTGTGTTGTTTGTTACTTTTCTCAAGCATCGCATCTCACATGTATTGATCTTTCTTAAATGTGATTTAGAAAGGGTCAATGTTTGACTTTCATAGCACAAAGTTGATATGAAAATGCTATTTATCATTTGTTGTTTAGCTGGCATAGAAATATTATCAATTAATATTGCAAAATACAACAACAATAATAATTCATTAAAAAGTAATGAAAAATGGCAGTGATCGTTATAATATAAACATTAATACTGATATGTTATTTAAGCGCAATTGATACATATATTTAGCGTATATAAAAGCTAAACATATTCGTACAATATAAAACATATAGTAATTGTAGATGTGAAATAATAAGCATAGTAGTAAGTAATAAAGTACTCCTGTCACGCCAAGTGGCGTATAAGGAATATGGTGTTAGTGACCATACATTTTACAGACCTTCGGCACAAGATTTTTGGGGTAATGTGGTCAGTATTACGCCCGTGCCGCTTTACTTTCCCAGAAAAAAATCTGGTACTCATTAAAGGCTGGGTGAACCCGGAAGCCGTCGGTTAGGATCAAACCCTACCTCTTGTTCTTTGTAGTCCATTTCACTAACCACTGAGCTATCGCGGCTCCCATTATGGTGCATGGTGGCCCCAGCAATATTGTCTGTCGCCACTTCCTTGTACACACACACACACTATTGAGTCTTAGAGAAGCACATTAAGAGTTCTCACCTTTCTGGTATCTCGTATCTGGAGTTGTAATTTCCTTAATGTTTACTTTCAATTTAACTCTTGGTCTGTCATGATATAGAGTTCTTTCAATTTAATTGTTACATGTATCATCTAGGTTCAAATGCTTCATAAATTGAAGCATTTGAAATGTGGATATAAAGAAGAAAAGGTAGAATAGGATGAAAAGAAAAGAAAACAAACGATGAAGTTTTAAAACAATTAAAAATGAAAGGAGAACTACTAAACACAATTAGAACAAGACAAATGCAATTTTGGGGGCATGTTAAAAGACACAACAACCTAATAAAAGTAATATTGGAAGGGAAAATACAAGGTAAAAGAGGCTGAGGCAGACCAAGACTAACATGGACGAGTAACATGAAAAGATGGACAAGTCAACCTATGACAATCTCCACCATCAAAGCAAGAGACAGAGTAGAATGGCGCTCCATGGTAGCCAACCTTCGATGCGGCGACGGCACTCAATGATGATGTTGATGATCATCTATGATATGAAGTCTCAAAGTATACTCTTCAACAGCGGCGAACGGTGAGTTTGAAACTTGAGAAGGCAAGGACGTGTGACAGAACTTTTAGGTTGAACTCTGCCCTGATAATTTGCCACATAAACATTGCTGCAACTTCCGCTATGTAATATAGTCCATTCGCCTATACGCTGCCGCAGTCAGCTTAAGAGAATGGCTTGGAAGAAGGTCAACAGCAGAATTAATAAATAACTCTCGAGATTGAGAGTTCTGGAGAGACGTGGTCACCTACGACAGCAAGCATTGTACTTGATGATGATGATGAATGACCCATTCTGGATCCTCACAATCCAACCGATTACACAATCAAATCTAGATCCACTGTTTTCAGTCTGTGGATCGATATGTTTGTGGGGGGAGGAGGAGAGAAGAGGAGGCCTGTGAAAGCTATATTCAGTCAACATCATCATCATGTACCCTGCCGGTTGGCGTAGGCGATCATGTCCCTCCACAATCTTCTATCCACAGTGCATCGTATCAGTTCTGTTGTTGACTGTTTTCCATGCCATGACACCAAGCTATCCCGTAGTTTCTCTCTTTGTCGCCCGCGATCTCTCTTTCCTTTTATTTTGCCAGTTGTAACCAAGTATTCCAATTTTCCTCTTCTCATGATGTGCCAGAAAAATGTTGATTGCTTCTTTCTGATGTTTTTTAAGAGCTCCCTTTTTGTGTTGTCAAAATCTTCTGTCAGTTGCAGTAATCTGTAGAGACAAAGCTGTGACTAGTGTTTGTAATACATTTAAAACATGATTTCAGTTATAACTTTAACAACAAGGAGTCGTAAGTTACCTCGCTACTATAAGCAGAGATTTCAAGTTACTTAGCTTTTACAAACGTGAGTTACAAGTTACCGGACTATAAGAAATAAAGGAGATCACTTGTTACTGGACTATCAAAAAGGAGATCACATGTTACTGGACTATCATAAAGGAGATCACATGTTACTGAGCTATCATAAAGGAGATCACATGTTACTGGACTATCATAAAGGAGATCACATGTTACTGGACTATCATAAAGGAGATCACATGTTACTGAGCTATCATAAAGGAGATCACATGTTACTGGACTATCATAAAGGAGATCACATGTTACTGGGCTATCATAAAGGAGATCACATGTTACCGGGCTATCATAAAGGAGATCACATGTTACTGGGCTATCATAAAGGAGATCACATGTTACTGGACTATCATAAAGGCGATCACATGTTACTGGACTATCATAAAGGAGATCACATGTTACTGGGCTATCATAAAGGAGATCATATTTTGCTGGGCTATCATAAAGGAGATCACATGTTACTGGACTATCATAAAGGAGATCACATGTTACTGGACTATCATAAAGGAGATCGCTGGTTACTTGACTTTAAAAGGCGAAGGTGGCAAGTTACCTTATTTTTAAAAAAGAAGGTAGACAGTTTCAGTTTCTCACTACTTATCTCTCAAGGAGAAGACTGCACATACGACATGAACTAACGCTTAACATCATAAATGATTGTTATATTTCATTTCATAAACTAGAAAATAACATCTCAACTAATTGTTATACTTGATATCATAAACTAGAACTTAACATTCTAACTGTTATATTTGATCTCAGAAACGAGAACTTAACATTCTAACTGTTATATTTGATCTCATAAACTAGAACTTAACATTTCAATTAACCTTTATATTTCATGATATTCTAGACACCGTATATCCGAGATATCTCACTATCTATCGATTGCTCTGTCAAGGCGGAACGGCACATGGGGTAGATATTCTAGACTCAGTATGTCCGAGATGTCTCTTTGAAAACAACTCAAACATGTGAGTAAGATTTATTTGTTGGCTCTCTCTGCTACATCGTCCATTCATCCAATAAGAGTATCTCATTAGGAAAATATTGCAGAACATAGAGACATACGTCATTTCCTAGAATAGGAGGTTTATCGATATCGACATTTCTAGGAAGTAAAGATAATGCAGACGATAGGCAGCGACACCTGGAGCCACATGTATATTTGTGCTCCCTCGGGAGATCCTTGTGTATACATTGCTGTCTTAGCGGTCACTGCATCATTTTTATTTTTGTGCGTCAAAAAGTAAATTGGAATGTCTGTTGTCTGGTTCAGGGATGTCTTATTTATGTCTGGTGAATCGTGGAGGACATTGAAGGAGGCCGAAGACTTAATAGATGTCAACAGAGAGCTGGAGGTTGTTGTGTTCTTCAAATCGGATCGTTTTAATGTGGAAACCTTGACCTCGAAGTTACTGTCGGTTGAAGGTCTGGACTTGAGTTGGGTTGAACTTAAAATTGTTTTGCTCGACTCCAGTGCTGGTGGTTGATATGAAGCTGTTGGTGACTCTTTCCCTGGAGCTTTATCTACAGGTTCCTCTCCATAAACTTCTGAAAGATCTGCTTCAGATGCTGAAGGATAGTCAACCGGTTCTTCCACGATCCTATTTGGCAATTGTTGCGCCATAGTTCTTTGGGTTTCTAAAAGAAAGACAAAACTAGACACATTAAAAAAAATGAAGTACATAAACAAAATAGCTTAAGAATAAGTATCGTCATCATATGCCTGACTGGCTGGCGTAGGCGATCATGTCTTCCATAATGTTCTGTCCACACTACATCGAATCAATTCTGTTGCTGATTGTTTACGTTCTACGACTCTAAGGTATTTAGTATCTTCTCTCCTTGTCGTCTGCGATCTCGCTTTCCCTGTATTTTGCCAGTTGTAACCAATTATTCCAAATGTCCTTTTCTCATGATGTGCCCGAGAAATGTCGAGTATTTCTTTGTGATGTCTATTAGAAGCTTTATTTTAGTATTGGCCTCTTTGATAATTTCCTCGTTGGTATTTTTAGTTGCAAAGAATAGGAATGGCCAAAAGTAACTTTAATGAAATGAATAACATACTAACATCAAAACAAATAACACCAGGGCTAAAACTAAGAATAGCAAAATGTTACATCTTCTCAATATTCCTATATGGTGCAGAAACATGGACATTAGTCAAGAAAACAGAACAGAGAATTAAAGCCTTTGAAATGTGGATATATAGAAGAATAAGTAGAATTGGATGGAACGAAAAAAAACAAACGATGAAGTCTTAAAACAACTAAAAATAAAAAGAGAACTACTAAGCACAATTCAAGCAAGACAAATGCAACTTTGGGCCATGTTAAAAGACACAACAGCCTACTAAAAGTAATCCTGGAGGGGAAAATACAAGGTAAAAGAGGCAGAGGCAGACCAAGACTAACATGGACGAGTAACACCAAAAGATGGACAAATCAGCCTATGACAACCTGCACCATAAAAGCAAGAGACAGAGTAGAATGGCGCTCCATGGTAGCCAACCTTCGTTGCGGAGACGGCACTGGATGATGATGATGATGATATTTAGTTGTCCAGGTATCCATACTTCGCTCTGTTCTTGAACTATTAAAGGGCATGATTAAGCCGTCGATGAGACTTATCAACGAAGCGTGATCTTGTACAGACACGTCACTCTCTCTGGGATCTGACTGCTATGATGTAAGGCCGGATCTCTCCAGAGAGAAAACCCCTCCTGTACCGCTACATAGACGTGGAAGTCTTGGACAGACAGGTGTAGACAGCAAGACACATCCATGGACTACAAGATCCATGCATTGACAACAAGACCCATCCATGGGCTACACGACACATGCATTGACAGCAAGACACATCCATTGACTACATGACACATCAATTGACAGTAAGACACATCCATTGACAGCAGGACACATCCATGAACAGCAAGACACATCCATGGGCTACAAGACACATGCATTGACAGCAACACACATCTATGGACTACAAGACCCATCCATTGACAACAAGACGCATCCATGGGCTACAAGACACATGTATTGACAGCAAGACACATCAATTGACAGCAAGACACATCCATTGACAACAAGACACATCCATGGACTACAAGACACATGCATTGACAGCAAGACACATCCATTGACAGCAGGACACATCCATGGACTACAAGACACACCCATGGACTACACGACACATCCATTGACAGCAGGACACATCCATTGACAGCAGGACACATCCATTGACAGAAAGACACATCCATGGAATACAAGACACATCCATTGACAGCAGGACACATCCATTGATAGCAGGACACATCTATGGACTACAAGACACATCCCTTGACAGTAAGAAAAATAACAATCACATGTAACATTTTCAGAGACTGGCTCCACTGCCCAGTGTTTTAACCGGTTTAATGGCATGTAACATCGTAATGAAAACATTCTGGAGACCTGAAATCAAAAACCACTCCAAACTCACGCACTCCAGTATAAATTCTACAGTTCAACAACTGCTATCCAGTTGCCCCTGACTGTCTAAACTCTATCAGAACCTCTAAGTTCTTTCAAACTATCCAGGATGGACCAAAGATTCGAATTTGACTTCGTTCTTCTAAAATGATGACTGCTTTTTCTACTTGGAACTATCTTACCTTCGCTAACCAGGTGTCAACCACCACTTGATGTAATTATCTGTCTCTCCATCACATTCCTACTCTAGCCCTAACACCGTCTTCCCTGCTGGAGGTACCGGCTTGAACTGACTAATCCAACCAACTAGATTTGGCTTGTCGAACTTCGTCACGCAACCATATCCTGACCAGGCGATGTCCAAAATGTTCTTCAAACTGACCAGTGTTCACCCCGGCTGAAAAAAAAAAAAACTTACCATCTCCAGGTGATTCCTCTGTCCATCATTCTATTATTAACTCTACTAACTCCACTCTATAGTACTTTCTTTAACCATCTCAAACCCATGATCTGGTATACAGGGAACGCTAAAAATTGTTCTGAGAAATCGCATCTCTGTGGCCTCTAATCGTCTTTTAATTTATGTGTCTGCTGTCCATGATCTCGTACTTAGATCGTATCACAAATGTTATCGTAAGGTTTTGGGCATCTCTTAGTTAGATCGTATCACAAATGTTATCGTAAGGTTTTGGGCATCTCTTAGTTAGATCGTATCACAAATGTTATCGTAAGGTTTTGGGCATCTCTTAGTTAGATCGTATTACAAATGTTATCGTAAGGTTTTTGGCATCGCTTAATTAGATTGTACAACAAATGTCGTAAGATTTTGAGGATCTCTTACTTAGATCGTATCACATATGATACTCATTTTTCGGGCAAATCATGAGTAGAGAGGATAATTGGAATACTTGGTTAAAACTGGCAAAATACAGGTAAAGAGAGATCCCGGACAACAAAGAGAGAAAATACTGGATAGTTTGGGGTCATGACAAGGTAAACAGTCATCAACAGAACTGATACTATGAACTGTGGATAGATAATTGTAGAAGGACGTCATCGTCGACGCCAACAGGCATGGCAAATGATGATGATAATCACAAACGAAAAAGTTCGAAAAGGGATATTACAAGCAATCGAAGCTCACAATGATCTTTAGAATACTGTAAAGAAATTATTTAAAATGGTTTGATCACGTATCTCGATCGTCCAGCATGGCAAAGAACATTCTGAAATAAGATGTGACGGGAGTGGTAAGCAGAGAGAGAGAGAGAGAGAGAGAGAGAGAGGAAGAGAGAGAGAGAGAGAGAAAGAGATGGGAAGATATCATCAAAGAATGGAAGGGTCTCAGTATTGCAGATTCCCAAAGAACGACTGAAGAGAGAGAGAGAGAGAGAGAGAGGAAGAGAGAGAGAGAGAGAGAGAGAGAGATGGGAAGATATCATCAAAGAATGGAAGGGTCTCAGTATTGCAGATTCCCAAAGAACGACTGAAGAGAGAGAGAGAGAGAGAGGAAGAGAGAGAGAGAGAGAGAAAGAGATGGGAAGATATCATCAAAGAATGGAAGGGCCTCAATATTGCAGATTCCCAAAGAACGACTGAAGAGAGAGAGAGAGAGAGAGGAAGAGAGAGAGAGAGAGAGAGAGGAAGAGAGAGAGAGAGACAGAGAGAGAGATGGGAAGATATCATCAAAGAATGGAAGGGCCTCAATATTGCAGATTCCCAAAGAACGACTGAAGAGAGAGAGAGAGAGAGAGAGAGGAAGAGAGAGAGAGAGAGAGAAAGAGATGGGAAGATATCATCAAAGAATGGAAGGGCCTCAATATTGCAGATTCCCAAAGAACGACTGAAGAGAGAGAGAGAGAGAGAGGAAGAGAGAGAGAGAGAGAGAAAGAGATGGGAAGATATCATCAAAGAATGGAAGGGCCTCAATATTGCAGATTCCCAAAGAACGACTGAAGAGAGAGAGAGAGAGAGAGGAAGAGAGAGAGAGAGAGAGAGAGGAAGAGAGAGAGAGAGAGAGACAGAGAGAGAGAGATGGGAAGATATCATCAAAGAATGGAAGGGCCTCAATATTGCAGATTCCCAAAGAACGACTGAGAGAGAGAGAGAGAGAGAGAGAGAGAGAGAAGAGAGAGAGAGAGAGAGAGAGAGAGATGGGAAGATATCATCAAGGAATGGAAGGGTCTCAATATTGCAGATTCCCAAAGAACGACTGAAGAGAGAGAGAGAGAGAGAGAGAGGAAGAGAGAGAGAGAGAGAGAGAGATGGGAAGATATCATCAAAGAATGGAAGGGCCTCAATATTGCAGATTCCCAAAAGAACGACCGAAGAGAGAGAGAGAGAGAGGAAGAGAGAGAGAGAGAGAGAGAGAGAGAGAGAGATGGGAAGATATCATCAAAGAATGGAAGGGTCTCAATATTGCAGATTCCCAAAGAACGACTGAAGAGAGAGAGAGAGAGAGAGAGAGAGGAAGAGAGAGAGAGAGAGAGAGGAAGAGAGAGAGAGAGAGAGAGAGAGATGGGAAGATATCATCAAAGAATGGAAGGGCCTCAATATTGCAGATTCCCAAAGAACGACCGAAGAGAGAGAGAGAGAGAGGAAGAGAGAGAGAGAGAGAGAGAGAGAGAGAGAGAAATGATGACATTTGTATAAATTCTGTCAGTGTGGCCCTAATTACCTTCCAGGGCTATGGAATGTACATGCGAATATGTTACAAAACCTAGTCTTGGTGGCTGAGAATCACTGTTGTGGTCAGTTCCCACCTGCTGGAGAACCGTTGATCTGGGATTTAACATTAGGGAAGGCACTGGTAATATATTACTAGATAGTCAGTTATCTGATGGTACTGGTTATATATCGCTAGTTACTTATCAGCTGGTACTTGTCATATTATATCGCTAGTTAATCATCGGTTTTGCTTTTTACTTCTAGCAAAAAGACAGAAGAAGTCATGATAACAACAAAGAAAAAGACATCATCTAAGTGCAAAATAAAGACAAGTGGAACAATATTAAAACAGGTAAATGAATTTAAATATTTGAGAACTTTGTTAACCTCAGACGGAAGATGTACAATAGAGGTGAGATGCAGAATAGCTCAGGCAAAAGCAGCTTTAAAAAAAAAATGAGATGGATACTATCCATTTTTGACAATAGAAACAAGAAAAAGAGTTCTTAAATGTTACGTAGAGCCAGTCTTAACATATGGATGTGAATCATGGACAATAGGACAACAGACAAGAAAATCACTGGAGTCTGAAGAAATGTGGTTTTACAGAAGAATGTTGAGAATACCATGGACAGCTAAGACGAATAATGAAAACGTTCTGAAAGAGGCCAAATCAAAAAGAGAGATAATTTCCATTATTAGGAAGAAAAAATAATCATTTGTTTTTGGCCATGTAATGAGAAGAGAATAGCTGGAATATATTGCAACAACTGGGAAAATTGAGGGACAAAGAGATAGAGGGAAGCAAAGAGAAAAGATAGGGAAAATTAAAAAAAATAGAAAAAAATGGTATTTTAGAAGCTTTACGTGATTAGTAGACGACACAGATTTGAACGACGTTTCGGCTCAATAGGCCTTCAGCAGGAACAAACAAAAAACACGCACACATAGATATGTAAGTAAATAAAACTAATCCTACATAGCTAACTAGTAACGAAACATTCAAAACAAAAATAATCGAAATTGGCTTAAGAAAAGAAAAATGACTTCCCTGTGTCGTGGACCGTGGTCAGAATGAAAAAGGGATGGTCCCACGAGTGTAGCTGTAATTATACCCTCAGGTCAGGTGAAGGGTTCTAAAAATACACGAGTGAGGGGAACGCTGTCTAGGTTACATCGACTGCAAAGACACTGATAATGTCTGAAAGTATCTAAGGGTCCATAAATACATGTATGCACACACACAGGTGCGTGTATACATATATATACACGTACAAACAGACATGCACATACCTATACATATCAACACACACATATACATACATGGTGACACCACAGGAACTACATAGCTTTGTCCCAGATGGAGGCCGTGATTTGTTATTGTTAATGAACATATTGCGAGTTGTTATCTTGATTTTTTATTGTGAATTAGCATATCGTGAGTTGTTATTTTGTTTTGTTATTGTGAAGTAACATATAATGATTTGTTACATTGTTTTTGTTATTATGTATAAGCATATCGCGAGCTGAGCTGTTATCTTGATTTGTTGTTGTAAATTAGCATATCGTGGGTTGTTATCTTGATTTGTTATTGTGGATTAACATATCATGAGTTGTTATCGTGATTTGTTATTGGGGATTAACATATAATGAATTGTTACCTTGTTTTGTTATTGTGAAGTAACATATAATGAGTTGTTACCTTATTTTGTTATTGTGAAGTAACATATCGTGAGTTGTTACCTTGTTTTGTTACCGTCACCACGACTCTGGGTGATAACTCATCGCCCTGTGTCTTGTGAACATCTTTGGTGTTCCCAGTTTGCGGTTTCACACTTGTGAACTTCCTTACTGGTGTTATCTTTAGGCCATTCTTACCTCGCTCGTGTCTTGCTGTCTCTTGGAATGTTGCTCTACCTAGTAATATCACAAAACAACCAATCAGGAATTTGTTTTGAACAAATCATGGCGGACAAATAATTGTGGGGTGCGGGCTGGTTGGTCTCGAGACAAGACGCCGGCCTCGAGACAGAGAGGGTGTGAGTTCAAATCCCGACTGTACTAGTTGGGATTTTTAATTTCTTATTTTGCTCAGCGCCAACCACCTGCGGTCCAAGCAGCGAGCCTCATGTTGAAATGTCATTTATTCATTGAAGGAAAAAATATGAGTAACTCAGAAGATGGAGTTATCTGCCTGTGTAGCGAGGAACCCCGGTGCACAAGGCTGCCAGGGAAAAACGGGTTAACATGCAACATTCAGTTCCTGGTCTCTAGGGACTTCATCTGAGGTGAAAACTGGCGAACGCACACACAAAAATAAATAATAATTGCGGATTTTCTTAATTTGAAATTACTACACTTGCATGTAGTATTACTACTATAACTACAATTACAAGTATTATCACAAATAGGACTGTAAGTTGCTGCCACATAAGAGGAACTAGTACTGAAGTCGGACGCATTGGGCCGAAATGTGCAAATATCACAGTTAAAATGGAAACCAAAACAAAACGCAGACACGTCCACTTAACGTCCTTTTAAGGGCGGATGAGGAAGAAGTGTAATCCTTTAGTCATCGGGCGAACGCAAGCAAGAAGGGCTGGTTGTTCTAGTGGCAAAACTTCAACCTCTGGACAAGAGGGTTTAATGTTAAAATCCTGGTCGAAGGCGGTAAACATTTTTTTTTAAACTTTAAACCTGTTGTTTCTTTGTGGCGTAGTCCTTGCCCGATCTCTATATAGAGAAGTTCGATGTCTAGTCTCTCTGGATAGAGAGGTTCGATGTCTAGTCTCTCTGGATAGAGAGGTTCGATGTCTAGTCTCTCTGGATAGAGAGGTTCGATGTTTAACCTCCCTGGATAGAGAGGTTCGAAGTCTAGTCGTCTCTGGATAGAGAGGTTCGATGTCTAGTCTCTCTGGATAGAGAGGTTTGATGTCTAGTCTCTCTGGATATAGAGGTTCGATGTCTAGTCTCTCTGGATAGAGAAGTTTGATGTCTAGTCTCTCTGGATAGAGAGGTTCGATGACTAGTCTCTCTGGATAGAGAGGTTTGATGTCTAACCTCTCTGGATAGAGAGGTTTGATGTCTAGTCTCTCTGGATAGAGAGGTTCGATGTCTAGTCTCTCTGGATAGAGAGGTTTGATGTCTAGTCTCTCTGGATAGAGAGGTTCGATGTCTAGTCTCTCTGGATAGAGAGGTTTGATGTCTAGTCTCTCTGGATAGAGCGGTTTGATGTCTATCTCTCTGGATAGAGAGGTTCGATGTCTAGTCTCTCTGGATAGAGAGGTTCGATGTCTAGTCTCTCTGGATAGAGGTTCGATGTCTAATCTCTCTGGATAGAGAGGTTTGATGTCTAGTCTCTCTGGATAGAGAGGTTCGATGTCTAGTCTCTCTGGATAGAGAGGTTAGATGTCTAGTCTCTCTGGATAGAGAGGTTCGATGTCTAATCTCTCTGGATAGAGAGATTTGATGTCTAGTCTCTCTGGATAGAGAGGTTTGATGTCTAGTCTCTCTGGATAGAGAGGTTCGATGTCTAGTCTCTCTGGATACAGAGGTTCAATGTCTAGTCTCTCTGGATAGAGAGGTTCGATGTCTAGTCTCTCTGGATAGAGAGGTTCGATGTCTAGTCTCTCTGGATAGAGAGGCTCGATGTCTAGCCGTCTCTGGATAGAGAGGTTCGATGTCTAACCGTCTCTGGATAGAGAGGTTCGATGTCTAACCGTCTCTAGATAGAGAGGTTCGATGTCTAGCCGTCTCTGGATAGAGAGGTTCGATGTCTAGCCGTCTCTGGATAGAGAGGTTCGATGTCTAGCCGTCTCTGGATAGAGAGGTTCGATGTCTAGCCGTCTCTGGATAGTGAGGCGCGATGTCTAGTCACTCTGGATAGTGAGGCCCGATGTTTAGCCCTCTCTGTATAGTGAAGTTCGATGTCTAGCCCTCTCTGGATAGTGAAGTTCGATGTCTAATCCTCTATGGATAGAGGTTCGATATCTAACCCTCTCTGGTCAGTGAAGTTCGATGTCTAGCCCTCACTGGATAGTGAGACCCGATGTCTAGCCCTCACTGGATAGTGAGACCCGATGTCTAGCCCTCACTGGATAGTGAGACCCGATGTCTAGCCCTCACGAAAAACGGCAATAAAAAGAAGGCCCTTGTGCACTCGTTCACGTTTTCAAGAACGCTTCACAGTTCAAAATTGGAGAGAGTAGGACAAAGTGGCCACTGTCCGGGCAAATATTGTTAAGAAAATCTGCCCATGCTAAAGAAGGATGCATCGGGCCAAAAGGCGCATGTGTGGTGGTATTGCTATAAGCTAGTGACACATCGCTACAACGCTCACTTAACTGGTGAACGCTGAGAAGAAAAGTATTACTTTATCTACTACTATTACCACTTGTGAATGAATATCAAAAAGACTAGAACTATGATCATAAACAAAGAAAATTCTCAAGACCTACAATTAAATATCACAGTTGAGGGAATACATCTGGAGACAGTCCAGAGCTACAACTACCTGGGACATACTATAACCAATGATGGAAAATGCAAAACTGAAATAAACAAAAGAATAGGTATTGCAAAAAGTAATTTTAATGCCATGAAAAATATACTAACAACAAAACAAATATCAGCAGGGCTGAAACTATGAATGGCAAAATGTTACGTCTTCTCAATATTCCTGTATGGTGCAGAAACATGGACATTAGACAAGAAAACAGAACAGAAAATTGAAGCCTTTGAAATGTGGATTTATAGAAGAATAGGTACAATTGGATGGAAACAAAAGATAACAAACGATGAAGTTTTAAAACAACTGAAAATAAAAAGAGAACTACTAAATACAATTAAGACAAGACAAATGACATTTTTGGGGCATGCTAAAAGACACAACAGCCTACTAAAAGTAATATTGGAATGAAAAATACAAGGTAAAAGAGGCAGAGGAAGACCAAGACTAACATGGACGAGTAACATCAAAAGATGGACAAGTCAATCTATGTCAGCCTGCACCATCAAAGCAAGAAACAGAGTAGAATGGCGATCCATGGTAGCCAACCTTCGTTGCGGAGAAGGCACACGATGATGATGATTACCACTTCAATTATTACTATTATCATTACCAAATTTACAACTACATTTACTTCTACAATCACAAATATTGCTATTACTTCAACGTTTAGATGAGAGATCACAACAGCTAGGACTAAAGATTAATAGAGATAAGACCAACATTATGAGAATTAATGCAGTTGGCAATAACCATATAAAACTAGGAGAAATACCTCTACTAGACGTACAATCTTATATATATATATCTGGGCAGTAATATAGATAAAGAGGGAGGAACAGAAAATGATACCAAAATAAGGATATCAAAAGCAAGAGGAGCTTTCATTGCACTGGGAAACATATGGAAATCCAAAGAAATTAGGCTAAATACAAAAATAAAAATTTTCAACTCAAATGTTAAGTCGGTCCTATTATATGGCTGCGAAACATGGAGAATGACAAAATTGACAATCACGAAAGTACAGACTTTCATTAATGGATGCTTGCGCAGAATAAAGGGATGGAAATGGCAAGACAAAGTCACTAACGTGGAATTATGGAAATGTACCGGTCAAATACCAGTGGATAAAGAGATACAGCGAAGACGATGGCGATGGATAGGACACACACTACGGAAGCCAACTGAGAGTATTACACAACAGGCCCTTTTTTGGAATCCCCAGGGGAAAAGACAAAGAGGAAGACCAAGGAATTCTTGGAGAAGACAGATAGAAGCAGAGATGAAGATGATGGGGAAGACATGGAATGATCTTAAAAGAATGGCAAAAAACAGAACGACTTGGAAAGTGTTTGTTGAAGACATATGCTCCACTGGGAGCTAAAAGGTAAAAGAAGAGAAGAAGAGTTCAACGTTAATGTTACCAAAAATATATTTGTTATAACTGACGCAATTACAACTAGAATTGATGCTACAATCATTACTGCTGGGCCATCTATAATTATCAATGGATTCACTATTACAATTACAACCTTTTTGATATACAACAGATGATCAGTTATTCAGTTGCTGAGTTGTTGAGTTATTTAGTTTCAGTGTTATTGAGTTAATGAGTTATTTAGTTGTTGTCTAGTTGAGTTAATGCGCGAATGAGTTATTGAGTTGTTAAATTGTTGAGTTATTTAATTATTTAGTATTCAGTTTGTTATTCCCTTTGTTATTCAGTTTGTTATTCAGTTATTGAGTTGTTGATATCTTCAGTTATTTAGTTGCAGAGTTATTGAATTATTTAGTTATTGAGTTATTTATTTGTTGAATTATTTAGTTATTGAGTTATTTATTTGTTGAATTATTTAGTTATTGAGTTATTTAAAAAAAAAGTAAAGTACCCCCCCGTCACGCCAAGTGGCGTATAGGGAAATATGGTGTTAGTGACCCTATATTTTACAGACCTTCAGCACATGATTTTTGGGGTAATGTGGTCGGTATTACGCCCGTGCTGCTTTTACTTTCCCAGAAAAAAAATCCGGTACCCATTTAAGGCTGGGTGAACCCGGAGCCGTCGGTTGGGATCGAACCCTACCCCTTGTCCGTAGTAGTCCAGTTCACTAACCACTGAGCTATCGCGGCTCCTACTAATTTTTAGGGAATTAGTAAAACCCAGGAGTCCTCGCCAGGATTACGAACCCCGGCTGTTGCCGTGGTAAGCCAACCGCCTATCGATTGCGCTAACCGGACACCCATTGAGTTATTTAGTTGTTGAATTATTTATTGTTTTTTTTTAGTGAAGCCATGGCTCATATCTTGTTGTGTTTCTGTCCTGGCCATGGCTCATATCTTAGCTTGTGTGTGATGGCCAGGGCTCATATCTTGGTGTGTGTCATGTTAATCATGTTAGTCACATCTCATATCTCGGTGTGTCCGTGTTAATCATGTCTCATGTGTGTCTTTATGTGTGTCTGTGTTTAGTCATATCTCATATCTTAGTGTGTACCTTTTAGTCATATGTCATATCTTTGTGTGTGCTTGTCTGGGTTAGTGATATCTCATATCTTTGTGTGCATGTTTATGTTAGTCATATCTCATATCTTTGTGTGTGCATGTCTGTGTTTATCACATCTCCTATCCTTGTGTGTGCATGGCTATGTTAGTCCCATCTCATATCTTTGTGTGTGCATATCTATGTTAGTCATATCTCTTATCTTTATGTGCATGTTTATGTTAGTCATGTGTCATATATCTTGATGTGTGTCAGTGTTAGTCATGCCTCGTATCGATGTGCGCATGTCTGTGTTAGTCACATCTCACATCTTTGCGTGTGCATGTCTGTGTTAGTCACATCTTATATCTTTATGTGTGCATGTCTGTGTTAGTCACATCTCACATCTTTGTGTGTGCATGTCTGTGTTAGTCACATCTCACATCTTTGTGCGTGCGTGTCTGTGTTAGTCACATCTCACATCATTGCGTGTGCATGTCTGTGTTAGTCACCTCTAGTGACTCGGGCAGATGGTGCTCGTAAACCTGGGAGGGCCGACCATCTAAGGGCAGAATCCCCCTACAGAAAAGACAATCTGCTGCCTTGCAGGAAGATTGGGGACAATCAAAGGCTAGGGAAAGCAAACCCGAATAAAATGCTGGCTGAAATCGGATGCACTGGGCCACTGGCGCAGAACACAGTGCAACGTTTTAACGGGTGTTCAATCAGAGTGAATCTGGCGAACTCTACTTGTGATGTTCTGTCTGTGGGGGCGATCAACACACTTAGCCTGACAGCTGACTTTATGTGAGAGTCTGGAATCCTACTCTGATTGAGTCCTGATCGCAGAGAGAGAGAGAGAGAGAGAGATAGATAGATAGAGAGAGAGAGAGAGAGAGAGAGAGAGAGATAGATAGATAGATAGATAGATAGAGAGAGAGAGAGAGAGAGAGAGAATTATTTAGTTATTGAGTTATTTAGTTGTTGAATTATTTAGTTATTGAGTTATTTAGTTGTTGATTTATTTAGTTATTGAGTTATTTAGTTGTTGAATTATTTAGTTATTTAGTTGCTGATTTATTGAGTTGTTGAGTTATTGATCTATTGAGTTATTTGCGAGTCATCATCATTACACTCCGAACTTGCCCATAGTTGCTCAGATCCCTTCCTCAGTATGTCCTACAGCATCCAACGACTAACTCAAGTTCTGTGTTGGTTGATAAATCTGCTTATGCCCCCACTAAGTTTCTCGTTTCTGGCTGTGCCCATCTTAACCCCCATCTCTTTCAACCGTTGGACAGACGCGGACTCATGGTTGTCGAGGTCCTGTGATCTTGCCTCAGGGGATTAATGACGTCCGCCTGATCCAGTGGTTGACCGTCTTCGTAGACAGCACATACTAGAGGTATTCCCAAATCACCCAAGCATCTAGAGTCTATTACCATCGCAACATAAGTACTCACCAATCACCTTATATATAACCATTTTAACATAGATACTCACCAATCACTGAACCATATATAATCTATAACATTCTCAACATACTCACCAATCACCGTGCCATCAAGAATCTATAACCATCTCAACATACTCACCAATCATCCTGCCATCAAGAATCTATAACCATCTCAACATACTCACCAATCATCCTGCCATCTAGAATCTATAACCATCTCAATATACTCACCAATCAACCAGCCATCAAGAATCTATAACCATCTCAACATACTCACCAATCATCCAGCCATCAAGAATCTATAACTATCTCAACATACTCACCAATCATCCAGTCATCAAGAATCTATAACCATCTCAACATACTCACCAATCATCCAGTCAATAAGAATCTATAACCATCTCAACATACTCACCAATCACCCTCCCATCAAGAATCTATAACCATCTCAACACACTCACCAATCACCCTGCCATCTAGAATCTATAACAATCTCAACATACTCACCAATCACCCTGTCATTAAGAATCTATAACAATCTCAACATACTCACCAATCATCCTGCCATCAAGAATCTATAACCATCTCAACATACTTACCAATCACCCTGCCATCTAGAATTTATAACCATGTCCACATACTCACCAATCATCCTGCAATCTAGAATCTATAACCATCTCAACATACTCACCAATGATCCTGCCATCCAGAATCTATAACCATCTCAACATACTCACCAATCACGATGTCATTAAGAATCTATAACCATCTCAACATACTCACCAATCATCATGTCATCAAGAATCTATAACCATCTCAACATACTTACCAATCACCCTGCCATCTAGAATCTATAACCATTTCAACATACTCACCAATTATCCAGCCATCTAGAATCTATAACCATCTCAACATACTCACCAATCATCCGGCCATCTAGAATCTATAACCATCTCAACATACTCACCAATCACCCTGCCATCAAGAATCTATAACTATCTCATCATACTCACCAATCACCCTGCCATCTAGAATCTATAACCATCTCAACACACTCACCAATCACCCTGCCATCTAGAATCTATAACAATCTCAACATACTCACCAATCACCCTGTCATTAAGAATCTATAACAATCTCAACATACTCACCAATCATCCTGCCATCAAGAATCTATAACCATCTCAACATACTTACCAATCACCCTGCCATCTAGAATTTATAACCATGTCCACATACTCACCAATCATCCAGCCATCTAGAATCTATAACCATCTCAACATACTCACCAATGATCCTGCCATCCAGAATCTATAACCATCTCAACATACTCACCAATCACGATGTCATTAAGAATCTATAACCATCTCAACATACTCACCAATCATCCTGTCATCAAGAATCTATAACCCTCTCAACATACTCACCAATCATCCAGTCATCAAGAATCTATAACCATCTCAACATACTCACCAATCACCCTGCCATCTAGAATCTATAACAATCTCAACATACTCACCAATCATCCTGCCATCAAGAATTTATAACCATCTCAACATACTTACCAATCACCCTGCCATCTAGAATCTATAACCATCTCAACATTCTCACCAATCATCCAGCCATCTAGAATCTATAACCATCTCAACATACTCACCAATCATCCAGCCATCTAGAATCTTTAACAATCTCAACATACTCACCAATCATCCAGCCATCTAGAATCTATAACCATCTCAACGTACTCACCAATCACCCTTCTATCAAGAATCTATAACTATCTCAACATACTCACCAATCATCCTGTCATCAAGAATCTATAACCCTCTCAACATACTCACCAATCATCCAGTCATCAAGAATCTATAACCATCTCAACATACTCACCAATCACCCTGCCATCTAGAATCTATAACAATCTCAACATACTCACCAATCATCCTGCCATCAAGAATTTATAACCATCTCAACATACTTACCAATCACCCTGCCATCTAGAATCTATAACAATCTCAACATACTCACCAATCACCCTGTCATTAAGAATCTATAACCCTCTCAACATACTCACCAATCATCCTGCCATCAAGAATCTATAACCATCTCAACATACTTACCAATCACCCTGCCATCTAGAATCTATAACCATCTCAACATACTCACCAATCATCCTGCCATCTAGAATCTATAACCATCTCAACATACTCACCAATTATCCTGCCATCTAGAATCTATAACCATCTCAACATACTCACCAATCATCCAGCCATCTAGAATCTATAACCATCTCAACATACTCACCAATCATCCAGCCATCTAGAATCTATAGCCATCTCAACATACTCACCAATCACCCTGTCATTAAGAATCTATAACCATCTCAACATACTCACCAATCACCGTGCCATCTCTTGAACATTTCAATATGTCTCTTGTAGGCTGCACATAGATCTCTGCGAGGTCTCTCATGAAAGCAGCGTCCGTTTCGTCACATCCATCCGTCATGCCAATGTTCGTCACAACACATTCTATAACCTTCGAGATGGTTCTGAGAATTTACAGACATAAGTATAATAGTAATGTATGTTCTGGTTTAATTCCCATAGAACTAGTAAATATTGTAATAATTGCTCTAGGAGTTACAGTCACAATGTTATGAACGCTATTATCATCTATATCATCATCGTGATTCGTATCATCATCATCATCCATCATTATTTCGCATGTTTTTTTTTCCAGAACATTGCACTCACCACAGCCTGTCTGATAGTATATCTGACCCTAGCCAGATCTCCCACAGAACGTTACATTCACCACAGCCGGTCTAAAAGAATCTCTCCACAGAACGTTACATTCACCACAGCCGGTCTAAAAGAATCTCTGTCTTTAGCCAGAACTGCCACAGATTGCACAGCCAGTCTAAAAGAATCTCTACACAGAACGTTACATTCACCACAGCCGGTCTAAAAGAATATCTCCACAGAACGTTACATTCACCACAGCCGGTCTAAAAGAATCTCTGTCTCTAGCCAGATCTCCCACGGAACGTTACATTCACCACAGCCGGTCTAAAAGAATCTCTGTCTTTAGCCAGATCTGCCACAGATTGCACAGCCAGTCTAAAAGAATCTCTGTCTCTGGCCAGATCTCCCACGGAACGTTACATTCACCACAGCCAGTCTAAAAGAATCTCTCCACAGAACGTTACGTTCACCTCAACCCGTGTGAAAGACTCTCTTCTCCTAGCCAGATCGTAGGCAGAACGTTGCATTCATCACAGAACATCATAAAGAATCTCTGTCTCTAGTCAGATCTCCCACCTCTTCTGTTTTCATGTTCAAGGTCTTCTTTGATGTCTCATTGTTTCCCCTTACCATGGGCTTCCCATTACATCCATGTCTAGAAATGCTTGTACTTTATTTTCGAAGCGTGTGTTGTACTCGTCACTGCCGTCCTTTTATTAAATATTAGATCTTCATTAATGATTTGTTCGCGTCCACCTGATGACTAAAGGAATAGAAACATCATTTCGTCATCCGCCCTTAAAAGGACGTTATATGGGCGCTGATGCGTTGTGTCGTGGCTTCCAGTAGAACTGCGACATTTGCGCCTTTCGGAACGGCACATCCGATTTCAGCACGATATTTTTGAGTACCAGGTTGCAAGACTTCTCAATCCCTGCTCAGTTTGCCAGATTATTATTATTAGTCAGTTGTTAGGGGCACCACGAAGAGGTGGCGTAGGGTCTGGATAATTATGGTTCACCGATGCTAGAGATAGTCATCAGTTTTGATTTACTGATCACTTTCAGCCCTATTGATGCCTGGCACTTCTGCCCTCCGAAAGTGAATTGATTTCTTCTTTGTCACAGTTAAGACTTTCTAATGGATCTTGTGTACTCTCTCTCTCTCTCTCTCTCTCTGCGATCAGGACTCAATCAGAGTAGGATTCCAGACTCTCACATGAAGTTAGCTGTCAGGTTAAGTGTGTTGATCGCCCCCACAGACAGAACATCACAATTAGATTCCGCCAGATCCACTCTGATTGAACACCCGTTAAAACGTTGCACTATGTTCTGCGCCAGTGGCCCAGTGCATCCGATTTCAGCCAGCATTTTATTCAGGTTTGTTTTCCTTAGCCTTTGATTGTCCCTAATCTTCCTGCAAGGCAGCAGATTGTCTTTTCTGTAGGGGGATTCTGCCCTTAGATGGTCGGCCCTCCCAGGTTTACGAGCACCATCTGCCCGAGTCACTAGAGGTGACTAACACAGACATGCACACACAAAGATATGAGATGTGACTAACACAGACATGCACACAGCGATACGAGGCATGACTAACACTGACACACATCAAGATACTGGATATGACTAACACATACATACACGCAAAGATATGACACATGACTAACATAGACATGCACACAAAGATATGAGATATGACTGACATAGATATGCACACACAAAGATATGACACATGACTAACATAGACATGCACACAAAGTTATGAGATACGACTAACATAGATATGCACACACAAAGATATGAGATGTGACTAACACAGACATGCACACAGCGATACGAGGCATGACTAACACTGACACACATCAAGATACGAGATATGACTAACACATACATACACGCAAAGATATGACACATGACTAACATAGACATGCACACAAAGATATGAGATATGACTGACATAGATATGCACACACAAAGATATGACACATGACTAACATAGACATGCACACAAAGTTATGAGATACGACTAACATAGATATGCACACACAAAGATATGAGATGTGACTAACACAGACATGCACACAGCGATACGAGGCATGACTAACACTGACACACATCAAGATACGAGATATGACTAACACATACATACACGCAAAGATATGGCACATGACTAACATAGACATGCACACAAAGATATGAGATATGACTGACATAGATATGCACACACAAAGATATGACACATGACTAACATAGACATGCACACAAAGTTATGAGATACGACTAACATAGACATGCACACACAAAGATATGAGATATGATTAACATAGCCATGCACACACAAGGATATGAGATGTGAGAAACACAGACATGCACACACAAAGATATGAGATATGACTAACATAAACATGCACACAAAGATATGAGATATGACTAACTCAGACGTGCACACATAAAGATATGACACATGACTAACACAGATGCGAGGCAAACATAGAGAGCCATAACCTTGTAGGACATTGCAATGGTTATCAGTGGTCAGTTGAAGGTTATCCCAGGGTATGGTCACGTCATTTAGACCGAAAGCTAATTTCTTGATTAAATATTAGACAGCTACTGGCCAACCACCAGAGCGAAAAGTCGCAGAGTTAAGATGATTTACTGACGAGATTGGGTACCATCTAGAAAGGTTGAAAACATCTAGTTTTAGATATAATTAGTAGAGATAGACTCATATAGTTTACAGCAGCGATGATTACAACGAAGATTGCAGTTAGGCCAGATTATAATTGGTTGGTCCATCTCATCATCATCATCATCAAGTGCCGTCTCTGCATCGAAGGTTGGCTGCCATGAAGCGCCATTCTGCTCTGTCTCTTGCTTTGATGGTGCAGGTTGTCATTAGCTGTCCTGCCCATCTTTTGATGTTACTCGTCCATGTTAGTCTTGACCTGCCTCTGCCTCTTTTACCTTGTTTTTTTCCTTCCAATATTACTTTTAGTAAGCTGTTGTGTCTTTTAACATGCCCCAAAATTTTCATTTGTCTAGTTCTAATTGTGTTTAGTTGTTCTCTTTTAATTTTTAGATGTTTCAATTTTCTGTTCCGTTTTCTTGGTTGGACCATCTAGAAAAACGTTAATAACCTCAGAGGTTTGATAGATGTAAGAAGTAGTAATTGATCAGGGGTTGTTGTAGAGATAGGAAGGATGAGAGTAAACTAACATGGATTGATTGTTGAAATTTTAAATTTGCTATTGTTGTTGTTATGTCCTCATGATATGACAACACGAGTCACTGTGTTTGATGTCTCCATGTTATGACAACACGAGTTACTGTGTTTGATGTCTTCATGCTATGACAACACGAGTCATTGTGTTTGATGTCTTCATGTTATGACAACACGAGTCACTGTGTTTGATGTCTTCATGTTACGGCAAGTTTGTGTCATTCTCAGTCACTACACCACGTGTCACGTCACAAAAAGGTGACAGATTTGAAATGAAGGCCCAATCAACAGTCTACATTCTGCAGATAAGGTCGATATCTCCTACACCAATTCGGACACTATCATCCGGATGCTGTAATGCATGACCATCTGAAACCCTCAAACATTGGTAACAGTAAATACTTGAAAAGCACACATACGCACACACACTTGACTTATTTATCGCAATGCTTGACTGGTTATTCGCGTGTTTATTAATTTATAACTCATATTCTTCTACCTTTCAGCTCCCTGTGGAGCATAGGTCTTTAACAAACACCTTCCACGCCGTTCTGTTTCATACCATTCTTTTAACACTCTTTTCCTACCAAAGAAAACACACGGGGAGATTCGCCCAGACCGAACAGAATTTATGGAGAAAATAATTGAAGGACACCACTGTCTTAAAAATCGCATTAACAATGTAATTATTGGAACAATCTATATGTTTTATACATCAAATAAAAGAAGATTGAAGTAGGAGTACATATGTAGTAAAATAAATGTTAGAATAATATAATAATTTATAGAAAAATGTCTCAGAATATGTGATAAATAATTTTTTATCACTTTACTTAACAGATCTTGCCATATAATCGATCATATTCACGTTGTTTTTATAGTTAAATCCATTCAGAATTAATAATTTTAGATATATACACCATTTTCCTTCACAATGAGCTCAAAAAAAGCTAAAAAAAAACGAATATTTTTATGTTTATAACATTTTGTGCCACACGACATGACTTGAGTTTATATTTTCCTTATATAAACATGAAAATTTAGACTTTTGAAAATCCAAGTTTTTATTTACTCGAAGACTAAACTGTAATCGAATAATATAAAAACTGTGTGCTATGATTCGTTACTAACATTAGAATCGATTCTAAAATTGTTTGAAATAAATAGCTTGATGTAAATCGCATTGAGAAATGAGGCGATTTCGTGGGATCGTCTCCGAAAGTAAAGGAAAATGATATCTCATGAAAATCTTTAATTTTTTCTTACAAAGTAATCGAATACCATTGCCTAATGTCAAATTGTGTAAAAATAAACATTCTGCTAGATATTTTAACTTACTCCAGCTTTAAAAAAGTGTTTAAATAAGCCAGGAACAAAACAAAAGCTGGGTGACCAGCAGCCGTACAGTACACTGACTTGTGGTAGTAAAAGAGTCTGTTTCATA
This sequence comes from Megaustenia siamemsis, assembly GCA_032433765.1. NCBI lineage: Eukaryota > Metazoa > Mollusca > Gastropoda > Stylommatophora > Ariophantidae > Megaustenia > Megaustenia siamemsis. The sequence continues at coordinate 14,440,464 of JAVIAB010000091.1, read as the reverse complement.
CCATTCTTTTAAGTCATTCCATGTCTTCCCCGTCATCTTCATCTCTGCTTCCATCTGTCTTTTCCAAGAATTCATTGGTCTTCCTCTTTGTCTTTTTCCCAGGGTATTCCAAAAAACGGTCTGTTGTGTAATACTCTTAGTTGGTTTATCTATATTGTAATTTCTCATTTCTGTTGCTACCTGTGCAGCTTTTCCGTATTCATTTAGGGTACGAACCTTGTTACCTAGGGTAACATTCCAGGTGCCAATTCTGGAAGACTTCCTGGTACACATAGGGTGGTTCGGCAACCCGGACTCCTAACGATTTTCTCCGGTTTGCGTGATACATCTCTTAGAAAGAGAGCCGTTATCTTTCCTAGATGGCGTATTTACTTTTATTCTTTTATCTGACTTGTCCATGTTTCTGAATTTTTTCCGCTTATTTTTTTACAGTATGGGATAGCCAGTCCCATGCCCAACCCTCCTTTCTCGCCTCTTACGAACATGCCTGGTAGGAAACAGCGCCACTATTCTTTACTCCCCTTTCGGGCCCCGGCATCGCACAGGCGATTAATGTATAATTACACAGTATTAATTTGTTCATAGAATAACGAAAAAGAGCCATGAAGATAAAGTAAGAAATTTGTAAAGAACTGGCTTATAAACATCATTCTAAAAAGGAAATTAAAATAGTATACTTCGTATAATAATAACTATTAAAATACACCGTCAAAATAAACAGCGCGCTGGAAAGAACAATAATGGAAGGTATGGTTCCTGGATGACGCATCAGTGACAATCCAAGAAGAAGGTGGTTTCAGTGACAACAAGGAGAAGATGACAACAGAAGAAGATTTGGATAGAGACATATTCTTTCAGACGCCTGTGGTGAATGCAACGTTCTGTGTGAGATCTGGCTAGAGACAGATTCTTTCAAATGGGCTGTGGTGAATGCAACGTTCTGTGTGAGATCTGGCAAGAGACAGATTCTTTCAAATGGGCTGTGGTGAATGCAACGTTCTGTGTGAGATCTGGCTAGAGACAGATTCTTTCAAATGGGCTGTGGTGAATGCAACGTTCTGTGTGAGATCTGGCTAGAGACAGATTCTTTCAAATGGGCTGTGGTGAATGCAACGTTCTGTGTGAGATCTGGCAAGAGACAGATTCTTTCAAATGGGCTGTGGTGAATGCAACGTTCTGTGTGAGATCTGGCTAGAGACAGATTCTTTCAAATGGGCTGTGGTGAATGCAACGTTCTGTGGGAGATCTGGCTAGAGACAGATTCTTTCAAATGGGCTGTGGTGAATGCAACGTTCTGTGGGAGATCTGGCTAGAGACAGAGATTCTTTCAAACGGGCTGTGGTGAATGTAACGTTCTGTGGGAGATCTGGCTAGAGACAGAAGTTCTTTCATACCACCAATGGTGAAAGCAACATTATGTAAAAGACACGCAACCTGATGGTGATGATTAATTTTTTTAAAGCGAGCATTTCTTCTTACTTTAATGACACCATAACTAAATGACACGATCACGACTTCTAATTGTCATTACCCGCATTGGTCACCAGAGAGGAACGTGTTGTCGGCGAGAGCTGTAAAACAATTTTCAGCAATACGTGACTGGAGACCATTTGTGTTGAAGCACTGGGCACTCCGCAGATATTCTGTGGAATATTTAAGTACAACTTATTTTAGCCGAATTCAAATGTGCAAAATCCAGTTTACATTTCTGTCTGTCTCTCCCCCCGTCTCTCTGTCTGACCAATCCGCCTTAATCTATCTTTCTATGTGGTATTTTTTAATATATGATATCATTCAGTCTGTGTGGGACTTCCGGTTTCAAGATGGCGCGGTCATGTTTGCGTCAACGTTCACTGTTACGTTTTTTGAGCCGGAAAGATGGTTAACTCTATCTTTCCAATGCAGATCAGTGTATAGATAAAAAGTTCCACTGTTGGGATCTTCCCCGGTGAAGCGGAGTACATGCATGTGATCTGAAATCCTCTACAGTGTGTGTGATAGTGTGTTTTGTGTTGATTGCAATATACGTCATCGTTGGAATACCGGTCAATATGACGGTTAGGCGACAGGAACTTTTAATTGCTGTGTCTGAAAAGTGTTCATTGTTGCAGTTTCCGCATATTCCAAGTCCGGCTTGTTGCAGGAGCTACTGAGTTAAGTGCTCTGTGCACACCGTGAGCTGTGTGTATCATCCGTGTTGATCATGTTTCGATATTCCAATGGTTTACGATGAATGCTGATATCGTATGACAGGGAACAGTTGGCTGTGTTCACTTTCTGTGCAGTTTCGCCTTATGTCTTTTGGCGTGTGCTGAGACTGCTATGATGGGGACTACAGCTACCTTTCTTTGTTTTGGAGATGAGTTAGTAATTCGGATGATTCCACTGGCACGGACGGTTGAGCAATTATGGATTTTAATTCGTTTGCAGTGATACCGGGGCCTTCCATAACCATAACCATAACCATGATCAGTCTGTGTGATACATTTGTGTATCTGCTATCTGGCTGTCGGTTCTGTTATGTCTGCCGGCTGGTTAGTCTATGATTAATTCTATTCTATCCATGGAACCAGTTTCATTGTAATCAGGAATTCTCCATACCCGCTCCAGTACTTGTTACATCATTTCCAAATATGTATTAGTAAATTCTGTTGACATGGTCGGTCCGTGCACGTCCAACTTGACTGCCCCGGCGACGATTTCAAACCTCCTTAGTCACCTTCGACGACGTGCATGGCAGGTAACAGTGAATCTATCCCCCCCCCTTTTTTTTCCACCCTGGGGGCACCGGGGAGACCTCTGATGATCTTTGCTATTAAGTGGACCTGCCTTGTATCTTGTTCCCCGTTCCTGTTCGAAGTGTCGGACTTTCCACTGGACCTGCCTTGTATCTTGTTCCCCGTTCCTGTTCGAAGTGACGGACCTTCCACTGGACCTGCCTTGTATCTTGTTCCCCGTTCCTGTTCGAAGTGTCGGACTTTCCACTGGACCTGCCTTGTATCTTGTTCCCCGTTCCTGTTCGAAGTGACGGACCTTCCACTGGACCTGCCTTGTATATTGTTTCCCGTTCCTGTTCGAAGTGTCGGACCTTCCACTGGACCTGCCTTGTATATTGTTCCCCGTTCCTGTTCGAAGTGTCGGACCTTCCACTGGACCTGCATGGTATCTTGTTCCCCGTCTCTGTTCGAAGTATCGGACCTTCCACTGGACCTGCATGGTATCTTGTTCCCCGTTCCTGTTCGAAGTGACGGACCTTCCAGTGGACCTGCCTTGTATCTTGTTCCCTGTTCCTGTTTGAAGTGTCGGACCTTCCACTGGACCTGCCTTGTATCTTGTTCCCCGTTCCTATTCGAAGTGACGGACCTTCCATTGGACCTGCCTTGTATCTTGTTCCCCGTTCCTGTTCGAAGTGTCGAACCTTCCACTGGACCTGCCTTGTATCTTGTTCCCTGTTCCTGTTCGAAGTGAGCCTCTCAACATCAGCAAGGAAGCGTATACCTGCTGTTGTTGCCTCTCACATCAATGTCCTATTTAGTATTCCTCTAGGCCAACCTTTTTTTTTATTTTACCCTCTGGTTTCCATCTGGGTTTTGCTTTGCGATTCTCTTGTTATTTCTTCCCATCACACGACCAACTTATCACCACCTTCTTCTCTTTATCAAAGATTATATTTTTGTATGCTTTGTCATTTCTCTTATTTCTTCACTAATCGTGAACCTATTCGGTGTATCTTCCGTGTATAAAAGTAAAGTAAAGATCCCCCGTCACGCCAATTGGCGTATAGGGAATATGGTGTTAGTGACCATAAATTATACAGACCTTCAGTACATGATTTTTGGGGTAATGTGGTTGGTATTACGCCCGTGCCACTTTACTTTCCCAGAAAAAATAATCCCGTACCCATTTAAGGCTGGGTGAACCCGGAAGCCGACTGGGATCGAACCCTACCCCTTGTCCTTTGTAGTCCAGTTCACTAACCACTGAGCTATCGCGGCTCCCATCTTCCGTGTTTGTACGAAGTATTTTTCTGAGGTATTTGTTTTCTTATTTTTAAAAAAATGTAAAGAGCCCCATAGCGCCAAGTGGCGTAAAGGGAATATGGTGTTCCATCATTATTATATGTCTTCGGCACATGATTTTTGTGTGTAATGTGGTCAGTATTACGCCCGTGCCGTTTTACTTTCCCATAATAAAATCCGTTACCAATTTAAATCTGGGTGAACCCGGAAGCCATCGATCAGGATCGAACCTGACCCCTTGTCCTTTGTAGTCCAGTTCACTAACCACTGAGCTATCGCGGCTTCCATTTGCTTCCATATACATCTAATTTATTTTCCATTTCTTTAGTTGTTTTGCAGCTCTCGTTTGCATAAGTAAAAGTGGAAAATACATTGATTGTTTTACTCAGTCTGCCATTTTGAATTCTCAATAAGTCTTCTATTCGTTCATCCTTACGTCTTTCTGTTTGGCTGTTCTCTTTCATGCCAATCATCCGTCTGTCTTCGTGTTCCCTGTCTGTTTCTCCCTCAACCTTTTAGGCACATAACTGTCAGTTTCCTGTCTGCTAATTTGTCAGTTTTTTCATCAATTCCGTGTTGTCAGTTTCCTGTCTGCTAATTTGTCTGTTTTTTCATCAATTCCGTGTTGTCAGTTTCCTGTCTGCTAATTTGTCAGTTTTTTCATCAATTCCGTGTTGTCAGTTTCCTGTCTGCTAATTTGTCAGTTTTTTCATCAATTCCGTGCTGTCAGTTTCCTGTCTGCTAATTTGTCAGTTTTTTCATCAATTCCGTGTTGTCAGTTTCCTGTCTGCTAATTTGTCAGTTTTTTCATCAATTCCGTGTTGTCAGTTTCCTGTCTGCTAATTTGTCAGTTTTTTCATCAATTCCGTGTTGTCAGTTTCCTGTCTGCTAATTTGTCAGTTTTTTCTTCAATTCCGTGTTGTCAGTTTCCTGTCTGTTAATTTGTCAGTTTTTTCTTCCATTCGGTGTTGTCAGTTTCCTGTCTGCTAATTTGTCAGTTTTTTAATCAATTCCGTGTTCTCAGTTTCCTGTCTGCTAATTTGTCAGTTTTTTCTTCAATTCGGTGTTGTCAGTTTCCTGTCTACTCGTCTGTTTGCACTTTAAACCGACGTCTTTTTGTTTCCTTTCTGTGCGTAATTTCGTCCATTCGTGTCGTTTTCCCTGTCTGTCCGTCGCTACTTTTATCCATTTCCTGTCTGTCACCACTTTTATCTATTTCATGTCGATCACTACTTTTATCTATGTCCTCCTGTCTGTCGCAACTTGTATCTATTTCATGTCGATCACTACTTTTGTCTATTTCATGTCGATCACTACTTATATCTATTTCATGTCGATCACTAC